>JAWNOI010000106.1:187500-923334 GCA_035046045.1 Zaprionus bogoriensis | reverse complement strand
GGCATTCATTGAGCTCGGGCCCCAGCGAAGAGAGTAAAAAGCGAAAGCTACGTCCGTCCCGGCGGGTCAGCAAGGCCAGCAGCAACAACAAGGGCCTCGAGTCTGCATGCGATAGCTACTCCCTTGCCCTATCCCCTCTCCACTCATGTACAACGTACGAAAGTAACACGTGCAGCACAGACAAAAGCTTTTTGCTCTGTCTCTGTGTGTGGTTTTTTGCGAGCGCAGGTGAAAAGCGCAGGTTAATTGCATGTGAATTGAATGGGCCGCTAATCAGTCGATTAGCGGCTGCATGAAACTAGTTCAATGAACTGTGAACTTGCCAGGAGCTCTCGAAACAGTTCATATTGCCGTATTGGCCAGCAAACGGAACTAGTTCCACAAACTAGTTCCCATGTGCGAGCTGCAAAAACAAAAAACAAGTTTTCATGAAATAAATATAAGCTGGAACTAGTTCCGATTTGGAGCTAGTTCCGCTAGACAGTCTAATTTGGCACTAGTCGCGAAAGCTGTAGGTTTGCAATCGAACTAATGGCAACCAATTTGTTGTTCTCAAGCGGAACTAGTTTAATGAACTTATGTAGAATAGGCCACATCAATAAATTTGTGGTTCAGTGCAAATTTAAATTTTAGTTTCACGATTCCAAGATGTTGCAGCTTGGAACTAGTTCCATAAAAAATTGCACACTTGTTTGTAATGCGGAATTAGATTAGAGTGCGTTAAGCAATTTTAGAGCCAGCTCAATTGCAGTTGGCTTAAGAACTAGTTCACTGGCACACAAATTTATGAACCAGCCAAAAAACAAAAAAAAAAGACACCAAAAAAAAATTCCTCATTCCGCTCAAAACTCAATTCGAGTTTAATAAGCAGAGGCTTACAGCGCTAAGCACCTGTTGCCACCTGCCTGCCTGCAACCTGTTGCAGTTGCAGTTGCGCTTTCTACTTGCAGCCGTATGGGACGCCAAGGCATGCCGGGCCAAGCCAAGCCCAGGCCCAACCCAAGCCCAAAGCAATTCGCATTCCACGGCGACAACAATTTGCGTATGGCGGTTAATTTCATTTTAAATGCACTGAGAGAAATGCAGCTTAATTGCCTGAGAAGCGGCAGAGAGCGAGCTGCAGGTGGAGGAGCAGCCGAAGCGAGCGCTACTTAGCGAGAATTGTTGCCTCTGGCCGGCTGTAAATGGGCCCAGCAATTTGTTTGCCCAAATGCGCCTCGTTTGCGTGTGAATTTGTCAGCGAGGGAAGTGACCACGCCCCCTCCCCCCACTCCCCTCCAGCTCTACGCTGGTCGCGCCCCGCTCTGCAAGTGCCTAATTAGTTACTCAAGATCTACGGATTGGAGTCGTAGATATGTGACTGAAGTTTCCAACTTGCTGCTGGCGTCATGCGCTGATTGCTCAACGCCCACGCTTCGGCAACTGTTGCTGTGGTCTGTTCCTCTGCTGCTGCTGCTGCTGCGCTTCAATTACGAAATTGAAAAGTGCAAGTGCGGCAAGTAGAAAAAGCAACAGCAAGAGGAGGAGGCGGAAGAAGTGCCAGCTTGAGCATACATTTGCCTTGCCCGATGACCCAATTGCGATAGTTCAAGTCGAAGGCGACTGAAAAGCGCAGCGCGTCCAAAAGCGAAGCGCTACCATTAAAAAGGTTTTCCCTTTTCTTTTTTTTCCCTCGCTGGTAGCCAAGGGAGTCGGTGGCGGGGGTAAGAGAGTAGTTAGTCAGAAGCAGTAGGCAGTGGCATCAATGGTTTGCTTTAAGCCACAATGATTCATAGGCCGCCATTAAACACTTTATTTTGCCGCAATGGAAAAAAGAAGCGAAAGCTGTGACTCGAACTGACTGACTAGCAGATACTCTGTAATGGCACAGATCTCGCAGTAAGCTTGCCTGAATTTATCTAGCTCAAGTTGCATACAAATTAATGCTAGGTATAGCTCAAGTTACAGACTACGTTTATCATAATATGCCAAGTGCTATACTGATATAGAGTAAATAATTTTTAGTACTAAGTACTAAATTAATTTAAGGCAAATTATTTATAGCAACTTTTGAAGTTTGTAGCTATATAATTTATAGCTTTTTAGCTAATTTTGGCATATATTCATTGGCTCTAAATTTATGTCATAATTTCTATGCAACTTTTAAGTTAACATATTGAGCATTTTAAATAGCGAGCCTAAAGCACGTTAAGATTTTTAGTTAGTAGTTTAGTTTTTCAGCAAGTTATATGACAATTTTTATAAAATTTTCTGAGCATTGAATTTTCATATACAGCACTTCATACATCAAATTTCAGGCAGATTTAGCTGCTATATTTTGAGTTATAGCAAAATTTCGAAATAGGTTTTCTAAATTATGCTGCAATGCTCTAGAAACTTTTGAAATAGCGTACTAAATAATTCAGTACGATATATAACAATTTTCAAGTTGGAAAATTTACTAGAATTGAAGTTAAAGACAAATAAGTTTTTCCTTATTTTTTTATATACTTTTTTATAATTTCTGTATAATTCAACAGAATTATTGAGTACTAAAACCAACCAAAATTTAGATTCTGTTAGCTTGAAAATTTCGACTATAATCTCATAATCCGCTGTACAATTAATTTGCGCATATTTTCTATATAGAGTCATGCGTAAGTCCATTATAGAGACTAAGCCTTGGCTCTATTGGATTCTTTTTTTCATTTGTGGGGAACGAAAGAAACACCAATTTCTAAAGCAGTGAACAGCGAGCTCTCCATCTCCATCTCGCTCTCGCTCTTGCTTTTTAACTCTAGCCATCGCTGTCGCTCCTGTTGGCGCTTGTGCTGTTTGTCAAATAAGAAGGAACGGTTAAAACCGTTAGCCTATCAGCGCGCATAATGCTCATAATGATGACGCTGCCGCTGAACGATGTTGCTGTTGTTGTTGCCGTTTGAGGCTGATTGGTTTTGGATTTACATAAATTGGCGCGTTGCTTCACTTGGCCGGTTTTTGAGAATTTCATTTAAGCCGCCACAGCAGCAGCAACAACAGCAGCAACAACAGCAGCAGCAGCAGCAGCAGCTTCTTCAGGCAGACGCTGGCTGACCCAGTTAGATGTTGTTGTTGTTGTTGTTGTTCTTGCTGTTGTTGTCGCTGCTGCTGTAACCAGCCTCGTTGTTGTTGTTGTTGCTGTTGTTAGTATGAGTATTGGTAGCAGCTAGTTAAAAGCCATTTCGCAAGTGCCCATTGTTGTTGTTCTTTGTGTTTGCAATTGGATGCGCCCAGTTGGCAGTTGCAAGTTCGTTGCTTAAGTCTTTTGATTTGTCCGAGCAAGTTCGTTGCCTAAGTCTTTCGATTTGCACTTCCGCTGGAGCTTAGCGTTTGTTGTTGTGGCTAGAATTGAGACATCACCAACGAGCGGCTTATGAGTGTGTGTGTGTGTGTGTGTGTGTGTGTGTGTGTGTGTGTGTGTGTGTGTGTGTGTGTGCGTGTGAGCGTAAGTGTGTGTGAGTCTGTTAGACTGCTTGTGGGTGCAAGGGTGTGAGCGTGAGTGTGTGTGAGTGTGTGCATGTATAAGTGTATTAGTGAATATATGTGTGTGTCTGTGTGTGTGTGTGTGTTTCTGTGTTCTACGACTATGCGTGTGTAAGCTGTGTGCCTATAAGTCGATGTCCAGCAAAATGCTGCCTAAGCGTATTAAATAAACATGCGCTGACTTGTCTTGACTTGTCTTGACATGGCGTTTTATGTAACGGTACGCAGAGTCGCGCGACTCGCCGACAACAACAGACAACAATAAATTTTCAAGCTTAAACAGTTACATAAAGCCAAGACGACGACGACTGCGATGACAACAGGCCGAGTCAAAGAACCAACAGCAGCAACAATAAGAACAGCGACAGCAGCAGCAACAACAATGCTGGCATTAGGCACGGCAGCAGCAGCAGCAGCAGCAGCAACATCTTTCACCTGCGCCCAGTCGCAAGCCAAAGAAATGAAGGCAGCGCGCGGGAAGAGCAAGCAAGATAGAGACAGAGAGAGTGTGTGTGTGCGTGTGTGTGTGGAGAGTGGCAGCGGAGGCGTGGCAGCGGGGAGCGCTCGCGCATATAACAGGTTCGATAAGATTTTTGCGGCACTTTTGCCGCAAAGGAAATGCTTGATTGCCGCTAAACCAAAGCAAGGCCAAGCAACGGCAACTCGCAGCAGCAGCAGCAACAGCAGCAGCAGCAGCAACTCGCAGCATCAATAGCAGCAGCATCGACAGCGCTTGGTCAATGTCGATGGCTGCTGCTGCTGCTGCTGCTGCTGATGCCGAGAATCGCTGCCAGTTGACCGCATTCCGCGACAAGCCAAGAAATCAATGTGCAAGCGCGGAAACGAAAGGTGTTGGCAGCAGCAACTGTTGCTGCTGCTGCCGCCGCTGCTGCTGTCGTTTGTCCTGCTCTCTGCGCTAACTGGGTCAATGCGGGCCCAAATGCGCACTCAGTGTGTACGCCCGTCTGCCACTGTGTGTGTGTGTGTGCGCGACAACAACAGCTGCAAAACACCTGCAACAGTTGGCGAGCGGCGAGCTGCAACTCGCTTCACGGCTCGTGCGCTGTGCGTGTGTGTCTCTCTCTCTGTCTGTATGTGTGTGTGTGTGTGAGCACAAGCGTTCTCGTTGCAGTTGCTAATTTTCTAGCTGCTGCCGCTGCTGCTGTTGTTGCAGCTGCCTTTGCCATTTTTTCATTAGCTTCTCTGCTTCATGTTGCTGCTGCTGTTGTTGCTGCTGCTGCTGTTACTCTTTGCATTTGCTTTTGGATTTGTGCCTAATTTGTTGCACACACCGTCAAGAATTTTTCCAGATTTTTGCTCTGGCCGCTGCTGTTGACTTTTTATGGCATTTTTGTGGCTAGCAAAGACGAAAATGTTGCGGGCAGCAGCAACATGCGAAGCCACAGCAACTGCCACAGTAAATTCTGAAGCTTACAGCGCGCTGAACTCGAGCAATTTGCAAAAAAAGTCCAAAAGCAAAACAAAGCAACGTAAATAAATAAATAATAATAATAAAACTAAGAGAGTTTTTCTGCCCTTTCTACACGGACAAAGTTCAAGAAATTGTTGTCAACGCGTTGCGTATGCAAATGAATGACACAACAACAGCAGCACAACAACAACAACAACTAAGAGAGAAAATTAGAAGCAGTTTTTTAGCCTCAAAAATTTCACTTTATGCCCAAAAATGTTTCACTTCTTTGTGGCTGCTGCTGCTGTTGCTGGCGTGCCTTGATTATAAAATATGTATTTTGCTGCTGTCGCGGCATTCCGATTGCTCGAGATTTACCGCTAGACTGTTGCCGCCTGCAGCCACAGCAGCAGCAGCATTATGAAATCAGTTGCAACTTGATATACAACAAGTTGCTGCTGCAGCAGGTGGACAGCTGCTGGCTGCAACAGTTGGCCATGTGCGGCGCCAGCAATGCTTTATCATTACTTCCGATATTGGTGCGGGATAAGCCCGACCAGGCTGGGCCATTGAACTGCACTGCAGCGCACTGCACACAGCACAGACGGAGGTAATGATGGCGATAACCATGATCATGATAACCGTGATAATGATTATGATAATGCTGATGATGATTACGATAATGATGAGCATTATTGCAGCGGAACAACAACTGCAGCAGCAACAGTTGCTCAGCAATTTGCCTCGCCATACACACACACACACACACACACACACTCGCACGATGTGTGTGCAAGTGCAAGTCCATGTCCGCAATTAGTTGGGCCGACGCAGGCGCCATAATCTATGGCAATTGTTATGGTTATTGTTATGGCGAGCGTTCTTTATGGCCAAAGCCATAGCCAGGCTGCACAGTGGTTCGCAAACAGTTGCCAACAGTTGCCCCACACACCACCACACCAGCGTGTGGGCACAGCAAATGGGCTTGGCTTTCACCCACATGCGCGAAGCCTCAGCCCAACATTCCTTCAGCATTGCTATCGCTGTCGCTGTCGTTGCCTCTGTCTATCTGTGTGTGTGTGTGTGGGCGCTGTGCCAAAAGCGGTTCCAGTGCTCTACACTCGGTCTCGCAGTGCTGCTGATGCTGCTACCTGTCGTTGTGAAAGTTGAAGTTGAAGGTACCCGAAGATCTGCGCGATAGCAGAGCGTAATACGATCTTTGATTCTAGTCTAGTAATGCGATATGGCAGCGATTATATGGTCTATATATGCTGTGCGAGCTCAAAGAGAGCTATATACATATCGAGAGAGAGAGAGAGAGAGAGACAGAGAAACAGAAGTAAAAGTTTCCAGTTTTTATAGTAAGACTATTTAAAATATAATTAACAGATATTGCCGAGTTTTTATAGCAAAAGAATATATAATATAATTAACATATATTAGTTTTTATAGTAAGACTATTTAAAATATAATTAAGAGATATTGCAGAGTTTTTATAGCAAAAGAATATATAATAAAATTAATATATGTTATTTCGATGCATAATTTCGATGCATAATTTTTATAGTAAGAGCATTTATAATATAATTAACAGATATATTAGTCGGCTATAGAGTTTTTATAGTAGGGGAATATATTACATATATTTATATACATATATTATTTTTTTCAGCTATGGAATTTCATAGTTAGACTATGTAATATATTTATATTATATAGTTCAGATGCAGTATTAATGTAGTATAAGCGTATACAATTAACAGATTTTAAATCAATCAGCTGTAGAGTTATTAATAATAGTAAGAGCATATATAATATACCTAATTAATATTTTCTTAATCAGCTACAGAATTTCATAGTGAGAATATGTAATATAATTTATATATATTATTTTATCCAGATGCAGTATTTTTATGGTAAGAGCATATATAATGAATACATAACAATTATTATATTAATCAGCTGCAGGTATTTTATAGTTAGAGAATATATAGTATAACTAACACCTAAATAATTAGCCGAAATAGTATCTCTGAAGCTTAAGCAGATTTTTCGTTATCTTAAGTTTCAAAATAATACCATACGAGTTCGGCTTGCTCAAGAACATATATGGTGCAAGTGTAGTGCAAGAGCAACTGTAGAAATTTTAGCTTAGCGCTCAATATAGAGTTACTACTGTAAGTAATTGTTATTCTGACTGCGTGCCTGAATATACTTTTAAAGGCATATACAAAAAGAGATATTTATATATATAGAGAGAAATATGCAATATCGATTCAATTTTATTGTGTGCAAAATATGATAATTTTGTCACGCGTTGAGAAAGGCTTTTGGCCAAGTCTATAGAAATTTAAGTGAAATATGTAAATAAATCCCTATAATAATATAGATAAATATTTCTTTAGTGTACTCTGTTATAAATTTGATGGTCCGCGTCTGTTGTGGGTAATTATTGATATATATTCAACAGCTATAATAGTCTTTTGTATGGCGAGAGATATACATATCTCTGCATTGTTGGAGTGCGTTCAACTATATCTCTTCTTGATCTGTGCCAATGTCAGCATAAATTAGCGATAAACTCCAAAATGATGGGTGCCCCAGCTGCGCAACATACCCTGCAATAAATGCAGTATATTTGTTTGTTTCTGTCTGTTGCTCCTATAACCATAAATCGTTTTTTTGGGGGGTTGAGATTTTGCACGGCGCGATGTTTGTATGGCAATTGCAACAGCTTCGCTTTTGTAGGCCAGTGACGAAACGCACACACACTCACACACACACACACATACATAGACACTCACACACCAAGTCGTTGCACGCACACAGCGTTTAAAGTTATTAACAAAAGGCAATTATTTATAACAATTTCGATGAAGTTGGCGGTTGGCGGTTAGCTGTTGGCATTGATGGCTGCAAAACGAGTCGTGAATCAGTTGCCGGCTGCCAATTGTTGCCAGCAATTTCCAAATGGCAACAGCAACAACAGCTTCGAGCAACGGCAACAGCAACAACAACATGCACGCGCAACGCGTCGCACATTCATTTCAATTAATTAAATTAAAAAGCGCATAAATTCTGTCGTCCAACATTAGCTACACCTTTTTTCCTTTCAGCTTTCATGCTGCCAGCACGTCGTCGCCTCGTTGTTGTTGTTGTCATTTAAATGCGCTACTAATAGCAAACAATTTCATTTATTTATTAGACGTTAGTTTCACTTTCCGAGCATTTCACTGTGCGACACACACACACACACACGCGCACATAAACATTTCACACAGTTATGGCAACGCCATACGAATGACTTAGGCAGCGAACGCGAAAGTTGCTATGCCCCATTCCCATTACCAATCCGATACATATATCATACATATATACCATACACATATACGTCGACTGCAGCTGACATTTGGTGCAGCAGAATCTCATACTAATGAGCTG
The DNA here is from genome assembly GCA_035046045.1 of Zaprionus bogoriensis. Taxonomy (NCBI): domain Eukaryota; kingdom Metazoa; phylum Arthropoda; class Insecta; order Diptera; family Drosophilidae; genus Zaprionus; species Zaprionus bogoriensis. The sequence goes on along the minus strand of JAWNOI010000106.1, from coordinate 914,981 downwards.
CACCCAAAACGAAAAAAAAAACTGAAAAATAATTTATGGAAAATCGAAAATAATTGAACGGAAACAAAACCGTATAAACTGATGATTTCAGTCGTAATGATGCGCCACGAATCAATACTATAGCCAGAGCCATGCGTAATCACTAATTATATGCACTATGCTATCATCTCTGTTCAAACTTTTGAGATTTGAGTAGCCTTAAAGGTGTCATCGAAAGATCTATAGATAGTGCAATAATCAATTTTTTTTTTTTTTTTTAATTCTTCAGATTGCCTTTGCCCTTGTTATTGTAAGCCATAGAATAGATCGATTGATAATGCACTATGATATCATCTCTGTTCATAGTTTTGAGGTTTAAGTAGCGTTAAAGGTGTCATAAAAAAATCTATAGATAAAGCAATAATAAATTCGAACTTTTTCCAAAGTTGCCTATATTTTTTTTAGATCTTTCAGATTTCTTAAGCTATTGAAAATATAGATTTAAAATGCATGGCAATTTTTCTTTCAGACTTGCTTTAGCAACTTAAGTCTCTACTGTCAACGTTGAAATTTTCTTTATAGTTTTATGACATTATGTTATAAAGATTTAGATACAGATACACCTCGATAAGCCTTGACTTTTTCGCCAACGATTCAGTTATTCTTCCCAAATTTCAAATCTCTTATTAGATCAATTGATAATGCTGAATTTAAGCTGATTCTTTCTCTCCCAGACTTGGCTTAACTACACCCCACTGCAGTCCAGTTTCAGAGCACTTGCATTGACTTTAAGACGTATTTGTGTCATGATAGAGATAAAGCTAGCTGTATCGATAGCTTAAACAGTGATCAACCTAGATCTTTGCCCAAACTCCTTCGGCTTCTGCGGTGGCTCACGCTTTTCGTACCGCTCGCTCCACAATTGCTTGGCCGTGCACATGTCAAGCAGGTTCCTTAACGGTTTCGCCGCTAGACATGCTTGCATGTCTCTTTTGTAGGTTATGTCTACCCGTTGCCAATGTCTCAATCGCTTAATCTCCGCTTGTTTTCCGACGCTTTCGAGCAGTTTCCACGGGCTTCCATGAGCTAATTCCTATCAATCATCGACAGCTGCAACTTCAATTAACTTCAACTTTCTGTGAGCATCTGGCAAGGCCATTTTGACAGCTTGCGCAAGCGCGGCTCACTTGTTCAGTGGCTCATTTCCATTTTCATGCCCCACACACACACCGCACACACTCCTCCTCCCGCACTTTGGAATGGCCCTCCTACGTGCCAAGGCGGCATCACTTGATGAAGATTGCACCTAAAAATCGTATACGAAAACGAAAAACTCGTGCATTGCGTAAACTTGTGAGGTCGCACATATTGTGAGGGGCAAACGCGCAAGTGCGCGCAGTTGCGCAAACTTTTGACTGGCACTGTGACCCGTGCAGCGGTGCTTATCTCTAAAACTGTCCCACGGCACAGCCGCATCGGAATTTAGCATGAGCATAGCCTACTATGGCTAACGCTTTACTATATATTTCGATTGCAATAGCTTGCGCCACAATTAATCGACAAAATGATCGATTTGTTATCGTGCGCACGTACTACAAATACTTTCGATCTGCTTGAGCAATAGCCGCAGCTCTTGGCTTGCAAGTAAAAGTCATGCTGCCACCCACGACGACGTTGGCCCACAGCAGGTGGGCCGTACCCACCGTATCCACTTAACTCAGCCACGCGGCGTGCTAGAGACACGAAATTTGGTAAATATGCATTAATTAGGCTAAGCAAACATACAACAACAATGCAGATCGAGGGTAAATCATGTACATAAAATCCTATACTCATTGAACAATTTTTTAATTAATATTTCATAGTGTTAAACTATTTCTAAAAGTATCAAAAACTTTTTAGCAGCATACAGCAAAATGTATGGTAAAAAGATCAACTGTTAAAAAATTAAATTTTTAATAATATTTCTGAAATTCCGCTTTTATAAATAATACTACTTTGAGTTCTAATTTCTATTATAACTATAACTATATATTTCTAAAAGTATCGAAAACTGTCAAGCAGCATACAACAAAATGTAAAAAATCAAAGACTTAAAATCTTTTAATTTTTAATAATTATTCTATCATTAAGCTTTTAATTATAATATTAATGCGAGCTCTAATTTCTTTTATAACTTTTATATGTTATTTTATAACTCTATTACATAAGATCAAACTATTTCTAAAACTATCGTAAACTTTTAAGCAACATAAAGCAAAATGTAAAAAATCAAAGATTTAGAATCTTTTAATTTTTGCTTTTTATAATAATGATATTCATTTGAGCTCTAATTTCTCTTAACTTTAACGGACTTTAATTTAATGAAATTTGATTTAATTTAGTTGAATTTAAGCAGGCATAAAGATGAAACATTTTGGCAATTTTATGCAAAATTTCAGCAGCATTAATTGAGGCACAGCAAAGTTATATGGATATAGAGTTGTGACACTTTTACTCGCTGTTGCTGCTTGACACTTTCGCCTTGTTGTCGCAAGTAAGAGTCAACGCGACCGAAGTGCGTGATATGCCGCCCACGGACACAACAAACTGCGTGCGGACAGGCTTCCTCGACTTGCGCACTTCCTCGTTGTTGTTGTTGTTGTTGGTCTGTCGGCCGCAGTGTGTGTTTGTTGGCCCGACTTGTAGCCAGCATTATGTAAGGGCGGCCGCCGCCTCGTTTCGGGATTTGCCCAATGCAAACCGCAAGCGCGAGAAAAACAAGATGCAAGACGAGCGGCAGGAGAAATGCTTGCACGCATGCGCGCACAGTGTGCCACGCCTCGTTTTCGTTAGAGAGAGAGAGAGAGAGAGAGCGGGGAGGGGGTTGGGGGTAGCACTCTCAGGCATTGTGTGTGGCTTACTGTGGTTGCAGGCAGCAAATGAGCCACGGCAAGGCAAGGCAAAACAAAGGCTACGACATGGGCAGCAGCCGCCACTCGCAGCGCGAGAGTTATGTACGAGTATCTCATAGATACGAGACGAGCATCTTGCGGATAGTTATGCTTGATTTTTCGCATTGCAATTAAACGCCGCGCTTCCGCAATGCAATGGAGCATTAGCTGAGCAGACGATGACGATGACGATGATGATGTTGATGATGTCTGAGCACTATGATCGAGTTGCTGGTACGTTGCGGATGATGATCAGTCGAGGGGATCATTACTGGGCCGGTCATTATACCGGCGGCTCATCCTCTAATATCGGCGCATCAGCATAAGCTGTCATGCTGCTACGTAAGAGTTGCTGCCACTGCCACAATTCGCCAGCAGTTCCCCTTCCCCTTCCCCTTCCCCTTCCCCTTCCCCGAGCCCTGGCACAACACTTGACGCTCTTCGACTGCTTGTCGCCATTTCTCATTGCACTTTTACTTTTTTGTTATTGTCAACAATATGAAATACAATTGCGAAGAAAACTACACACACACACACACACACAGACAGAGGTACACCGAAAGAGATATATATATAGTTATGCACAGATATGTATATATATATATGTTAAAGAAACTTTCCCATTTGTCCAGAGGCAAAACTCTCGGGCAACTCTCGACTCGTTGTGAAATCTTTTTTCAGCTGCTCGTAAATTTTATTTTAATTTCTTAGACAATTTTTTCTGTTGTTGTCGCCCTTTTCTTTTAGTCTCTAAGCCCCGACACCCCTCTCCACAGCTCACAGTCTTCCTCTAGCTTTTTGTTGGCTTTTCAGTTGTTCGGTTTTTTAGTTTTTTAGTTTTTCAGTTTTCCGTCTCTTGTTTTTGATTTGTAATTTAAATTAATTTCCCACAGCTCCGTTTTTTTTCCATTTTGTTTTTTTTTTTTTTTTTGGGTCTTTCAACTTCTTAACGGTTCCCTCGCGCTGATAAGACTCGCATCTTGAGCATTAGCCCCAAGAACGATATCTCGCTTGTTCCTTTGCTTTGGCTCTTTGGCTCGCTGCTTATTGATCGAGTCTCGTATTGAGTCGTAAAGTGTCCCAAAGCGTTGCCGAACAAAGCGCGAGCTAACAGTAAAAGTGGCCCGAAAACAAATGCTCGACACTGTGTGGCAGGCAACTCAAGAGCTTTGCTTTGTTCTCAAGTTCAAGGCGTTGTTTGCGCCCAGACCCCTCGCCCCCTGCCCTGCCCGCTCTGCTTCTCCTGTGGCCCGCTTTATGGTAACTGTAATCCGATCGGGGGCCACGTGCAGCAACTCGGTTTGGTAATTGGAGACAAGAACGGCACAACAGGTTGCTCCGCTGTTCCGCTGCTTCGCTGCTCCGCTGCGCGGCGCAGTTGACGTCGCCACGTGCAGTGCAGCAAGTTTGTTGCCTAAGTCTTTTGTTGTCTTGCTGGCTATGCGTGTGTGTGTGTGTGTGACACATTTGGCGCTCACTTTGCTGCTGCTGCTGTTGCTGCTGCTGCTATTTTTGTTTGCTGACCCAAGCAAACATCCGTTTCCTGCGGTCAACATTTGCGGGCACGCCCACAAAAGCGAGCACGCCCATATGTGCGCTGACATGCCGATATTTACAGCGTGCATTGAGTAATATTACTGCTGCGCGTATTTTATAGCTCTTTATATGGTTCAGGAAAATATACGATATGCTCTCTATGCTCCGTTTGGGATATGGTATATAGCACAACATTTTAGAGATGCAACTAAGTCGAAAATCAATTATTTTAATCCTCTGAGCAAATAAATATATTATATTTAGCGCCCCATAATGTTTTTCTTTTAGATTAAGATTGCATACCAATTGAATATAAGTATATATATTCAACGTCCTATAACGCTTTTCTTTTTAATCAATTTAATCATATATTATATTTAACATTACAACAGATGTTCATACCAAATTTCATAGATTTAGCTCTACGTGTAGTCGAGTTCACATGGACAGTCTTAAGTTGAGCAACATATACTACATGATTTATTTTAAAACATAATTCCAATCACACAAAATTGTCTAGACCTAGCACTAGGGTTATCCTAGCTCACATAGAAAGTGAGATTATGCTAAACGGTCACGATATCAAGATATATACTGAAGATATATAATGAAAAATCGGTACACAAAATTTTCTAGACCAAGCTCTACGGTTAGCCAAGTTCACATAGATAGTCAGGATATAATAAATGGTCTCGATATCTATATATATATTTTCTAATATAATGAAAAATCCTCACATACAATTTGCTAGACCTGGCGCTACAGTTAGCCGAGTTCACATAGATATAAAAGATATAGCATTTATGAAAAGTATGGATTTCAATATATATACTTTCTAATAGAATGAAAAATCGGCACATCAAATTTTCTAGACCTAGCGCTACGTTTGGCCGAGTTCACATAGGCAGTAGGGATATGATAATTGCTGTCGATATAAATAAGATAGATACGAATGATATGGTATTTATAGCTGGCATGGATTGCAAGATATATACCATCTAATATAATGCAAAATCGATACATAAAATTTCCTAGAGCCAGCTCTACCGGTAGCCGAGACAGGTCTAAAAGCTCTAACTGCATTAGCAGAAACTGCCAGTCATGCGCAAGCAGACATTGTAAATTGCAGTAGATTAACTGCAGCATAAATAATACCCGCTGCCCCTCCCGGACCGCAAGTCACTTGAGTCTCCCAACGATAGTGCCATAACGATATGAGAACGATGCAAATGCATATGGGAATTGTCTTTGGCGCTTGACCATTTCACGGCCCGTTGGTTGTCGCGCGTATCCCACGAAACAATTAACGAGCACAAAAGCTAAAGCTGACCGATTTACAAAGCAGCAGCAACAACAACAACAACTTGACCAGTTGCCGGCACTTGTGCTGTTGTTCTTGCTGCCGCTCGCCTTATGAACGTGGGAAAAAGCGCATGAGCTTTTGTTTTAAAAGAGAACCGGAAATCCCAAAAAGCGAGCGACAAAAAAAAAAGAAGCGTATGCAAAAATCCACTAAGCTGCGCCCCGAAAGCAAACCCCAGTCGAAATGAGGGTGATGGCTGAAACGAGCTGAACGCGCAGCACTATGAGTGGGAGAGAACGCGGGGCAGAGCAAAAGCAGCGCTGCAGCAGAGACGAGAGAAAATTTGTTTGCTTTGCTGTCTGCTGCGCTGCTGTTGTTGTTGTTTTCGTGTCTCGTCTTTCGCTTGACACACTCACCTATATTCTGCGCCTGCGCCTGCGCTGACGCCAGCAGCACTGACAGCAGCACTGGCAGCAGCGGCTGCAGCGACTGCGTGCGTTGCATTTTGTCGCTCACTGTGAACGCTTCTTCCGTTGGCCTGAGCTGCAGCTGTTCCTCTGCCTCTTGTTGTTGTTGTTGTTGTTGTATTTGTTTTTGTTTTTGTTTGTGTTTACTTTGTTTTTTTTCTGTTGGCTTTTTTCTTGCTCAGAATTTTTGCACTGCTCGCTCACACGTCGCAAAAGTCACAAATGTCACGGAGACTTCAACATGCCCACAAAAAAACTGCAAAGGAAAATTAACCATGAAAATCGCGGCGAAAAACTAAAAAACAAATCCAAAAATTGCAGCAGGTGCGTAGCGCGCGCGCGTGTAGTTGTGCTTGCTTATCCTTGCGCACACAGCAAAAAAATACAAAAAAAAAAAAACAAAGAAAACAAAAAGCAAAAAAGTGCGGCGAAAACGCAAAAGAAATTGCAATTTGTAGCACAATTTGTGTTTGATCGAGCACTCGGCGCGTACCGTTAGTCGCGCTCGCTCTCGCTCTCGCGGTTAACCGTTAGCATAGGTTGATTTTCGCCGAAATTAATGGACAATAACAAGCACAAGCACAAGAACAAGAACACACGGAAGAGCGCGCAAAAAAAAAAATAAAATAAGAAACGCAGTAGAAGGAGGCGCAGACTATTTGGTATTTCACACGCTCGAAACAGCTCCGTTCGCTTGGCGTTCAACGCGGCGACTGAATGCACTGCCGCTCGGCGCGACGAGCTTAAAGCGACGACGCGTTCACGAAGGCGACACGAAGGCGATACGAAGCGATGCGACGCGACGCACGCGCACTTAGCCGAAGACGCTTTTCTTTCACTTTTCAGAGAGAGCGAAAGAGAGCGTAGCAGCGAGAGCGAGTATGTGTGTGTGTGTGTGCGCGCGCGTGCTCTCTGGCTCAGCTCTCTCTTTGGCTGCGTTGCTACTATTGCTGTTGGTCTCTAACAACGAACCGTCGTCGTGTGCAGCTCGAAAGCAACTGAAAGTTTGCGGCGACGCGTTGTGCGTCTTGTAAGCTGTGCCTGCGTTGCGTCGCAGTCGGCGTCAGCGATTGCATGCGTGTCCACGACGCTGAAGCTGACGCTGACGTTGGCGTCGCCGCGCACTTGCTGCGCTTTTGGCAAGTGCCGCAGCCAGACCAAAGCTCGTTGGCAGCGCGCAGCGAGCTTAGGGCTCTGCGGCTGTCCATCCATCGATCAATGGAGAGTTGTTGTTGTTGTTGTTGCTGCTGCTGCTGCTACCGTTGACTGCGCTGGCCAAGAAAGTTGCGCTTGTTGGTGGATGCCACAAAACGGTAATAACAACTAATACAGGTTATGCAACTGCCGCCGCCGCGGCACGCTGCACGCTGCACGCTGCTGGCCAGGCACAGATAAATTCTGCCTTGTTGCATGCCCCCGCGTGGACACTCGCTGCATTTGCATGCCAACACCACACCACACACGCTGCAGGCTGCAGCAGCCGGAAAAGTAAGCCAAATGGTCAGCAAATTGGAGCAGACATTGGCGCAGCAGCCGACGTCACAGTCAACGTCGCTGCCGGCGTCGTGGTAGCTGCAGCTGCGGCCAACGCACAAATTGTGTGACACATGTGGGCCAAATGCAAAGCGAATGCCCCAAAAGAATATGCTAACAACATCTGAGATTCCACTGACCCCCTCCTTCGAGCAGCTTTTGGCCATGTTCATCCTTTTAAGGCCGCAATTCGGTAAGATGAGCTGCTAGATGGAACCTAATTCGCAGCAGGTTTGCTGCCTAAACCGTTTGGGAATTAGAAGCAATTGCATACAATGGAGATCACAACGGCGAGAGGGAAAAGGGGTTCAATGTTGTTATTCCCACAGGATTTAGAAGTTGGTTATGGGATTGAGTTGAACGATGACTTAGTTGCGTCTTCTAAAACTTTGATTATTGACTGATTTCGTAGTCCTGACTATTAAAAGAAAATTATGAAAATGGAAGATAGTCAGAAAAATATATAGTTTAGTCATTTCGAAATGGAAAAAGTTTTAAAATTAATTCTATGATAGCTCTAAATATATTTTAAGCCGAGAATTCAGAAAATATATTAACAGGTTTTTTTAACTCAAAAATGTGTTGTGAAAATATAGTAAGACGTTAAGAATTTTTGATTAAACAAATTAATAATTTATTAATATTTATATTAATTAATAGAAAATATTACTTGAAAACTGTAGACATAAGGGTGAAGTAGGTTGATACCGAACTCAAAATTATAATGAAAACATTTTTTTTAAGCTTATGTAAAAAATAGAAAATTAATAAACTTTTTTTTTTCTTCAAAGTATCATATTAATATAAAATAAATATATTTTTGTAATTTCAGAAAAGTGGTCAACTAGAAAAACTGATAAGCAGTTAATAAACTATAAATAAAATATATAAAATAATTAAACTAAATGAAAAAAATAATATTGATACTTAAAGAAAATATGATAAATCGAAAATTGTAATTTCTATAGAAACTGTCATTATGTTTATTAAGCCAAGTTTATGCTTCTACTGTATTTTTTCCTATCAAAAAACAGTGCTTCATCAGGGTACCCAAAAAACCCAAAGGTTGTATCACCTTAACATTTTTAATCTAAAAGCATGTGGTCGCAGTGCTGTAAAATTTTTACGCAGAGCATATGATAATCGACACTATCGACAAAAATATCGATGTTTGCTTACTACTGCCCCCTATAGGTCGGGCCGGGAACTTATTGAGCGGTGTGATTTTATTAGAAATATTATTAATATATTATTCTAATAATAATATTATTATTAATAATATACCGAAATACTGGTCAGAGTTGGTCAAAAAAATGTCTGTGTCACACATAAATAGCAAGGAGTGAGTCGGTCAATCGATAGCGGTAATACAATCCATTAAAGTTATCGGAAAAGCCAAGAGTCCGAATCGTAAATATATCATAATCCCGTATAGTACAAGAGTGTAGCGATTACCCGTTTGTCAGGCGACATGGAAACCAACTTCCATTCGATTGAGTTATTGTGTTCTGATTCCGTGTCCGACACGGGCATGATCATCATCGTCAACGCAATGATCATTGCGATCGTCTTTTGCCCCAAGATCATTTCGGTTACAGCTATTTGAGTCTTGTAAACGACTTGCTTGATGTCGTCTGCTGCTGTTGTTGTTGTTGTTGTCTGGTTGTTGCTTGTGCTTTACTTGTTAGCCTGCTTCTTCTTCTTCGTCGTCGTCTTCTTCTTCTTCTTGTGCTTCGCTGGGGGAATCGCTTTTGCGAATTGTCGTCACATTTTTGCGTGTTGTTTGTGCTTTTAACCCAGTTTAAAGTGCTGCTGCTGCAACAAAGACAATGTTGCCGCAAGTGATGACAGAGCCAGAGCAACGACAACAACAACAACAACAACAATTTGGACAACAACATCGATTGCAACATTCTGCCAGCCCGCCAGCAGCCTCAGCGACTCATCAAGTTGTCCAACTGTCAATAGAATTGGGCGCAGCAGCTGGCCCAGTTACAGTTCCAGTTCGATTCCAGTCGTTCCTAACCTTATTTATCGCGTGTCTGCGGTTTTCGATTACCGAAATGCGATGCCTTAATTTATTTGAGGTTAGGCTTATTGGCACAAGTTTTGTTTTCTCGAGTTTTAGCTGCATGCCAATTCCAAGTGTTCCTTTTGTGTTCGAAACTAATCAAAAAGCACTAAGCACGGGAACAGTGGACGTATTCCGTTTTTTTTTTCGAAAATTTCAATTCCAAATGTTCCATAGCTATTTCCTAGGTGAATTTTTCGGTAATTCTATATATTCAAGTATGATGTACTGAGGGCAAATTTTAAAAATGTTATTTATTTTACTTTTGGAAAATATGTTTCAATTCCAAACGTTCCGCAGAAGCTTAAGTGTATGTTTTAGTATATCCTGTGTATATTTGTAGTTATTCAAGCATTTGAAAATAATACATAGAAAAAGGAATATGTTAATGTTTCATTTTCAAATGTTCCATAGTTGTTTCTTAGGTGAATTTGTCGGTAATTCTATATATTCCAGTAAAATGTACTGAGGGCATAGTCTCAAATTTTTATTCATTCGACTTTTGCTAAATATGTTTCAATTCCATACGTTCCGCAGAGGCTTAAATGTAGGTTTTAGTATTTCCTTTGTGAATTTGGTGTTATTCAAGCATTTGAAAGCAGACAAAAAAAATTAATGTTTCAATTCCAAACGTTCCAGAATGAAAGTTTAGTATTTATTTGGCAATTGCAGCATCAACGTAGTTTCAATTTTAATTTGATGTAGTAGAGTAAATGCTTTAAAATTTCACTTTTCTCAAATATATTTCAATGCCAACCGTTTCGCAGAAGCTAAAAATTAACTTATAGTAATATTAAACAATATTTGAACTAATGTTTATGTTTTTAAAGAAAATTTGTAAATGTTTCAGATCTCAGCGTTCCTGAAACCTATTCAAACATTTGAATAAGACGCTTTCAAAAGAAATATGACAATTTTTAGATTCGAAAATTTTCAGTATGAGAGTATATTATTTTTAAGTATCAATGTTTCATTTACAAACGTTCCGCCAATGCTAAAACAATTTTTTAGTAATTTCTATGAGTATTTGAATTAAATCAAACATATGAAAAAGTCACTTTTTAATGAAATATGATATTGCTTCGGTTCCAAACGTTCCAATATGAGAGTTTAGTATTTTTAAATGATATTTCAAACGCTGAGGCTAAAACGAATGTAAGTAAATTCTATGAGTAATTGAATTAATTCAAACAATTGAAGAAAAGACTTAAATGAAATATGATAATGTTTCAGTTCCAAACGTTCCAATTTTTTTATTTATATTTTTTTAGTGACTGCTATTATTATATTATTATAGTATTTTATGTAAAGTCTGTGCTTTCACTTTCAATTTAAAAAAATACTCAAATCTGTGTTTCAATTCTATTCGTTCCAAATCATAGAAATACAAACAGTTCTCACTGCAAAGGTAGCGCATGCTCCGGCTTTACGTAAACTCTGGGGTTAGGTGCACACAAGATTACCCCTTCAAAAACACACACCCCTTCCCCCTTTCGCTCTATGGGTCCCGTTAACAGTTAACTAATCAAATTGTGTCTATGACTGCAGAAACATTTAATTAGACAATGAGGAAACGGCTTTTGGCACGGCCGAGGGCCGCGACGCTGCCACTGGACGGACCTGCTGTAGGCTATAGGCCGTTCAGTTCAGCAGCAGCATAGAGAAAGGGAGAGAGAGAGAGAGAGTGGGGGGGGGGGGGGCGTGCCGCCGCCCAATTGTTACGCTTGGCGTGCGCCACTGCCGACTGCCCAGTGGGATGATGCATTGCCACGTGCGGCACAGTCGAAGATTCACCAACAGAGGCGACTGAGAGTGAGTGGCGCGGAGGAACGAGCACGGAGCGCGGAGCCATCGACGCCCACCGAGCCGCAAGCCGCAGGTAACAAGGAAATCAAGTGGCAGTTCGAGCGCACGCAACAGCTTCAAGAATGTCTTGGCTCTGCGCTCGCTGCCCCCTTAGCCCCTGCCCCGTCCCTGCGTTCCCTGCTCGCTCCCAGCCAGCGGGCACTTTGCCGGCAGCCGGCGAAGCACAACGAATTGCTGCATTTGCGTTCACGATGCTCAATTAAGAGTGCGCCGCGCTGCCTTCCCCTTTCGCAGCGATTGCTATTCGCCCAGTTCCAGTTCCAGTGCCAGTGCCAGTTCCATTGCCCATGCCAACCTCCCCCCTCCCCCGTTCCCATTCCCGTTCCCGTTGCGCGCTTCATTTTCCATTTAGTGCTTTATTATTTTTCATTTCCAGCAAAGTCTCAAGATTAATGTTCTGAGTCGCTGCCTCGCAGTTGCTCTCACTTCCCCCCAACCTCGTGGCTGCCCTGCAGCCTCAGCTGCGCACAGCACGCCCCTGGCCATGGGCTGAAAATGGGTCTACAATGTCTGCTCCAATTGGAAATGTGCAACGGCAGGAAGAAGAAGAAGCAGAAGAGCCTCTCCATTCAGATGTGAGAGAAGTCAAACGCGCAGCGCAGCTTTGTTTTGGCCACAAAGACGACGTTAAAACCATTCAATGTGCGCCTGAAGAAAAGCTAATGAAATAATGCGCATTCTTGCAGGAAAAGTTCTTTTTTCGGTTTTTATCACGATTGACAATGGTCCACAAAGCATTCAAATTTAAATTAAGTTTGGCTCTAAGCTTTCGGCATATTTCAACAGCTTGATAAGGTATTGATCGAGCGTAAAGCTTTCTTCATCTATTATAAAAAATTATTAAAATGTGGATTAAATTCAGTTGCAAACTTACAACTTATTTTAATTGCATGCAGAGCTTTTGATTAATTTTAAAATTGTATTTTAAGCTAAAGCATAAATCTTGAAATGAAGCCAAAACAGAGAGAGTGTATAAATCAGTGGGTGTGCTGAAAGCTCTATTAAAAAAAAAAACATAGTTCGCAAAATTTACATTTATTTATATTAACTTGTTATAGGGAAAAATAAAATGCGCTTTAATCGCACTGCAAATTCTCAGCATTTAATTAGGTAACTGGACAAGCTTTCAGCAGCTTGAAAAAAAATATTAAGCTCTCTTTAAAAAGCTTAATCCGCAAAATTAACAGCTACTTGCATTTATTTTTTATGGGCAAAATTGAAAAAGGGTTTTTTAATTCAAACTACAAGTTTTCAGCATATAATTAAGTCCCTAGATTAGTGTTCAGTTGCTTTAGAAACATTTAAATTCTATTAAATTGTCTTTAAACTTAAATAACAAAGAAAGTTTTAAGGAGCTTTTAAAGCTCTTGATTTTAGCTAAATTGTTTTTATACTTAAGTAACTAGACAAACTCTCAGTAGCTTTAAAAGCCAAAAACAAAATTTTAGACTAAAGTAACTAGACAAGTTTTAGGTAGGTTTAAAACTCTTACTTTTAACCATATTTTTTTAAGGTTTAAGCTAAAGTTAAAGCTCTTCAATTAGAGAGCAGCACTTATTTTCTAGAAGCAACTTAAAGCTCATAGCAAATTAATCTAACTATGAAGTGCTTAGTAATAGTCTTCATCAGCTTTTTAGCTTTGACAATAATTCCTTGCGCTTTGAGCTTTTAGCAGCTTTGAAAGTTCTTAGTCGAATTTGAAGCAAAAGCATACTGAAAGTCTTCAATCACTTTCCCAAGCAGCAGGCGATGACGTTGCTGCTCAGCTTCTGGTGTTGTTGCATCACATATCAATAGAAGGAAGTCCAAACAGTGTTGCAAAACACCTTTAGCTGCACTTAAGTGTTGGGTCTGCTCTCAGTGGTCTGCTCTCAGCAGCAAGTGCCCCCCCCAGACAATGTGAATGTGACGCTCAAGTGCCTGCTCGTGTCTGTCTCTCTCTGTTTGTGTGTGTTTGTGTGTGTGTGGTGTGTGCGCGGTGTGCTTTGATTGTTTTGGCACCACTGTGCGCCCACATTGTGTTGCAAGCACAGTGGCCGCTCGAGCCACCACTGCGGTTGGATTGCCAAACTCGCAGTCGGATTCCGACTGCGACTCCGTCTTCGACTCCAACTGCAACTCCAGCTCCAGCTCGAATTCAAATTCAGCTTCCCCAGTGGGCACTCGTAAGTGGGGCTAACTCAATGTGGTTATTACTTATACAATATGAAAAGCTGCAAAACGGAAAAGCTGCAAATAAGCCCTGCCCCCGCGCCTGCCCTAGCCATGCCTACTCCTACTCCACCTGCCACTGCTCACTCTACCTGCTCTGCACATGTTGCTACTCCTCCCAGCACTTGAGGGGCATGGAGGAGGCAGCTAAGTAGTTGCAACTGGGCAGCACACCACAACACACACACACCACAACACACTCACACACACACAGATAGCGCAAAATGTAAAGTGAAATGTGCGCGCTTGCATGAAACGAAAGTAAACTCGCGCTTTGTTGGAAGCTGTGAAGTTTTTTGGCTGTTAAGCCCTAAACAACCGTACAACAACAACAGCAACAACAGTTACCAAGAGCGCAATAACATGCACTGCAAAAAAATAATGTTATTGCTAATTGAATTAACTTAAATTGAGTTTGTTTGTCTTGCGGCTTACTTTCAGTTGATAAATAAATTTTAATAAAATAAAATAAAAATAAAACGAATTAAGTCCGAAATAAAACTTCATTAATTTAAAAAAAATTATTGAAGAAAATATCGTTTATCGTTAAGTATCTTAATTTGAGTTTGTTTGTTTTGTGACTTATTTTGTGTTGATAATTAAATTAATATACAACAAAATAAAAATAAAACAAATTAAGTTTGAAATAAAATTTAAATTGCTTAATGTTTTGTAACTGTTTTTTTTTTAACTAACGTTCCCAATCATCCATGTATCCATTTATGCATCCATCAATCCAACCAATTTTTTTTATATACTATATTTACTATATTTATTTTAAATAATGCTTAATATTATATTATTTTAAATTAAATAAATATATATTTATCTATATATTTAGACATTCTTTTATCAATTAATTAAATATATAATTTTTTTCCTTATATTTTTCCTTATATTCAACAGTCTATTCATGCATCTGCCAATCCAACTAACTGTTTATGTCTTTCTTCATTTTCGTATCCCTTTCCAGTTGTGCACTCATTTCTCTCAGTGCAGCAGTAGCAGCGAGTGGTGCAGCTGCCTGCGATACGAGAGTATTTGCAATCATTTCATTTTTGGACACTAATGACGATGACTGCAACAATCCGAGTGAAATGCCTGCCCAGCGAAGAATTCAACAATGTTACATAAACCACAGAAACCACCAGCAAGCACCGGCAACAAGCGCTAACAACAATTGTGTGACAGCGACAACAATAAACATTGCAAAAACAAAACAAAAAAAACACAAAAAAAAACAGACAGAAATACAAAAACAGAAGACCAAGAAACAAGCATCAACTGAAACAAAACAACGAGCGTGGTGCACGGCAGGGCTCCACCAGCAACATCAGCACCAAGCGGAGTGCACCGCACGGCCAGATCGGGCCCGGTGGCCGAGCGAACTGGACAGATCTTGGCCAGCTTTAGGCCCGACTGCGTTGGAGACTGACAGATTGACTTGCTTTTCGCAGTGGTTGCCTCTTGTTATTGTTGCTGTTGTTGTTGTTGCTGTTGCCGCTGCTAGTTGTGTCATACTTAATAATGGGGCAAGCAACTGTAACAGCAACTCATTTCGAACATAAAGATGACATTTTTTATTGCGTTCGGTTTGGTTTAGTTTTTTCCGCTGCATGCAACAAAATCGCGTAGAAGGTGCTGCTGAAGACGAATGCGTTCGACCAGCAGATACTCAGTATAATGTGCGATCGCTAACCTCTGCGTAGGCAGATCAAAGATCAAATTTGTATGATTAATACGAAATTTTTGCCCAATGCTGAGGATACACTTGAAATCGGGTAAAACTCAGTTCAAAAAAAATACTTTGATATTAACAAAATGACATTATTTATTAGAGAGAGAGAGAGAGAGGGGTTTTGTTATTTATGGCATTAAAAAACTTTTAAAAAAAATAACTATTTAATTATTTCTTAAATAATAAATAAAAGACATCACTTCTCTTTAATGCTTTTTTTTAATGCTTAATTTTGACAACATTTTTTAAAACTAGCATAAAGATTTATAAATACATCCCTGTAATAGAAGTAATAAATGATTTTATATATTGTATATATATATACAAATATGATTTAATGCTTAAGAACTTAATTATTAGATTTTCAAATTTATAAAACATTTTTTAAAACTAGCAAGAAATTTTATAAATACTTTTATTTATCTTTGTTGTGATGGAAGTAATTTCAATTATTTTCATTCAAATACTATAGGTACTATAGAATAATATACTAAAAGTACGGTAAAGTATATTAAAAATAAAATAAAAATACTACTTTTAAGTTGCTTGATTGTTAAGAAAGTTATAAAAATCCACAAGGTGCAGTATATGCATTATAAAAATTTCGAAATATTTGCTTCTTTTCTGAAACGCTGTAACTCTTCAGTATGACTCCATGATATTGCCGCCAGTTGAGTTTATAGCACAAGAACTTGAACCATCGCATTGACTTAATTTATGGCATTAGAGCTGGGCCTGAATTTGCCCCTAATCATCGCCAGGAAGCAAAAACTATGATTCTTGTCTGAGTGCGAGTTTGTTGCCTCTTGCTTTTTGCTGTGGCGTGCAAGTTTGTTGCCTCAGTCTGTTGTTTTTTCTGCGCAAGTTCGTTGCCTGAGTCTTTTGTGTTTATTGACTTTGCGCCGCACTTGCCGCACCCATCGGCAACAGCAGCGACAGCAGCAGCAGCAGCAACTGTTTGGCTTTGGCTTTGGCTGTGACTTTGGCTTCGCCTCTTTGCTGATGCCAAACACGTGCGTCACGCCCCAAAAGCTGCCTTAACCCTTCCATGCCTCGTTATGCCCTTGCACGAAAGGGTATTGCAAACTGTTAGGCACATTTGCAGAGACTGAGACGTGTAAATGGATATCAGGCATTGCCCAAGCATTACTATGAGCTAAAGTTGTCATAGGTTTAAACGGGCGAAACATTATTTTATATAGCAGAATCTCACAGAAAACTGCTTTGCTGCTATATAAAAATAAAATAAATATAATAATAATAGTAGACAAAAATATATAATATAATATAATAATAATATAATATATATATAATAATAATAAATCAAATCGAGTCGCTATAACTTAGGTATATATTTTTCTCTTTATTTCCCTTTAAGTTAGAATTCATAGTTACATCATATATATACTATATTATCAATCATGATGTAATATACATATTATTTCGACTCTATAAAAAACTCCATTTCGCTAAGGGCATCTGCGCTTCGTCACAGCGACTTCGGCCTTTCTTTCATGTTTTTGTTTTTCTCGTTTTGCCAATTTGACAATTTTTTTGATGTTGTCTACGTGCTGATTGACCGCTCGAAGCCCTCGCCAGCGCCGTGCCATACCGTGCCGTACTGTAGCGAGTGCGCGTCGTGTCCGTTCGCAACTTTCATTTTGATAATTGAATAAAGCTGGAAAATATTTTCATTTAGAAATTGTTCACTCGCAATTTTGAGGCACTTTCGATGCCAATTGAATGCCCCTTGTTGAGGTTGCTGTTGTTGTTGTTGTTGCCATTGTTGTTGTGGCTGAAGTTGATGGTGTTGTTGCCGCTGCTGTTGCTGTTGCCGTTGAAGTTGTTGTTGAGGCTAGTTAGAATTTATGGTTCGTTAGGTTTCTAAGAGTTTGCCCCCGAGCTAAATTATTGGGCTGCCAACACCTGATGAGCAGCACTCAAGCCTGCGCCTAACTGTTTGTGTTTCTTCAGCTGTATGCCCTGTAGCTGCAGAGCTCAGCGAGTGGGGTATATGGAAAGTAGAATTGAAACGCTACTATTCTACTTTGCATAAATACAATATATATTTTATATATTTTATTAACAAATATAATTGTTATATATATATTTAAAGCGCAGCGCAGAGTAAAAAATTATTGCATAATTTGTTGAAATTTTATTTTCTTATGATAGCTTCAAACTCGCATAACTCGAAAATTTCGCAGGCGTTTATCTTGAAATTTGGTATATAACTATATTACTCAATTATCTAACAGTTTGAGAAGCTTTATTACTATCGGCCTAAAAATACCTTAGTTAGTTGAGAAAGACAAATTATTATCAGCATTGTAACTACAAGCTTTGCCATTTCCAGGGTATTAGCTGGCGCTGCAGCTGTAAACTGTCGCATGCTTGGTCGTATTTAGTGTGCCTTGCTGGCCAGCTGCCCGGGCAATTAACGCATTCCACGCATTGCCCAGTGACCCGCGAGTCCCCCCTCTCTCACTCTTTCTCTCTCTCTTCCTATCTCTTTCCCTCTTTCGCTCTCTTGCGCTCTGCTTGAACGCAGAAGAGAAATATGCAAATAAATTGTGGCGCGTCTTCGAGTTGCGCGCGCGCTGCTCGTTTGCTGGTCTGAGGCCTTATGATTATGGCCTGGCCAAAACAACAGCAGACGCAGAGGAGTTTCTAAAAGCAGTTTTTGGGGCTGCGTCTATTGACCCGCAGCGGCAGCGGCAGCAATTTGTGTGTCAATAATTTATTTTAGGAATCGGAATTGGAATCGCCTCGAACTAAACGAGGTCGGGAGAAAGTCACTGCACGGCAGCAACAAGAACAGCAGCAGCAGCAGAAGCAACAACACTTGTCGCTTGCTGCTAAATTGCCTGAAATTATGATAAGTTGTTGTTGCTGCGAGGACTGCAAGTTGTCAGCGAATCGAGACGTGTGACGATTGGCCTGGAAGTGCAGCCAGCGCTGCAGCAGCAACACCAGCAGCAGCAGCAGCAGCAGCAACACTTGCTGCATTTCCGCATCGCGTCGCCTGGCGTGAAAGCTGCAGCTGAAGCTGCTGAGATGCTGCTGGCAAGGTCATCGCCGAGTTCACAGTCTGTTGCAGTGCGTACACGCCCCTTTTTGCCACCAAAAGTCGCGCTGGGAAACAACAACAATGCAACAGCAGCAGCAGCAGCAACAGCAATGACACCACAGCAATTGCAGCAGCTTATCACCGAAATATCAGTAAGCAACTCAAAAGGGTATTAGCTGTAGGGAACGAGCAGTTACCCTGTAATAAGTACAAATTAGAAAGTTACTTAGCCTGTATATTATATTGTTTTCTGAATTGGCATAGGCATAGGCATATCTTAGCGTCTTGAATATATTCACCCACAAAAATAGTCTATTTTCAGAGTGTTTATAAGGAATAGGCGTAGATATATAATATTCAAATAAAATATAAATCAGAGAGTAACTTTTCCTGCATATTATATAGTTTTCTGAACAGTAAGAAATATTTATTTATATTAATATAACCATGCCTATTGCATATATTCACACAGAAAATATACTTTCTGCTCTGCGCTTTCAAAGAAGCTCAGTTATCTTGTATATATGAAGCTTGATACAGCTGAAATTTGGCATAAAGCTAGCTCAATTAGTCAGCCAGAGAAAATGTCAAGGTCTGAAAAATATACACAACGATTGTGTTTAAAATTCAAAATGATGCTGCATATTTGAGTAATTCTGTTTTTCCTTTAACAATATTTTGCATGAAAAGTGTTAGAATATTTAATATACTTTTAAATTATATTTATAGCCTTTACTGAAGAATTAAAAAATTGTATACTAAGTCGATAGAGTTGGGGGTACAACTACCCCATTGCCGAGGCAGACCCCCCTCAACTGTCAGACGATAAACAAAAGCCAGAAAATGCCACAAAATACACACGTGAAAAAATTGAAAATGAACGCGCAAAATGAAAATGAAAACATTGTGTAAGTGACAATTGCCAAGGTGCGCTATATACATGTGTCTGTGTGTGTGTGTGTGTGTGTGTGTGTGCGTGTGCTTGGATCTCTGCGAAATGCAGTAAATATAATTTACGACATGACCAAATGTCGCCTTGATGACCCGCTCATTAAAACCGAGACAAAAACTACAAAAAAGAAGCAGAAGAAAAAAAACACTGAAAACTGAAGGGGAAAATCAAAGTGACAAATGCGTGAGAAAAGCAACAACGCAAACGAGCAACAACAACAGAAATAGCAATAATAATTTCTTGTAAAATGTTGGAAAAATAGAAAATACGAGAATAACTGAAGGGGGGGGGGGGGGGGTAAAGGTGCTGTTTGGGCTATATGGCACTTTCGATGGAGCGGAAGTTGAGAGAAGAGAAAGGAACTGCTAGAAAAGTTATGGTAGCGCCGATTATTCAGTTAGACTTGAGATACACAGATAAAGATAAAGATAAATATAGGTTTGGGTTACAGGATGAGACTTCGAAAATCAAGAAGTGCTATTGACACAAATGTAGAAAACTCAAAGATAAATACAAATAAAATGTATATAGGGGTTACAAATGATAAAAACTCAGGAACCTAACAAATTGAGCTGGGCAAAAATAGCACATAAATATATTATTATATTTGAAATAAAAATATAAAGGTTTGATATATGAAATAAATATAGGATGAGACTTAGAAAAGCCTAAGAACTGAACAGAAAATATATATAGTGGTTATAGGATGAGGATGAAGCAAAAAGTATAATTTTATAAAAGTAAAGGAACTAAAAAGATATATGTAAATAAAATGTATATAAGGGTTGTAGGTGGACTTAGTTCTAGAATGAAACAAATTGAGCTCGGCATAAATACCATATGTTATTATATTGTATTTAAGATACACAAAGTAAGACCTCTAGAAAAAAACAAGGAACTGAAAATAAAGTTTATATAAGGGTTACTAGTGGACAAAACTGTGGAACGGAACAACTTGAGCTCGCCTGAAGGTAGTATGTATGTAAAAATATTATTATATTGTATTTATTACACCATTATTAAATTAGTTAACATCATTTTATATCACATTATTGTAATATATATTATATTATATTATATATTATTATATTACATTATTTTATATTATATTTTATATAATTTTTTAAATATTTTTTTATACCATATTTAAATCATATATACATGAATACAGTACAAGGCTTTTTTCGGCATGATGTCAAACTCAAATTAGTTTTACTACAAAGTCTCGGATTGATCAAGAAGATAAGTGGCAGCGAGCTCTCTTCTAATTAATCCACTTTACCATAGTTATCATGGGGTTATAATCGCGCCTCCATCAATAGCTGCACATGCTCTCACTTTCTACTCGTGGCCGCGTCAAGCAAACAGCGACTCAGCGACTCAATGGGCAACTACTAAAACCCGAGCGAAGAATCCAAAGACAATAGCTTGAAGCTTGCAGATTTGATTGTCTGGCAATATGCTCTATAAATTTCAAAGTTAGAGAACGCGAGAAAAGTGGAGCTAATGCCAAAGGAAACTTTCGCTTAGAACTGACAGATCGAAGAGCTAAGATTGCCCCTGCCTGATGATGATGGCGATGATGATATGCAGCTCGGCGAAGAAAGTGCTGGAAAACGAGAGTCGCATCAGTCACGGCATGGCCAGATGACAAAAGAACGCACTGCCAGAGACGGAGGGGGGGGATCATACAGAAGTTAACTGCGGCCTGAAATTGACTCGATTTATGCTGTGATTTTGATCAGCAACGTGCGCTCGTCTCTGTAGACCTACGCCACGCCTGCCCCCACACTGCCTGCCTGCCAGCGGCTTGGCTGTGCCCTGATTGGTTTTTTCAGTGTACCAAATGTGCAGTCATCAAACTGCTGCGTTCTTCTTCGCGTTCGACTAGCACATACTCTACACATACACACACAAACTCACACACAGTTTGTCTCTCTGCCCTGCGCTTTGCTTGCTGTGCGCTGAAGCATTCGCTTCGCTTTTGACTGTGGCCGCCGTTTAATTGTTTCATTTGCCATTTGCCGCGTGCTCTTGCCTCTGCTTAACCTAAGCCCCCACTCCCCCCATCCACACTCTTGTTATCTCGTGCGCTGCTGTGGTCTCTTTGACAGCATTCCGCATCCGCATCTGCGTCTCTGAATGTATCTGCAATTGACAAGTTGCCGTTCGACGCCGCTGCTGAAATTACTTAATAAAAGTAAAACTAACTGTCAGAGCGAGAGCGCGGCAGAGAGTGAGAAAGAGACAGAGAGAGAGCGAGAGAGAGCGCACTCAGAGCAACAGCTAGAAACAAGTTTCGATTCAGGTCTGTCGCGAGGTTTTCTAAACGGAAAACGAGAGTGAAATTTGAAGATTTCCGGTATGTGTATTATGTCTAGTTAGTATTAAGTATTATGCTTTAATTAAACCAACTAAAGACCAAATGACATGGCACACAAGCTGACAGTTAGCAATTACCAAAAGACCAAAAGACCACTTGGTTGATGGGTAGCTAGGTAAATGCATATGATGTTTAGCCGCGCAGAAGCTGCCACTGCATACCCTGTAAACAAGTTTGGCTTGGACAGTCACAACTATGCACATAAGCGAAAGTTCATTAAGGCAACAAGTAACTGCTTCTAAGTTGAAAAATAAAAAATTTGCTGAAATGCTCGACTAGGCATACCCTGTAATTGCAGTGCAGTGTACAAAATTAGCGAAAATTAATTTAAGCTGTAAGTAACTGCGGTAGTTACTTAATATAACAAAATTTTGAAAATAGTAGACTTGATATACCCTGTAATTGCAGTTCAGCATATAAAAATATGCAAAAGTTTATGTAAGCTGCAAGTAACTGCTTCTAAGTGAAAAAAAATACAAATTTGCCGAAATGCTCGACTAGACATGCCCTGTAATTGCAGCGCCGCTAACTCATAAGCTTGATTATTGGTCCGCTACAATGGCTTTTTGCTTCGAAAAAACCAAAATGTGTTCAAGATTATATAAATATCTGTTGGCAGATACCCTGTAATTAACTTCGAGAGCAAATGTATCATTAAATTGTTAATGATTTGCAAATTGAAACGAGCTGCCAAAGTAATATTAATAACAAACGTTGCATAACCAAAAAATACCCTGTAATTTGCAGAAATGCTCAACTAAGAATACCCTGTAAATTGCAGCACCGCCGGCTAATAAGCCTGAACATTAACTCGCTACAATGACTCTCCGCTTAGCAAATCGAAAATGTAGTCAAGCTTATATAAATATCATATATGTTGGCAGATACCCTGTAATTTATTTAAAGTGCAAATGCATGTTAATTATATGCAAATTAAAACGAGCTGCCAAAACAAAAATAATGACAAGCGTTGCATAACCAAACATAAAAAATACCCTGTAATTTATTACAAATCAATTGAAGAGTTCTTTTTTATATGCAAATATAACAAACACAGTTTGGGCTAACCTTTTCATCTGCGAGTCAAGTTATCTCGAGCGCAGCGATGCCAAATATTCGAATATTCCATTGAAGAAACGTTTGCAGCTTGGAACTGGCAACGGCTTGGCCATAAGCAAAATGCCGAAACGTCGAAAGAAAGCTTAGCTTCGACCCATTTCATGTCACGTTCGTGCATGGTGGTATTCGAACGATCAACGAAATCAATGTCAACGCCGAAAGTTCGTGTTCTAAGTCTTTCGTTTGGCAAGTGCAGCAAAGCAGAAAAGGCATGCGAATGCGTAAAAGGGAAAGGCCCCGGGAGGCCAGGAAGGCAGCAGCAGGCAGGGGCAGGAGGAGCGGCACACGTATGACCAGGGCCCAGAAAAGCTTTCGGCGCCTTGTTCACATCGTTTGCCAACATTGTGCGGCGCGGAACTTTCACTTTACAAAAATGTGAACAACCACAACAACAACAACAACAACAACAAAACTGACGACGACGCGACATGGAAATGAAAATTTATTAGCAAATTATGATTTCTGTGCACAGGCCGTTGTCCACTGTCCGCTGTCCGCCGCGTCCGGCCCAATACCTTAACTTGACCACTTGACCACTTGCCACCAGACACGCCAACAACAACAACGAAAACAACAACAACAACGACGACGGCGATTGAACTCGGGACAATCCAGGGCAGGCCAAGGAACGTGACTGTCGCCAGAATTGAGCGCACGGATGAAAGAAAGTTTTTTGCATCCATCGAAGGCAGCGAGAAAAAAAGTTTGTTTTCGCATACCCTGCCAGCAGCCGTTCGGCAATTGGGGTATGCTCAATTTGTTATATACTTGCGAGCAATATGAATTTTATTTTGGTGCTGCACAGCTTGAAGTTTTTCATTTTTAATAACAAATAAAAATAAATTTAGAAAAATTAAAAAATTGTTTTTTTTTAATAAAATATATACAAATTAAAAAAATTGCTAAAACATTGAAATCTTATTTTTAAATTGTGTTTTTGTGTTGTGTTGTGTTGTGTTTTTTCTGATTGTGCTACACACTTTTAGTAGTCCATGATTTGAGCTAGTTGTAGCATTTATATTTTAAAGTCCACCTGAGACAATGTAAATGCGAAAACTTACTATATCTTATAACTGCCAGTAACTGTTAAATATATTTAAATATATTTAGATTGTACTAAATACAAGGTATGTTTGTGTTGTTCAACTTATAAGAATATTAAAAATAACCTTTTTGCTAGTGCATTGCAGCTGTTATAATTGGAGATTTTCGTGCTCTTTCCGGTGTGTCTACATACTGCTACAGGGTATTTTGTAGTCGATAATTTGGGCTATTTGTAGAATTTATGTTTTAAAGTCTTCTGGGGAAAATGGCATCAAATACCATATCATATGATATACCTATTACATATATTTACAGGGTATTCTATAGTTGAGCATATAATCGTTAAGTGCTAAGTGTAATACTGAATTTTATTTCAGAGCAAATTCGAAAACTCCATATTTAATTATTTCCAAGAACATTACGCTATCCCAAAAAAACTAAAGGGTATCTAAGCGTCGAGCTGACACCAGTTTGGCATGCTATAAGCGTATACAGCGCTTAAATTCAAGCAAAACAGTTTTCAGTCTTATGGAAAAATTGCTGCTGTTTTCAGTGCAGGGTATCTGCTGGCCGAGTAATTGGCCGCCCAGTGCCTGTCGCACTTTCTGTTGATTTCTTGGCTTGGCCTTTGAGTCATGCGACGGCAATGCGAGCTCGAACCAAAATGAAAACGAAAACGAAAACGACAACATTGCCCAGCAACAGCAACAACAACAGCAACAACAACAACTGTGCAAATATAAACAACGCGGCAAGAAAAAATTTTCTCAATTTCACGACAGGTTTTCATTGTTGTTGTTGTTGTTGATATTTTTCCTTTCCCTTCTGGAGCTTTTCGGCCAGCAAAATATTTGCTCAACAATTTCTACTGTAACAAAATGCACAGGTACACAGGTGTGCGTGTGTGTGTGCGTGTGTAAAAACAGACACATATCGCTATATTTTTCCCGCTTTTTACTTTTCTTCAGTTTTGTTTTTTTTTCTTTTATTTATTTTTTTTTTGTGGGCCACGGCGACAATAATGCACATTAATTGTGTGTGCTGAATGCTGGGCGCTGGCAGGGGAAGTAGAGAACGGGGGGCGTGGTAACTCGAAGATGACGAAATCGAAGACGTTGGCAACAACAAAGCGGCAGCATTGTCTCAGCCAACGCCAGATGTTGCAATCGTCACCCACATAAATTAAGCTGTAAGGCGGGAGAGAGAGAGAGAGAGCGGGAGAGAGAGACAGCGAGAGAACGATAGCGAGAGTAAGAGTCGCCACAGCAGGATGAGTCAAAAGAAAGCGAAATGAAACGCAGGGCGTGGCGCTCGTCCGGCTCTTGGCCATGCAAAGAAATTGAAGAGCCGACGAAAGTGAAATGGAATGATTCAATCAGCGATCGGTGGCCAGCGCACCTGAGTCGCCCTGTTGTCGCTTTGGGATGCCCGGCGACTGAGTCATAAACCCCACAACATACAGCCGCAACAACAACAACAACAACAACTGTTTACACGCGAAAGTTTCTTATCAGCATGCCATAAATTCATCTTTCATTCTCCCTCTCCCTCCCTCCCTCTCTCTCCCTCTCTGTCACTCTGACTATCGTAAACTTGCGATTTTCACACGTTTCTTTTTTTAGGGTCCCCCTAAATATTTGAAATTTTTCGTTTCGTTTCGGCTAGACTTACGATTTTTGTACAGCTCACTATATACCTAAAATATAGCTATATCTATGTGTGCGTTTATAGCATCGTATATTGCATAAGCCTCTTGCGGAGAGAGAGTGAGCGATCGCGGCGATAAGCTAACATCATGCGGGTTGATCTTATCAGCGCGTTTATTTTCGGTATTTCGGATAAACAATCGCGTCTATTATGCGCAGATGATTCAAAAAAAAAAAAAATCATTGAAAGAAGGGAAGAGACGAAGAAGGGTCCGAGCGAGGCTTGGGAGGTTTGAAATCGAAATTTGTAAAAGAAATCATTGATGCCGCTGAATGCTTGGAGAGGTAGACAGGAAAGTGAAGTCGTTCTGGAATTCTTCAATAAAAAAGATGATGGAGTGTTTTTATAATTATACAATTTTTTTATTTTAAAAAATTATTGAGATATATAATTGTGTTTTGTCAAAAATTAGAATTATAATTATTATTATTATCATTATAATTATTATTATTATGAATATAATTATTATTAATACCATTGTTATATTATAAATTGACAATATTTTTTTATTTACTGAAAAAAACAGAAAATTACTTTGAAGAATCTAACCTAATATATTAAAAATATTTTATTATAAATATGAATACTATAAATACTAGTGTATGTACTAGTGTGTAGTGTATATACATATTCCTAAGGTCAAACATGATCTTCTAAAAACATAATTATTTCTCTCGAAAAAAATCAACTGTAGAAATCTAAAATTTTCAAAACTATCAGAAAACTTCCCAAAATGTAAAAAAATATGAAAATAAACTTTACAGAAGTGAATTTGATAAAAAATTTTCTTACACAAAAAAATTATGCTAATCTTATGATCACTCTGATCTTATGATTTCAATTACATTCTTTTGGACAATGTCAATATCAATTTTTGCCACAATGATGAATGGGTAAATAAGTATACACAAAATTTCATACTTCGGGAAAGTAAAACAAAATACCAAATATTTGAGTAGAAGTTCTAAGCTCTAACATTAAATATTTCGCAATTCCATACAAGATATTTCAAGCTTAAGAACATCCCATCGAGTGTTTGCTTCAACGGTCCACCTGGACTTGGAGCAGCAGGAGCATTACTCCACTCAGTTTCGGGACACTGGCGGCACCTGAGTCTAATACGTTAATAGATGAGCCTTGACAACGGCATCGACTTTGGCATCGAGCTTGACATCGAATCTGGCATCGACTTTGGCTGTGGCTTATCGATCGACAGGCACTGCAGGCCATGTTTACCGTTTCGGTTTCAATTGGCGATTGGCAATTGGAGAATGGCAATTGCAGAATGGAGCATGGGGCATGGGGAATGGCAAATGGCGCATGAAGAATTTGGCGAAAAACGGACTCGAGCTCGAGTTGATCATGCGAGGCACGCGCAGCGTGGAAATCTCACGGAAAACTCGAGGCACATAAATCGACGCCAGTTGTCAACGTGTCGTCAGGCTTTGCATGCCAAGCGACTGGAGATGAGAGTCGGCAGAGTGGAGAGTGGAGAGTAGAGAGCCGAGTGAGTTGACTGCTCCCACGGGGGAAGGGAGGGCAGGGGCGCGGCATGGCTAATAGCAATCCACTTGCAACTCGAACCTCAAATTAAAATGAGCCGTTACGATCCTCGATTGGATGGTCCGTGGTGCGATCGGTGGTGCGGTGGTCCGCTGCTGTGGTGCTGCGATCGATCGCCAGCCAGCGGCTATAACTGTTCGTATGTGATTGACACCACATTAGCCAGTTAAAGCGCCGGACTGCAGCCACGGCTGTGGGCCTCACCCACTGGTCGAGTCTTTAGCAACGTCTTGCGATCGGTCATGGGATCAGTCTTTGATTCATTCTCTGGTTTGTCGTCTTTCCACCTCGCTTTGGTGTATTCTTCTCTGCTTTGTTTTCTCTTCTTTTTTTTATACATTCCACATGCTGTAATGTTCAATTAAATTGTCGATTCGAAATATTCAATAGGTTCCGTCAGCTTCGATCATGATGATGGCTTTAAACTATTCCAATTCTTAAGCTCCAGTTTATTTATCAATTTTGCCTACCATATATGCGATCTCTATGATCATTATGATCCATATGATCTATATGATCCATATGATCTATATGATCTATATGATCTATATGATCTATATGATCTATATGATCTATATGATCTATATGATCTATATGATCTATATGATCTATATGATGTATATGATCTATATGATCTATATGATCTATATGATCTATATGATCTATATGATCTATATGATGTATATGATCTATATGATCTATATGATCTATATGATCTATATGATCTATATGATCTATATGATCTATATGATCTATATGATCTATATGATCTATATGATCTATATGATCTATATGATCTATATGATCTATATGATCTATATGATCTATATGATCTATATGATCTATATGATCTATATGATCTATATGATCTATATGATCTATATGATCTATATGATCTATATGATCTATATGATCTATATGATCTATATGATCTATATGATCTATATGATCTATATGATCTATATGATCTATATGATCTATATGATCTATATGATCTATATGATCTATATGATCTATATGATCTATATGATCTATATGATCTATATGATCTATATGATCTATATGATCTATATGATCTATATGATCTATATGATCTATATGATCTATATGATCTATATGATCTATATGATCTATATGATCTATATGATCTATATGATCTATATGATCTATATGATCTATATGATCTATATGATCTATATGATCTATATGATCTATATGATCTATATGATCTATATGATCTATATGATCTATATGATCTATATGATCTATATGATGTATATGATCTATATGATCTATATGATTTATATGATCTATATGATCTATATGATCTATATGATCTATATGATCTATATGATCTATATGATCTATATGATCTATATGATCTATATGATCTATATGATCAATATGATCTATGGCAGCTATATGATCTCTACGCTCTACATGATCTGCCTGACCTACGTACTCCACTGATCTATATGAACTCTCTTGGCTGATCGACGATCTCATTCGCTCATTCATCTTCTGCGAAACTTTTGCTCATTTATCTTCTGGATCCCATCCTACTTATATCCAATATCTTAATACAATCAGCGCCATTAATTACTGCGACTTTGATTGGGCCGACAATTGAAATGCTTATGACTCATTTATGTGACTGTGTGTGTGTGTGTGTGGGGTACCTTAACGGCATCCCGAAATTCGCTCATTACGCTCCATAAAGTGCGAGCGACCTCGAGCAGCTAACGGCAGCTGCCAAAGAAAGCGTTGCGCCAGCCTAAAAACAAAAAAAAATAACTAAATTACAAATTTCGAAAAAATACCAAAAAAAAAAAGATACCGAATAATATGAAATGAATCAAATGGCATCGCTTTGAGGTCAGCCGGCAAACGGCAAACGATTTCAATAAAACCAAAGCCGAGAGCGCAATTAAGCTGCCAGCTGATGGGTGTGCGAGTGTCTGCAAGTGTATGTATGGGTGTGTGTTTGTGAGTGTGTGTGCCGTGGAGGTGGTGCAAATGCGTTGCCAACACATGCCAAATTGCTGGCTCAATCTCTGTCAACTGCAGTCCACACACACACACAGTGCAGAGTCCACAGCGCAGTTGACAGACAATCTGAGAGAGAGAGAGAGAAGAAGACATAGAGAGAGAGAGAGAGAGAAAGAGATATAGCTGAACGAGAAAGAGCGAGCTGAAGGGAGTTGTTGAGCTAGAGATGGAGACGTTGCCACCGGCGCGCCGACAGTTTGCGGTGCTTGTAGCTGATGTTGAGTTGCTGCTGTCAGTTGTTGCTGCTGCTGCTGCTGTTGTTGTTGGTGCTGGTGCTGGTGTTGCTGTTGTTGGGAGTGTCGCCTCAGGCGGCTGCCTGAAATTCCACAACGTAGACGACAACAACGAACGCGTGGTATGAGGCGAGAAGCACCCGAAAGAGACTTACATAACCAAATGGCGAATTATTTATGGGAATTATCGTGCGCGCTGCATTATCAAATGGATCAGGCGGATCAAAGGTAGACAGAGAGAGAGAGAGTGAGAGAGAGGGAGGGACAGAGAGAGTTATGACAGGTAGAAGGCACATCAATCGCCAAGCTGACAGTTTGGACAGTGCGCAAAAAATATTTACAAAATTGAAATGCACAAAATACAATAATAAACAATAAAGCTGGAATTTTGATTTCTCGTGCCCTTAAAGAAAATAATAAAAAATAACAAATTCCTCAAGCAATTATGCTGGAATTCGAAATTCTGTTCAAGTAAAAAATATAAAAATGTATTGTGTAATACAAAAATAAATAAATTTCTCAAGCACGCTGAAATTAAAAATTCTCTTCAATTAAAAATATATATATTTCTTTAAATAAAGTGTTAATTACCATAAAAAACCGCCGGAATTAAAAATTCTTTAAATATAACTACTACTACTCACGAATTTGAAATTATTTTAATAAAAAATATGTCTTTTATTTAAACTTAAATAAAGTACACAAAATGCTTAAACAGCTACGCACAAACTAAAAATTCTTTTAATTAAAAAAATTGCTGTAAACAAAATTTGAATTAACCGCACAAATAGCGCCAAAGCATGCAGCCAATGCAGCAACCACAGCCAAGTCACATACCCCAAAAGCAGTCGCAGCATGCGCTAATTTCACCACAGCTCCAGCCTACAATTGTGTAGACTGGAAGCGCAAGCATAACTCTACACAGTGCAGCGCAGAGCGTTGCCACTTGGTTAAAAAATTTGAAAATATAGAAAATGCGGGCAAATGCCATAACATTTCTTAAACTGATTTTGCAAGCAACTTTGTTTATGCAAGTCTACCAAGAAATATGGGAACTGCAGTGTGTTGCTCGCCAGCGAGTCGCCGCACTGGCAGCGCTGCCGCTTAGCCAAGACACACACCCGGCGACAAGTGCGCAGCTGTGGGCCGCAGCGCTGGCGTCGTCGTCGTCGCCGTGGCCGCAGCGACCGCCTCGACATCAGCTGTGAAATCGGCAAAAATCTGCTCGGACGCAGGCGGCGCGGCGAGTCCTTTTAGCCAAAGGATGCTACGAAATTTGCGCAGTTCGCGTGCGGTTATCGAAGCTGAAGGACGCAACAGCGGCAAACAGAAAATAAAAAATTACAAATAACGCAGAGACATCAACTCAGCCGTGAGACAAAGTGCCGAGCACTCCACACACACATACACACACACACACAAACAAACATTCCACCCAAGTACACCACCAGCCCCCCTATCCACATACAACAACCAAGCAGCATACTCACCCCAGCCCCACAGCAAAGGCTTGGCAGCAGCGCTTAAAACGTTGAAATAAAAATATAATTTCAAAAATTCCAATTTAAAAAAAAAATTTGAAATAATTTTGAAAATTTTGGGCAATTTTTTGCGCATTTTTTGCGAAATTTTTGCGCGCGTTTTTGGCGCTGTGTTTGAGCTGTTTTGCCGGTTGCCGTTGCCATTGCCCCCCGACTCCCCGCCCGTGTAACAACTCGCAGCATTATTTTTGTTATAGTGCGCCGATTCTGGTCGAGTAACTGCAATTGTGAAGCAAGTGTTTATTTTGTTTGGTGCGCGTCACGTGAACACTTTGAGATTTGAAGGCTCTGCAAGGACCCTTGGATTACCTTGCGGGCCAGAAAGAGAGCGAAATAGCGACAGCGAGAGAGAAAGAGAGAGAGAGGGGAAGCGTGCTGGTAAGTGAGGCGAGCGTAGCATCAGCATTATTATCATTTGTCATTAAATTTGCCGCTGTTGTTGTTGCTGTTGCTTTGAAGCTGCCGTTGCTGCCGCTGCTGCGGTGTCTGCGGCGCGTTTGTTGTGGGGGCGCCCGCTCGATAACGAGCTCTGATAGCTGCCCAATGCTAGCGTTAACAGCTAACCGCAAGCTCTTTGAAGCGCCCTCCAAGGGCTCGGCGAGCGTTCAAATCGAATCGTTTGTGAGCTTTATATTTAATTTGCATGGCAAGACAAAAGCAATAACCGCCGGTCGAAGGTCCCCGGACGGGTCGCCGGCAAGGTCCGCCCCTAACGAGCAATTCAAACAATTTCGACAAGTTTGGGTGCTTCCTGATGGACTCGCACTTTTTTTGTTTGCCATATTCTGCCAGCATTTCCGTATCCTCAACGAGTTGCTCACAATTTGATTTGCAGCCGCCGCCCGAAAGTATGCAGCATTAAGCGAGCCGAGCGAAGGGTTTTCTCAGCCCGAATTGAAGCATTTGAAAATAATAAAAATAAAAAAAGAAATATAAATAAATATATATATATATATAGAAATATAAATGAAAAATAAATAATGCAAATGCCGAGCAAAATTTCAATTGCCCCTCGGCTCGGCCTGCAACGACAATAAAACTTAATTCGATTGCAGCATTTAATTTGATTAGTCGCAGTTGCAGGTGCACTCAAAACGCAATTTGCTCTGCACTTTCTTTTCACTCACACAGAACATAATTCCAAGTTCGTTTGCGTGTGTTCCGAATTGCGTTTGGGGAGAAATTCGAGACTTTTAAATGTGCAGAAATTGTTAGGATTTAAAAATACTATGCTTAGTCCTCGTTTTGGGCGTGCAATTCCTACTGCTTTGGCAATTAAGAAATAAAGTTTACAAAGGCAAAAAGTATAGTTTTTCAGAATTAAACAGAAATAAGTACAAATTCTGCAAAATATTAAAAACAAATGAGCGTGTAGATTAATAAAAAAACAACTTTTTTTTGGTTTTTAATGCTCCTCGAAAACGTTGAATAATAAAGTGTATACACATAATTATTAATATTAATTTATTAAAACAATTAATAATAATCAATTAAGCTGTTAAATAAAAAAATAAATAATAATTAATTAAAATAAAATAAATAAAAACATACATATACATATACAGTACGTTCTCGCTAATCCCGACGGTTACGGGCCACACCATGTCCAAAATAGTGGTGTTCGGCCACATAAAACAGAAGTATTATGTTATAAAATAAATGCCAAATTATAACTAAAAAACATTAAATTTATTTCAAGCAAAGAACGCGTCAGTGACATGCATTTTAAAGCATAAGCTGCCTTATAGTTTGTTCGCTTTCATGCCAAAGTCATAAAGGGAACTTTAGGTATAGTATTTATGGTAGGTAAAAAAAAACATAGAAAAAGTCGATAGGAAGTCGTTTTATCTGGATTATAATGAGAAGCATTTTGGTATTAATGTTATTAGTGAGCGTGCGAATTGTCGGGAGTGTGGATTATCGAGAACGTACTGCATTAGGAAAAACATAGTATATTTTTATGGCAATTAATCAAAAAAGTAAAATATAATATGCTTATTACAATCAAATATTAGAAAACAAATATTTACCTTTTCTCATAATAAAATTAGATTTGTTCGGCAATATATGTAGGTAACCCCGTTTACCTTAGTAAGTAAATAAACAAAAAAAGAGAATAAATTTACTTAAAAATAATTTTAAAAATTCACTATTTTTAAAGAGTAAAATTTGACGTGACATACAAATTAAATTGCAAACAAAATACTTGAAATTCTTAATGATGGCATTGAATTTGTTTATAAATATATTTGATTAAAAATTAAACTTGCTTACAAAAATGACATGATAAAACGAAAAATTAAGTACGACATAAAATTCGACATTTAAAAAAATCCTAGGACACTTCAATAATGAAATTAAATTTGTTGAAAAATATATTTACTAAAAAGTGAGAAGAACGCATAAAACAGTTTTATAGACGACTGCCTAAACTTTTTTTTTTATAAATATCAGAAATACTGTGATATGCTATATAAAAAGGTAATACACATAAATACTTCAGAAGAAAATAAACATGATAAAATTTTAAACTAAAATATGCAAATAAAAATACAATTTTTTAGAAATACATATGATTAAACAAATACTACTACACTGTCCAAAATTATCAGTGAGAATATTTGCCATTTCTGAGCTGCAGCAACTTTGCCTTCAACTGCTTGAGCAAAATGCCCATGAAGGAAAGTTGCAGTCATGTTCAACGCGTTGCAGTCGACACACAATTAGTTTGATTTATATTTATTGCGCTGGCGAAATGCTGGCGAAATCGCAAGCGGGAACCGTGCGAGTGTTGTAAGCATTATTTATGGTCGTTATTTTAACTTCATTCTCTTTGTGCGCTTTTGTCGCTGTGCTGTGCGAGTTGCTTCGCTTCTCCTTTCGCTTCTCTCTCATTGCATACTTTTGCGCGTCGTTGCATTACTTTTTATTGCATTGCAAGTAGCAGCAGCAACAGCAACAGCAGCAACAGCAACAACAACAGCAGCAACTTTGCAGCATATTTCGTTATTTTAAATTTTATTTCCACTCAAGCAGAACTCATTGGAGAGCAAAGAAAAAGGCGAGAAGAGCAGCAGAAAAATAAGAACAACAACAAAAGCTCAGCGCGACGCGTTAAGTGCTTTAAGCAGCAACAACAGCAACAACAACAGCAGCAGCAGCAGCAGCGTTTTTTCTACTTTCTGATTTTGTTTTTATTTCCTTACATATATTTTTATTTGTATCTTTGAAATTTTGTGTGCCAACAAAGACAACGACAACGAGGCCCGCCGGCAACCGCAGCAGCCACAGCCACAGAAAATGGCCGCAGCAGCAGCAACAGCAACAACAGCAACAACAACAACAGCAGCAGCAACTGAATGAATGAAAGCAGCGCTAGCTGCGACGACTGCGCGGACTGCTGAAGAAGTTGTTGATGAAGATGAAGACGAAGACGACAATGCCAAGTGCCAACAGCAACAACCTTAAAAGGGGAAATTAAGTGCCAAAGGCAACGAGCAGCAGCAGCAGCAACTTTTGCAGCGCCAACGAAGCAAAATCAAAACTAAATTTACATAACAAAACAAGAAGAGCAGAGCGGAGAGAGAGAGAAAGAGAGAGAGCACAAAGAGAGCGCACAAAAAGCATAATCAAAATATACAAACAGCAACAAGAACAGCAGCAGCAGCAGCAGCAGGCGCGGCAGCAACAGCAGCAACAGCAACCGCAACATGGCAGCTGCTGCACTTCGGGGCAGTAGGCGTGGCCAGATAGTTGCCAGCAGCTTGTGGTTAATTTTGCTGCTGCTGGCGGTCAAAGCGCAGGCTGCGCCAGCAACTGTTGCTGCCACAACAGCAGCAGCAACAGCAGCAGCAGCAGAGGCACAGCAGCTGCACGTAGGCGTTGCGGGTGACACGCCCACACTGACTGTGACCACACAGCAGCAAAGTGACGACAAAGTGAGCACAGTAACAGCAACAGTTGCCGCTGTCAACACTAGCACCACCAGCACCACCACGGAGCCGCCAGCAGCAACGGTTACTCCGGTGCCAACAACAACAACAACAACCACAACAACAACTGCGGCACCAACTGCAACAGTTGCAACCAAAAACAGTAGCGACACTTTGCAACCCCTGCAGTCGGTGGTGCAGCTGCTAGATCTGGAACTGACCGCTGCACCACCCATTGACAACGGACACGATGGCCTGAAATTGACCAGAAAAAAGCAGCTACAGCAGCAACACTTTCACGCAGCAACCACCACGGCAGCAACAGCTACCAGCAGCAGCACCACCAGCACCACCCAGGAGAGCAACCCACAGCAGGAACTCTTACCCGTGCCCAATGGCTATTTGGGACCTATTTTTATGGGCGAGAAAACGTTCAGTGTGGTGCATCCGTTGAAGAAACCACAAGCACCACCCAACCACCAGCACTCGATTGAGTCGCAGCTGCGTCAGGGTCGCATTGTGGAGATATTGGCACCTACAGCGCTGCTCGAAACAAATGCAGACAGCAGCAGCAGCTCTACCACAACTAGCACCACAACCAGCACCACGACTAGCACCACTTCGACACTTCCCGCTGCAGCACAGTCGTTGCTCTCGACCACCGTTTTCCAAGTGCCCGAGACTAGCACCACGCGTCTGCCCCTGGCGTCGGCGGAAATAAGCGTGCTGGCGGCAGCAGCGCCACCACCACCACCACCACAACCACGCACCGAGTCCAAGATATCGGATATACAAATTGAAGTCTACGACTCGACGGTGGATTCGATTGTAGCCTCGACCAACTTCCGCGACAATCAGGGCTTCTATCCGCTGCCACTGGAGCCGGCGCTGGGCACCACGCGACCGCCTAGCTCGCCGGTGGTGCAGGAACGCTTCACGCAGTACGTTATCGATCGCGCCGATGTGTCCACTCAACCCGCCGAGGGCTTGGGCAAGCCGCAGCCGGCAGCCATTGAGATTCACATCAATGTATCGGAGGCATTCGGCAACGAGAGCGAAGATCTCGAATTCTCGTACCGCCAACCACCCGGTGGTGATGCTGGTGCCGCTGCCGCTGGTGGTGCAGCCGGCGATGATGACGGCAAGTTGGGCAAGGCGAACGATGAGATACTCGTGGTGGAGATTATCGACAACAGCACGGAGAACAGCTCGGAGCCGGCGCAACCACCGGTGGTGCGATCACCGCAGACGCAACTCGAGGCGGACGAGCTGTTTATGGCGGATCGCGAGCTGGGACTGCCGCGACCACCGCACCCACCGCCGCCGCCACCGCCGCCGGCGCGCAACAAGCCGAACATCGATCGCGACTCCGACACAATCTTCTACATCTCCAACACGGAGGTCAAGGTGGGTGAGTCACTGCCCACCGCCAGCAGCAACGAGCAGCAGCAGCACAAGCTGGAGAATCAGTTCTTTCCCGTCAGCTACGGCCAGTCACAGCGCAGCTCCTCGGAAGACATTCTTCTCTCGCCGCTGCACAACTCTGCAGACGCATTGAAGATACTGCGCAGCCCTGGCGGTGATGGTGCACCACCGCTGGATGTGACCTATGTGGGTGAATCGGTCATCGAGGTGGAGCAGCAATCCTTGCCGCCGCCCGCGGCGAGCTCCGCCCAGCCGGACATTATTATACAGCCGGCAGTGTTGCCAGATCTGGCGATCGGTGTGCCCGTTATTGGCGAGCTGCCACCACAGATCGAGCTGAAGGAGATCGACTATATGCCCGGCGAGCTAATGCCGCGCGGCCAGGACATCGACATCGAGAGCAACAGCCTGGGCATGGGCAACGATCCGGATGTGATCGAGAGCTCCATTCAGTATGGCGGCGATCTGATCGACGATGGTGCCGGCGGTGGTTTCGACGGTGTCGAGGGCTCCTACCCCTTCGACAGCCCCGCCCATCGGCTGCTGCAACAGCGACAGGATCAGCCGCCGGCGCACGGCTACAGTCATCTGCATCGCGAGCAGTTGCCCGTCGCGGAGATCGTGAATGCCACCCTGCAGCAGCAACAGCAGCATAACGAGAGCGGTTCGGGCGCGGGTGGTGCAACGGCCTCGGCAATGGCACCGCTACTACATGGCGGTAATCAGTTGCCTGAGCGCATGGGCAATGCCACAGCATTATCCGAGGATCCACTGGCTGACTATGATGGTGAGTTGGGGGCGCCTTTCTGGTGGTTGAAGGGTGCTTGTCACCAAACGAAGACTGATCTCTCTTTATGCCATTTGGTGCTTGCTGTTGCCTTGCAGGTTTTCTCAATCTCTTTGCCGTCACAATGGGCCTGATCATTGTCATTCTGCCTGCCGGACTGTTAACCTCGATGTACTGTGCCGTACGGTAAGTAGAAAGGGAAAAACACAGGGGAAGATCTGCAGTTCTACTGAAATAGAAAATTGCGATCATAGTCTTAGAATTAATATAAATATTTCGAGGAAAAAAATGGGAGATAGCAGACATTAGATAGGAAATGATTGAATGCAGTTAGGTATATGGAAAATCAATTTCAATTTAATATGAAGAAATATAAAAAGAAATTTAGAAAACTCCCATTACTAAAATTTATTGGATTAAACTGAAACACTCTACGAATAAGAAAATATGCTGTAGCAGAAAAAATAAAAATGCTTGAATATGGAAAATAAATTGGAACAATCAATCAATCAGAATTGTGAACAACAAAAGAAAGCATGTGTATATCATATTGGAATCTTGTTATAAGAAGTGCTATACCACATCATTACGATCAATTCCTTTTTTTAGTTTTAAGCAAATTTTTTAATTTCCTTTCCAATTCCCTTTTTAATTTTTTTTTTTCAAATTCGGTCGAAAATAAGGCAACGGTTGAGAATTTCTGGTAGGATAGCGAAATGACACAGAGACTTTCGGATTTAATTGTTGCATTTGTTTAATCTACTTAACTGCAGTAAAATTTATATTATTTTTAAATTTCAAACGGCGGCCTCAAAATGCTCCCCAAATTATTATCCCAGAACTTCAAGTCAGCGAACTTTCGTAGTAAACGAAAATTACCAAATCTTTTTTCTTTCAAAATGAATTATTTGTGATTAACAATAATATTACCCATGACTTAGTTAAGTAGCTAGAAAGATAAATTAGAAAAAAACTAAACAAAAAGAATGCATAGAAAGCAAAATGTCAAAGTAATAATTTTTTAAAAATGTCAAAGAAAAAAAAAAGTGATTGTTGAAACATTTTTTTATCTTCGACATTTTATTTCTTTATTTTGGGTAAAAGACATACTATATAGAAAAATATTTAATTTCATAAGAATTTTAAGTGCAGCTAATCAGCTTAGTGGAACAATATATATGCTTCAAGTTTTAATGAAAAACGTGGTACCGAGAAAATCACGTTTAAAGTTTTTGTATTGTTCCGCAGCTCTAAGGAGGTCAGTGCCTTCGAGGCGCTCTAATGCGATTAATATATATCGTATTAAAAAATAATTTTGCACGTATATTTCTCACATTTGTAGCTATCTTTTTTTTTTGTAAAAGTAAAAATTTAAAATTTTCAAAAAGTTTCAACTAAGCCATCTCTGCGAGCAAAGCCAAGGCTTAGGCTATTGCGGTTGATTCAAGCTTAAAATTGTTATTACATTTTAAAAATTTAATCTTGAGCTAGCAATAAAGAAAACCTAAACCAATTTGTTTTGCGCAATGAGAAACCTCACAGCTGTGCGCCCTCATCTCTTCCTATGCCCAAGTTGTCGCATTCGATCTGCTTGTAAACCACTCACGTTGTCATTTGCTTTTGCTGCTACTGCTGCTTCCACCTGCTCTTCCGCTTGCCTCTCATCCCGCTGCCTGCAACTTCCCTGGGGCAAGTGTCTAATCAACTTGACTGCGATGTCCTGCAGCTCGCCAATAATTGCGAGTGACGCGCAATGAAGTCGAAACCGAAGTAATTGGGTGGCAACTGGCACTTGGCTGCCACCTGGCGGCCATATGGAGTAACTAACTCACAGCCAGTTCTAGTTCTACCCGCCTCCCCTGTCCTCTTTCCCTCAAGCTGCAGCGACCTACCTCAAGCCCTGCAGGAGCAACAGTTGCTGCTGTCACTTTCGCAGCAATAAAAAGCGTCAAAGGGTTACCTGGCCACGCCCACTAGCGGGGCAGCTGAAAGGCAGCTAGTAGTGCATAATACACAGGGGAGCTATTGGTGTGGGAGGCGTGGCAAATCGCATTTATCAGCTTCATTCTGGCAGGCGCCAGCGGCAACTAAATCTCCGCCTCAAGTGGGACTTGTCGCTGAGTGCGAGGCGTCGAGCGGGCGAGGGAGCGCAGCGGGGCAGGGCGGAGCATGGCATGTGCCGTGACGCAATGTCAGCACGCACATCCCTTCTAGTCGAAGCTGAGGAGTAGGGAAAGGGGCAGGGATACGGAAGAGAGCGCGCTGCAGGGCAGCTCAAGCGATGGCTCTATAAATCTCGAGCATGCCACGCGTAAATGGGAATTTGTTGCCGCCGTCGCTTTTATATGCGGCCACTAAACGCCAAACAAAATAAAAGTACGGCCGTGTAGCAGAAGGGGGCGTGGCAGCACTAAGGCAGGAAGGCAGAGCCGCCCAAAAAAATAAAAAGGCGCCACAAATCAAGGCGACGCCTGACGACAGACGATGCCGGAAGCGGAAGTTGCCACGGCGACAGACAGCGGGCAAAGAGAGGGAGACAGAGAGAGCGAGAGAGGAAGCTGTGAAGGCAGAGGGTGGCAGGGGGAGGGCAGACACAGGCTAACAAGCCGGCGGAGAAACGCATAAAACGTCAAAACGGCAACCGCAAAATGTTGCCACAGAAAGGAAGGTGCCACAGCTGAAAGTCAACGACAAATGCGCAGCGGAAATAAATTTCGCCTTTCTCTCGCATACACACACACACACACACACACATACACATGCGAATGGGGGCGCAAAAGGAAATTGCACAATAAACTGTCGAGACGAGAAATTAGTTGTGCGTGTGTGTGTGTGTGGTGTGTGTGCCAAAATATTTGGCAAGAGAAACGCATTAAAAACGAGAGCAGAACTCGAGGGTCTTCAAAGCAGAGCAATGCAAAGCAGGGGCGGGGACAGCGTAAGGGTAAGAGAGAGAGAGAGAGCCATGGTTATGGCAGGCAGGGGTTGGGTTAAGAAAAAAGTAACATATACTTTACTTAAGCAAACAACGCTGAAAGCACTCAGCGCAGCTACCGCTATCTATCTTTCTCGCTCTGCCTTTCTCCCTGTCTCTCTGCCATTATCTCCCTTAGTCGCTATGCTTTGCTCTTACTTTTGATGGACTGCAGCTGCAGCGCTCTACAAATTGCCAGCTATAGATATTATCTGCATTCTCCTCTCGCTCCTCTTGCATTCTCTTTTGAGAGTGAGCAGTTTCAGATTTATATAGTAATTAAGTATAAAGCAGTTTAGGTCCTTTTTTTAGATGGATAGCACTTGGATTGTTCTACACTTCCCTTTCTCTTTGCTCCTCTTTTTTTCTGTCCCTCCACTTAGTTTGTGGCTGTCACTGTATGCCTTTTTTGTGCCTCCCTTTTGTTTCTTACACTCTCTGTCGTTTCTATTCTCCCAGGATCTACAATATCTTCTAGCACTAGTGCTCTACCTCTCTCCCTTTCCCTCTTTCTTCCATCTTCTACCTTGCTCTCTGTTTTTGTTTCTCTTGCTCTCGATTCCTTCTTTTTTTCCCCTTTTAATTTTCAATTTGACTATTTTTTTCCGACAACCTTTTCTTTTTTCACCTTTGCCTTTTCTTCTGCTTTTTGCCTTTACTTTCTTCTTTCTCTTTCTTTTTCTTCTATCAACTTTCTTTTTTTTACACCTTTATTTTCTTTTTCTTCCTTTTTCCATTTCTTTCTGTTCTCTTTTAACAAATTTCTTCGTTTTCCTCCTCTGCTTTTTTTTTCTTCCATTTTCCATTCTTTTTACTGCTCTTTCCAACAACTTTCTTATTTTTTTTCTCCTTTACTTTTTTTCCGTATTCCATTCCTTTCTCTTCTCTTACCGATTACTTTTTTCCAGCTTTGCTTCATTTTTTCTTTGGATCTTCATTATCTTCTCTCTCCATCTGCCTTTCTCTCACTCTCTCTTTTGCCTACATGCATTGCTCTTTGTCTCTTTCTTTCGCTCTCATTTCCTTACCTTGTTTTCCATTCAAAACTGCCATCTTCTTTCTTTTTTTTGGCAACTCTCTTTTTTTCCTCATTCTTTCTTCCTTTACCAT
This sequence comes from Zaprionus bogoriensis, assembly GCA_035046045.1. Taxonomy (NCBI): domain Eukaryota; kingdom Metazoa; phylum Arthropoda; class Insecta; order Diptera; family Drosophilidae; genus Zaprionus; species Zaprionus bogoriensis. The sequence continues at coordinate 873,455 of JAWNOI010000106.1, read as the reverse complement.
TCCATTTTTCTTTAATTTTCCTGTTTTTTTCTCACTTTTTTGAGATTTTCTCCCTCTTTGCCATTTTCCATATATTTATTATACTTTTCCGCAGTCAATACATCACACACTTCATCGTCTACTCTTTGGGCCTACTTCGCTCCAACTTCCTCCGGCATTTTCCAACACTCTATCACACCAAAAGCTGTTGGGCAGCACTGTACCATGAACAGATTCCACAAAAAAAAGCAAAGCACGATTAGTTCCCTTCCAGCACTCTCTGCTAGTGTACCTCCACTTTTTAGCAGCGGGTATGGCACTGGCGCCAGCAGCCTTTGGCCGCGGCCAACAAACTCTTCACGTCTGCGCCACAAAAGTAGGCAACAAATTGTGAGAATTTCGCATTTGAAATGCATGAGATTTTTTTAATGATGTTCGGCCAACTTATTCGTCTCTCTCACTCACTCTTTCTCTTTTTTTCTCTTTCTGTCTCTTTCACAGCTACTTGCTGAGCAAAAATGCGACAGCGGGCGCCGCGGGCGATGACAGCGAACAGGGCCAGGGACAGGGACAGGACTCCAAGCATGAGGTAAGTGCCCAAATAGTTCAAGCTGAAGAAGCTGAAGCAGAAGAGGAATAAGAGGAACGTGATGATGATGATGATGATGATGATGATGAAGGTGGAGGAGTTGCAGACTGGTAGAAGGTACGCAACAGAAACTTCAATTGAAATTTTAACGCAAAATCCCGTCAAGTGTTTGCCAGTGGAACGAGCAAAAAATTATCCAACGCCCCTGACCACGCCCCCATGGCCAAGAATGCTGCGAATTTTTGGGCGAGAAACATTTGCAGAATTCGCCAGAGAAATTTGATTGCATTCAAAATAGTTGAAGAGCCGAAAAGCGAGACTGTGTGTGTGTCTGTGTGTGCGAGTGTATGAGCGGCACCGTTCACTAACACTCTGTGCATTCTGTTATCCTTACAGTCATCCTGCAGCTCGCTTGCAGCCTCCTCCTCCTCCTCCTCCTCCTCGTCGTCGCGGGCATCGCCGCAGCTCTCGAATCCGAACTCGAATCCAAATGCCGAACTCATGCGTTCCATGTCGCTGGCTCTGGCCAGCGGTGTGCAGCGCATCGAGTTCCAGTTCGAGACATCGACGCCCACGACCACGCCCACAGCTGCAGCGGCAGTGCCAGCGGCCATGCCTCCATCTGCGGGGGCGTTCGCATTCAGCGGTTCCGTCACCAAGATGACGCTCAAAGACAATCATCTGATTGTAGTCACCGAAGAGCGGCATGTAAGTCGATTTGCCCACACTTAACAGCTGTTACTTAGCAGCTGTTAACTGTTAACATCAGCTGCTTAACAGTTGTCAATAGTTGTTGTTGTTCTTCTTCTTCTCTTTGAGCCACTTGACATCGCCTGTTGTCAGTTGTTGTTGTTGTCGTCTCGCTTCCACGCACGGCCAGACATAGCATTGAGTGCGCACTGCATTCCCCTGCAGCCTTGAAGTGTTTAAAGAAAAATGTGATATCTGCCCAGTGAACTTGTTCATTTGAACCAGCTATGAAATTAAATCAGCTATAGGTATATTTTTGTAAAATAATGAAAGACGTAATTTTAATAATTTATTCAAGTTTACTTATACTCAACGAACCAGTTGCATTATTGAGGCGAATTTACAATATAGTTTCAATTTGAACTGAACTAGTTCCATTACTGAATTAATTGCCAAAATAATACTAATATGACTAGAATTAAATTTCAGTTGAAAATCATTTAGTAATTTTGCAAATGACCTATGAATACATTCTTCTAGTTCCGGTTCCGCACAATAAAAGCAATAATCGTAAAACAGTTCATTTTTTCAAAGTTTTTTTTTTATACGCAATCGCTCAGAACTAGTTTCATTCTATTTACAGAAAAATGTCAATTTGATCAAAGTATAATTTCAATTTAAGATCAATCAGTGATCTTGCATAACTCAAATGAACTGTTATCACGGTCTTGTAGTTCCGATTCAATTCAAAGTAGTGCAGTTATTATAATTAAAATTAAAATCATAGTTGCTCTCAAATAAAAATTATTTACAAAATGTAATGGTTCACGCATGAACTGAACCAGTTTGAACTGAACCAGTTCAAATTACTTGACAAAATGCAGAAATTTATTATTAATACAAAATTTACTTACAATTAAAAATTGATTTCTAGTAAATGAACTAGTTCTTTAAAAGACTTTCAAAAAACTAGTACAATAAAAGCTATACCATACATGAAAATTTTAACAATAAAAACTCTCAAAATTGTATTTCAATTTGAACTCTTTTGAACTAGTTCCACTGCGGGGCACCATATCTTCATCTTAACAACTTCAGTCAATTGCCAGGGAGCGAGTGTACGTGTGTGTGTGTGTGTGTTGCATTGTCTTTGTCTCTCTTGAAGTATTGTGTGCTTGTCTGACTGCCTGTCTGTCTCTCTCTCACTCAGTTCTCTCACTTTTACGTACTCTATATCTCTGTCTCTGTCTCTCTCGTGACATATAGTTTGCCTGCTTGTTGTCGTATGTAGTTTAATTTATTGTTGTTCATGTATAGTCTGCCTGCTCTTTTATCACTTCTAAATGTTGTGCTCCCACCAGCACCAGCGACAACTTTATCTCTTTCGCTCTTGTATATAGTAGCATCGTTAGCCTATATTTTGCGTGTGTGTCTTTATGGCCTGGAAAACTTGAGCTTCCACTCTGACGCAGCATGCTGCATATTGTTACTAGCGAAACTATCGCATCATCGTATATGCATAATCAAATATACCTATCTATGGACTTCGCTTGCTGCTCGCAATAATATCTTACTCGCATCGTTCTTCAGATCTTCGTGTCTTAGAATACCTTGTCTTTTCTATCATTATTAGCTTTGATGTGAATCTTTCTAATAATCATTTTTTCTTGAAACTATCGGTTACATTTTCAGCTTCCTTCCTGACTCAAAATTTAAAATATTAATATTGAACCTAAGCAAATAAAGAAAATGAGCTATGCTATTGTATTAGATCTACGAATAAAAACTATCGCAGGCAAAATTATCGAACCCATGCACAAAACTCTATCGCTTCCGATATTTTTCATTGATACACCCTACTAATTTATCATTTCATAAACGATCGCATAGCTGTGGAAAATCAGCTTAAACAATCGTATTAGGTTTTCAAAAAAACTATCGCAAGCCAAACTATCAAAACCATGAAAAAAAGCTGTTGACATGCTATCGGCATTTTTCATTGATATAAACTATCGCATAGTTGTCGAAAATCAGCTTATGCTATCGTATTAGATCTTCGAAAATAAAACTATCGCAAGCAAAACTTGCATAACCTTGTATAAAACTCTGGACATGCTATCGGCATTTTGCATCTATATGCCATACTAATTTGTCATTTTAATAACTATCGCATAGCTGTCAAAAATCATCGTTATCCTATCCTATCGTTAGCTTGTGTTGCTAGCTCACTCTCTCTCCTACACTCTTATGGCTGTCTCTCTCTCACACTGTATATAGTCGCGCGCTATTCCCTTGTAACTAAAGTCCTGCATTTTGACAACATACTATGCATTTGTGTGCGCATGAATCACCCTGTGTCATTACCTGACGCCCTGTACCCCTTTCCCCTCGCCCCCTCAAACGATTGTGAGCTATTTGTCAGCACAGGCCCGGCGGCAGCTCAGCCTGACTTTGTCTCGCTTGTCTGTCGCTCTTCCACTTTAGCTGTGTGAGTGTTTGTGAGTTTGTGTGAGTGCGTGTGTGTGAGGTGTAAATGCGCCACAAGCGAAGCATATGCAAATGCAATTTTCGACACTTTCCGCATGGCAAGCGCTCGATTTGTCTCCAGCTTGCGGCAACTCGCACTCCAAGTTGTCCTCGTTGTTGTAGTTGTTGTTGTTGTTGCCTGCACACCTGTCGTACTGTCGTCCTGTCTCTGTTGAGCCTTGTCTTGCCTTGCCGTCGCCTGCCCCGCCCCGCCCCGCCCTGACACGCTCATATCGCTCTCTGACTATCGTTTCCCCCTTGCAGGACATTTCGCGCAACGCACGCGAGACAAAGATGCACACGGACAAGGACGGCGTCTTCGTGGTGGAAGTGGCACGTGGCATTGACTCCAAACAGCTGCCCGACAGCCCCGGCATTGCCAACGCTGCTGGCTCTACTGCCGCCGGCGGCGGGGGCGGCGGCGGCGTGGCAGACGTCACTGAGTTGCCGTTCGACAGCAGCGCGAAGCCTGCGCTCGAGCATGATCGCACGCTGCCGCCCAATCACGAACAGGTACAGATACATGCCCCGCCCAGCGAGTTCACGGCGGCAACTGTTGCCGGCGCTGGGTTGCAACTGATCGAGGAGGAGGAGCACTTGGGCGACGAGGAGCAGCAGCAGCAGCAGCAGCAGCAGCTGCAGCAGCAGCAGCAATCGCAAACAGGCCTGTCGCAGTCGGATCTGAGCTCCACCTCGTCGAGTGACTCGAACAAGCGCTACTCCTATGGCAACCAGGAGCTCTATGTCATCGAGCAGCCCGGCTATGCCGGCAGTGCGGCCAAGGTGCTGAGTGCTCCGCTCATTGTCAGCCAGGAGTCGCAGCAGAAGGATCAGGATGTGGCCGATCAGCTGGAGAGGGAGCGCGAGCAGAAGGAGAGGGAGCGGGAGAGCGAATTGGAGAAGGAGAAGCAGCTGGAAAGGGAGAAGGAGCGAGAACTAGAGAAGCAGAGGGAGCTGGAGAAGCAAAAAGAGTTGGAGCGGGAGAAGCAGCAAGAGCTGGAGAAGCAGCGAGAGCTGGAGAAGCAGCGAGAGCTGGAGAAGCAGCGAGAGCTGGAGAAGCAGAGGGAGCTGGAGAAGCAGCGAGAGCTGGAGAAGCAGCGAGAACTGGAGAAGCAGAGGGAGCTGGAGAAGCAGCGAGAGCTGGAGAAGCAGCGAGAACTGGAGAAGCAGAGGGAGCTGGAGAAGCAGCAAGAGCTGGAGAAGGAGAAAGAGCGAGCGCTGGAGAAGGAGCGAGAGCTGGAGAAGCAGAGGGAGAGAGAATTAGAATTGATAAAGCAGAGAGAACTAGAAAAGGAGCTGGAGAAACAGAGAGCGCTGCAGCAGGAAAAAGAGAAGCTGGAGCAGCTGAAACAGGAGCAGGAGCAGCAGCAGCAGCGGGAGAAGCAGCAGCAGGAGCAGGAGCAGGAACAGAAGCAGTCGGAGCAGCCAGCATTGCCAGCGCCTGCTGCAGAGCAGCTGCAGGAAGAAGCTAACCCCGAAGCCAAGAGCGAGCCAGAGCTCAATCCGGTCGAGCAAGCAACCAGCGACAAGCTGCTCGACTCGCAGCTGGAGCCGGAGAATGGCTACGATAGCCTGATGAGTCTGCCGGCGCCGCCCTCCAACGAGGAGATCAAGGAGCTCAGTGACTTTACGCTAATGGAAACGAATCAATTGGATTCATTGCCTCCACCGCCGCCGCCGCTCTGCGAGCAGCAGAAGCCCGAAGACAAGCAGGAGCAGGAGGAGCAGCAGCAGCAGGAGCAGACAGCCGAAACGACACCAGTGGTGCTCAGCAATGGCAAGCATACACACCCACCAGCACCAGCAGCAGCAGTAGCACCACTAGCAACAGCGGCGGCAACTGCACCACCAGCAGCCAATGGAGTTGGCGGCGCCGAGGAGCCATCGACATTGACGCCGCCCGCCTCGCCGCCGGCATCACCGACAGCGGCCTCCTCGCTGTGTGGCGGCGGCCTGAGCAATGGCATTCATGCAGTCGCCGTGCCGCTCGCCGTCGACGTCAATGGCAGTTAAGAAGAAGCAGAGCAACAAGCAAAGAGAAACAAAGAGCGAGAGCGAGAGAGAGAGAAAGAGAGGGGGAATGGGTAAGCCACGAATACGACACGATCGAGTACTCAACGCACTTCTAGGCATTAAACGAATCTTAAGTTCGTACTAAATACTAAATGAATATGGTAAATTGTAAGCGAGCGTTTAAACGACTCTTTTTTTTTTAAATGCATCCAAATACCAGGATCCTAGCCCCCCTCAAGACCCCACCCTAGGCTAAGCAACGATAAGAAAACTATAGATAACAGACATATGAACTGATTTCGACAACGGAATGAGTTCCAATAATCACACAAAAAAAAAAAAACAAAAACAAAAAATTAAATTTAAAAAACTTCAATTTTTCCAATTAACTGTTTGTTGATTTTCAAATATTACTACAAAAAAAAGAAGAAGAAGAAAAATCGAAATAAATAAATAACAATAATATGTAAGAGGAATTCAAACGCGATAAATATATACAAATAACTCATAACTAATTGTTTGTCTATTTGCGATCGCTTTTTCAATGTCTATCTACGAACTAAAAAATAAGCCGAAACCCAAATCAATCCACAAACGATCCCCTAAAACAATAATATGATATGCATAATTAATACAATTCGTAGCCGCATGGTTTGAGCTATACGTTAAATGTGCTTAAACCCAGTGAACTCAGTTGTTGTAGGTCGCAGAGCTGGCAGATTTGGTAGTCTAAGTGCAAACGATTTTCTACGGAACCGACTTCTTCTAAGTAATTAGTGAGCTCAGTTGGGGTAACGACATAAAAACTCCGTCATAATTCCGCCGCTCGAAAGTGTCATAACTTCGCGAGAATTTTTGGAGCTTGAGAATAAGTAAAACGATATAATTCCTTCGTGTCACTGCTGAGCATCAGATGATCGCGCGAAATTATGTCGCTTAGAATTTTCTGCTAGCGATTTTATTCACTTCAGAAATACATAAATTTATCATAATTAAATCGACATTAATTAACGCAATATTATGACGCTTGGAAGCGATATAAAATCGCTTCTAAAAAGCGACATAAGTTCGCGAAATTAAGGCGGAGGAATTATAGAGCTATGTCAACGGTTGCAGAGTTCACAGTTTTGATTAGGGACGTAAAAGTGAAAATAGAAAATCCCTTTGAAAATAAAACCAACAATTGACGAGTCTAACCCAGTGAAATTAGTCAGTCATCAAAGTTCGCACTTCTAAACTTAGCAAACAAAACAAAAGATCTTTTTGCGATAAACCTATTAATAACCCTGTGAACTGAGTTGTCTTACAACCCACTTATGGTATGAAGTCAGTTGCCGAAAAAAACAGTAGCTTTTTCAAAACCCTACCAAATTTTTTCCAACAATAACTAAGCCAACTAAATCTTAGCTGATCGAAAAGCTTTCAAATTTTAATACAACAGCTTTTTAAAGTGGACCTACTTTTGCTAGTGTAACTAACCCAGTGAACTCGGTTATCTTACACCACAGTGCTGTCAGATCTGGCATGCAGTTTTATCAATGTCTCAGTAGTGAATATCCAATAGTTTCTCAAGATCGACACAAATGTTTGGCTAATGATAGACACACACGGAGAGAAGACGCGCATTTACGAGTCTACAAGCGACTATTTAGATAACACCGATTTTATGTTACTCCTTAACGATTTCTTTCTCGTGACAAGTAATCAAATGTGCCGAAATTTACATAGAGAATGAAACGAAATGAAACGATGAACACAATTTACAATACAGAAATTTATACAATATACGAACTTTACTTGTGTAATCTTTTTAAAAAATAAATATAGCGACTAGCGAATAGTTTCACAGAGAAACACCCACAAATACACACACTCTCTCTCACACACACACACACACACACACTAAGTGAACTACAAAAAGAGGACTTCAGATTCAGAGCAAAGCATTAACTATATAAATGTATGGATGTACTACGTATGACTTAAGCTAAATAATTGGAGTACTTAGTAAATGAGAAAAACCAAAAACAAAAAACAAAAGAGAAAATCAAATATTTGCCCAACATGAATACGATAATTATACAAGCGAAAATAACGATAAACGTGGGAACTTTAAATAGACGTAAATGGAACATTTCTTAAAAAAAAAAAACAAGTAAGCAAAATGTCACGATTTGGAATGAATCAAAGTGAATAATGCGTCGTGCACTGCAAGTGGCGCGTATTTTATACAAGTAGAAAATTCTATGCAATACCCAAAGGATATAGCAAGTTATAGACAGGTTGAGAGATCGGTTTTTTGGAACGACACGAAACGAAGCGAAGTTAATTCTTTTTGTTTAAGTTTTCCGAATTTTGCATTGTTGTTTCCTGATTGTTTCAATTGTTTTATTGACAATTTGTTTGTGGGAGGCATTCGATAAATTATTGATATATCCGTATATATGATATGCTACCATATATGTGTGGAGTACTTATACATTATATAACCCTGAATAGAGACATAAACTAGGTGAAGGTGGTTTTTTTTTTTCGAATGGGAAGCCAAATGGAAAATATGAACTAAAAGAAAATACGGAAAAACAGAATAAGTAAATGTGATTGTTATTTAACTTAAGTTACGATTTAACTGATAAATTGATATATGTGTGTGTGTGTATGTAAGGCATGCCAAAAATACATATATATAATAAATATATATATATATATATATATACACGTACATATATATATAGCCAAGAAGATAGCCAAAAACCAAAACGAAAACCAAACCGAAAACTGACAGGAACGATCTGAGCGAGCCCCGAAAAGCGAGCAGAGTCAAAGCTGAATGTAAGGCAAACTATGTATGGCTACTAAGCGATTGGTATAACATGAATAAACTGAAATTCAACATAAAGCATCATTGAGAGTTTTTTATCAATTAGGTGGGTATAAAGTTGCAGTGTTGGAAAGCGTCTGGAGGGCAAACAGAGCGCCATACAAGAAGACCAACTAAAGGTAAAGTATAACTATGGATACATGTATATGTATGAGGCATCTTTTAACATATATCTGGGATTTCAGCGCATTAGCGGTGTTGATAAATATGCAGAGTATATCATTGTATAGCATAGAAATATGCAGATCATCAGAAACTCAGTACAGTTTGACCGCGGATAATATTTAACGTGAGATTCGTTCAGATTTTAAATTTTTAATTTTACAAAAACATATATGAATTTGTATGTTGATAAATTCTCAATAGGGATTTTTTACCACAATGTTTATTTATCGATTCAGAGCTCGAACGCTTCTCTGACGCTCTGAGAAATATTGTAATTTTCCCGAAGCCACATCATCAAAACTTCAAACATGCAGCTCAATTTTAATTGACTTCATTTAATTTTGTTTTGAAATAAAACACTTTTATTTAGGGTATACTATAATTTCTACAATTAATAAAAAAAGGCATGGTCACATGATCTAAAATCGCTTAAATTTAAAAAAAGGAGAAAACAAGAAAATTGGTATAATGTTTTGGTTTTTTTTTTCTCTGGTAACTACATGTCAAAGGAAATATCGATATCTTAAAGGAAGCAAAAATTTTCTCATTTTCGTTCTCTAAAAAAGTGTGAAGGCTTAAAACTTCGGCAAATGATATGGCCTAATCGCAAGCTAAAGTAAAGTATGAGCGTTATCCCTAGCTCTCCGTTTTCTCAGTCTCTTCAAATGTTAAATATCGCATTTTTAATCAAATATAAATAGAATTTATCAAAAAGCAATATATTTTTTCTCCATCTTTAAATCTTTTCAAGTTTTTTCTTTCATTTTAATTTACTCTTTGCGTTTTTCTCATTTCTCCCTGCACTTCACAAAAACTGTCACTTTGCGGATCTGCAAAGTGTGGTGAGAACTTTGACTTATGCTTGACACACTGCACAGCAAGCGGTGCGAAAGGGCAGTACGACAGCTTGAGCGAAAGAGGGAGATAGAGAGAGAGAGAGAGAGAGGGAGAGAGAGCAGGGAAGTTGAGAGGCATGAAGGTAGCTGGAAAAAGCAGCTTAGAAACAGTTGTTCGAGCAGTCGCAGAGAATTCATGACATGGCCAAATGTGCTGTTAAGCCCCACACACACACAGACACACACACACATACACATGCATGGCATGCATGGGACATTTTCTTGCAGCTAGCTCGACCGCAACATGTGTCGTGTGTGTGTGCCTGTGTGTGTGTCAACGTCGAGTGCTCCAATTGCTCCAGTTGCGCGCTCCGCTGGGTGCCAAAGCAGGCTTCGATCTCGGCATGAGGTATCAATAAAATTAACAAGCCCTTAACAGCCCACTTAAGCGGCTTGGGCCCGCACGCTTAAAGGCCCATAAAGCTGGGCCCGCAGAGCCAGATGGAAATATTGAGAGAGCTAGGTCGAAGGACACAGCGACGCAACTACATGAACAAGCACTACGGCACTTGTCCGACGGAAAGTGGAGAGTGGGTGCTACGAAGGAGGATCGAGGGGGTGAGCAGGGGGGTATGGTGTAAATGCTGGGAGACTGCTGCGGCCAGTGTGGAAAGTTGTCTGCAAAACGCTGCAGTTTAGCTGCACGTTTTGAGTTTCAACTGACAGGCGACACCCGCACACAGTCTCCTCTCCCTCTATCTCTCTCTCTCTCTCTTTGCCTCTCATCTCGCTCTGCCATTGCCCTCCTCCCCCTGTCAGTTTCTCTACACATCCAATAGTTGGTTTTTTCCATACTCTAACTTGAGGCATGGAAAGTTTGTTGACCGGCATGCAGTTTGTCTTAAAGTGAGGTTAAGTTGGCTTACAGTGAGGTTAGGTTGAATAAAGTATGCTTAAGCTGACGTTGAATGAGGTTAGAATGACTTAAATTGTGGTTAGGCTGACTGAAGCGACTTTGGCTTGGGTTAAATTGGGCAGTGCTGATTAAAAATTCGTTAGTTCGAGTAAAGTGAGTTTCATGTTTGCTTAAAGTGAGGTTAGGTAGACTGAAGTGAGGTTGGTTTAGGTTCGTTTTAACTTCGGTTAGGCTGACTGAAGTGAGTTTAGGTTGAGTGGTTGGTTGGACATGACTAATGCGTGGGTTTGGTTAACTTAAAGTGAGGTTAGCTCGACTACACAGAGGTTAAGTTGATGGTAAATGAGGCTGGAATAAATTAAAGTAAGGTAAGTTTTGTTATGATGAATAATGTGAGGTGGGATAGACAAAAGTACACTTAAGTAGGCTGATAGAATCACAACAGCCTGTATGCCTTGACTTAAAGTGAGGTTAAGATCACCAAAGTGAGGTTATATGGCATAAAATTGAGGTACGGCTAACAGAATGCCAATTTATATGTATAAAAAGTCAAGTTAGCTTGAATAAAAGTGCGGTTAGGTTCATCGAATTTAGGATTAGTTTATTTGGATACGGTTTAAGTAAAGTAGCCTGCAATCTACGGTCGTTGAATATTTTTTTTTAATATCGTACCAATGACAGCTACTATTTAGAATAAAATATATTAATGATATTTACAGTATAATTTTAAAATGTATCGTAATATTTTCAATATTTTCAATATTTTTCAATTCCCACAAAAAAATATAAGAAATTAATAGAAGCTCCTTATGAAGTTGTATATCAATATTTCCACGTATACTCCAAGATTGTAATTTTTAAAACGCACAATTTCAGCTTAGAGCTGCAACCAAAACCAACTAAAAACTTTCTATAAGAATTTGGTAGTTCTATAAAGATTTAAGTTCCATACTTATCATAGATAAAAGCAAAAATCTTCAAATTTTTTAACACAATAATAAAAGAAAACAAAACCTATGGATCTAAAAAAATAATATTGCGATAATATATTATATATTTATAATCGTTCTATAAATATATCGATATAGATATTTGCATGAATTATCGCCAAACCTACTGCAGGGTATTTAGGCTTCGTTGTGCACGCCTCTGTGGCCTTTTGTTGCTTGCTTTTAATTGCAGGGCAGCTCGTGTTGCTCCCATTTAGCGAAACCTCAGCCTGCCTGGCCCAGTTCAACGCCCAGCCTTGCAGCCGGCCTGACTGCCTGACACAGCCAGCCCCCTGCCACTGCCCCTGCTCCCCCCTCCGAGCTGTCATGGTCCCCGCTTGCTGCTGTGCTCATTGCTGGGCTTTAACTTTTACTAATTTTAAATTGCTGTCGCTGCGTGTCGTGTGAGTGTGTGTGTGTGTGTGTGTGTGTGTGTGTGTGTGTGTATGGGCGTGGCCGCTGTCAAGTGGCTTGCGTGTGTGCCCGTCGCTCTCTTCCGTTCTCTCTCTCTTTCTCACTTTCGGTGTGTTGACTTGAAATTTTAATGAAATGCGCCTGGCAACGCGTCGTGCTTTATTGTCGCTCCGTTTTTGGCGTCTGCAATGTCGAATTATTTTTAATTGTCGATTTCTGTGGCCGCGGCGCGCAGCTAGACTGCAGCTGCACATGGTAATCAAAATATTAATGCCGCGGCCAGTTGATTAACCGCAAACGGGCAAACGAAGCGTGAGCAGCAGCAGCAGGGAAAGTAGGAGCAGCAGCAGGAAGCACCGCAGCAACATGGCGCTGTTACATAATTAAAATCAAATTAACTCACACAGACGCAGACTGCACGCACGCATGCAGCTGCACAAGCCCCACACACACACTCACACCCCGCACTGCCTAAGCAAATCGAACAAATGTCGAGCGCGCAACTATCGCATATTGCGTTGACATTTTTGGAGCTCGATTTGTGACGCGCGTCAAATGAAATTGACATTTGGTTGCATGGCAACGCCAGGAGTGTGATGGGGGCAGGCAGGCAGGCTGCAATATTTCTACACTGCTCGCCAGGGGGCGCAGGTGTTGGCGGTCATTAATCAACGAGTGCATTAAACGGCGACAGGACAACAGCAACTAGAACAACAGCAGCAGCAACAGTTGCCGCTGCAATCTCTGCCAGCAACAGCAGCTGCAACTGGCCCAACGATTAGTTTAGGCGACTCAAAAAACATAAGGAAAAACGCGTGTGTGTTTTGCTATGCAATTGATTGATTGATTGCACGCTTGTTTGATTGATTGATTGATTTGCGTGTGCGTGTGTGTGTGTGTGCGGTGCAGCGCATAATTGAAATCAATTATGTAATGCACTTAACCTGCTCAGTGCCATCGAATTGTTGAGCATCTAAACGGATCTGGGCTAAAATAATTGCATGCAAAAAGCAATCCATCAATCATTCAATCAGTCAACCGTCCAATCAATTCAATTCAGTGCATTTCAACTCATTTCAGTTGCATACAGTTTGGCTGCGCCAGCGCTAAGTATGCTGGCGCGCACAGCGCTGCGTATACGTAATATTCTAATTGCAATTGATTGATTCGTTTCGCTTACTCTTTCGCTTGGCCTGAGCGTTTTTTTTTTTTTTTTCTTTTTTTTGCAGCCTATTCAATAGCTAATTTGATGGCTTTTGGGCATGGTAGACGAGTATTTACTGCTATAACAATTATATTCACATTAATTTCTATAGGCTGCATGCATTTAGTAATTAAAAAAAATTATAGGGAGCTACTAAAAGGCAGCGAAATGGCTAATAAAATTATATATTTAAATTATTTTTCATAATAAAAATAGCTGTATACAATTTACTTATTATTGTATTGATAAAAAAAATAATAAAAATTATAAAATTAACTAACATAAGTATAGGTACACCCAAGGAGTGGTAGATAACATAAAATATCACCGTAAATATCAATCCCTTCATCATAGCATTTACTTATTATCTTTAGTTAGATTGATAGTAAATTAAAAATTAAAAAAAAAAAATAAATAAATAAATAATTACGTATAGGTAACACTAAGCCCAACTAAGCATACGTAACTCTCAAGACAAACACACACAAACATACAAATACAAGTAGATTATGTAAAGCATGTCTATGCGTAATCGTATGTCATTTAAGATACGCTCTCGAGATTTCCCTTAGCCGATTTGCTCTAGTCCCCCAATGAGCTCGTCGTAAAACGAGTCGTCGTTTCGAGCTGCGACTACATAGTAATATTAATGACACTATTCTATCTTGCCTAACTAACAGCGCCAGCGCCAGCGGCAGCGGCAGCCCGTTCAAACTGCAATAGCGTAAGGGTTATTCCACTTGCCGATTTGCATGCCAACGTGCCACGCCTCCCTCCCCCCACAGTCGAGTTTATTAAGCGAATTTCTGTTTTTATGGCGTCACATTTGTGATGAAATAAACTGAGAATCCCAAGCTGCTTGAAATATATATATCACTCAAGTGCCCGGTTTTAATTGGGCAAATTGAGTTGGAAATGTCGAGACTGAAATGGAGCTTGAAATTGCGGCCTATTTGCAGAAAGGGGTGCGGCGAGGGGATAGCAGAGGCGCACCCTCGAGTGGCCGCAACGACTTAAAGAAGATGCAAAGTCCGACAGGGAGTTGCATAAATAGAGGGGGGCGGGTGAGGTGAACTGAAGCAGCTGAAAATCCGACTTCAGTTGCAAGCTGCCGGGCTACCGTGTTGCAAGCAACTCTGCTTCTGCCATTTGCAGCGACATGGAAGAGGCAGGCAGTCCAGTGCCAACGTTGGTAATAGCCCTACGTTGGGCGCCACTTTGCATAATCACAGGAGAGATAGATAGAGAGGGAGCGAGAGCGGAAGGAAGTCCCTGCGGGTGTCAGCCGGATGTCGAGACTGGGTCGCGTGCAATTCAATTAAATCGTTCGACGTTTAAAAACCGAATAAAAGCCAAATAAAAATCAAAATTAAATTCATGCCGAGAGTTTTCCGTCCAAATGGACATCACACACACACAAACACACACAAGCGAATACGTTGCGGATGTGTTGCGGATACTAAAGCGCATGGCGTTCCGTCCATTGGCATTTCAATTTGATTTGGCCAGCCGCCATCGCAGTTTTAATGTGCAAATCGTTTGAATTGTTCGAATCAATTAATTTGAGCGACCCATCCGCATTCGAGCTCAGGCTGTGTATGTGTGTGTGTGTGTGTGTGTGTATGGAAGAGGAGTAGTGGGTGTGGTCGTGCCGCCCGTTTCGTTTCATATTGATGTGCCCGACGGCGACGCTTGCTCTGATTCCGACAGCATGCAAATACATAAGCATTTACGCGTGGCAATCGGCAAAAAACTGCAATTCAATGGAGACGCCTAGCGAGAGCGCTGCGATTTGAGCTGAAATCGCACTAACGAAATTCGCCAATTAATAGACTTCACATATTCGCTGCAGCTGTAGCACCCTATTCAACTAAGCGCTTAAATGCCCAGGCTCTTGGCCATACACACAACAAATTTTGGCATTCTGGTACGAGCATTTACTGAGTTATGCGGCTGAACCATTTTTTTAACCACTTCTGCACACGAAATGAAACTCTTCAACTAAGCCAGAGTTTGCAGCATGCTTTCAGCTATTGAGTTAATAAATTTTATTAGATTTACTCGCATACTAATTGAGCTATGAGGCTGAACCACTTGCTGAACCACTATTAAAGCAGCTCAGCGACCAACAAGTGCTGAAGCGGCTACAGCAGATTAATAATCAGGTACGCAATTAATAACTTAAGAAATTGCATAGCTCTAACATGCAAACTAACTGAGCTATGAGGCTGAACCACTTGCTGAACCACTTGCTGAACCACTATCAAAGCAGCTCTGCGCCCAAAAAGAACTAATACAACGACACCAAGCTCTCACTTAGGCACTTAATTATTCACTGAATGCATTTTAATCTCGCTAAGAGGCTGAACCACTTGCCGAACCACTAAAAGAAAAGCTATGCACCACATGGAACTAACACAATTACATCAAGTTTATTCTTAGCCACTCAACAATTTACATACAAAATTTTATAGCTCTAGCATACACATTAATCTCACTAAGAGGCTGAACCACTTGCTGAACCACTAAACCACTAAGCTATGCACCACAAAAAACAAACATAACTACACCAACTTTTTACATAGCCCTTCAACCATTAACTTACAAAATTTTATAGCTCTAGCATACATATTAATCGAGCTAGAAGGCTGAACCACTTGCTGAACCAGTTCCATTTACAGACTATACCAAATATTTTGGCTGCAAGGCTTTGATCTAATAAGTTGCCACTTTCTTTGGCTTTCCAGCTCTGCACATGTCAAATTGAGTCTTGGTAGCTTGCTTATCGCACTGAACCATCAGAATGAACCACTTTCCGAAGCACTCCAGGAGCAGACAATCTTCAAATTGCACTCGCAGATTGACATAGAATTATGTCGAGCCGACAAAATGCCTCTGAAATGCAAAATACCCGCTCAGGCGACTAACTGTCAAGGCCTGACAAACGTTTGATATGTGGAATCTCTGGATCTGCTGCTGCTGCTACTGCTGCTGCTACTGCTGCTGCTATCGTGTTGTTCAACTGTCCACTTGTCCAGCTGTCCAGCTGTCCTGTCGCTTTGTGTGCTGGTGCATTGCGTATCCTTTGCCCATTTATCATTTGTCATGTTGTGAATCTTCCGCCTGCCCGTGCGCTTGTTGTTGCTGCTGCTTCTCGCTCATGGGGTCAATGTAACGTTTGGCAGTGTCACTGCACCAGCACACACCAATTGCCAGCCATGTGATTGACCCCCCGCCCCCACCCTCTTCTCCTCCTTCGCCTCTTGCTACTGCTGCTGCTGTTCTTCCTCGTCCTGCCTTCGTGCAACGCCCATTTCAAAGTATTTCCCTCGCCTCAACCCCCTGCAATAGCGGGCTTAATACTTACTTTATAGGGAATCGAAACCTTCTGTCAGTTTATGGTATACCCTAGCAGGGGGTATTAACATACTACAACTTGGATGGGAAACTTTTGAGGCATTATAGCAGCCGTAGCACCTGCCCTCAGTTGCGCATAGAAAAATTGACGTTCTAAGGTTTCTAAGGTTTTCTTAGTTCAGTTACGTTATATTACATATATTATGTATATGTTAATATCACTTATGAAAAATATATGTTTTTTTAATTTTATTATTAAAATTATATAATTTATTGTAATTAATCTGAGCTAAAGAAGTCTTGAGCCATATATTATTTGATTTTATTTTGTAAGATCTAAACACTAATAATATTAATATTAGTAATAAAAATAATTAGAACAATAACAAGTAGCAATAATAACAAATAATAATATTAATAAAAAATAATAATAATAAATAACAAATAATAAAAGAACCGATTTGAGCATTAAATATGATTAGTTACTTTTCAAATTTTATTTTTTAACTATCTGCCAGGTCTATGCAGAAGAAACTGCGTTTTACTTTGATTTAATTTAATTTATTTTAAATAAATTTAACTTGCAAAACTTACCTTAAGTCATTAGCTATTAATATGATTGAATTTTGTAAAGATCTTCATAGTAATAGTCAAGTAATAATAATATTTAATAATATTTCTCTGATAAATCTGTTTAAATCGAACTACAGTAGAAAATGAGCTTAGTTGTTTTATTAATTTATTCCTTTAATTATTTAATTTGTTTTATTCGACTCACAAATCGAGCTATTAAATTATGTGCAAAATAATACATTTATTAATTTTAAAAGTAATAATAATATTTATATTAATTAACCTACATTCATATTGACTATGATATCTGTTTGCCATTATATCAACTCTAATATAATATTTTTATATATTTTTGTATATCATATTATACCTTATGCTGCAGCGTATGCCAACGTCGTTGCCCATTGCTAGTGCAAACTTAGCTTCTTGTTTTCCCAATTTCCTCTCGCTGCTTTTCCCCTCTGCCGCTTCTGTCAGTTTTTAATGCATTTCGTGGCATTATTTGCGTCGTGTCCAACGTCGCGTATACGCAATGTGCACAGCGCAATTCTCATTTTATTTCCTTGCCGCAGAGTTGACGGCGCCCTCAGCTTGTTGTTGGCATTGTTGCTGCTGCTGTTGTTGTTGTTGTTGTTGTTGTTATGATTGCTGCTACTGCTGTTGTTGTTGTTCTTGCTGCTGCTGCTGTCGTTGTTGTAAGCCAAAAACTGTCACAATGCTGAAGTGCAGCTGACCTCATTTATGAAGTCCTGTGCACATGGCGTAGTCCACCGTCCCCCACTCCCGTTACCTACCCCTGCTGCCTGTCGCTTTTTCTATTATTTTGTCTGCACTTACGCCTCTTTTTTTTTTTTCTTTTTTGGTAGTAGGCGTGGCCTTTCACGCTACTTTGGCATTTAATTGCAAATTTTACGCTTGTTCTAAATTTGCTGCGTGCGTGGTTGGGGGAGCGTGGGGCGACAGGAGTAATTTAGTGTGCTTGTGTGTATGTGTGTGTGACTGTGTGTGTGTGCCGGTGTTTGTGTGCCTGTGTGCACATTTCATAATTGCCAAATGCACTGAGTGCTGCACGCATCATAAACTGCCACGCCCATTGTCTGCTGCGCTTTAGCCTGGCTACGGCTCTGCCTCTGTTGCGCTCTCTCTCTCTTTCTCTCTCTCTCTCTCTATCTATCTCTCTCTCTCTGTCGCTTGTTCATTAGCTTTTTGGCTCTTTTCAACATTTTTCAACTGTCCCAACAAAATGCAGAGCAACTCCCCCTACTGCTCTTGTTGTTGTTGTTGCTGCTGCTGCTGCTGCCTCTTCTTCTTGTTGCTGCCGTGATATTTATGGTTTCAAAAAAGAGGCAACTGCAAAGCGGCAGCTGCAGTAGCTTATTCCTTCTCTGCATCCTCAACCCTTTTACTCTTAATTTTCTCAGCCCAGTCTCATTCCCATGCCCTGCTCTTTCCAACACAGCGCTGCACTCGGCTAACGGTAATCTCTGCCTTGTTGTGGCCAAGCGTGCAGAGTGCTGGTAGAGAGTGGAAGGGAAGAGGAGCGGCATGCACGGCACAAAATGCGTCATCAAATGCATTTGACGCAGCAGCAACTGTTGCAGCTGCAGCAGCAATCAGTTGGCAGCGGCAACGCATTTCTCAAACGAGCGCCCGCCATATGCAGGCTGTTGCAGCCGAGTCCGGGGCCTGGTCCAGTGGGTGGCTGTAATGGTAGCGAGGCTAATGCCGGCCTGGGCGACAGCGCAGCCAAATTGCTACTCAAAATTGTTGACAAGCGGCAACACAAAAAAAAAGTTGCTGCTGCTATTGCTGTTGCTAGTTGATGTTGCTGCTGCTGTTGTTGTTGTTATGCTTTTTTTGTTGCTGCTGCTGTGGCTTATCGCTGCACTTTTCTAGGCAGCAGATGAGCATAAATCACAGCTTGAACGCACTGGCAGCTACCCTGTAGGCCAGTTTGGGCAGCAAAGGCAGCAAAGAAGAGAAGCTGGAATTATTGCACGACTAAGCAATACCCTACAGTCACTTAAATATCCGTGCATTTGGTGGAATGCTTTTAATTTATTTTCAAATTATTGGCAAAGCATGTTGCACAATTTTTAGCTTTATTTTTTAATTTTTTTAAGAGCAGAAAATACAAAAAATTATTTTTATTCTTTTTTTTTAAGCAGAAAAAAAATATTCAATAAAGCTTAAAGACATAGACTTAATAATCATAATTTGTTTTTATTTTATTTTTTGAGAGCAGAATATAAAAAAAATATTTCGTTTTATATTTTATTATTTCTTTGAAGCAGAAAAAAATAGCGTATAAAGCTTAAAGACAGAGATTAAATAAAATAAATTTTTTTTTTTTTTTTTGGGAGCAGATAAAAAAAATCGTTTATTTTTTCATTAGTTTAGCAGAAAATAAAAAAAATATTTTATAAAGCTAAAAGAAATAGAATTATCTGCAAAGAGCAAAAATGAATGGAATTAAGTTGAACTCAATGAGCCTAGCGAGTAAAACAACTACTCTGCCTGCTTCCTCGCCTTATGTGCCTGCACACTGTACTTAGGGTATGCTGGATTCGCGAATACCTGCACCGAATTTAAAGTAATGTTGTTAACACCCTCAAATAGCTGCCATGCCGCAGCTGCAAGCAATAACTGTACGCAAAAGTGACTTTTATTTGCTTCTAAATGCATATATACAAGTATTTATTTGCCTTTTCACCTGATTGCGTTTTCGCATTGCGGTCGGCCAAGCACGAGCTGACAAAACAATATTAAATTCCTCTGGAAATGAAATGCACACACGTGCTATGCACATACACAAATCAAGCGTAAACAATTATGGTAGAACAAAACCTTTATTAATAAACTCTTCAAAGGCAAGTCGACTCGGCCAATTAGTTAGGCCAAAAAACGGTTCATTCAATTAGAAAGAATTTTCCCCTGCATGACACTGCAGCACTGCGGTACGCTTTGGCATTTGATAATTTTGGTATGTCTGGTATTTTTGGTATTTCTGAGGAATCTCTGGAATCTGTCAAGCAGGTGCAGACGACCGGCACACCGTTTGTTTGGCCAGAATAACAAACCAGAACTGAATCTCAGCTCAGTCTATCAGAAGGTGTAGGAGTTGCTGTTTTCCGAGAGAGAAAGAGAAAGAGAGAGAGCAGGGACGGCAGGCGGGGCCGGCTGGTGTTGCGTTTCTCTCGGGGGCTTTTGGAACGCAAATAGGAATAATTGTCAAAAGGAAAATGCAAAATACGAAATGCAAATGGAAACTGTAAAGCAATGACAAAACGGAAAATCTCCATGCAGAAGTTTTGTGTCCATTAGGAATTTTGCACCGACAGCGACTGCAGACATGCAGACAGCTCTTTAACGGTATCTCCGGGGCTCCCCTTTCCCTTCGTCTCTCTCTCTCTCTCTCTCTCTTTTTCTATTCAACTTGTACCCCCGCGCCCACTTTTGTGTGTGCTTGTAGAAAATTATCTAAATATTTGCATGCAACTAAATTGAAATGCTGCCCGAGCAAATTTCCAATTGCGTTTCGAGTGTGTGCAACACTCGGCCCGATTGACCCATCGCACCGCCGCACCACAACAACAGCAATACTAGCAACAGCAACAGCAACGCAAGCTGATAATCAATGTAATTGTAAATATACCCTGTAAACGTTTGCATTGTGCAGCGCTGGGCACAAATAATAAGGCTAGTTAGAAGCAGTGATGCCTAAAGAGCTTTTATTATTTTTTAATTTTCTTGTTTTATTTATTTAATATAAGTAATATATACTATACTATATACCATACATATTCTTGATCAGCTGCAATTTCAGTTTACCCAGTAATGTCCTACAGCTCTGCCTAATTTTCTTGACTGTCTTCAAGTATTAAGAGTCTGTAAAATTAAATTAATTAATACACTTATATTTACTGTATATATATATATATATATATTTTATTATTTAATATATATATATTCTCGATCAATATCAGTTCACCTAGTTTTGTCTTACAGCTTTGTCTGATTTGATTGTCTGTCTTCAAGTATTATAAGTCTGTAAAATTAAATAAGTTAATATAATACTTTATACTTTATATATTCTCAATCAAAACCAATTCACCCAGTCTGATTTGCAAGTACTAAAAGTCTTTAAATAAGTAAAATTAGTAAATAAAATTAAAACTAGTTTATAAGACCTTTAGCTCTAAATTTATGCATAATAATAAAAACTATAAATGATCGAATCGCAAATTTAAATTGTCTAATAATATACATATGTCATACCAGTCACAGCTCAAAATTGTGTCTCAATAAGTCAGAAAAAACTAATACTCAGTCCTAAGCTTCATCCAGAAGCTAATACCGTATCAAACGCTATGATCAAGAAAATCCAAGCTCAGATTTCATTATACTTATAATTTTTTTTAGAGTAATTAAAAAAATAAATTTTTTAGAATTAGAAATAATGCGAAACTCCACTCAAATCCTCTTCAAAATCGAGCAACTTATTACTTAAGATAATTTTTTTAAGAATCGTATAGGGTATCATCTGTCATTCCCTACTTCTAACTCGCTCATTCGAATATACCGAAATTAGTGCACATTTCAATAACAATCATATTCCCCAATAACGGTTTCTGAACGCACTCATGTAAGCACGTCATATTGCATTATATCATCATATCATTTCCGATTGTGCCTTGGCCCCGGCATTAACCGCAATTATTCAACTGAAAACTCATACATTTAAATCACGAATTTCAAGTGAAGCCTCAACGAATTTATTAAAGTGTATCGTATTTCCCCCCAAAAGCCAATTACATTGATGCCGAGAGCGGTAGAGGGAATTGCAATAGTGCTAAGCACCGAACTTCACTGTCTCTGTGAAGGTCTTCAAGTGGTTGCAAGCTAAATTAATTTTCCCAAAACGGTTTTGAGTTCCATAACTAAGAAAGTGGTTGACCTTATGAACTGCGATTCTGTGTGTGACCCCCTGACAGGCAGCATGAATGGAACCGGAGCAAGTGGTGCGCTTAAGATGTCATATAAATGGGAATTTCAAATTACATGTGCAATAATTACTTATGGTAAGTGCTGTGAGATTACAGAGTTAATTAGGGACAGTGTTGGAAAAGGCGAAGACTGGCAAAGATGAGAGAAGAGAACAGAGAGAGCTGGGAAAACGAAGAGTCCAATGGAATAGTCAGAAAAAAATTAGATATAAAGTTGAGAAAGATGTAAAGGTGCAAAGAGCAAAAATAAAAGAGTGAAGCAGTGAAAGAGAAAAAGTGGCGAAGAAAAGATAAAAGAAAAAGAAAATAAAAAATTTAAGAGAAGAAGAAAAAATAACAAATGATAAGAGGAGAGATAATAGATGATAAGGAGAAGAAAAAGTAATAAGAAAAAGAATTAATAAACAGAAGAAAGAAGAGTGAAAAAGAAAAATAACAATACAAAAAGATAAGGAGAAGAGAAAAGTAAGAAAAGAAAGAAAAATTGGAAACAAATAAAGAAAAGAATTTAAAGAGGAAGCTAATGGAATTAAGTAAAAAGAATAAAAATTCGAAGGGATAAAAAAATAAGAAATTAATAGAACAAAAAAAAGAACGAAGAGAAGCAAAAAAAATAAAATAAAGGAAGTAACAGACATGAGAGAAGTAATTAAAGTAAATTAAAAGAAAAAGCCTAAAATCGAGTTGGAAGGAAGAAAAAGAGACCGAAGAGAAAAAGAAGAGTGAGAGATGGAGTGAAGAAAATGAGAGAGATGAAAAAAAGAAGAAGACAGTAAGAGAGAAGAAAAAGACAGAAAATAAAAAAAAGCTGAAATTAAAGTTAAAAAGAATAAAACGAAAGAGAAGAAGAAAACAAGAGAAGAGTGAGAGTTAGAGAAGAATAGAAGAGAGAAAAATAAAAGAATGACAGTGAAGGTTAGAGAGAAAGAAAGGACGGAGAAAAAAGAGAAGAGTGAGAGTCAGAGATAGAAAGAAGAAAAGAGAGAGACTGAGAAAAAGGCCCGCCCAACCACATTTGGAAGCTTTGCCCCACCCGGTGGACGTTTACGTCTGGTCAAGTGCTCGCTGGCCCATTTAAAACGTGTGAAGAAGAAGAAGCACATTTCGGGATGCCAGTGCGTGTTCGCGTGTGTGCGAGGAAGACAGCATGCGTGTGTCTGTGTGTTTGTGTGTGTGTGTCTGCTGCTTCTTTGCATGTGAAGTGCCAAAAAATTGTGGTCGATTGCGTGACAAAGCAGAGTGAAAAGCCAAAGCGAACTAGCAAAGCGTAGCGTGCATAAAGAGCTGAGAACAAGGAGAAGGAGACGGAGATGGCAAGAAAGGGAATGGGTAACAATAGTCACTACTGTTTGTTGTTGTTGTTGTTGTTATTGTTGTTGTTGCTGCTGCTGGCAAGTTGCCTAACGATCTATTTACGTTGAGAGTCCATTGAAGCGTATTAATTCTTTTTAATGCCAAAATAATAACGACGCCATTATGCCGAGCAGCAGCAGCCACAAAAACAACAACAACAGCAACGACAGTAGCAGCTGCAACAACAACAACTACAACAACAGGCTGAATACGAAGAAAACGTCGTCACTTTGGCGACCGACCGGCGAGGCGGGCGCCTAAAAGTCTGCTACGAAATGTTTTCCAATTGACCAAACAGCGCACAAATAAAACTCAGACAACACACACACACGCACACACACGTGCCACGTATGTGCCCCTCTCTCCCTCTCTCTCACTCTCTCTGTGTGTGTGCGCTGGTGTCTGTATGTGTGTCTCACTTATAAACATAAAAACTGATAACGAAATCAAAACGCCAAGCCAAACGATTTGGAAATACATCGACAGCAGCCAACAGAAACAAGCTGCAAGGCATTGAATGGAGAGGGGGAAGTGTCTCGGAGAGGGGTCGAAAGCAGCAGTAGCAGAACTGATAGTTTGCAGTCGCAGTCACTGATACCCTTACCGAGCAAGAAACCGGAACTAGAGTGAAAAGAAAAGGCAAATACAAAAAGAAAAAAAAATTGATTTTGAATAAATTTCAAATACTTTCAATTCATATGACAATTTAATGAAAAAAAAAATTATAAGTGACATATAAAATGTATTTTTGTGATTTAAAAAGAATAAAAAAAATAAAATACTTATTGTTTTTTGAGTTCAAAGTGATTAAATAATAAGTTTTTAATAATTATCAACAATGAAGTAAATTATAAATTATGAAACAATTAATTAATAATTAATGCACTAGACCGTGAATAATTTTAACTAATTCCATACCATACCATACTTATATCTATATGTCATGAAAATACATTTTTAATAGAATTTATAAAATAATATATTGTATAATAGTTGCTCATTGTAGGGTGCCATCTAAAAACACAATACAGCTTATATGGCATAATTAAAATAATATAGTTTATATGACATTATTAGCAATTTATATGGCCTATATGACACTTTTTATATGGCATACAATTATGATTTGTAATTCAACACAATAAAACAAGGTATATGACATACGTGATATGACGTAGTTGATATAAAACAAGACAATTAAATGGCATATATGACACACTTTATATGGCATACAGTTTTGACTTGTAATTGAAAAAAAATATGTTAATTTATGTGACATACTTTTTGCGATTAAGTTCAAATAAAACAAGAAAAATTATATGGCATATATGACACTATTTATATGGCATAAAATTATGCCATTTTAATGCAAATCAATTGGACAAAAGTTTGGCTAGAAAAGCTGGAACTGATTAAAGCGTTATCAGTCTTTACTGCGGGCAAACTCTAATATTAATGCTTGTAGCTATCGTAAAGCAAAAGCCGAAGCAGTCTGTCTGTCTTCATATCGAATATTAGACAGAAGGCCTTCAATTCTATGGGGTTAGCAATGTGTAACGTAATTGAGCGGAATCTACCTCTGTCAGATGCAGTGGCATGCAAACTGCAGCCAGTTGTCAGTTGCCAGTGGATGTTGCACAAGTGTTCAGTTAATTCGCATACCCACGGGAGCGTGTAGAGTAGAGGCAACAATGAGTAGCAGCTACAACAATACGCTGTACGCTTGTACGGCCTGTTTGACTGTCCGTCCCACTGTCCGTCTGTCCGGCTGTCCGTCTGCTGGCCGTGGCTTGTCCGTGCGCTCGGCCGTAACGGGCCGAGCCGAGGAACATCAATGTAACGGCCATACGACATTATTATCATCGCAAATGGCAAGTTAGACAAACACATTGAGTGCCCATTTAATGGCCAGGCCAGGACCGACAAAGGCCCATGCCCGTGCCCATAGCCATACCAGAGCCCATACCCGAGCCCATACCCGCGTGCGGGAGGCCCGAGAGGAGGCGGCGGGCGTTTGTCCGTGTCCGGGTAGGGACAGCGTGCTGGCCAGGCACATAATGACCAAGCTAAACAGCAAATGAACTTTTAAACGTATTGAATTGACGTGCCGAGCACGAAAGGAGAAGACGCTGCCCAAAGCAGAGCAAAGCAAAGCACAAGCAAGGCGAGGCCACAGCTGAGAATGAGCCCGATGTGTGTGTGGGGGGGGGGGAGTCAGGGCGTCGGGGAGTGGCATTTCCGCTGGACCCAAACGCTGGCGACTAATGGGTTGCCCGGGCAACCGGAACAACGGCAACGGCAACGGCAAATGAAAATGAAAACGAAAACAAGCATAAGAACCGTTAAATGCCTAAGTAAACCCCAACAGAGCAAGCCAAGCCGAGCCAAGCCATGCCCAGCCATGCTCATTCCAAGTTGCACCACCCACAGACTCAGATTCAAAGTCATCTCCCCCCATCCAAGCCTTCTTGGCATTATGCAAACTGAGCCAAAATCGCAGCCAACTTTGAATCAGGCAGAAGTAAGTACTATATAATGCCGCCCACAAGCCGAGCAGGCAGAGAGCGCGCGAGCGCGTGAGTCGAGTGTAGTTTTACTTTGAAGCTCATTAGCGTTGAGACTGTGCGAAAGGCTTTTGCGCTGCAGATTTTGCAAAAATCTAAAGAAACTGCAATTATAATGAGTTTTGCTGGCGCTTAACAACACTGAACGTCAGACCAAAGTTGTGTGTGTGTGTGTGTGTGTGTGTGTGTGTGTGTGTGTGTGTGTAGTGCCCTCTTGCAGTGGCTTTGTGCCAAGTCTAAGTCGTATTAGCCGCGAACTTTGCCTCGAGCTCAAGTAGCAGCAATCATAGCGCATTTTGGGGCGCTTTACAACACTGCACTGCAGTGCGTGCACTGTCGACAGCTTAGTGTGTTGTGAGCGCACTTTTGCGCTAATGAAAGATGCATAAGTAGCGGGGTGCATCTGAAGCAGCAGCAATTATAAGCATGTTTGGGGCGCTTTACAGCACTGGCAGCGCAAGGTGGCTTGAGTGCAGCAGTTTTGTAGTAGCTTGGGAAAAGTGAGAGCGTAGAATTTGTAAATATTTGGGCAGACATTGGCAATTAGCATTGAATGTGTTTGCCAACACTGCTACTTAGAGACTAAGAAACAGTGTTGGTAATCTCACATAAATTTAGTTTTAATTTTCAAATATCTTTCAGTGGGCTTAAATTTAATTTTAGAGATATTTGCAAATACAAAAAAATTCAGTAAGCTTCCCAACACTGTTTCTTAGTATGGAAAGACTAGTTAAAATGAATTGTAAAGCTGTATTGTCTAAAATAAATAATAATATATGTACAAATTTATTGCAAGTATTCTAATTTCATATTTAAAATGCATTTATGCAACACTGTCAATGACTATTTTAATTCGTTGTCAAATACTTGGAAAAACTTGAGCGTAAGCAAAATTTTCAATTATACTTAAATAATATACCAATTCGAATTGACTTCTCAAAACCTTTTTAAAACTTAGTCATATTATCACGCATCTCTCTTAACTTTTTAAACATATTATACTTTAAAACATACTTCAACTATTTTAAATATTTAATATGCATTTCCCAACACAAGCAACCATTTTCCTATAATTTAGCCCAAGCAGCAACTTTAATTAGACTGAAAATATAATATGTCAATTGAGTTCTTGAAACTTTATCAAAACTTTCTCATATCATATATTTTGAAGTGTTTTAAAATATTTAATATGCATTTTCCAACACTGCTTTAATTTATTTTTCAATTTGAGCCCAAACAACAACTTTAATTAGACCGAATATATATGCCAATTGACTTCTCCAAACTTTATCAAAACTTGTTCATATCATCACGTATCTCGCTCAACTTCCGTCCAACTCCCCGCTCCCCCCCTGATGCTGCTATGGTATACCCCAACGACTCAGCAATCTGTTGTCGCGTGCAACGTGAGAATTTATATAGTACAATGGCTTTACGGTTGAATATGATAGAAATGCGAATGCGAAAGACTATAAAATATATATGCCAATTGGTCACGATCGACAGACACATCGTCAGTTCGCGAGTGTATGCGTGTGTGAATGTATGTGCGTGTGCGTGTGCGTGTGCGTGCGCGTGTGAGTGTGTGCCAGGGCATAGAGAGCACGTGGCGCCCCCGAAATGCGAGTTGTGTGACGTGACCAGCTCGATGACTAGGGCAGCTCAGTGGCAATTGGGGGCGTGGCAGGCGCGTACTGCCACGGGGAGTTGATTTAGATGATGCAGCTCGTCATGCAGATGAGTTTTTGATATTTTTTGACGCTGCGTTTTACGAGCTAACAAACTGTGACAACAGCAACAACAACAACAACAACAGCAACGCAAACAACAACAACTATAATAATAATAATAACAAAACTGGCAACAATAGCAAAAGCCAAAAGAAGCAGAAGAAGTCGAAGCCGAAAAGGCAAGGGCAAAGGCAAATATTGCCGCCTGCCACGCATAATTTAACAATGTGTCGCAAAAGTTGAAGCCAGGCGGGGGGTTGGGGGGGTAGGGCGGCGAAATGGTCGTCAGGACGAGCGACCAGCCTCAAGTGGGCGTGCCAACAGTGTTTGTGTTTACATTTCATCTTAAGCTGCCAATGCCACATATCAGTCACATGGTCGCCACTTTTACAGCCGCCCTACAAAATGGCCCCAGAGCGCAGAGCAAAGGGAGAGGATGGGGGGGAGCAGCACCCAGCGGGAGTGCAGTTGTCTGCCGATTCACATGATTCAGAATCGCAGTCAGCTGTCATGGGAGTCATGTGACAGTCAACGAGAATATGGTGCAATGATGCCGTTAGAGCTGACAGCTCTATGTCTGTCCGTAACATGTCAAAATTCAATAGATAAAATATAGACAGACATTTAGTTAAAAATAGATGTAAATATATTAGTAGAATAGGGTTTGGAGTGTATATGAATAATAAAAATAATGTAAATAAATGCAGGGAAATTGGTAAACAGATCTGACAATATGTCTGTTAATATTCAAATATAGCATATAAGATATAGACAGACGCATAGGACACAAATAAATGCATTTAAAAATTCAAAATTTATAAAAAAAATAACAAATATATATAAAATAACACAGTTACGCATTATACATATATGGTAAATTCAAATAACACTGGAAAAATAAAGAATAATCTGACAGCATGTCTGACCACAGCACGTAAAAGTGCAATAGATAAAATATAGACAGACATTGAGTTAAAAATAGAGTAGAGTGAACTACAGTATATATAAATAACAAAATTAATATAAATAAATGAAAAGTAATTTATAAACAGATCTGACAGCATGTCTGACAATAGACACATAGTAAATAAAAAGCTGTATATAAAACGTAAATTTAATTTTTATCCATACATGATATATATGAATATCACTGACAACATAAAGAAAGATCTGGCAGCATGTCTGTCCACAACATATTAAGCTTCAATAGATAATAAAGAGGCAGAAATATATTTCCCGAATATACCATATCTGCATGTACCATATATAGAGTAGCATAGAAATTAATCTTTAATAAAATTAAACATATGGATACAAATAAGTAACTATATGGCAATCTTTAGTAAAATAAAAAAGGTTCTGCCATATCCACAACAATTCAATAAGATATGGACAAAAATAATGCAATATATGGCTTAAATAAATATAGGGTATAATGTAATGAAATGTATTTGTATGAATAAGAAAGAAAATATATGAGCATCAGTGGAAACAAAGCATAACATAGAATATATCTTTTTCCAGCAGATGAAATATATATGATATTTGCATTTCCAGCAGATAAAAGATAGACAGCATAAAGAAAAGAAGTATATAAATTAGTTAATTATAGAATATCATGAACACACAATGAATACAATGGATAATTCATTTGCCCTTTGGAATATATATTAATGCAGAAATCTATTACGTAGAGTTTAGGATGTTCTCTTATCAAAACATATACCTTATGAAAATAAAGTATCTAGAAATTCATTTTTAAATCGCCTGCATTAGAAATATTTAAGAGAATTATAAACTGTCATATTAAAGTACCCAATATTATTAAACGTTTACTTAATTGTCGTAATGCGTATTTATTTATATACTTTATTATGTATTGAACTCGATGGGAAATAAGAAAAATTGACGTTCTGCTAATATGATAAACCATGGGAAATTTGAAAAATAGACCTTCTGCTGATATGATGATAGATAGGTAGATGATAAGCCAAATATTCCTGAACAAGCCAAATAAACTAAATTTCTTATTTAAAATATTTCAAATAATTAATAAAATAATAATAATAATAAAGTATCTTCTAATTAAATTTTATATAAAGCTGAAAGCTTAAATCAGCATACAAATTCCCTAAACGAGTTTCAAAAACTGGGATAATTTATAAAGTAATTATATAGTATATAAAATAGTAGCTACCATAGCTTTTCTGTAGCCTAGTAATTTTCTAACTGAAAATTTAAAGCTGCAGCTACTGACGACTTGCTTGCCAGAACTACTGACTTTTCACTGCCTGAAACGCGCAGCAACTAATGAACTGAATCTATCTCTATCTCTCACTCCCTTTCTCTCTCTCTCTCTTTGCAGAGCACACAAAAGTTCAGCTGGGCACTTGACGCAAGCTGCAGCGAGGGGGGCTAGGAAGGGCAGGGGCGGGAGTCGAGCAGCATGTAGGACAACAATCGACGAGTGGATATCACATGCTGCCCGTCTCTCTCCCCGCCTTCCCCTGCTGCCGGCACTTTCGACTCGAGCCGTGCAAATAAACTTAAGCCGGCGGCCTGCACAAGTGACTTTGACTTCGCCAATGGGCACGCCCATACTTTAGCGGGTGGCAGTAGGCGCAACACAGCCACCCCCCCCCCCCCTACGCTCAGTCGGACGGCGGCGTATTTGTATTTTGTATCACTTAAGCGGCAACTTTTGCCTGTTCTTGTTGCTGTTGCCACTAGCCGCAGGAGACATTTATTGCTACACACACGCACACTTACACACACTCGCGCACTCACACACACACACACACACGCGCAGGCATTTATAGAACTTATTCGCAGCGCCTTTTGGCCTCAGCTTTGCCGCTGTATCTGTGTGCGTGTCTGTGTCTGCGCCTTGTTTGCGCCGCAAACGTTAAGTAACGGTATTATTTGTGGGCTACCTCCCCAGCCCCCCTGCCCCTCCCTCTAAATGCCGCCCAACTCATTTGACAATCAAATTTGCCTCGCGCCTGCCTATTCCCTCCTCTCTCGCCCCTCTCTCGGGTCATCCTCTCTCGATTGCCCAAGCAAACAGCGTGTTAAGTACTCCGTCACACACACATACACACACTCACACGCAGCGACCCTCACACACACACACACACACATAGACACACACGCACCACTCGACTCGCTTTTGCCGCTCGTATTTGAGTTTCGGCTTTTTCTTTTCTGCGTTCCATTTGGGCTCCTCTTTTAGCCCGCCCGTCCGCCCACTCCTGCCCCGCCGCTTTTCTCTTCACTCATATTTATTCCGATTTTTCTGCCATATTTTCGTATATAATATTTTCCACTCAAAAGTTCTGTCGACGCGACTCGTCGCACTTCCATTTTATTGAATTAGAAAATTGCTTTTCCCCTTTTACCGTTTTTCCAATTTCTAGCCGAAACTTTTTGGTATTTAAGCAACATTGAAGCTGCTACTACTTTTATATAGCTATAGTTTTTTTCAATTCGTTGTGAGCGAACGTGGCTTTAAACACAAACTGGAGCAGATTGTGTTTAAAATAAAAAATATAAAAAATTTTCCTGGTCAGCAAAAATTTAGAATTTCTTGTCGTATACCAAAATGATATAGAAACTTCCACTATTTATTGTTGTTTTTATTTATTATTTTTTATGCCTAAAATTTTATTTTTGCTAAAATTAAAAATGGCGACTTCAAAATGGCGGTCTATCTCGGCCACAAAATGAGATTTTTTTTTAATTAAATCTAAATCATGGTTATATTATTTAGAAATTTCGAAACTTAAAAAATAATAATATTAATAATATTTTTTCGGTATAATTGTTTGTATATTAAAAAGGTCACAACTTAAATGGAAGTGTTTTTCACTTTTTTTCATTCATTCATTCATTTTTTTTAATAACATTTTGTTTGTCAATTATTTTTCTAGTTAGATATATGTAAAAAGCCATAAATAAATATTCTCTATGATTTACTTATACCAAAGTAGAAAAATAATTGACAACAAATTATACAAACAAAAATTTATTTAAAAAAAAAATTATGATTTTTTCAATTTTTTTAGCTTTTAAATAATATAATCATTGGCTTTTTAATATTTTAGGTAGGAGAAATAAAAAACAATGTTTTTTTCCATGCATATTTGAAATATAGTTAATCGATTCAATTCAATGAAGTTTACGAAAAACCTGATACCGAGAAAAACCAAAGTACCCGTAGAATTCTCGTGTTATACGTCGCATTGAAATATCATTGAAAAATTGAAATTTTTTGGAAAATATTGACAGAGCTTATACTTAATACCATAACTTAATCTATGTATTATAATTGGCATTTTGGGATTTGGAATTTGGTGGTTTTGATACAGCAACAGAAAAGATAATTTTTTTGAAAACGAGCGAATATTTATACAATATTCGATATATATATACAAATGTTTATATGGTTTGTTAATACAGTGAGTACTTTAAGCAAACTAATAGTATAAGCAGTACAATAATATACCTAAACCCTTCATATAAATTCCATCTGATTGAAAATCCACTGCAAGCTCAAAGTGATGTAATTGCGATTTTCCATTAATTCGCTTTATGTACATTTCTCATTACCAGAAAAAAAACACACAAATTTAATTTAATTAAAGAAACTTTCTGCTGGATTTATAGCAAGCAAAGGGATTCCTGCTTGTTCCCTCAGCTGATTTAGAGTTGACCCAAGCTCACACAGCTGCAATCAGATTTAACATTTCTTTGCGCATTTTACAATATAATATATACAATTTATATCTCTTATCGCATCTCATATTTTACTCGCTCTCTCCCACACAGCTTCTGTCTCTTTCGTTGAAAATTTAATTGCTGCACAGCTACGGCAGATGGAGAGAGTGGAAAAGTGAGGCGAAAGCGAGAGAAAGGGTGTGGGGGAGGTATGAACTTTTCCAACTTGAGCGCATTCATTTTTTTTTTCTTTTTCCATTTATCCGCTTGACATTTAATTCTTTTCCTACATTTTTTTTTGGGTTTTCTTTTGGGTTTCTTTGGCTCGTTATTTATCATTTCCTTGTTTCAGCCATGTTACATGGTTATAGCCGTATTTTATCGCACTTCGCTTGCACTCGCATCTATAATCTTTCATTTCGCGCAAGCTTCTGTTCCCTTGCTCAACCTGGTTCACTCTCTCTGCTGCCCACTCTGTCTCTTTCTCTGTCTATAGTTGTTCTCTACATTTCTAAAAAATTTCGAGATTCTCACTTTCTTGGTCTCCTTCTAAATCCGTTTATCCTCTCATATGTATTTACCTTCTTTGCCCAGTCAAAGTTATTTTTCTCTCATTCTCGCTGTCGCTGTCTGTCTCCCAATCTCGATCTCTTTCTATATCTATATCTCTTTCCATTTCTTTAACACTTTCTCTCTCTCTCTCTGTGATATAGAGAGGTCTCACTTTTTTTCTTCCTCCTTTTCACTCTCTATCTTTTCTTTTCTCCTTGCTCTCTCTCTCTCTCTCTCTCTCTTCCTCTCTATATATATCTATTTTTCTCTATCTCTCTACCTTTCTCGATCTATCTTTCAGTCTCTCTATCTAACTATCTTTCTCTATGTCTTTCTCTATCTATTTTTCTTTCTCTCTCTCTCTATTTTTTTTCTCTTTCTCTCTTTTTCTCTCTCTCTCTCACTATCTTTATCTCTTCTCTCTTTCTTTCTCCCTCTCTGTCTATTTTTCTCTTTCTTTCTTCATATTTCTCTCTCTCTCTCTCTCTTTCTTTCTTCAGCTAACTACTACCCTCCCTCTCACTCTTTCTCTTCCATATCCCATCGTCTGCTTTATTGCCGTTGTCTTCGTTATATTTCCATTCTTTAATTTCCTTTAATTTCCCGCACACATTTTCCCACACCCCCCTCCCTCCCTCCTGCTCCCGCACAACCCTTTTTCGGCGAATATTTATTTTAATTTTCGCTGCGTGTGTATGTGTGTGTGTGTGTGCGCGCGCGTTGGCGCTGAGCCCCGCAGCGGACAAAGTATTAAAAAACTTGTCGGCCACGCCCACTGTACGCACAGCCCGCCCAGACAGAGAGAGAGGCAGAGTGAGTGACAGAGCGAGAGAGCAGAAAACGTCGAGATAAACCGAACTTTTGGCCTCTTTTTAATTGTGATTAATTGCATATTTTCACTGTGACATTTGAACCGAGCACACGGACTGGCCCCACCGCTTATCTACCCGCACCCGCACTCCGCTCCCGCACCCGCACTCCGCTCCTGAGCTCAGCTCATCAGCTTTTATATATTTAATTATGGAAATGTTAATTTGCTCAGCACTTCACGCTTTCGCCCAAAAATTGCTGGAGCTGCCCTCGCTGTGTGCGCACTAGCGCCACCTGGCGGCGAATTTTCATGTTTAGTTTTTGCCTTCGCGCCATTAATTTTCAATTAACACGACGCCAGCTGCAGACATTGTTAGAGCGAGGCGCCGGGGCGTGCCTATAGACGGAGCAGCCAGTAGTTAGTTAGGTGAGAGAGCGGGAGGGAGGGGGGGGGGAGTGGTCAGTTGGGTTTGGCGCTGTGCCACGCCCTTTATTTGCCTGCCGCCTCATTAGCGTGTAAATGTAATGCATAAGCGAAAGAGCGCACAATTACCGCCCCTTTCGAAGGAGTCGCCGTGTTGCCACTTACTTTGCGCCTTCTACACCTTCTTTTCTCTTACTCCGTCTCTCTCTCCATCCTTCTGTTTTTGTTTATTATACGCAAATGCTTTCATTTGCAGCCAATTTGGCGCTCGTCCATGCCGCAGTTAGTGACCCCTCTAACCCCTGTGTCCTGCTCCCCCCCTTTAGGTGCTAGTAACGCTGCTCTCTGCTGCTCTGCGATACTTCTCCACTTGCTGCTCTTCCAGGTCTTTCTTCACGCCTTGCCCTTTGGCTGCAGTTCATTTCATTATTTGCTGCCGCCACACGCACCTGCCTCAAGTTCAATCCTTTTGCCCGCTCTCTCTCTCTCTCTGTCTCTGACTCTCTCTCTCGTTGGGGTCAGCTGGTCCACTGGCCCTGCGCTGTCTCAAGCACTTAACTTAAGCGCTTCTAATTGTATTAAAAGCGTGTCCTCTGACCCTGCTTCTCTGCCCCTCCCCTCTCTCTCCAACTCTCTTTTATACCCCTCTTTTTTACCCAGTCCTAGTCCCAATCCCTGTCCCTGTCCCAGTCCTTTTCCCAGTCCCAGTCCCTATCCCGTTCCCATCCCCTTCCTACCCTTTCCCATTCCACGTTTGTTGTGTGCCAAAGCTTTGCACATAGTTGACGCTGATGTCCCGTTATATGCCTTCTCTCTTCCTCTCTATCTCCTTCTCTCTTTCTCTCTTCGGGCCAATTGAGCTAAGTGATTTTCATTAGCCGTTATCTGCGCCCAGTGCCAGCCATTTTGCCAGCAAACAACGGCATTTTTCGGCCATCTTTGGCTTATGGTTTAATTAAGGACAACAACGAGAATAACAACAACAACGAGGACTACAGCAACAGTGACTACAACAACAACGCAGTTGGCCAACGGGTTGCGTCCTTGAACTGCAAAAACATTCGCATCGACAGCTGCAGCTGAGCTCAGTTTGGACCCAGCACCAAAAAGCTACTTGACTTCTGACCACGGCAACGTCTTCAAGACAAAGCGAACTATGGGGAGGAAAGGGTTGGAGAGAAGTTTACGCGTAGAGCTCGCTATAGAAATACAGATACAGATACGCTTTTATTTGGCTTGGAAGTCGCTCAAGTTGGACAAAGCAAGACGGAAACAGAGAGAGAGAGATCAGGTTAAAGATACAGCTTAGCGAAGAGTGTCATAGGTTACACTTTCTCTATATTCAATATAGATACCTACAGTAGACCTGTCTACTCAGTAAAAATATACGCTTTTACTCTGTCTTGATGAAGTGGAAAGTCTCTACAGTTAGACAAAGCAATACAGAAAGAGCGAGAGATAAGTTTGAAGAAAGCAGCTTTGCGAAGAGTGTCATAGGTTTAATATCTCTATCCTCTATACAGAAACAATATGTACTTGTATATGTATACGAGTCTACCCTGCCGTGTCTACCCTACTTTGTCCTGATAAACATGGAAGTCTCTCAAGTTCCACCAAGAAAGAGAAGAAGAAAGAAAACAGCTTAATGAAGAGTGCCCCCCGGGAGTTAACACCGTTCGACTTAGGTTTCATCAACTCACTCTACAGGAATAGTATGATAGACTTTACGATAGATATGTATGCGTATAGAGAGAAATAGAACAGCAAAACAAGGAGAGGGAGAGAGAAATAAGGGTATGGAAAGAGGTTAAGGCCTTAAGGCCTTTGATTAGGTACAAGACGGAAACTCATTAAAAAGAGTCAATTTGAGCCGCACAACGGATTTACATAGGTCTCTTGAGCTCTATTTCCTTCTCTGTATCACCATCTAAATCTGTCTTTCTAATGTTCTTTCTCTGTTTCTCTCTGCCTTTCTCACTATCAATGCTTAACACTCTTCTACAGTCTCATTGTCTTTCTTCTTATTTTACTCTACACTTTTGTTTTTCTGCTTTCCCGAATCATCGTAAAAAGTTTAACTACATATCTTAGTAAAAGTACCTAACCTTACTTTATCTACAGCTGTTTATACCCTGCACCTATTGATAATAGCAGTAGAATCATACGGAAGGATCAAATAAGCAGACAACGGAAAACTAAAACCCTGTGCTTATTTCCTGGAAGTCTCAGTGATATCAAGGTGGTATTTGACTTCCAAGTACCCTCTATATGACTCTAAAGCAACAACTATTTACAGGATATGTCAACAGACATACAGATCTTACCCTCTCTTCGCTTGGCTTAGGTCTTTTCGCAGGCTAAGCTTAAAGTAAAGCTTTTAGTCTTAGTGTAGCATACTTTCCAGTCTGCTTGTTTTATTTTCGCCTACTCAGAGCAATTATAAGAAAACATTGTCCCACTGGACCCACTGACTTCTCTCGCTTGACCTGCTGTGCCGGTGCTACGGTAAAAGGCAAGCATCCCCGAGGTCCTAGTGCCCTACTGCCGTACGGAGGCTTAACCTCTACGGCGCCACCGCAGAGCACTTTAGTTACTATTTTTAGCAGAGCCTTCAATGGGTTAGCGAGATTCTTTTTGACACGCGTTCATGCCTGCGGCACTTACCACTGCTCTCTCCACTACCCTCTCTCTCTCTCTGGGTCCTAACCTGTATGTCTGTATGGCTGTATGTCTGTTTTGGGGCTTTCGCTTTTAACCTTGATGGCCGCAGTAACATATTTTGCGGCTGTCGCTTTTCTTCACTTGGCCTTAATGTGCTTTGACGCCAGCGCCGCGACAGCTTCCTGTGCGGAAGCCCTTGGCCCCCCTCAACCCCAGAAACCCCCTCAACCCGCTACCCTGACGCCGTGCCCCGCTTGAATTTGGCTTGTAAACGCACATCATTTGCAATTTTTGCGCGTCTATTTGCGGCCTGTCGGCCTAAATGTGCTCAGGCGGGGACTTACCTGCCTCTCTCACTCTCTCCCTCTCTCCCTCTCTTCCTCTCTCTGTCCTCAGCTCTGGCATGCCTGGGCACATTCCTTGGGGGGCCGCAGGTTGTCGCCAAGTTTGTGAATGTTAATTAAGCATCATTTACGCATTGAGGCCGCCATAATTTGCAGCGACAACAGCGCGACAAGTTCGACAAGTCCCCGAACACGACCCCTCCTACCTCCCTCCCTGCCTTCTCTCTCTCCCTCCTGCGAAGAAAATATTGTTGGAGTCACCTGAAATGGCCCTCAAAATTAACAATTTGCGCGTCGAGCGCGACCGGAGATTAACCTAGAGAATGTCGCCAGCGTGTCGAAGCGTGCTTCTCTTTCGCACTTCAGTGGGTAGCAAGCGCTCAAGCGCAGGCCATTGCATTTTATGTTATTGCCGAGATCTCTCTCTCTCTCTCTCTCTCTCTTTACAACTCTGTCCATTCCACTTGCCTGCTCTTGAGTTCTTTTTCCAGCTCAGGCATTTTAAGTGACAACTTACATGCTCTTCTCTTTGATTTGGCGTCGCTCTCTTCTTCTTTTACTTTTCAAGGCTGGATCGCTCTTTAAAGCATATTTTCTCTTTTCACAATTATTATACCATTTACCCATTGAAAATGGGTAAAAAATGGTATATTAACTTTGTGCAAATGTATGTAACAGGCAGAAGGAGGCGTGGCAGACCATACAAAGTATATATATTCTTGATCAGCATCAATAGCCGAGTCGATTTGGTCATGTCCGTCTGTCTGTCCGTCTGTCCGTCTGTCCGTCTGTCCGTCTGTCCGTCTGTCCGTCTGTCCGTCTGTATGAACACACAGATCTCAGCTATTAAAAGAGCTAGAGGCACCAGACTTGGTGGGAGTGTGCGTGTATTCAATACACACAAGAAGTTTATTTCAAACTTGATGTGCCACGCCCACCGCCTCCGCAAATCGATAAATGCGTATTTCGATTTTTTCCAAATAATTCAATAACGAAAAGAGATAAACGCACCAAATTTGGTAGGAGGGTGTCTTGCAACATTATGCAGAAGTTGGATTTTAGAATTTTGGATGCCACGCCCACCGCCTCTAAAAAACACATTTTTATAGTTTAAAAGAACACTAGAAAAGCTAGAAGCGCCAAATTTGAAAGTAAGGTGCCTGTTAACATTACGAAGAATGTTTGATTTTCAACTTTTGGATGCCACGCCCACCGCCCCCAAACTATTGCATTTTAAGAAAAGTAGGGAAATAACAAAACATTTTTTTTACCACTCTTGTAGCTTACCATAGTACAGATCTACCCCATAAATTTCAATCCGATCGGACAATAAACAAAGAAGTTATAGGCGCGAGAAGTTTCCCTTACATCAGCAGAGGCCCGACGCCGACGCCGACGCCGACTGCGCAGGCACAGTCGTCGCGTAGTCAGCGTTCAGTCGGCATGTGCCATTTGCGTCCATGCATGTGTATTATTTGACTTAGAAAATATGCGATGCGTTGTTTTTAGTTCGACGAATAAAAGTAATTAATATTAAAATATATCTTACTGGATGTTGCAAAAAAAATAAAAAAAATCAGTTGTGTTTGGCATTCGAACCTGGGACTCAATGTCACGGAGCCGACAACTCTCACACCAAGCTACCGACGGCAATCAAATTGCCGGTTACAAATTTCGTTCTAATATCTCAGTTGAGGCGCATTGTCTGTTTCTAGTAAATACATACAATGTTTGTGTTTATGTATGCATGTTTTAAGCGCGAAAATTTTTTCATACAGTAGAAGCTCGGCGTCAATGCTTGCGCCGCGCACGCACAGTCGCCGTGCAGTCGGCATGTGCTATTAGCGTCAATGTGTATCTAATTTCGGAAATATGCGATGCGTTGTTAACTTACTTAACTTAACTTACTGTCGAGTGCACTCGACTGTAGTTTTCTTTAATTTTTATACCATTTACCCATTGAAAATGGGTAAAAAATGGTATATTAACTTTGTGAAAATGTATGTAACATGCAGAAGAAGGCGTGGCAGACCAGACAAAGTATATATTACAATCCGTTCGGACAATAAATAAAGAAGTTAAAGTTGTGGGCGCTTAGAATTTTCAACTAAAATGTTGAACTGACGCAGCAGAGGGCCGGCATCAATAAAAATCTCATTTACCGATCGCACTGTGTAACTGTGTGTGGTCGTGATGGTTGGCTTGCAAGTTTCAAATGCAGGGGGTCGCGGGTTCGAATCCCGCGCTGGACGATTTTTTTTATTATTTTTAAATAATTTTGCACTGTACCGAAAAATATAGTATGATATTTTTAATCAAATTGACGAACATAGATGATGCAAAAAAAATAAGAAAAACCAATAATTTGTTCTTAGCAATACAGAAGGAAGCCTGTGTTGGGAATCGAAACTGAAAATTAAAGTTATGATGCAAAAAAAAAAAAAATAATTGTTTGTTCTTTAGCCCGCTGGGAATCGAACCGGGTACATAAAGTTACCAAGCCGACAACTATCACACCACACCACCGACGGCAATCAAAATGCCGGTTACAAATTTCGACCTAATATCTCAGTTGAGGCACATTGTTTGTTCCTAGTAAATACATATGAATGTATGTATTTATGTATAGTTATGTATGTATTTATGTATAATATATATGTATGTATGGGACGTGCAACCCAATGCGCACTAAGGAAACATATTGTTAATAAATGTATATTTATATTTAATTGCATTAATATACATTTATGGTATAATTCAATATTAAATTTTATTATCTTCGTGATTATATTTAAATGTCAACATATATCGATATCAGCGCATATCGATAAGTCGAACAACGTCTCTAAGGCTGCTCAATATAATCACTTTTTAGCTTGCGATTGGCGTGTGCGGTTGTGATTATTTCGTCGATACCGATTTTCGATTTTCATTAAATTAAATTATTTTTATTAATTTTCACTATTTAACTTTTAAATATTGTCTCTGAAAATAATTCGCGAATGTTGTCCGCTTTGATTTTATTAAAATTGTGAACAAAATTATATTA
Organism: Zaprionus bogoriensis; assembly: GCA_035046045.1. Classification (NCBI taxonomy): domain Eukaryota; kingdom Metazoa; phylum Arthropoda; class Insecta; order Diptera; family Drosophilidae; genus Zaprionus; species Zaprionus bogoriensis. The sequence continues at coordinate 833,114 of JAWNOI010000106.1, read as the reverse complement.
TCGACAAAATTATTTACCGCGCATAATTTTGGCCGTGTGTGTGTGTGTGATAGTGTTAGTGCTTTTTAGGAACTTTGTGTATACGCATCTATACATACATGTATGTATGTGAAATTGCGCTCTTTTGCGTGCAGTTTTGTCAAAATACGTTACATGTGACGTATGAGTACATATGCACTTGCGCTTTGTATGTGAAATTAAATGACTGCAGTGTGTACGATTAAAGTGAATATCGGTATCGGTTCGTGCCGCGAAGCGAATAAGAATTAAAATAGATTAATAAATTATTATTCATTGGTGCTGCTGAAATCGCAAGTAACAAATTTATATTTATATATTATTATTTCATATTTAAATATATAAATAATATTGATGAATGTTAATAATACATTCAAAATTATATAATACTAATAGTGTTATTTATATATAATTATATAATATAATACTATATTATATTATTACTATATCTATATTTATATATATCATATATACATATAAATATATATATTTATACATATTTATTTATATATATATATTAATTAATTAATTATACCATTTACCCATTGAAAATGGGTAAAAAATGGTATATTAACTTTGTGCAAATGTATGTAACAGGCAGAAGGAGGCGTGGCAGACCATACAAAGTATATATATTCTTGATCAGCATCAAAAGCCGAGTCGATTTGGTCATGTCCGTCTGTCTGTCCGTCTGTCCGTCTGTCCGTCTGTCCGTCTGTCCGTCTGTATGAACACACAGATCTCAGCTATTAAAAGAGCTAGAGGCACCAGACTTGGTGGGAGTGTGCGTGTATTCAATACACACAAGAAGTTTATTTCAAACTTGATGTGCCACGCCCACCGCCTCCGCAAATCGATAAATGCGTATTTCGATTTTTTCCAAATAATTCAATAACGAAAAGAGATAAACGCACCAAATTTGGTAGGAGGGTGTCTTGCAACATTATGCAGAAGTTGGATTTTAGAATTTTGGATGCCACGCCCACCGCCTCTAAAAAACACATTTTTATAGTTTAAAAGAAAACTAGAAAAGCTAGAAGCGCCAAATTTGAAAGTAAGGTGCCTGGTAGCATTACGGAGAATTTTTGATTTTCAACTTTTGGATGCCACCCCCACCGCCCCCACACTATTGCATTTTAAGAAAAGTAGGGAAATAACAAAACATTTTTTTTAACACTCTTGTAGCTTACCATAGTACAGATCTACCCTATAAATTTCAATCCGATCGGACAATAAACACAGAAGTTATAGGCACGAGAAGTTTCGCTCACAGCAGTAGAGGCCCGACGCCGACGCCGACGCCGACGCCGACTGCGCACGCACAGTCGTCGTGTAGTCAGTGTGCAGTCGGCATGTGCCATTAGCGTCAATGCATGTGAATTTGTCCTCGAAAATATGCGATGCGTTGTTATTCGCCGAATAAAATTAATTAATATTAAGAATTAGTTTTTAACAGCGAAAGGTAAATGGTATCTTACTGTCGAGTGCACTCGACTGTAGCTTTCTTCACTTGTTTTTTTTTACTCTTTAGTCTTAAAGTTCTCTTAGTGGCTTTAATTTCTCTTGCTAGGATGCACGCTGCCACGAGCTGCTGAGAGCGCGGCAGCGAGCGAGACTTTATATGTGTTGGTGCGCTCGTACTTTCCGTACTTACTTAGTATGCAGTGTTGCACTCAATTTCCTCGAAGCAGCGCTGCCGCTGCGCTTGACTTAACACATGTACGTATATAGCTGCTAAGAGAGCGACAGCAGCAGCGAGAGAGTAAAAGGCAGCTGAGCGCTTTCGATCACACGAGTGCCTGCTACGTGCGCCTTCGGCAAGCTTAGCGACGAGGCCTCCTGCAGCTTAGCGACGAGGCCTCCTGCAGCTACGCTTGGCACACATACATATAACTGTTAGAAGAGAGCCTGCAAGTGTAACTTTGCAAGTATTGGTGAGCTCGCTGTGCCTATTGAGCCACGAGCTGCTGTGAGCAGTGGTGTCATTTCCGCTTTTTTCCCGTCAGATCTGGATTTTTTTGAAGTGTGATTGCGGGAAAAATATGAAAACAGCGGGCAGCGGGAATTCTGGCTTTTTGAGCAAATTTACGCAGCTTTTTTTTTTAGTTTACTTTTATTAAAATTTTATAGATGTTTAAATTGAATTTAACAGCTGAAATGTTAAAAATGTATTTATCTCGACAAAATATCGATATTTACTTGTATCGAATAACTTCCCTCAAAAGTTCACACCTAAATTTAACGGCTGAAATGTTAAAAATGTATTTCTCTCGACAAAATATCGATATTTACTTGTATCGAATAACTTCCGTCAAAAGTTCACACCTAAATTTAACGGCTGAAATGTTAAAAATGTATTTCTCTCGACAAAATATCGATATTTACTTGTATCGAATAACTTCCCTCAAAAGTTCATACCTAAATTGAAGCGTCTTGCATCACTAATATTGTGAAATTGGCTTGCGCTATATCAAGTTAACGATGCCAAAGGAAACTTATAAACAAAAAGTGAGAGATGTCTGGCTGCAGAGCACAGAATTCAAGGAGTGGATGAGGAAAGATCCTACAGACCTCACGCGGGTGTTTTGCAGCTATTGCAAGTGCAGCATAACTGCAAAATTAAGCGACTTGCGTGCACATGCTGCTACGAAAAAACACACCAGTGCTATGGAGGGCTTTGTGCAAAAAAATAAAATAAATTTTGCTGAAACGCCATCAAAAACAATTGAGCAGGAGGTAGCGCTGTGCCTATTTGTTGCTCAGCATAGCGCAATAGACCCTGTAAATCATTTGAGTGACCTTTGTCAAAACAAGTTTGATGACAGTAGCACCGCGACAAAAATAAAGATCCACCGCACAAAATGCACATACATAATTAAAAATGCATTGGCTCCCCACTTCAATGAGGAGCTTCGCAAGGACATTGGTGACTCCAAGTTCAGTTTACTTTTGGACGAATCCACAGACATTAGTGTGACAAACTTACTTGGTGAGTTAATAATATTTAAATATAAAGTTATGTGGATATATGTATATTATTTAAAATCGTTTTTATTTGTGTTAATACATGTTAATATTATTAAAATTTAATGTTTAGGTGTGGTCATTAAGTACTTTTCTGTAGAAAAAGCGACAGTAGAGTCAACATTTTTAAGCTTAGTACAGCTAGAAGCTGGGGACGCATTGTCCATCGCAAACGGTCTCAAACAGGAGTTAAAGCGTTTAAGACTTGATATAAAGAATTTAATTGGCATCGGAACAGATAACGCAAGTGTGATGATTGGAAGCAAGAACAGCGTTTACACAGAACTAAAGAAGGAGGCACCATCTCTTATCTTAATCAAATGTGTTTGTCATGCGGTGCAACTGGCAGTGAACTACGCTTGTAAGCACTTTTTTCCAGATGATTTGGAATTTTTAATTTATGAAACTCACAATTGGTTTTCAAAAAGCTCAATTCGCCAGTCGCTATATACACAAATATATGAGTCTATTAATAACGAAAAGGTATTTTTAGTAGAAATGAATATGTCTGTTTTATATGTGTATATCTATCTTTTTATGTATTAATATTTCTAAATCGTTAAAAAAAAAGTCTAGAGTCTACTAATTCCACGTGATTGTTCACCCATAGTAAGTGTTTGATACTTGTAAAAGTGATTGTCCCAAAAATATCTAAATATTAAAAAATTAATTGGCATATTTTTAATTAAAGGCCCCCCTGAAAATTCCAAGGGTTTGTGATACTAGATGGTTATCCATTGAAATGGCAGTAACTCGAATTTTAGACCAATGGCATGAACTGAAAACTCACTTTGGAATTGCTGCTATGAGTGAAAAATGCAAAACCGCAAAAATCTTGTACGAATCTTTCTGCGAAAAAAAAAACTATTTGTACTTGGTATTTTTAAAGCCTATATTGCAGGACATGCAAAAAGTTAACTTGTGCTTCCAAAGTAATTCGGCTAATGCGACGATGCTTTTAAGTGATCTTATATTCGCTATCAGATCATTACGACAGAGAATAATTCCTCCTGATATTGATGTTGATATTATTAACGACGATGACTTCGAAAAGCACGTCAAAAGCGGTTTAGGCCTCGGCTACGATTTTGAAAAAGAAGTCAAATCAATAAATATAGAATCCGTCGAAGAAACGGAAATAAGAGAGTGCTGTTCCGGTTTTGTAGTAGAGCTAGCCAAACAGTTGAAGCAAAGGTAAATATTATCTTTTTTTTATATATATATTTTGTAGTATATCATTTTTTTTTTTCAATTTCAGGCTTCCGGACAATTTCAACATATTAAAACAGATTGATGCATTCTCTGTTGAAAATATTTTGAAAATTAAAAAGAAACAAATTTCTCCAATCCTTGAGTATTTTGGTATTCCCAACATTGGTAAAATTGAACGACTGTACAACGAGATAACCCTGCTAGAGTGGGAAAATGTCGATGATACAGTTAAGTTCTGGGCTGAAGTTAAAAAATACCGGGATTCTGGCGGAAACTGCCGTTTTCAGGAATTGGCTTCAGTTGCTCTGCAAATGCAGTCCCTGCGTTGGTCAAATGCCGACGTCGAGCAGGTATTCAGCCAAGTAAATTTAATAAAAACTAAAATTCGAAATAGCATGAGCGTTAAAACGTTAAACGCTATACTGAGTATAAGGTCCATATTTTAATTTATTTGTATTTTCAAATTAGCAATTAATTTACTTAAAATTTTAGGTACGGGCTGCGTCGACACAATAAGTGCTGTTTTAATTACAAGCTACCACCCAGCTGCCTATCTACAATTGAAGAAACAACATTTTATCCAACCGATGATGATAATATTGACGACATCTTAAATATACTATAGATCTTAATTTTTGTACATTATATTACTTATTTTCAAAATTGTTTCAGTTGATGTTTTTTTTTCACTGTAAAGAGTATTACCCATATATTTTATGTTAAGTTAAGTGGAACTGAGGGTTTATCATTCAAAAACATACATCACATTGCCTTATAAAAATCAGTTTGTTTCTTAACTTTTTTTATCTGGTATTCCGTTTTTTTCAGCTTTTTTTTTTTCATTGATCCAGCTTTTTTTGCTCAGAAAAAAATGACACCACAGCCTGTGAGATGCGTGCGTGAGCAGCAGAGTGAGAGTAAAGAGAGAGAGAGAGAGTTAATTGAGCGCCTTGGAGCCGCTAAACTTCGGCAGTTTGAGTGTTTTTTTTTTTTTGACAAGGTGCGAGCAACGTCTTGGGGTTTTGAGTGCGCTGCTTAGACTCAGTGCTGCTATGCACGTTGAGTGCACTGCAGGAAGAAAGCATGAGTGAATTTTATAACAAGCGCTGTAATTATCACTTAACACTTAAATTTAAAGAAAATACTAATATTTATATAAAAGAATTTTATAACAAGCGCTGATAATTATCACTTAACATTAAAGGAAATTCGAATATTTACATAAAATAAATTTGTAAGTTATTTCTCTGTGCTAGTGTCTGTCTCGTATTCAATGCGTAACTCTGCTTTTAAAAGACCCTAAAAGCTCTTGCTTTGCCTAACACTTGCCCTGCTTAACTGCTCAAAAGCCATAAAACTCAACCCCCCCCCCCCCGCGCTTTACCTTTTTCGAGCTCCAAGCGAACATCAATAGAAAAGGCGAATCCAACTCAAAACTGTCATAAACAGATACGTGTGCGCATCTGTCTATCTCGCTCTCGCACGCTCACTGCTGTTTGTTTTATAGCTCTCACATAGCAAGTAGCTTTTGTGCGGAATGCAACACGGAGCAGCTCGAAATTGGGTATTAGCTTTTAAAACAGTTATTTAGGATGTATTTGGCCAGCGCAAAAAGAGCCAAAAAATGGCCACAAAGCGGCCGGCAAATGCGCCCAACAGCTGGCCAACAAATCCAGCAGCAACAACAACAACAACGAGGGCAACGACGACAACAACGTGGTCAATGGGCAGCCACAAAAGCAACAAATCGCCAACGGTAGACAACAGCAGCGCCAGCAGCAGCAGCAGCAACAACAACAACAACAATAATAAAAACAACAGCAGGCAGACAAATGGCCAAATGAAATGGCAAAACAAAGATGAAAAGTCGCCAAAGAAATAAAGCGCAATGGGCCGGCACCTCGCTGTGTGCGTCAATGGCGAATGGCAAATGCTCTGCAGCGTGAGTGAAAGGGATAACTATACTGACGGCTTGCAGCGCTCTACCCGATCGTAACGCATGTAAAGCTCAGTGCTATGCACAAAAGCTGAAGCACGTAGTAAAAGCTGTTTGCTATGCAGTGCAACTGCAGTCTTTAGCACTTACACAACATGACCAAAGCTCCTTGCTATGCTTGACGCTATGACTGCTTGCAGCGCTATACGCGATCGTAACGCATGTAAAGCTCAGTGCTGTGCACGTAGTTTACTATGCAATGCCACTGCAGTCTGCATGACCAAAGCTCCTTGCTATGCTCAACGCTGTACATTGCGTATACGCCGCGTAGCCGGCAGAAAGAGTAGACGTCGAAGTCGCATGTTGCGAGCCGAAACGAAATGCAAATAAAAACGACGACTTTGAATTAAAATGAAAGTTGCAAGTTGAAATAGGAATAGGAATTGGCAAATAAAATGGCAGCATGAAATACGTTCGCTCGCTTGTTTTGCCACTTGGTTGCTTCAGTCGGGCTCCCTTGCAGCTCCTACCTCCCTACCTCTTCCGCTCCCTCATTCTCTCTCTCTCTCTCTGTCTTTTGCACAGTGTGCTTGCTGCTGCTTTCTGCTTCGCCCTGCCCCTGCTTATCCAGCGACTGACAGGCTGCCCTGGTGCCCGACTGCCTGAGTCGTAATTCTTTCACACACACACACAAACACACACACAGTGCGCGCTGCTTGTCGACATTTTGGTAATAAATTGAGTTTTATGGCAGTCATATTATTCTTTATTAGTGGCTAAGAATTGTTGCCTTTTGTTGGCTTTGTGCAAACGACGTCTCAACCGGGCCAAGAGGCTGCCCGTCTGCGTCCCACTCTCTCTCTCTCTCTCTCTCTCTCTCTCTCTCTTTCTTTCTTTTTCGCTGCGACGCCACCTGCCATGCAGATTCTCGCATATTCTTTCATATTCTCTCGCATTCACAATTACATTCGCATTCGCTTTCGCCTGCTCTGCTGCTCTCTCCCCTTTTCTCTGGCTTTCTCTGCCCTCCGCTCGCCTCCAAGCGCCTTCAGCAGCTGCTTAATTAATTCGACCCACACACAATGAACTTTGTCAATGCTCAACAATCCGCAAGCAACTAGGCAAAGTCAGGGCCAAAACCCTCCAGCCGCCTGCTGCCTGCTGCCTTCTGCGCCTCTGAGGCAAATCAATCAAATTGAAGCAAAGCCTGCGCAAGAGCAGGAGAGCGCGAGCAAGACTGAGACAAAAGGCAGCTGACAAAGGCAAATCTCACAGCTTCCCGCACTAAATCAAAACTCGTAATTGAACATTAAATAAGCCGAGAGAAGAGCAACAACAACAACAACAACAACGACACCGATGCGTCGGGGGAGTTTGATCGACGACCGCCATCGCAGGGTCCTAATAACCCATTACGGTGCTGGGTGGACGCAAAATACATACTCATAATTTAAAGGCAACTTTTAAAGTCACTAGAAAATTGTCCGCAGTGGCTTATGTATTATTTAGAAGTTCAATAAAAATAAATGCAAATAATTCTTTATTTTTTCTTTTTATTTATATAGGTAAACGCATATAAATAGAGCTCCTTGATGTCCTCTTAAACAGTTGACCCATTTGAAAATATTAACAAACAAATATTAGAATAATAAATAATATAATTATATACAATAAAATTTTAAATCAAATCCTTCGAGTATATACTGAAGAACCTTCTCTTTGGCAGATAAAATGCTGAAAAAATACAGAGTATCTTTTGCAATTATGGTACTAAATTTTAGTATTCTTAAATCTTTGTTGTAAGATAATATTCACAGTGCATGTATATTTTACCAAATATTTGTCTTATTGTCTATCTATTTTTCCTTTTCTTTATATTATTCTCTTTCAGGTCTCACTCCCCCTCTTTATTTCTGTATCTCTCAGTCTCTCAGTTAACCTCTTTATTTATTCATCAATGACTTTGAGATATTTCAATCGGAGTATTTAAAAGAATAGAGATAATAGATAAATAATTTAAAAACAATAATATAAATATATAAAAGAATAAATTAGTATATCCCTTCAGGTATGTATCTATGTTAAATGCATGAATATCAAATTTATTATCCGTCCAACCTTCCAATTGTCTGTCAATTGATCTGTCTATAGGTCCTTCAATTTATCAATACATTTATCTGACAAAACTAAAGTAGAGGCATAGGTGTATCGAACAAATTATATTTTCACTAATTTATTTATGTAAATGGATGAATAGCAAATTTAAAATACATACATCCTTCCATTTCTCTATCAATTGACTTACCACTATATCTATTTATTAATCAATCTTTATCTACAAATTAAGGTATGTCATTCACGTAAAGAGATAAATACCAAATCTAATATCCATCTACACTTCTATTTATCTATCAATTGATTTCTTTATCGAACTATCTACATATTCCCATATTTATCTACATAATCAAAAGGCGTACCCATACTCATATATGTAACATACATATGTATATAAATACATAAATATAAACTTTAATATTTTTCTATCTTTCCATCGCTCTATCAACCTATCTACATGTTCATTGATTATCTACATTTTTATCTATATGTTATTATTGAATATTTAAACCATATTTATCTTTTCATCTCTCTATCAATTGATTTCTTTATCAAGCTTGATATTTATTTATATATTATTCTATCTACATAAATATCTATCTATCTACTATCTATTTCAATTGGAGGAGTGGCATATAAATACTAAATACCCTCATCTATGTATCTAAATGTATGAATATTACATTTAAACCTTATTTACTTTACCACTTTCTATCAATTCATATTTTTATCTGCATAAACATATATTTATTTATCTTATCTTTATCTAAAAAGATAAGACAAAGGTTTTATCAATTGTAGTAGCGCCACAGAGATATAACATTTTTTCCCACTTATCTATGTATCTTTATGCATATCTAACTTACTGTTTATCTATCTTTTTATCTCCCTCTCGCTTTATTCTATTCATACTCTAAGAATAATAGGCTAAAGGATTACCTAAGTGTTTCCATTCGCAGTGCTGTATGAATTAAAGTTTTTCCTTTCGCATTGTAATCAATCTTAAAACAATTTTCACCCAACCCATTGATAGAACATCCAATAATTTATCATACTTATTCCGTTGTTGGACTGAATGTTTCCCTATCCAAAAAAAAAAAAAAAACAACATGTGTATGCAAAAATCTCGAGCAATTTCCCTTGCCCGAATGCAATCAACAATCGAGATGGAAAAACATGCTTAAAACTGTTTTCTTTACGCTCTGACCCCACCCTCTTTCCCCTCTGCTCTCTCTGTCTGTCTGTCTGTCTGCGCATATCAAATGGAATAACTGAGGGATTGCTTTAAGGAATCCAGCTGAGGAGCTTTACGTCCGCCGGAAACAGATGATCCTTGAAACGGTCCATGTCAAAAAACCGCCAACAGTAAGTGGAAAACTTGCATTTCACACTCTCTCACACACACACACACACACGCACACACATGTGAGCTGAGCTTTCCACAGTATTTGAGCGCTTACCAGGTTCGGGGCGTGGGGGCGTGGCATTACATAATGTGCCGCTGGTGTAATTTATCATCTTCAAGTCGAGAGCGAGCGAGACGCTAGTGGCAGGGGAGCGGGCAGAGGGCGGAGACAGGTGGAAGTCAGACAGTGCGGGGTGGGGTAAAGCTTTTAGGCAAAAGTTGCGCACCAGCGCCGGCAGGTGGCGCGTTTAATGATTAATTGCCAAATTGGAGCAGGAAATTTATAAAATTTTCAACAGCAATTGCCGACGCACCCCTCAGTGCCGCACCCAAACCTCCCCCCCAACTGCTTCTCTTTCTATCCACCTGCAAGTACGCAGCGCGAGGACCACAGACGATTTCAAGCATCGCGAAACGCCAACGCCGCGCCAAAAAGTGAACGCCGTTGACAGGCGAGCGAAAGCTGCGACGACAATGCCCCGATGCCATGCCACGCCCCCTGCTCTTGCACAGCGAGCACTGTCCACAGACCTGCCCCCTGCCTGCTCCAAAGTACAGTGACCCCTGCAGGCAGACAAACAGTTGCCATCTAATTGTCAATTCCAACCAGAAGCGTCCCCCCTCCATCGAGTTGGCAGCTCCGTCGTCAACGGCAGGACAGCCTCGAGCACTTGGCATACTTAATATTGACCCAGGGGCAATCATTTGCGTGTCTCAATGCTTGTTTTGTTGCCCTGTCCGCCTGTTCGCCTGTTGTCGCTGCTATCGCTCAATCGCAGCAGGTTGGCAGCTTCGTGCCAGGCGAATAGCACGTAGATCTTGAGTGAAACAACACGCAATTACGCGCACGCTTAATTTGGTCATTGCTTTCGGTTGCAGCATTGTCTGCATGGCATAATAAAACGAGTTGGCAGTTCCGAAATCGTACAAGAAGTGGAAATTCATTTGGACAACTATAAGACTGCCAACCTTTGTATTTTTATTTTTTTTTTTTAGAAATTTGGGACTAGTCGGCAGCACCGTTAGTTGGCAGCTCCGAACTCATAAGAGAAGAAGCATTTGGACCATTTTCAAAAAATTTGTTAAATAAATTTTTAAGTTTTCTACTTTTTTGAAATTCGAAAAAAGCGATTAATTGAGCCTGTGGGCGTGGCATCCAATAAATGAAAATCCGCATTCTGCGTAATGTTAGCACAAACCTGCTTGCCATGTTTGGTGTTGCTAGCTCGTACTATAGTTCAGTTTTCGGCATTAAATCGAGAAAACTCCTTTTTCCACTTTCAGGCACTGTAGGCGCGACACTCAAAGTTTAAAATAAACTTGCGCTGCGTATGCTACACACGAAGCATCATAGCAATTTTCGTAACTCTAGCTCTTGCCATAGCTATGATTTGTGTGTTCATACACGCATACGGACAGACGGACAAAATATATACCATTTTTCCGCTATTTGCAATGGGTAATAGGATATAAAAATATTATTTAATTCAAGCGAAGCAAATAATCTCCTTGATTTTGAAATTAAATTATAAACACAGTGGATTTCAGTGTTGGCAAACGAAGATTTTCCAAAGCTGTGAGCTGGGTTTAAGAAGGTCTTTCGCTTTGTATCTGTGTCTGCCTTATTTGTCTCAGTGCATATTTGCCTGCTGTCATATCTTCTGCTGTCTCTGTCTGCCTCTGTTTATAGAGTTGGCAGTACCAGTTTACCCGCTTTCCAGCACTCACAGCGTTGCCAGATCTCGATCTGTCAGCACGAAAACAAACGCAGACAGACAACACAATTGGAAGTCAAGTGAACACTACACGCCAACGGAGCTGCCAACTCAGCAAGAGAGAGAGAGAGAGAGAGCGAGAGAGAGAGCGAGAGAGAGTGAAAGAGAGAGAAGAGACATCACAATGGAGACGGAACTACAGACGATCGCACTCGACGACGGCGCGGGCGCAGCGCCGTGGCCGGCAGACGTGCGCCTCTACCAGCCGCTGGAGGCGCAGCAGCTACTGCTGCCGGAGCACGCCAGCTGCCTGGCGGTACAGACGTACCTGCGCATGTGCCGCCTGCCGTACGCGGTGTGCAGCTCGGCGAACGCCGAGTACATGTCGCCGGGCGGGCGACTGACGCGCCTGCCGCTGCTGCGTGTGGGCGCGAAACTCGTCGCCGAATTCGAGCCGAGCGTGGCGCACGTGGAGGCGTTGCAGCCGCAGCAGGGACTCGATCAGTGGCTGGACGCGGAGCAGCGCGAGGAGCTGCACGCGCTGGTCACCTACACGGAGAACACGTGCACGCTCGCCGAGCTGCATCGCTGCTACCTGCAGCCGCTGGCGTACGCGGCGCACGCCTGGCCGCGCAGCGGCGGCGCGCACCCCTGGCCGCTGAGCACGCTGCGGCGCTACGAGCGACGCCAGCAGGCGCTGCGTCTGCTGCGCGTCTATCAGTGGCGGCAGCTGGACGACGCCGCCGTGCACCACGAGCTGCGCCAGTGCCTGCAGCAGCTTAGCGAGAAGCTCGCCGAGCAGCGGGCGCAGCAGCTGGACGCGTGCTACCTCGGGGGCAGGCAGCCCTCGCAGCTGGACGCGCTCATCTTTGGCCACGTCGCGGCCATACTGAAGACGCAGCTGCCGCAGGTGCAACTCGACGAAATGGTGCTGCAGTTTCCACGCATCCTCGAGCTCTGCCAGCGCATCGATGACGAGTACTACGAGGGCAAGCAGCTCGCCGGCAAGTGGCAGCAGGGGTGCGCGGTAGGAGGCCGAACGGACAAGCAGGAGGAGGTCGAACATGCAGTAGAAGCAGTGGAAAATGAGGCAGAGAGAGAGGAGCTGGGCGCAAAGGAAGCCGAAGAAGAGGAAAAGCTAGAAAGCGTGCCAGAAGGTACGACAGCAGAGGAGCAGCAGCAGCCGGAAAAGGAGTAAAAAAGGAAAATGAGAAGGAGCAAAATTAAAAAAAAAAAAAAAACGAAAATGAGTGCGAGGCAGAGAAGGAAAACAATAAAAGAAGTGCGAGATGAAGAATGAAAAAAATTCCAGAAGCATAACTAAAAAAAAAAAAATAAAGAAAAGCGAAGTTAAAGGAAAAGAACAATTCGAGAAGTAAGACTAGAAGAAAAAATACAAAATGGAAGAGCAGAAGGAAAGGTATAAGGCATAAGCATAAAGCAAGAGAAGTATGATAAAAACGAAAGTAAACCGAACAGCATCAAGACAGCAAGAAAGATGCAAAAAGAAAGGGAAAACGAAAAAAGAAAAAAAAAATTTCAGATGTGTAAGAAAAAAAGGAAGCAAAGCGCAAAAGAGGCAAAAGAAATACAAGAAGAAAATTATAAAACCTAAGAAGCAAAATTTGAAGAAGAAATAAAAAATAGTGATGCAGAAGGGAGGGAGGGAAGGCGTAAGAGAAGCAAAGAAAGTGCGAGAAGAACGGAAGAAATTAAAATAAAACTAAGAGATGAAAAGAAAAGAAGAAAAAAAGGATACAAATTAACAAAAGAAATTTGAGAAGGATAAGGAATGAAAAAATAAAAAAAAATATTTCTTCTATAAGAATAGAAAAGTTAAAGGGGAAAGAAAGAAGCGAAGGCATAAGAAAAGCAAAAGGAGTATGAGGAAAATGAAAAGAATTCGAAGCTTCTCAAGTGAAGGAAAGAACGAAAAGAAGTAAAAGGCAATACTAGAAAGAGTAGGAAAAGGAAAGGAAGAAAGAATTGCAAAAATGAAGTACATGAATAAATAAATGCGAAAAGAAAAAATTGATAAATAAATATGCCATAGAAAGGGAGTATAAAAACTAAAAGAAACATAGGGAGAAAAAGAAGTAGAAAAAATTGAGTAAAAGCACTGAGAAATGGGATTTGGAGAAAGAAGCTCAAGAGGGAGAAGGAAAAGTGAAAAAAGTGAGAAGAAAAAGTGCAAAAGTAGAAAGAAAAAGTGAAATATGAAAATCTGAAAGAAAAGCTCGAGAAGGAGAGGAAAAAGCAAGAGAAGTTATACAAAAAAATATAAAAGTAAAAGAAGATGGAGAATTAAAAAAAAAAAGAATGAAAAGCCAAAGAAAACTGAAGTAACGAAAGAGCAAACAAGAAGGCGGAAAATAAATTAGTAGAGCAGAAGGACTAGAGGCAAAAAGAGAGCAACTGGACGGCAAAAGCGAAGTGAGCGTAGGCTAAGACATACCGGAAATGGAGCAACAAGAGGTCGAGCACCTTCTACCCAGGCACTACCTTTACTTCACTTTCTTGTTCCACTTTCCGTTTCCTACTGCGTCCGGGGCCCAATCAAAAATATGCAAAACATTTACAATAAAAAACGCAGAGATAAGCGAGATAAGGATTTCCACTTTCAATTTAACTTCTGGACTGGCCTTAACTTAGGTTAGGGGGTTAGCCACCACCTCCCTCCTCCCTTATCCGACTCTAGCTCTAGCCCTTGCCATTGCCTGCTTCCCCTTCCTGTTGCAAGAAAAAAAATGTCAGTTCAATTTTATGACTTGCCCGCAGGCACAGGCGACGCGACCTTCGTCCTCATCAACAACAGAGACGAGCGACCTAAAGCCTAACCCCGCTCGACATACAGTTAACCCCCCTAACCCCACCTCCTCCTACTTCGCATTGTCTTCCTGTGCAGAGTTTTTATCTGATCTCTGCCTTTTGCTTTGCAATCAGAAACTCATCATGGCCTATTGATGTTTGTCTTCGCTCTGCTTTGTTTCTCCCTTCCTCCGCACAAATTCCCTGGCTGTAGCCCATAGCCACCCTCCCTCCCAGGGGGTACACGCTCAGTTTGTATTTTGTTGCCTTGGTCTGTTCTGGTAATTTATTGGAATTTGCCAAAAGGATTAAGTACGCCAATAAGCGTTGCTCAACGTCAATAAGCGCGCAGCGCCCCTGAGCCCCTTAGCCCCCCCCCCACTTCCCCGCCGCCTGCAGCTCGCCCTGCTACGTGCCTGTGTCTGCCTGCTGCTATCATCCGCTACGATTTCCCCTTGGCAGCCCTTTGCTCTATTTCCGTTTCCGTTTGCCCCGCACTCTCTTTTGCCCCTCGGCCCTGATAAATGCTGCGCGTGTCGACTGAATTTCGCGTTGTTGCTGTTGCTGCTGCAACTTGTCTGATTTGTATGGCTTAATATTTCAATTTTGGCTGCGCTTCCATGCACAACAATTTACACACACTCCCACACACACACACACACACATACTAGCACGGCGTGTGCAATGTACTCATGACATTGACTGAAAGCTGCGCTGTCGTAGCTTTGCTAAAGCTGTTCAGCTGGCATGTTATTGGGGAAGCTTTAAGCTGATTTGAAAGCTCCTTAAAATACGAAAAGTATTTTAATAAAATTATTGTAATAAAAGTTTCTGATTTTAGCTCTGGGTGTTTTTAAAGCTCCTTAAAATGCTTAGGCTGTTGAATGTTCTAATATAAGCAACTACTCGAAGCACCAGATGCTTTGAAAGCTCCTTAAAATATTTAGGCAGTCGTAAGTTATAATATCATATAAGCTCCATCTCTGCTTTAGATACTTTAAAAGCTCCGGAAAATGCTCAAACTGTCGAAACTTCTAATATAAGCAACTGCTCGAAGCTCCAGATGCTTTTAAAGCTCCTTAAAAGAGTAAGGCTGTCGAAAGTTATAATATGAGCTTCTGCTTTAAGCTCCAGTTGCATTGAAAGCTGCTGAAAACTCTCAAGCTGTCGAAAGTTCTTATATATGCTACTACTCGAAGCTCCAGCTGCTTTGCAAGCTCCTTAAAATGCTTGGGTTATCGAAAGTTTTCATATAAGCTTTTTCTCTAAGCTCCAGATGATATAAAAGCTCATCCCTACATGTACATGTTTGAAATGTTTACTCTGTTATCCATGAATACATACTGCTCAATATCGATGAAAGCTGTCAGTAAATTTCAAAGCTCTTGGCCAATGTAACAAACTTTTAAGGTGGAGATAGAACTACTGTTCTAGCAACTTTCAGGTGCTTTAAAGCTTATTGGATTACAAATGATATCATAATTAAACGATCTGCCAGCATATAAGTCCAGCTTTTATGAAAACTGAAATTGAGTGCATCTTGAGCCTTAAAGCTTCTGAAAATATATGAACTTAAACGTAAGTCTTGAACAATATTTAATATCTAGAATTTTTAAAGAAAATCTCTAAGCTTACCACTTAAATAAACTCTTAAATATATTTACACGTTATAGTTAATCACATAAAATATTTAATTGGATTATATAGCGACATTGAACATTTTCTTTCTTGTTGTATACAAAAACTGCCCAATATATGAAAAGCTCTTGGCTCTTGGCTCGAAGCTTTTGAAATGAGCTTAACGTCTAAGTAAATTTGTTAAAAATGTTGAGCTTGTCATATAAAACGCCTCGACGATGTCATACGCTTCCAACGCGCTTTAAAGCCAAAGCACAGGCTTAAATCTCATTAAAGCTTTAATGCGCTTTCAAAGCTCTTTTTGTCTCGCTTTTAAGAATGTATTTCAACAAGCTGCAGAGCATTTGCGCGTCGCGCAGACTTAACGAAAGTTTTCTTCACTTTCTGCTTAGTATTTTGGCAGAAAGTTTCGGCTTGAGTACCCCTAATATGATGCTCTATAGTGCACAATTTGTTTTCATTTTGTGCCAGCGCCAGTTTTATTTTGTTGCTCTTGCTGCTGCTGCCTCTACCTCTGCCTCTGCCTCTGCCTTTTGCTCTTGCTTTTGTTTTTGTTTTGCTTTGCCGCTGCTTTAGCGACTTTCGCCAACTGCCGCTGGCTTCAAGTTTTCAACGCTTTATCTGGCCAGCTATATCTCTCCGGCGGGGTACCTTTCGTCCAGCGCAGGACCTTCTATTCCCTCGCCTGTTCCCCTCTGCCCGCTGCATCCATGTGCTGTCAACTTAACCGCTGCCACTTGCCATTGTTGCTGTTTATTTGTGGTAGGGAGGCGGCGGGGGGAGAGTGCGGGGACGCACACGAAAAACTTTGCCACATGCCACGCCCCAAGCAAGAGATAGAGCAGCGTCTTCAGGTCCCGCTCTTGCTCGCCCTCTCTCTGTCTCCCTCTCTCTGTGGAAAACTTTCTATAGCCTACAAATTTTCTTTTGGCCCAAATTGACCAAATGGACGGGGCAAAACTTTTACTTGCGGCTACTTTCACCGCTGACGCCGGTCGACCTGCCCCACCATCCCCCTCCCTCTCTCTTTCTCTCTCTCTCTCTGCTCAGCTAGTTGATCCGAACACGTACATGTGCTTCGTGGAAATTCCCACGCCCGGCAGCTTTTCGCAGCTCCCCGAGCAGTGATTAGGCAATATTTTTCCGACCATTTGCAGGGGGCGTGACGCGAGAAGCAGCAGCCAAATTTCTCTGCGTGTCATTGAACAACTCAATTCGCGGCGACAGCTAATACCCTGCACGCGCAACAGCGCACATGCCCGGCTCAAGTATACCCTATACTTTTTTATAGCAGACACCAAAATACCCTAACACTACACTGACTCTACCCACTTGATATGCTCTACACAAACACACACACCCAATACCCTGCACAAGCAGCCCACACATTCAGCATACCCTACACGCATAGCTGCTCAACCCATACACCTACCCTATACACGATTTCGCTGCTCGCGCTCAAACACATATCCTGCCCACATTTGTCGCCTCTGCATGCATATACCCTAACCTCACTGCACTGGAACACACTCATAGCCTACCCAAATACCCGGTACATACAAGCACCATGCATATACGAACAGGCATCATGCATATAATGTTCAGCACATGAATATACTAGACATATTAAAAAATTATAAAAAAAAACTACCCTGCCGACTTATACCCTGCACATGCCTATCCTACACATATCCAGGGCTGAGCACAAATGCTTTACTCATGCAACGAACCTAGTCTAAGGTAGAGCATACTCTATAACTAGGCCAACTTATAGTATACCCGTTCTTAGTATACCCTGCACTAGCCTGATTCCCTACACACAAATACCCTACAGATAAAACACACATACTATAAATAAAGAATTTTGACTTTACAAAAATATTCACCTTACTTTTTGCCCACAGTAGTACATATAATTTGATAGCACTAATTGACCGTTCTTAATATACTCCGCACTCGCTTATTTCCCAACTCACAAATACCGTACAGCTACAACACACACACATATCTTTAGCCAACACAAATAGACAGTTCCTAGTATACCCTGCACTTGCCTATTTCCCTACTATCGCATATAAATACTCTACTTTACTCTACTCTACTCTACTCTACTCTACTCTACTCTACTCTACTCTACTCTACTCTACTCTACTCTACTCTACTCTACTCTACTCTACTTTACTCTACTTTAGTCTACTTTACTCCACTCTAGTCTACTCTACTCTACACTCATACAAATTATCCTGCATATATCTACACATACATCTACATCTACATATACCCAATATAAGCACATACCCTACACTTGCTTCACCTTTGCACACATGCCCCACACACACACACACTCGCCCACACACACGGCAACACCATAAAATACTTTGCGTTTTGTTAGGCAAATCATGAAAAATTTCTCTAAACGAATTAGTTTCAAATTATCGAGTGAAAAGCCCACGAAATACACCCAGGCCTGTGTGTGTATGAGTGTGTGTGTCTGCTCTTTGAGCTTGTAAAGCTGTGGGGGAGTGTGGGAAGGTATGGCGGGCAGAGTTTTAAATAAATATTAACGCCATCAATGGGTTTCCCTTCAGCCCTACTGCTGGCTCTTAAAATCCGCACCCGAATCGAATACGCCGCACACCATACGCACGCACGCGGGCCAAGTCAGGTCACGCCCACTTGCGCCCACCTTTCGTAGCTGGCTTTGTTGGGCTTAAGCCAAATTGCTGCATTGTTGTAATTTATATGGAAAGTTTCGAGTAGTCGAAGGTACCAAATCCTTTCATAAGTCCCTCTAAGGCGGCATCCATGTGCGAGAATGGGAAATCAGTCAGCTGCTCGAGGGCGGGGCGTGGCTGGGCGAGAGGCGTTAGACGTCGACCATGTGCCTTGATGCTTGATTAAAGAGCTTAGAAAAAGGTGCAAATACCGGGTAATTTCCTATGGCCAATCGCAGGGGAGTTTCAATTTCGGGCAAACGCACAGAATTCAAGATATTACCGACTTAAGTCTGGGATTAATCATCGAGTTAGGCTTTAGTCAGCTTAAGAAATTCATTTGATACATTCGAAAGCGAATCTTGTCTTAAAGTAATTATTTAACTTTTGCTTTAATTTATTCATTCGCATACATATTTTGTAATAATTTATAATAATTAATCCTGTCTAAGCCGCTTGAAGTTACAGCTTATAGTTGTAGCTATGTGAGTATTACTAATGTGAATACCTTAAAATTAATCCTGTTGAACATGTCAGGTTCAAAGCCTCAAAGCTGATTACTTTTTATACTGAGTTTTCGGCTTGGTTCCGTATAATTTTTTCAAAGCTTTTGTGGTATTTTATATAAATTTTCAAGCTTTTAGTTTTCTTTTGTAGAGTTTGTGGTATTTTATATAAATGCACAAGCTTTCAGTTTTTTTTTTGCTGAGTTTCTAAGAAACTTTTAAACTAACAAACCAATTACATTTTAATTTAATCCTTTACAACTTTTCAAGTAAACAAAGCTTATATTTGACTCCACAAAGTAAATCAAATTTATCTAAGATTTTTCCTGCTACTTTGCTTATTATATTGTTTGAACTTTTAAGTAACTTTGTAGGCCATAATCGCTTAAGAGCTTTCAGTTTAATCCCAACAAATTTTTCAAGCAACACAAAGCTTTTTTATGACCAAGCAAAGTTCATTAAATCAATTTTTTTATTATAATTTGTATTTATTTGTATTATAAAAAGCAGTTTATAAATATTATTGGTTACTTTTATAATAAAAATTACAATGAAAACTAGAAATGACTTAGACTAAATAGGAATTTATGTATAAGTGACAACTTATATAATATACTAACAAAAGTTATAATAAATTAAATAAAATTCATTTGCAATTTTCGTTTACCTTAAGTCTTAACTAGGTCCAAGATTTCAGTTGTTTTATGTAAATTTTTAAAGACACTTTCAAGCTAATGATACAAATGAGCTTTAAACTTAATCCAGTATAGCTTTTTAAACAGCACACAATATCTCATTAATTTTAATCAGCTAAGCTAATCAAATTTATATAACAACATTTTTCGCCTTAAGTGCTAATAATACCTAAAAGCTTTCATTTATTTTATGAGAGCTTTCAAGCTGCTTTCAAGCTAATGTGAACTATATTAAAATTAATTTAATATAAAATAATTATTATAATGCTACATAATAACTGCTCGCTGCATTCAATATAGCCTAGAAAAAAATCGGAAGAGCAATCAATTTGACTCGCAGAAGCTTCAAGGTGCTTGCAAAGCTGCCAACAGCTTTAACTGCCTGTTGCTGCAACACGTTGTGTGGCACGTGTGTGACTGCTACAAAAATAGCTGCTTGAAGGTTGACGAAAAGTTGGCGCTTTTCATAGGGTTGGGGTGAGGGTTGGGTGTGTGTGTGTGTGTAAGTGCGGAAAAGCGAAACTCAAAGTGAAGCTTAAGCAACATGCCAGATGTCAGGCAGGTTGCGTGTGGCAACTGGCAGGTGGAAGGTTGCCGTGCTGCCGGCATTGCATGTGGCATGTGGCATGTGGCAGTTGGCTGGAGACAGACACTAAATCAAAACAATGCAGGCTCAACTAGAATTGCCCGTTGCCCCACCTATCATGTTGCATGGCTCCCTCATGCCACATGCCACTTGCCGTGCAGTGCCTGCAGCCAGCGGCAAATCACAGTGACAGCATTCAACATTCAGCATTCCACGTGCAGCGCGCAATGCGTGCAACGTGCAGCCTCCAATCTAAAGTAGCCGCAGGCAACTGGACGCTGTGTTGACCCACTTTATGGCAGGGCGTGGGCTGGGCGGCGTCACCAACAGATCGATGCTTATCGATGTTTATCTGCCCCCACTAAATTTCGATAACAATAAAATATGATTTCTCTGCACAACAACAACAACAACTACAATAAAGCGGCAAACAAGCGCACAAAAAGAAATTAAGGAACTGCTGCACAGCCCCAGGCCGAAGGCCCAGCCAAACCCCAATCCCAATCCGAATTCGAATGCGAGCCCAAAGCCCAAGCGGAACCCTAACGGCAAAAGCAAACAACGGCGCAAAAATCCAACAAAGCGCTGAGTAAATATTACAAAAATGTATTACTACACACACACACACACACACTCACACACACACACACACGCACACACAAAAAACATATAAATAAATGGCAGACGTGACAAAAATGCTTAAGTGAAAAGTTACGAGCCAGCAAGAGAGCCCCAGCGCGAGAGGGAGAGTGGGAGCGGCAGGAAGTGCGAGCGACCCGTAAGGTAGTCTAAGCGAGCCGCTCGCAGCGGAAATCGCTTTTTCACCCACCCGTACACACACACACAAACACACACACACTTGCTGCTTCGCGTTGAGCTGTGCGAAGCCTTAATACGCTTGCAGGCAAATGGAAGAGCAACAAAATATTTTGATCTATTCTGAAACGTTTAGCCATGGGACTTACTTGAAATTTGGTGTGAGTACTTAAAATAAGCTAAACTTGCTTAGTCTAAAATTTGCGCAATTTAGCACTGTAAATTTAAAAGTTATACACATATATTTAAAGTGATGACATAATAAAATAAATTTTTTAAATTAATATCAATTTACTGCTATCATCATTGCATCGCCTAGTCGTTTTACTTGAATTGAATTAGTAGTAAGCATATAAATTTAAATTTAGTTGTAAATATAATAACAGAAATTAAAAAAAAATCATATACATATAAAAAAAAATCATATATTTTATACAGCTCAATTCAAAAAGGCTACTTGAAATTTGGTGTGAGTGCTTAAAATAAGCTAAAGTTGTTTAGTCTAAAGTTTGCGCCATTTAGCATAGTACATATAGAAAATAAATATATTTAAAGTGATGCTATAATAAATTAATTAAATTAATTACTGTTATATAACATAGAAACTGTTCAGATTAACGACTATAGCAAGTTTCAAAGCTATAGCTCTGCAGGCAGCTGAGTTCTAGAAGGTTGAGGAGCGCAAGCTACAGATATATTGAAACAATTTTAAATTATTATAAATAAATTATTTTTGTTAATAGATTAAAATAATTAATATAGCTCTGCAAAGCAAATCAAAGTTTTAAAGCAAAATACATAATTTCCTTAATGACAAGAATTTGCTGACCAAAATCTAGCACAATGGGTAGACTAGTTCCTGTAGTTGGCTTTATAGTATGATGTCGGAAAGCTAAGCTTATAAAATTTGGCAGCAGTACGCAAAAATGAGTATGCTTTAGACATACAATGTTTTATAAAGTTAGCATATTAAATAAAAAAGTTATTTGTAAATAAAATATGATATATAAAGTGTGATAAAAATAAATTATTTTTTGAATTTTAAAAATTTGTTGTTATCTCAGTAAAGTAAAATAAAAAACAAACAAAATACATCATTATTATATTATGAAACTAATTTTAAAGGTATACCAAAATCTAGGTGAAAGTATGGACTAGTTTCTATAGTTAGCTATAGAGCATGAAGTCGTGAAGCTAAACTTATCAATTTTGGCAGCAGCACGCAAAAATGATTTAAAAAAATTATTTAAATAAACAAAGTTCTATAAGGTAAGCGAATTAAATAAAAAAGTTATATGTAAATAAAGTAGGATTTTGCGGAGAAACTTCGTGAATTTTTAGCTATATATGAAAGGCAGACAATTGCAACAAAGTTAATGGGCATGGCACAGTCTATGGCTAAATAAATGGATCAATAGACAGCACGATGCTTAAGCATAGTTAGACAAACACTCAATCTTTTTACAATCTTCAGTTTCTTTTTTTTCGAAATTTAAAAGCAACGAATTCAATGCACTTTGAAGTCCCCGACTGGACCCGAAAACCAAACAACAAAGAAGAAGACTAAGAATAACTCTACTCCCAATGTTACACAATCGATGCTCGGAATCGAATACCCTTGACGCTGGAAGCTGCCACAACATTTCGGAACAAAAAGAAACTTTTCTTTTGCGTGCCGTTTTTATGTGCTCTTCCTCTCTCTCTCACTCTCTCTCTCTCTCTCTCTATGTCTCACTCTGTCTTGCTCTCGCTTTGCTTTGCTTTGTTTTGGTCTCTTGCAGCGCTGCTTAATATTTTCTTGTTTACGCTTTGTATGGCACACAGCCGTTGTTTATCATCCTCAGTCTCCCGTTTCAGTGCTGCTTCCATTTTGCTGTTACAGGACTTCAGTGCTGTACACGGTCCCCGCCTCCGCCTCCGCCCTCGCCCCCGCCACCGTGCGCTGCTGTCAAACTTTTCACGCACGCCTGCAGCCGGCAAGCGATTTCCCGGCACGGGTTGAGGCCGCGCACCAAATCGATTTCCGCTTCATTACCTAACACAGAGGCCTCCTGTGACCCCACACCCCCTCCCTCTCGCTCGCTGCTACACTGCTCCCTGCCCCCCTACGCCTACTATCTGCTGCTCAGCATGCAAGCCTAGCTGTATCAATCATCTTCCAGGCAGCAGAAGTAAGATGTATGTATGTTCGCCTTTGCCTACAGCCGCTCTGCTTGCCTCAATCAGCTACTCCTGGCCCCGCTCAGCACTTGTACCCCCGCACCGCCCCCCCCCGCCCCCCACAGTCATATGTCAGGCGCAGGGCTACGCAAATTGTTTGTTTCCCTCTGTTTTGTTTCGTTTCGTTACGTTTCATTCTGTTTACTCCTGCAGCACACTCGAAGCTGCCCTCTGCCAGTGACCCCGCCCACCCTTCGCGCACCGCCTACGGCCTTTGCAGCGTCTTTGTTATTTTGGCCCCGCTTTCGTGTCATTTCTCAAGTTTGCACAACATATCATCAAGTGTTTGATGTCTTTCGCACCCAACGCGCATCAATTTCTTGACTCGCTGCCAGCCTTCCTCCTACTCCTCCCCCCTTCCCTTTTCCCGCTGCTTTTTCCATTTCTTTATTTATTTTTTTTTTTTTTGCATCATCCGCTGCTGCTGCGCGGGCAGTGCGGGGGCAACTCAATTAAAATGTAAGCCAAACCGCAGGCGCGCGCGTAAAGCATGTATAAATATTGCGTATACGCCCTGTAAATCCATAATTGCATTTGTTTGACATCGCCTGAGCCGTGCGCTCAGCCACAAAGGGGGGGCATAAAACGAGCAAATGCAAAAGCGAAAAGCGAAAGCAAAGGAACAACACAGAAAAAAAGAAGATATGCAGCTGCTGAGCGTCTCTCAAATCGCTTTCGCTGCAATTTCGCCAACTGCATTTTAATTGCCTGCAACATGTCTAAATTGTGTTCCGGCAAGTGGCAACTGCAGAAAGAAAAGTTCTCAGGTGCATTGGATTTTATTTTGTCAATCACTAAAACTGACAAAAAGAAAAACTACTTTAATAATAAAAGTGGTTCAGAAAACGGAAAATTTTGCGAAAAGCAATAAAAAAACAAAATAAATATATAGTATGTACAATATATTTTTTAAAAAAATCAAAATAAAATTTTAAAAGCTGTAGAATAATTTATATATTTTTGAAAAGAATTAATAAAAAAATTATTTAAATTGAGCGAAGCTATTCCGGAAAACGTAAGGTAGACAATATTTATTTGAATGTTTTTGGGCTCATTTGTTTTGAAAAAAATATATATTTAGAAATAGAAATAATAAAACAAGATTATCATAGCTGTAGAGTATGGAAGTAAATATATTTTTAAAAAAATCTTTTCAGAAAAGCAAAGCAATGCCGAAAATCATTGACTAGAACTTTTAGTCAAGAAGATATACGTTCAAACGGTTTTCGGTTCATATGCCTAAAAAATATAAATTTTTTAAATTCATTTTTTACAAAAAATGCAAATAAAAATGCGAAACAAGATTTTAATAGCTATATAAAAAAAATATATATTTTTTAGAAAGAGCTGTTCCGAAAATCGTTGCGCAAACAATATACAGTTGAATGTTTTTGGGTTAATATGCTTAAAACGAATACATTAAATATACTCATGTATACTTGTGTGTATTCATTAAAAAAAAAATGTAATTAATTTTTAAAGCAAGACTTTAATAGCTGTATAGCATTAAAGAGAAATTAATATATTTTTGAAAAAGTTTTTAGAAAAGTTAGCAAAGCTGTTCCG
The DNA here is from genome assembly GCA_035046045.1 of Zaprionus bogoriensis. Lineage (NCBI taxonomy): Eukaryota > Metazoa > Arthropoda > Insecta > Diptera > Drosophilidae > Zaprionus > Zaprionus bogoriensis. The sequence goes on along the minus strand of JAWNOI010000106.1, from coordinate 808,140 downwards.
GAAATATATATAAATAATATATAATATATATAATACATTTTGCTAGTCATAAAAAATATGTTTATTATGCAAACTACTTTTTTAAATTTAACTACGATTAAGACACACAGAACTCTATAGAAAACTTCAGCATCGAAACTCACATGTTATTTTGCAGAACGCGTTACAAAAAAAGATCCCTGAGGAGCCGAAAATTCTCAACATTTTACCGAGGCAACGAAAAACTGACTGTTAAGCATACTTCGCATTATTAAGAAAAAAACAAAAAAACTTGGCGATTTGCTGGCGAAAGCGATTTCGCAGCATGGCAGTTATTTGCGTGAAGATTTCGCATGTAGAAGCGAGTTTTTTGCGTGTGGATTTCGTTGCATTTGCACTTCAATTTGGAACGTGCAATGTATTTTTAAGCACTCGCTTGCAAGCGGTGTGGGCGGCGCGGTGGCTGGGGGCGGTGACGGTGGCGTCACACGCGTCGCGTTGTTGCTGTTGTTGGCAACAATTGCCAGCTGCAGCTGCAACAGCAGCAGCAACAATAACGATGATCAGCAGCAGCAGCAGCAGACGATGATTGCCACTTGAGCGCATATTTTTGCAGCTGTGTGTGCGGGTGTGTGTGTGTGCGTATGCGGGTGTGTGTATCTGGTCAATTATTTGTAGCTGCTTTATAAAGTGCTGCTGTTGCTGATGATGCTGTTGCTACTGCTGCCGCAGCAATAATAACAGCAGCGCATAAATTGACCAGAAAACCGAGCATAGTACTCCCACCGTGTGGGCGTGGCAGCTTGTGCAAAACTGTAGCTGTAGCTAAAGCCAAAGTTGAGCCACGACTTCTGGCTGCAATAAGCAGCAGCAAAAAAATAGATGAAAATGAAGCCAAAAAGCAGATAGAAAAAGTTTGAAGCTCACAAACGCAAACGTTTAGCTTATTGAGTATTTTTTTGCAATTTCAGTATTTTCTACAAAGTTAGTATTTTCAATGGTTTTGATATTTGCGATGTTTATATCACGAATTTTTATGAAATTCAAGAAATTCCATATAATTATATTATTTCTATTATCCTCAAATATATAAGATTTTAAATTCTTTTAATATTTTTATAAATTTTAAAAACTGGACATCAAATTTTTTACTTTACTTGACTTTTATTTATTATTTTTATTTTATTTACTCTTTATATTATTTTGCAATTACTTTCAGTAACAGCAAAACCAGTGCAAACTTGATACCCAAAATTTCTAAGCCAAATTTTCTATCTTGGTTTTTACAGGGTACCCCCTTGCGGGCCATACGTTCGCACATCATCAATTTACTGCACCACGCAAAACTTTCTAAAACGTAATCAAAATCAAGTCGAAGAACTTCATGTGCATGTTGCTTGTTAAGGGGATTTAAATTGATTCAAAAGCGCAAGAAGCAAACTTCAGATTGGCTTAGGCGAAAAGGGCTGGTGGATGGCGGAATTTAGGCGTAGCAAGTGCATGTATTACGCTCTCACAATATGTACGAGCTAGGAAATTTTATAATTTAAAATGCATTTGATGAAGGTAACATCATTTTAGCTTGTGCTGATTACAGTTTCAAAATTGTCATACATATTCATATCATAAGTATATCCATGCATACATGTAATTATATGAGACGTTAATTAATTTAAATAAAATGAAATTTAACTTAACTAAGCCAAACTTATTTGAAGTAAGTTAAATTAAAGTAAATGCAATTCAAGTAAATTGAAATAAAATTAAAATAAATCAAAATAAATAAAATTAAGTCAAATTAATTCAAATCATAAGAAATAAAACTAAATTAAATCAACTTAAAATAAATTAAATAAAGTCAAATAAAATAAGTTAAAGTACATAAAATTATGTAAAAGTGAATTAAATTAACTGTAAATTACATCAAAATAAATGTAAATAAATTAAGTCAAATTAAATGAATTAAGTAAAGATAAATTTAATAAAATAAAATAAACTAAAGTTTATTAAATTATATAAAAGTGAATTAAATTAACTGTAAATCGAATCAAAATAAATGAAACTAAATTAAGTCAAATTAAATGAATTAAATAAAGATAAATTTAATAAAATAAAATAAACTAAAGTTTATTAAATTCTATAAAAGTGAATTAAATTATGTTAAAACTAAACGAGTTGAATTTAAATTAAATTTAAATCAAACTTCGAAAAATTAAATTATATTAAAGTGAATTAAATTAAGTTACAAATAATCGAATTAAAATAAAATGAAATGTAATTCAAATTTCGATTTATATGGCCAACGACATTTATAATTAATCAGATAAAGAAATAAGTATAATAGATAATGAACTGTTTAATACTACATAAGAAGTATATGGCAACCATAAAGACAAATAGAGTATAACAAAAGAACAAACAAAATATATACAACAGTGACATATTTTTCTATTATATGGCCATACTATCGCACGACATAGAAAATATGAAAACAAAAAGCGTATGACTCGCATAAAGCAAGTACTAAGCACAACACAAAGGAAGTTGTCACAGCCACAGCCTAAACGCACTTTGCACTCATTTGTACTGGTATGACACATGGCAGGGTTTTGACATATGGCAAAGCAGTGGCAATCGCCCCGAATCAAGCGCGTATATACCTAATGCCAGAGAGCCGTAGAAAGAGCAAATAAGAGCAACAACAACAGCAGCAGCAAATTCGGCCATCAATTCGTGGCGCACTCGAATAAACGAAACGAAATCCCCCGAGCAAATCGCTACACAAATCATGGGTATTACGAGCTTGTCATATGCGAGGCCAGAGAAGTAGCAGAACGAATGGGAGACGGGCAGCAGAGTAGCTGAGGCAAGGCTGGTGCTGGCGCTGGCTCTGGGAATGGGGATCAACACCTTTGGGTAGCATAAATTGTGCACACATACTCGCACACACACACGCGCACACACACACACACACACACACGTACTCTGGCTGGCAGTTAAGTGGCTAAAACTAAGCTGGCAATAGATCAAACCGTTGGAGTTGATTAAACCGACGGCGGCATGTGGCCAAATGAGAGGCTTTCGCTATTTTCTATTAACTGGCAGCCATTTAATTTACAGCCCCCACCCAAACTGGGGGCGTGGCAACAGCATGGCAGTGGCAACAATAAATTACGCAGTCGACGAGGCCGGAAATGAGCGCCGTCTGCCGTCGGTGGGAAACTGTGGCTGAGGCCGGGCCCAGCTACTTCTCTCCAGTCGCTCGACTCGTTCGACTCCTCCGACTTTGGAGCCTTCAATCTTCAGTCTGCTGTCAAGCGAGGCGCATTCTAATTAAAATTTAATTGTTTACACTTTTCGACAGCGAACGGAAATGGCAAAGGAAGTGTGCAAGGAGGAGAGCCTGAGTGTGGGTGGCACGACCTGCCGCTCAACCTGGGCGCGGTCCATTTGCAGTTTCAGTTCCATTAGCCCAAACATTGGCATCGTGACCGGCGCGTTTAATTGTCTCCGGCCTGATTTACATGGCAGACGCCAAAGTTTTACAACACAAACACAGGCAGCTAGCGCCTCGCAAGCATCCCCCCCCCTCACTCTCTCTCTCTCTCTCTCACACTACACTACGCTCGACGCGAACGTGACTCGCATGCCAATTGTGTGCTTATCAAAGTGTATGAAATTCATAGAAATTATGACGCGGCCGCGCCGACAGTCGAAACACAAAGTGCTCGAACTGGCCCACGCCCCACGCCCCCCGTCTGCTCCTGGTCCTCCTCCGCCTATTGGTCACTGTGTGCTTAAGCATTTTATTGTCTTTAAGCTTCATTAAGTCAAATGGTGCTAACATTTAAGTCACTCGCTCGCTGGCCAAGACAACGCCGCGTATGCGCGACGCTGTCACGCATTAAGTATACGCATTACGCATTATGTATACGCAGCGTGGGCGAAGATCTCCCGTCGACTATTTCGTAGGCGTCTATTGGCAGCTGGAGACCCGGCCGGCATACGTGCGCGCCCCCCGAGAGTAGTTCGCATGGAGCTCCCCCCCTTTCAGCAGGAATACAAAGTGTAAATGCCTCGGATACAAACTCATTGAACTCGGAGATTTGACTGCAGCTGCTCGTGAATTTTGGCATGCGGTTGGTTTCTTTTGTAATCTGTTGATTTTTTAGCTTTGGAAGTGGCTATGCATTAGGCAAAATATTTATTATCGATATTATAATATTATCATATTGTACATAAGTCTTATAATTATTGTATTTATTTAAATTAAAATTAAATTATATTTTTCTGTGGCTGAGTATTATTAGTATTATCAAGCAGCTTAAGTGCCTGCGCTTATAGCGTATAATTTTGTCTATTAGTAAATGCGCGCCTCAAAAACTTTTCACGACTTTACCTAAAAATTATAATAGTAAAAGACATTTTAATGCTCTAACAATTCTCGTAGGGTATCTCGAGCTCAGTCATAGCCCAATCTCCGCTTTACGAACTAAGTTAAAAGTTATAATGGCCTATAAAAATCACACTTCCAGCACAAGCGGCTACTTATGCTGTGAACAACCCTAACACACCCATTGAACTCGTCAATGTGACGACAGAACTTCATGAAAATGGGCATAAAGTAAGGCTGTTATACGCTTAATAAATTAAGCAAAGAATTTTTGGTCTGAACTAAAAATGCATGCCAAAAAACTAAAACAAAAGTTGAAAGAGCAAGACAGAAAATGGAAAAAAATTAAAAAAAACTGTTCTGGAACTTCACTTGCGAACTTGAAACCTGACTTACATTGTAATTAATACGCAGGGTATTTTACAGCCAGTCAACTCGCTGATTAGCCATCTTTTAATTAGTATGGCGTCTACTTTATGAACTCAGCTTGAAATTATGGTTACCCATACCGACGCCAGCGGCAACCAGTTAACCAAAGGTGTCGCGCCACAGCGCCAACTCACGCTGTGGCCGGAGTGGGCGTGTGGCAAGGGGGCTGGCTAAGAAGGGGGCGGGGCACTGATGCCGCTTGTCACATGTGAACCACCTGGCAATTAAAAAGTTGTGGCAGGCGCTAAACGCGAATTCATGGAACAAAATCGAGTTAAAATTCCAAAGCAAATTAAATTAAACACAAAACTTGCGGAATGAGAGGGAAGGAGCGAAGGAGAAGCACAAGAAGGCGTATAAAGAGTGAAGCAGGAGAAGGCAAGCGACGGCGACAGTGAACGGAAATGGCGAGAGAAACTGTGGGCGGAGAAGGCGGGGCAACAACGCGACAATTGTGGGCGCTCATTTCGTTTATTAAGTTTCGGACGAGTCTGACTCGGAGCCGGAGTCAGAGTCAGAGTCGCAGTCGGAGTCGCAACTTTGGCAGAGCAGAAGTCAAACCACGCGCGATTTGGGGTAAATTAGAAATTGGAGGCGTGCCGCCGCGGGGCGCCAAATGTTGAGTAATTAAAATTGAATCAGTGGAGAAGCTGAGAAGCTGGACGGCAGGAAGGGGCACGACTCGGAGTTGTAGCAGTGCGATGAGTGCGAAGCAAAGCTTTCACTTCCGCTCTCTCTTTTCCCCTCTCTCTCTCTCTCTCTCACACTGCTTGTGTCGCCTTCAGAGTTTGGCAAACTGAAAACAAAATATTCGACGTCAGCTTGGCGAAACATAATACTATTTATTGCTCGCAACACGCATGCAAATTTGCAATATTGTAATAATGTGTAGCATCAGGTCGCTATGCACGACTAGTAAATATCCTAGGCGAGCTGAATTTGTAAATTCAATAAAAAATGTGAGTATTATAAGTGAGTTTTAATATTTTCAAATCCTAGAAAAATTTTGAGAGCCCCTGCTAAAGCTCTTTAAAGTCTTTAAAGCTTCTATAACAGCTTAACCAAATTGGAAAACGTTTAGAAAATTGTGTTAACAAAGAAAACTTTTAAATTTGTAAAAGTAGTTGAAGATTATTTTAAAGAAGTTTCAAGTTAACAAATTTTATATATGTTAAGCTACTACTATAAAAAACTTCTTAAGAATAATATCAAATTTTGACAAGTATTTAACTGCACTTTAAACGCTTAAGCCTATGCTAAAGCACCACGGAAGCTTCTTCAAACCGTAAGCTTATTCACACCTTAAGCCTATCCAGACTTAAAGTTTCTTGAAAACGAAAGCTACTTCACATCGAAAGCTTCTTCAAACCGTAAGCTTATTCAGATTAAAAGCTTCTTTAAACCTTAGTTTTCTTCACCTCGAAGGGCTCTTCAAACAGCAAGCATATTCGCACTTTAAGCTTCTTCACACCCAAAGCTCCCTTAATCCGAAAGCTTCTTAAAGTAGAAAACGAAAATGCAATTGTGAAAAATCTACGAATTTCGATTTTTTTACTGCGCAAAACTTTAAAATCATACAATGTTAATCGAAAACTTAAGTCCATATCAAGCTTTCAAGACAACAGCTTGAGCACTGCTTGAAAATAATTTCGAGCACATCATATACACCAGCAACCCCTTGCCCCACAGAGTATACACAACGTTCAATTAGCCATTTCAGCCATATGAAACCCGAAATTTGGGAAACCCACCGAAGGTAGTTGAACCCGTCAAAAAATTGCCCCGAAAAAGTTTTAATTAGTTTGGAAAATAAGCCCGGATATGTGAAAAACGATATGAATTTGATGAAATCACCGAGTCTCTGCTTAAGGGCACAGATTGCGAATAGCAGCTTAAGTAGAACTTAAGACTGAAATGGCAGATTATAAGCAGAAAGAGACGGAGCGAGAGATAGAGAGAGAGAGAAAGAGAGAACTTAAGCTGACAAATGGATGGAAGTTGAGTCTAGTTGAGAGTTCTCTGATGGCTCGTTTTAGTTATTTGTTTCGATTTGAGCCAAGTCAACAAAAGTAAATACGGCAGGGACAGCAGGGAGATTGAACAGATGGAAAGAGAGAGAGAGAGAGAGAGAGACAGGAAGAGAGATAGAAAGCAGTGTGACGCGAACGCGTACTTAGTTGTCCAAAGGATTACGAGAAGCCATTGACCGTGGACGTCGACGAGGACGAGGACGATGATGAAGCCGATAAGGCTGCTTCTGTGTCCAGCGTCGTCCTTGTTCCAGCTCCTTCTCCCAGCTCGTGTCATTTGCGGTTGCTGCCGGTTTGCTTCATTGGTTTTTGATTGTGTTTGGCTGCTTTATTTATTTATAGCTACGAAATCGGAGACGGTGGAAGGGCAAGTGGGTGGGAATGGTCCCAGCAAGCTTTTCATAAAATATTATATCTTGTTTTGCGCCAAGCTGATACTGCGGACGACAACTTCAACTTGTGCTGAGCCTTGCCTGGCAGCAAAGTTAAATTGCAAACAACAACAGCAACAACCAGAGGAAGGCGAACAGGAACAGCAGCTAGTCGACTTGTGGCGCAGTTCGCTGGCTTTTTGTACAACTTTTGATTAATAGAGCGAGTGAGACAGAAGTCAGCAGTCAGAAGTCGAGCCGGGAATCGGGAACTTCAACATAATTGCACCACATGCCCGAAACAAAGCAGCGAAACGGTACAAAACACCAAAAAAAAAAAAAAATAAATAAATAAAAAAAAATATATATATGTATATACAAGCTAAGAAAACACGAGCCCAAAAGCCAACTTCAAGTCCAAGTCCAAGTGGCAGGCCCCACCCTGCCTCTCTGCTGCACATGACAAGCCGAGCCGGGGCGCGCTGCGAGCGAGAAAAAAGCCAAAACTTCTTTCGCTAAATTGATTCCGTCGAAAACAAGTGCAGGCGTGCCACGGCGCTGCAGGAGAGCCGTGGAACCGTACACAAGGGGCAGTAGTAACGGGGAGTGGCAGTCGGCAGGATAACAGACAAATGCACTTTTGCAACAGCTTTGCATTATTTCATTTCACTTCATCAAAAAAATAAGTGGAAACGGTAGTGCATACGCTATCCGACTACTGAATACCCTAACCGAACAATATACTATTAAATCATTGGAAATCTAAAAAATATGGCAGACTATACAAAATCAACAGCATCAACAGACAAACCATTTTAGCCCTGTCCGTTTGTTTGTCCGTCTGTCTGTATGAATGCACAGAACACTGCTATTCCAAGAGCTAGAGACACCAATTTTGGCATGGAGACTCCTGTCTAATATACACAGTGCAATTTAATGTCAAACTTTGAGTACCACGCCTACCGCCTCAGAAAATTGAAAAAAACTCCTTTTTCGATTTATTACAAACATAAAAAACACAAATATAATAAGAACTAAAGGCACCAAACTTGGCAAAATAACATAAACATAATTTTTTTAAATTTCCAGAAAGTTGAAAAAATTACAGTATTTTTTTTTTAGCAAAACTGCTTTTTGTAAGGTGCTTTCAGATTGAAAATATTAAAGATAATAGATAATGAGCTGCCGGGGTAGGTAAATAGATATTAAAGTAAGCAGAAAGATAGTTACAACTTATCCCTCAGCACAATCAAAGTAAACACAGTAGCAAACGTAAATACACCATTATATAAAATATAACCTCCACATCAAAGCGTCAGCCACCGTGCGATCTAGTCCAACTACCCCTTTCCCAGTTGGCGGCTTCACGGTATCTTTTGTTGGCTCTCAAAGCTGCTTGTTCTACAACGGTTTGCCATATGCCACATGCAGCAATGGGACCCGAAACAAAAAACGGTGAAAAATGGAGGAAAAAAAAAGACGCAGAAGCAAAAGTATATGAAATTTGACTGAGTGCTGCAAGGGAAACCCAAAACCAAAATCCCAGGACCTCGCTTCCCCGCTGCCTCTACATGGCCGGAGGCACCGCACTACCAATGCCAGACCCGGAGCCAAAACATCGGGCAGGCAGCCAAACGGTTTGGCATAAATTAGCTTCTCGCCTCGTGGAGGGCATTAAAAGATGTGTTCTTTGTCGCTTTCTCTCTCTCTCTCTCTTCGTCCCTCTCGCACGCGTTTGGAAAAATCTTTAGAGAATTGTTGACGGCATTTTCATTATACAAGTACACGTTCCGACATATTAAGCAGGTATTACTAATTAATCGGATTAGAAGTCACTGGGGCTAGAAACAGAAATTATTTTGGAGAATATTTTGCAAGTTTGCAATTCGTGGAAAACTCGAAGTTTTCGCAAGAAATTCTACAGGCTTAAAGCGACATCAATTAAAGCTACTCAAAATTAAATTGCATTCCAAAATGCGAAAAATACTTCGCCGACTTCTATGATTTTTTCGCAAAAATTTTATAAACAAAAAGCAATATTGATTATGCGAAATCGTAAGGAAATTGAAACAAAAAATGTAATTGAATGGTAAAACTGAAGAAAACTCTATTCCTTTTTCGAAATGAACTATATCGATTCGGCGAAATTGTGGAGAAATTGAAAAACGTGTAAAACCGATAAAAAAAATTTGCGTACCAAAACAATTCGAAAAAGTATGAAATAAGCTAAAAAAATATGGTTGTGCGGAAATCGCGCAGACTCTTTAAAGTCACAGACTACCGATTCCCTTGACAGTCCCCAGTAGGATGCATTAACACTTGGAATCGAAGCTATTTCGTCCGATTTGATTGGAGTCGCTTGTTTCCTCTGACAATTTACGGCGATTTGGAGACCGAATTTAAAGCAGTGCACTAATAAATTACCAGAATGTATGCGCCAACATGCATATAACTAGGATGTACATACACTGGATATATGGGCAGCTATATGTGTACATATATGGTATGTGGGTATAGTGGCCCCGTACATGGCGTAATGCATGCACACTTAAGCCCTGAAGAGTGCCAGCCAAATGGCATGACAGAGATGGATACACTCAGATATACAAACGTATGTGCTACATGGATAGCTGCCGCACTCCAGTATTCCACACCCGGACTCGCTCCCCTCTCGTACAACTACGCCGCGCTCAGCCCTTTAAGCGAGCGTCGCCGTAGAAGGAAGCAAGTGCAAGGCACGAACGAAAGCTTAGCAAAATGCTTATGCTTTCATAATAATCTTTATGCCACGATGTTTCCAACAAAAATAAACTCCCGAAAAGAGAAAACAGAAAAAATTAGGGTAGCCTGGCAGGCACGACTGAGCAGTACCCTGCACTAGCCATAAGGTTGAGCAAGTAAATGGCTTCCCATCGGTCTTCCGATGCGGTAAAGCAAATTAAATATCACGTCCGATGAGACAGAAAAATATTCAAAATTATGGGTGTACTTATAATTCCGATGGCATTTCGTTGGTTGCGAGAAAATTAATAGTTTGTTCGATATTTAGTAGGCTTCGTCTTTTAGGAATAACTGAAATACTGTATTAAAATTTATACATTATATTTATAGCGTTTATAAAAAAAAAAACAAACAAAAAACAAACAAAACAAAAAAAAACAAAAAAAAACAAAAAAAAACAAAATAATACAAAAAAAACAAAATGATAAAATTTCAAGAAATATGTATACATATAAAATATATAAATAAAAAAAAAACAAGATATAAAAAAAACAATAAAATAAATAAAAAAACAAAGAAATAAAAATAAAAAAAATCAAAGAAATAAAAATAAAAAAAATCAAAGAAATAAAAATAAAAAAAAATCAAGGAAATAAAAATAAAAAAAAATCAAAGAAATAAAAAAAAAATAAAAAAATCCAAAAATGCTAAATAAAAATCCAGGATTTTAGTCGTTAGGTTATCTTAGGTTCTTTGTGACATAGAGAGATGGGAGGGTTTCCTGCAGGCATTTCCTAGAGTGTCTCTAAAGTATCTTCAGAAGATTTTATTCTTGTAGTAGTCTTATTTAGCGATAAATGCGTAGTACCGCATCTATGCCATTCATTTATGATATCATGAATGTTAATATGCGGTTATGAAAATGCGATTCGCATTGGAGATCGCATTGCCGGGAAGATTTTCAGAATTCTTTAGAGTTAAAATAAATATCCTCGACTAACTATAAAAGCTGAAGTTAAATGTATACCTCAAACTTGCTATTAATTTTTGCAGGGTATATCGAAAAAATAACCAGAAGCACGGCGAAAAAAAAACAGCTAAACGAACATAAACTCAAGGGTTCAGGCATCTGGGACGGAAGTTGTGTACGCCGGAAAGGGGTTGGGGTGTACGCGCACAGGTTTTGCGTAGTTGAGTACACTGTGATTTGCCACCATTTTTGTTTTTGTTATTGTTGTTGTACTGCTTCTGGTTGTCGTTGTTGCTTAAGTTGTTGGCTGTTCCGTTATTTGCTCCTGTTTTTCTCTGCTGCTCTTCCTTATTTTCCTTTTCCTTTTTTTTTTTATTAAGTCGATGGCGGCGCACATTTTGCGCCCTTTTTGCCCCGAAAAAATGAAAAAAAAAAAAAACAGTTTTTCACTGTCTTTTGCGTGCTCCAGCGAACGGTGATAGAGCATAAGGGATTAGAGATTACAGCCGGGCGATAGGCGATACGAGATATATGTCTATTGATTCGCACGAAGTGCTGTCTCATTGTGAAGTCTGCCCGGGGTTCAATACGGATTGAAATGCGATAAGTTTGATGCATGCGCAACAGAATATTTAATGCGATTGAAATCCATTATATTGTTGCCATAGTACAAGACTTCATGCATATAGATAGATGCTCCTGGTTTGAGGTTAGGGCGCTTTAACCAAATTCTTTGGCCTGAATCCAGTTGACAGCACCTTTTTGAAATATCGATAGGAATGAATTTGAAAATGTTGTGCATATTTTGAATCCAACTCTTTCTTCCTGCTAAAAGCTGTCGGGAATATGTTTGCAGTCCTGTGCATAGTCTATTTACTTTATTTTAGTTATCGATAGTTATCGACAGCTATTGTGACACATATTTGATTGCTTTTTGCCGTTTCCCTTGTGCTCCTCTAAGCCACCCACGAGTGGGGCGGCTACCCACACAGGGCACCCAGTGGTATATCGTATATTTGGTATATATGTATGTATATACTGTAAGGTATATATATATATATTCATATTCATAACATCGATATGCCTTGGTCGACGTATGCGCACTTGCTGTTGATCCAGGACGAAAAACGCATTGCTGGTTTTTCGCATTTTTTTTGTTTTCTGGCTAAAAGCAAAGTTGGATTTTTGGTATATACCGCGTGTATGTTTGTGCGTGTGTGCGTGTGTTTGAGGAGATAATACAAATCTCCGGCAGCAAAGCGTACAGTGCGTACATAGGTGGGCGTGACACACACAAACACACACACATGAAGCATTTGAAAACAGAGGCGTCCAAAAGTTTATTGCTCTCCTGCTGTCCAGCCCACCACCCACTCCCCCCCCCCCTTCACTGCTCTCCCCCTCCCCCACGCTCTCTCACTCCCAGGCTATTGCTCTTGCCACACTAGCCCAGGTGAGTTTTATATGCAATAATTTTTCTTTTTATACCCTGTACTCATAAAGGGTATAAAGCAAGAGTTTATTGAATCGAATTGTCAATTGCCATGGCAAGGGCAGCTCGTTGGGTGCTCAACAAAGTTGTACTATATGTGCCATAAAACCATACACAAAGTAGAGATAGAGGTAGAGCTACTGCATCGAAAGCTTTCTCTTAAATTTTTAAGTACATTTAACAACATTTTCAAGGGAAAATTTGGATGTTAAAAAAATGTACTTTAAAAACCAACAATTTTGAAATTCCTAGCAATGAGTTTTTACTCTGGTATCGAAATTTGGTTTTGCAAAGCTAAACTATTTTATGTACAGCAGAGTTGTCAAATATTCTTAAAATATCGTATCGATATTTTCTTTTTTGAAAAAATATGATAAAATCGATGACTTGAAAGTTCCATAGATATTTTAGTGTTAATAGAAGATATCAGTAAAAATTAAAATTGACTAGCTCTATCTAGATTCTATGCTCACTTTCTCCAAATTTTCTTTCACATAATAATCTACATAATATATCATTAAATATTTAACATAAATAGCGTACTTTCGATATTTTGACAAAAAAATTATTCCGAGGTAAATATAGAATTTTTCTAAAACAATATCGATACAATATGATATTTTGGTGTATTATCAACATCCCTATTGTATAGGATATACTGCGTCTTTTTCATATCATATCATATCATTCGTTATTTTTAATTTTTGCAAAAAAAAAAAAAAAAAGAATCCTTTGTATATCAAAATATCATTATTTTATTCCTATTTATTTCCTCTGAACTCTGAAAAAAACACATACGTCGTGCATTTACAGGGTATTTCAGTAAAGTCTACAAGTATGAAAATCAAGTCAAAAATAAGTCTAGATGTTGTTAAAGCCATTGACTATCGAACCTATGCATGGCACAGCCATTTACAGGGTATCAGTCACTCTACTTACAATTTTTAACCAATGTAGAGGCACGTTTCGAAGCAGATAAAAGGAAAATAACACTGCAGTGGTGTACTCTATATATACAGGGTATTGCGCTAGTCAAGCACACGCGCAGTTTTTCTTCTTTTTTGTGGGTGGGAGGTAGGGTAGCTGTGTGGGGCACCTGAGCTTGGATTTAATAAATTCTAATGTTTGCTTACCGTGGCCGAAAGGCTTTCAAGCTGAAACCACACACATGCCAAAGCAGCAGCGGAGGCGTGGCGGAAGGCTACAGTGGAAGTGGGCGTAGACGTGGGCTTTGAGGGAAGTACGGGCTGGAGCAGGAGCAGGAGCAGAGGTCGCCTGCCTGCTTGTGTCTGTGTCCGTGCATCAAGCTGCAGCTGCTGCAGCAGATTTACTTTTATTGCAAATTGCAAGCGCCGCCAGGCAGCACAACGTGTCCTGCCAAACACACACACACGCACACACACACACAAGCACACACAGTCGCAGACGCAGCTGGCAGATGATGATGTAGACATTCAAATGAATGAATGGAGAGACGAGGGCCTGGCTGCATGCAACTTGACTGCAGCCAAGTGCTGCACAAATATTGAGCTTAGTTTTTTGGCCAGCACACAAGGAAGCACCGAAGGATCACTGCAAACAAAGAGAGAGTCAGAGAGAGAGAGAGAGAGGTAGCACGAGGAACAGCAGGAACTCTCCGGCCCGGCAGACGCGGTCTGTTTAATTAGTAAAACGATTTATCTGCGGGACGGCAACAATTTGGCTTTCAAATCGTCTGGTTGAATGGTATATGGTATATATGGCATGATTGTGCATAGTGCATAGAAGAAGCGTGGAGGGGAGTAGTGGGGGGTCCGCTTCCAGAAATTTCGCGTATTTTTTTTTTGGTTTTGAATTTGGCAAGCTAAACTTTTTACGAGCGTCGTTTTGAGTTTTGGTTTTTTTTGAATTCTGGTTCTCCGTTTGTCCAGTTCGGGGGGGGGGGGGGGGGGGGGGGGGGGGTTTCGTATGGGTTTTTGAGTTACGGTTGCCGCCTTCTGCTAGTACAGCCACGTCCAGGGCTTGTACCAGCAGCTAGCGGATGCTTTTTCCGCTTGGACAGCCGCCGGCGGCGGTATGTTGGCCGGTGGCATTACCACTATCGGCGGCGGTTGGTCCGCCCGCCGCTGATGATCGCCTTCATCGTCGTCGGCTGCCATGCGATCGACATGATGCTGTGTGGCCTTCAGCACGCAATTCCGATAATCCTCCATGACGTCGAAACACTTGCACGACTGCTGCTGATACTTGTCGAGGCAGCGCATCAGCTGACCGGCCACCTTGGCGCAGGGTATCTGCGTCTGCTCCCTGAAATGGCGCTCTGTCTGCAGCACCAGGCGATCGAACTCCCGCATAATGGCTTCGGGTGACCTATGGAAACGGACAGTAACACTAGAAATCTCTCTCGCCTTTTTGTTTTTTTTTTATTCTATCTCACATGCGCTGTATATCCTCGATGGCCTTGAGCACGCTGCCATCTTTCACGGCCTTGGTTGAGGGCATTCGCTTCTGTTTGCGATTCGCCGGTGATGATGCCCTTGGCTCCACCATCATTTGGTTGCACTTCTTCAAACCGAAACTTCTACAAAATTTTTCTGCTCTGTTGTGTACTGTTTTCTGAGAGTAGTCAAACGAATGCTTTGTGATCTCAGCCTTCGATCCCACTCTCTCGCTCTCTGGCTCTGCGACTCAGTGTCGGAAGGCAGACTTGAGCAAGAAATCGGTAGACATGGCTTATCAAGCGGGAGGAAAACTACGAAAGCTCGAAATCCTTGAATAGATCCCGTAATAATGCTCGTAGTTTTGCTTACAATACACAATTTATGAAATTATCGACTGAAATCAAATAAGAAAATCGGTTTCAATTGCTCTGGTGTTGGTTAAAAATAAAATAATAATAAATGAGCTTTCAAAAAAAAATAAATATAAATAGTCAATTTAAAAAAAATTAAATCAAATAAGAAAGACGATTGGAACATACTATGAATTTAATTTAAACAAAGAATAAAAGTAACTAAATATAAAACAAAGAAATTAATTTCAAAAAATAAAAAGTTATACACATATATATATATATTTTTTTTTTTTTTGCTTGAAATACATGTATATGAATTATATGAATTCGTATAAGAATTATGAAGTGTTAATAAAAAAAACAGTAAACAAATTGTAGTATTTGTTTGATACGTTTAAAAAATAACTAAGAACATAATAATAATAACAATAAGCAAGTAATGGCAAAATAAATCAAAATAAAAATGTTCTGTTAAATAAAAATACTTTCAAACACAAATATTTTGAGCGTGCAAAAAACTATTACATTTCAAACTTTATATACATTTAAATGTGATTATATTAAAAACTTTCAAGCAATTTGACAACACTCGCGAAAATGTCACCACAAATTTATTAGATTGTTAGCATATAATGAGAACCGCAATTTTAAAGAGAGGACGCTGAAAAAAAGAAAAAAAAAACAGAATAAATAAATGGAAAAATTCGTGCCAATAAAGGTGAAAAGTGCAGGAAATTTTATGAGACTTGCACACAATGAAATTGGAAATGTTTGACAAACTTGGCAAAGTTTATGGAAATATTTGGACAAAACTTGTGTCAAAGTTAAGTACCCGATTTGGTATATATATATATTTATATATATATATGTATATGTACATATAAACAGATATTGCCCCGGACTACTCCAGCAAGTTGGGGGCAGAGCAGGGCAATAAAAGTGCCCAGCAGATCCAACTCAATAAAATGCTTCGGGGCAGCAGCTGCTGCTACGACTTTGGCTGCTGCTCGTAATCCCCGCCCGGGGATTGTCGAAAGTTTTGAATTTGAAATTTGGTTTAATTGCGCGTTTAGGCGCAAACTTTGCTGTAAATGAACCACAAAAGTTGCGCAGCGTCCGCGCTACTTCAATCAATACTTTTGAGAGCAATACCAACGTCCCACCCCCTCCACCAAAACCATCCAATGCTTTTAATTTCACTCTATGGCTGCAACAAATAAGCATCTCATTTGGAGGCATCTACAGGCAGAAGTAAACATATGAGAGACGATTTGCCCATATTCGTCTGTCCGTCAGTCCGTCTGTCTTTCAGCGTCTGTCCGTCTGTCTGCATGAACAAATATATCACAGCTATTCAAAGAGCTATAGGTATCAATTTCGTATGTATGGTTCGTATTTAGCACACACAGATCAAGTTTACTTCAAACTTAGCTTGCTAGGCCTATAGCCCCCGCAACAGGTACTTTTCGGTTTATTGCAAATAACACAACTATAATAAGAGCTAGAAGCACCAAATTTGTCCCAAAAGGTCCCTGTTAACATTACGCAGAATGCAAATTTTCAAATTTTGCAAGCAACACACACCGCTCCCATAAATCGATTTTTTCAAATTATAAGAAAAGTAGAAAATTTTCAGAACTTTTTTATGGCATACTCGTAGCTAATACTGGTATTGATCTACCCTATTAATTACAACTCGATCGCACAATAAACAGAAAGGATAGTCGCGGGAACTTAACCATACAAAAGTGGCAGCGACGCAGCAGAGCTCCGGCGTCAATACTTCCGTTTGAGTGCATGTGCGTGTGCGTACGTTTGATGTGAGATATACAAGACAGACTACAATAATTGTTTGAGTAGTTATGATCCAGAAATTTTCGGGAAACCAAAAATATAGTCTAAGAAGGGAAACCACAGCAAGCGGCAGGAAGAGCAGTGGCTCAAAGATGCGAGGCTGGAGATTAACAGAAAGAAAGGGAGAACTTTACAGAGGATGCATACCACCGATCTCTCCACCCACAAAATCTGTTCGTGGCTTTGAGTGGCGCTGTCAATTGCAGCCTGCACTTCAGCTCGATTGAGCACCTGTCGTCAGAGTGGGTCGGAAGGAGGCAGGGAGCGGCAGCAAAAAATCGTGGCAAGAAGTTTTTTGTGGAATTTCGTTATTGGAATTTTCATTGGCCGCACAAAATACTTTTTCGATTAAACTTTAACGGCGCGTGAAATGCCCCATCAGAAGAAGGAGAACAAGAAGGAGAGGAGGAAAAGAAGCAGAAACACAGAAGGCACAACGAGCAGGGCAACAACAAAAGGAAAACCGACACCGAGTTCGAATGCCAAATCGGAAAATGATTAATTACGAAATTGGGCACGATGTCGCCCCGTCGCCCCCGTCACCGTTCCACCCCCCTGTCGTCGCAGCCTTGACTTCGTCCTCGCCCGAAAATGCCTGCTGCCAATTAGCGCACATATTTCGTGCGACCCGCTAATGGATAAAAATTCGCATCGTCTGCCACGTGGAGAATGTGGGAGTAGCAACAAAAGCAAAGTTCTCAATAAGAGAACAGAAGGAAAATGCCTCAATCCCGCTGAAATCGGTCGGAATTCCCATCAAATTACAATTCGACATAGCCTCCACCGTTACTAAGTATTTGGCCCACTTTTAAGCTCGCAAATAAGCTGAAATGAGGAATACAATCTGACATTTCTGCCTGTCGACTACCGAGCGTACCATGAATTTCATCAACTGTATGTAAACCTAACCTACAAATCGAACTGCAGACGGAAATAGAAATGAAGCAGGTAACTTGATTTTCTCCAAATGCACACTTAACAACTAGACGAGAATATTATTATGGAAGTCTAATAAATAGCGTCGACTTAAGCTTTAATTTTGAATGTAACGAGTTAACGACTTATCAATGTTATAGACCAACGAACCGACCATCGATAGTTTTAAGCAGAACTATCAATTATTGTTAGCACTACAAGAACAACGCAGCATCAAAGTGATTGAATGACTTGAAATTAGTTTTAATTTAAATTTAAAACTATTAAACTACTATATTATCGATAGTTTTATGGGAAGCAATTAACTATTGTTAGTGCTGTTAGAGAATAAATAAAGGATACTGAATACACGACAGTCCATAGAGGATTTTAAAGGATTTTAATTAATTAACATTAAGATTAAATTGTTAACAAATCAATAAATTACTATCGATAGTTTCATGACAAACAATTTACTATTTTTACCGATTAAAATAGCAAAGAATTCAGTGGAGCTCAATTTGAGAGTAGTGTGTTAGAGGCTGGTATTGATTTCTTAAATTACTATCGATAGTTTCGTGAAAAAACTATTATTAGCTAACTCGATCGAAATTAAATGAAGAATTCAAATAAGCTTAATTTTGCAACAGTTTGTTAGTCTCTTCTAACGATAGTTTCATGTTTCCTCAACCATTAAATTAATACCGATAGTTTTGTTGCAATAGATTAACTATTGTTAGAGCTATTAGAATATTATATACTTTATACGATCGTGTTAAATTTTAATAAAACAAACAAAATAAATAGCTTGTTAGTTGCGAGTATCTACAATCGTGATATCGAACTACTATCGATATTTTCGAGAACAATGAGAAATGAGTAAATAAAGGAAAACAAATGAAAATTAGTATAAAGGAAAAAGGGCAAAAAAAAACGACAGGCCTGGGTTAATAAATGTTAACTGGATGCGTTTTATTGTATCTACAATCATGGTATCGAACTACTATCGATATTTTCGAGAACAACATGAGTAAATAAATAATAGTAAATGCCAGAAAATTAGTATAAAAGCAAAAGGGCAAAAAAAAACGACAGAAATGGGTTAATAAATGTTAACTGGATGCGTTTTATTGTGGGAATACAGCGAGGTGTATGTGAATCGGATTAATTAGTTAGTTATGGAATTGTGGTTAATGGACTATGGTTATGGATGAGTCTAAAGTGGAATGCAAAGTGGGTTGTGATCGGAGTTACTTATCTATTTGCGACGGCGGCACTGCTCGTTGCGACAGCCATGATCGTAGGGATTGAGGCGATGGCGATGCCACCAGTGGAAGTTGGGCGCATCGCGCAGCACCTGCTGGAACTGCTGGAACTGGCCGAAGGTGATGTAGTTGCGCCTGGGGCAGTGCGGATCGTGGTGGTACTCGCACAGGCGATCGTACACCCAGATGCGGCGCTGGCAGTAGCGCATGTTGTTGTTGTGCGACGGAGCGCGCTTCATGAAGTTCTCGAACTCCGGACGGAAGAGCAGCTCGCTCAGGCCGCTGATGGGGCTGTGGGTGCGCAGCTGGAGCAGCGCCTCCAGCGGGATGCTGTTGAAGCGCACGCATGAGAGCAGCTCTTCGGTGTGGCTGCAGCGCGACTTGTAGTCGTGGACCAGCCACAGCATCACCGCGATGAGCACCTCCACCTCGGAGTTGACGCAGATGTTCGGCGAGCTGAGCAGCTCGACCAGTGCGCTGGGCCACATGTTCTGGAACTCCGTGGTGCCGATAAGCGTCAGGAAGAACTTGTGCACGCGCAGCTTCTTGCGGAACGGCAGGCGCACGTTCAGCTGATGCAGCCCAATGAAGATGTAGAAGCCGATCTCCTCGCGCGCCGTATGCGGATTCTCGAACTCGTCGAGGAACTGCTCGAGCAGCACCTTGACGCGCAGATACGCGGCCGCCTTGTAGACGGACATGAGCGGCTTCGGCGGCACCACCTCGTTGGCGCGCGCCATCCACTTGTAGATGATGATGAACGCCTCCAGGCTGACATCGCTGGCGGGCAGGGCGTATGCCATGCCCGCCCTGCCGCGCACAAAGAAGTTCGTGTTGCGCTGCAGCAGATCCAAATCGCACTTGATCTCCGCCGCGCCAATGATGATGGTCACCACGTTCTTCGGCTTGGGGCTCAGCTGGCGGACCACAGCGGCGGCGTTGCGCTGCGCCGAGATGCGTTCCTCGCGCGTCGAACTGTCGCACGGATCCAAGTAGAAGCGACGGTACTACGCGAGTATTAAATAAAAAATTATAAATAATAAAGATAAATAATACAAAATAATGTTAATAATAATAATATAAATTATAATAATAATACAAATTATGATAGTAATATATAATAAAGAAAAGATAATACAAAATAAATTGAGAATAACAAAAATAATACTAATACTTTTATTAAATAATAATAAAAAAAAAAATAATAAATATTAAATTAGGATTTTAAAAAAAATGATAATAATAATAAAGATAAAATAAATAAAAACAATAATATATTATGATAATAATAATATAATATTGATAATAATATTAATAATAATGATAATAATAAAAATGATTATAATATAATATTAATACAAATAATGATGACGATAATACAAATAATGAAATTAAAAATAAAAATAATGATAATCCTAAAAATAATATAAATAAAATTAAAATTATCAAAAAAAAAATAATAGAAAAGATTCTCATTTTCTTTTCGCAAAACTAACCAAATAATTATAATAATTACAATAAAACAACAATATTTAGGCTGATAGCTAAAGCTAAAGCTAATAGAAAACTAATAGAAAAAACAAAAAATACAATATAAAAAATAAAAAAATAAAATCGGGACTAATGAAAATAATAAAAACTACAATAATAATGATAATAAAGTAAAGAAAAATAATAATGCAAATAAAATGAAAAAAATAATAATATGAGGATTAGAAATAAAATAAATAATATTAATAACAATAAAATTAAAATTAATAATAAAACAAATTAATTAATAAAACAAAGAAAATAAAATTAAATAAACTATATTATTGCTTATATACTTAAATACGCATACACATATAAAAACTGCTCACCAGTATTGGTTTCTCACGCTTGTCGCACGCACGCGCCGCCATTTCCGCCACAGAGGATCGCAGATAAACAAAAAAAAAAGCTTCAGACAAAAATTAGCTAGTTGAAGTTTTGGTTTTTTTTTTTTGTTGCTTAATTTGCACTTTTTCACTCCGCAGGCGAAACGTTTTCTCGCGCTTGACGTCGAAATGTGACAAAAGCCTTAGGCAGGGCTGCAATAATAAGCACAGCACTTATCGATTGCTGAAGTTCGATAACAGAAAAGTGTTGTATTATTTTTTTTTTAGTTTCGTTTTAGCTGCATTTTGGTATTATTTGCGTTCAAGCTCAGCATGTGCTTGTGCTTATCGATTAGTATTCTACTAGTATTTTTTAATAATTTAAATTTTAGGCCAGTTTTATCTGTATTTTTTGTCCTTGACAGAAGCAATCATAACTTGGTGGGGCAACACTTAATTGCAACTTTTCATACTCCCCCTCCCCCACCACTCAGCAGCAAGGACCATAATCAACATGAAAATCAAGCGGCAAAACTTTAGCGGGCGCCACGTAATCCCTGGCAGTTTCTCATCTTCAACATGGCGGGGCTGGGCGGATGCTTATTGCAGCCACGCCCACGCAGCGTGGCAGCGGACTGCAGCTGGCGAAGTCACAGCTGGAGCCAGACACGTTCCACATGCGAGTGTGGCACGCGAAACCGCACAGTGCTCTGGCGTCTGATCGACCCCCTCCCCCCACGGCCCTACGCCACTTTTCAACGTGCTGCCATTTTTTTTTTTGTGTGCTTTTTCTGCTATATTTTTCAGCATATAAATTTTCGTTCAAGTTGAAAAGTTTCACATACTCCTGTCACGTAATGCATGGTGTCGGCGGGTCGTGGTGGGAGGGGAGGGATATGTGCGTGAGTTCAGCAAGTAAACGAGAGAGAGTGAGATAGCAGATATAGTGTGAAACTCGCTTGCGTGCGTGGTGGAGTGGGGGCGGCCTTGTCGTGCGGCATGCGAGTCGCTAATTTATGACTGACATTAGAATGCAATCATATTCACTTAAAAAACTGCATAACTTTTGGCTTCGTAACAGTTTTAATGCTTCCTTAGCTCCACTTGCAATCGCTCGCTGTGCGAAAATAGTTTAATTGTTGCTCGACATGCCAAATTGCTGTCGTGCGAGTGTGTAAACACTGGTCAAAGAGAAAGAAAAACAAAAAAACAGAATGCAGCAACTACAACTACATACAAATGTGCCACCAGGCATGCCAGGCGCGTGCGTGTTGCACTTTGCTTATGTATGTGTGTACATGCTGTGCTTTCTCTTGGCATGCAAAAAGAGCACGCTTAATATCAGCGTTGCCAGATCGTAGGCAAGCGTAACTCAGTATGCGTCGTGTATGTATGTGTACAAGCGTGCTTGCAGTACTGCCAGCTGCAGGCGCGTGCGTACATATGTACATATAAAGTGCGTGTGTGTGCTGTGCTCTCTCCTTACGTACAATCGTTGTGCTTGCCTGCGCAGCGTTGCCAGATCGTAGGCAAGCGTATGTCGTGTGTGTGTGTGCTTAAGCAACACAAGTGCAACTTGCAGCTGTAAACAGGCGCGTGCGTACGCAGCTTATAACACACATACATACATACATATAAAGTTGAGCGCTTGCATGTGTGTGCTGTGCTCTCTCCTTGCTCTCTCGTTGTGCTTGCCTGCGCAGCGTTGCCAGATCGTTAGCGCTACAATGTGACGACAACAAATTGTACATAATTATTACGGCGTGTCAATAGGCACAGCATATGTATATGTACATGTGTGTGTGTGTGTGTGCCAGCAACTGACCCGTAACATGTGTCGCCCGTATGAACATAAGCCGCAAAAAGGATTTTCGACAGCAAAATGTGAAAACCAAAGAATTATTGTGCTGCCCGCTGCTACGCCCACTGTCGGCAACGACCCGGCCCTGACCCGCATGGCCAACAGACTGTGCAGATTGTGCGACTGTGTGTGTGTGTGTGTGTGTGAGTGTATGTCTTTTTCACAGTACTCTGTTCTCATTTTCGGCGCTCGTTTCTTATTTCTCGTTTCTCCTTTCTGGTGCTCATCGTCGCATAATCCCAAACAACGTGACCCAGCTGACAGTTTACAATTTGCACAGCCAGCATTCCCCTGCGCCATGCCCCACTGGCCCCCGCCCGGCGCTGCCCCGCCCTGCGCTGCGCTGCGGCCTGTGATGCGAGGTGTTTGGTTAAGCACATAATTAATACGAAATTTGATTGCCTCTGCCGCGATGGGACACTGCAGCCCTGGCAGCGTCCTCGGGCATGTACACACACATACATAACCTATAAAAAGCGAGAGAGCGTGCGTGGCAGCGTGCGTGTGTGTGTGTGTGTGAGTGTAGGAAAGTGAAAGTCGAATTAAAGTAAACTTGGCTGCGGTTTGCCGCTTAAACGCTTGTGGTTTAATTAATCGACTCATAGTCGAAGCTGATGCTGACGTTGACGCTGACGCACTGCCTGCAGCCAAGCGGCCGCTCCCTTGCGTTTTTCGATCACTCTCTCTCTCTCGCTCCTTCTCTCTCTCTCTTCACGCTCCTTTTTTAGAGTCGACTTGCAGCCGCTGTGGTTTTCTTCGCTGCCGCTAGATGGCGTTGCCAGAGTTGCCGTTTACGCTGTTTTCCCGTCAAATCTGGCTAGCGTGTATGCTGTATATGAAATATTAGCCCGATTTGGCTGTACGCACAAGTTAAAGTTTAAATTAAACTACTGCTATTTTCAAGCGATTACTTAAACAAAAATTATGTCTAAAATTGTTGTTTAAGTTATCGATTGAAAATGGCAACAGTTTAATTCCGCCAGTTTCTGTTAAATCCTTTAAAAAAAAACTTTAAACTTTAAGCCATTTTTTCTAGCTGTTTTTCGCTTTTTGCTTCAGTTTTCACAGCTTTTTTTGAAAAACAAAAAAGTTGGCAGCACTGTGTGCCTGCGGGTAGCTGTGGGTAGGACGCACTGGCGCCGTCGTCTGCCTGTCGTCAGATAAAAAACTTTAACTTTTGTTGTGGTTGGCAGCGCCACTTGCTACGGTCTGCAACGGGGCGGGGGGAATAAATCAAGCAGCCAAACTACTTTTGCTTCGAATGATTAATTAACTGCATTTTGTGCTCGACCACGTCCAACCAAGACGTGGGGATGGAGCGGGGGCGGGGGCGCTTGCGAATCTAGCCGATCACATCGCAGCGCTGCAGCCCTGGGCGCGTGGGCGCCACTTCAACGTCTCCTTTAGGATATTATTAATGTGCTTGTTAGCGTGCGCGGAGCAGAGCGGGCGACGGCGACGGCACGACACAGAGCAGGCCATGAATTATGTGCGCCTTTTTGTAGCCGGAGCCAATCGCAATCTCCATCTCGTCCGCCATCACAATTAACAGTTAGCGTTGAGGCGGCGCCAATTGAAACTGTATATGTGTGTGTACGTATGAATGTATGTAGAGTAATTTCAAGCTTGTCTGATTGTCATAGTAGTTATTTTGCCATTCACACAGAATGCTACATCTAAGCTGCTTTAATCAGTTTACGCTTAGCAAGAATTATTTACAAATATTCATTGCATTTTGTGCATTAATACTTACTTTGTTAATACTAATACTTTGTATTACTTTTAAATGCGGATTATTTGCACAGCTCTGATCTGATTAAATTCGCATTTGTCTCAACTTAAGGCTTTATGCGGTCTGGCAGCACTGAGGGCTGCGTTTGCATTCGTGTGCACAATTGCCATTCACACTGAATGCATATATCGTGCTGCTCATATAGCAATACTTGCTACCATTTACATGCACACTTAATTAATTTTGTAAATGCATTGAATTTGCAAATTAATTAATTTTATGCTTAAACTTTCAATGCACTGATTAAATTCGCTTTTTACTCATTAAATTCAGTAGTTTTACTACTACCCGCTTTAACTGCGGTCTGGCAACGCCGTTTTGCTTTGTTTTGATTGACAATAGAGAAGCTGAGCGAAAGAGAGCAGAACGAGAGAGAGTGGGAGGCGGCAGCGGGCGAGCAGCGTGCGAAGCACTTGAAATTTAAGATGCTTTAGTTTAAGCTCCACTTTCATCTCCAGTTGCGCCAGCCACAAAATCCAATTAACGCTGCCAAATGCTTGCAGCACATATGCCCGAGTCTCTCTATGTGTGTGTGTGTGTGTGTGTGTGAGTGTGCTCCCAAAGGATAATAAGCAGCTTAGTCTCGAGTCCAGGCGAACGCGTCGATGCGCACCGAGAATAAAGAACTGTAAGAAAACTTGTTAGCGGCAAATCGAAACGCATGGCAAGAGATAGAAGAGTGGAGAAGGAGCAGGAGACATAAGACATAAGGATGAAGAGAGGCGTGCGAGAGAGAGAGAGAGAGCGAGACGGTCACGTGGTCATGCAGCTGAGCAAATTTCCCACAGGTATAGCACGCACACAGGCACGCTCACACACACACATACATTTATGTATATGTTTGTGTATGTGCAGCAGGAAAAGATGGCGTCACTCGATATGATAATGATACAATTTCGATAAGGCTTAACGGGGATTAGGCAGCAAGTGACGCCCCAATGAACGATGATATCTCGGCTAATTGGCCACGCGGCTTCAGGCGCCCGACGCCGACGCCGACGCCATGACAGCCCACAAATAATGCCCAATAAGCAGGGCCAGCAAACTGCAGGCGCAGCACGATCTCTCCGTCTCGCTCGCTCACGCTCATACATACAAACATACTTACAGCAATACATACATACATGTGTCGCCAGTTGCAAGTGACAATTTATTAATAAACAAGCGTGTGGCAGCCGGAGACGCAGACGAAGCTGGAGCCGTAGCTGAGGCCGGCACAAGGGCTCGACGCTGGACGCGCGTTTGGGCTGCCAATTACCGCCCAGCAATAAATTGCATGTCACTGGCGTCGCGCTGCCCAAGCCCCAGCTGCCGGCTACTAAATTCCAATCAGTGTTGGCAGCAGTTTGATGGCAAAGAAAATAGCTAGATCGGTTTAGGGTTGATGCCAGAAATAGCTGCATTTATACAAAATAAAAATTAAGAATATTTATTTAAATGGTAAATATATGTATGTATTAAAATAAAAAATATATATAAATTTTAATTAATATTATAATATGATAGGCTATATTATTATCTACTCGTCAATGTCTGGCCAATAAAATATATGCAAGAAATTAATTTAATGCTAAGCCAGCTTTCCGGCTAGATTTTGATTTAACCTAGCTGATTTGGCATCACTGATCCCAATCAGAGCACAACTGACAAAGAGAGGGGGTGGTGAGACGATGCCAGAAAAAGCTGCAAATCTACAAAATAGAAACAAAGAATATTAATTTAAATATTAAAATAAAAAACATATACCAATGATAATTATTATAATATCATATATTATTCGCCAGTGTCTCGCTAATTAAATATATGCAAACAAATTATTTTCTTGCCAGCTTTCCGGCTAGATTTCGGTTTAACCGAGCTGATTTGGCACCACTGATCCCAGAGCGCAACTGACAAAGAGAGAGTGCTGTTGGCATGGTGAGAGTGGAGTGAGGTGGCAGTGCCGGAGAGCAAGAGAGCGAGAGAGAGCGCCGAGTGCCAACCAATGTTGCGTTTAATGGACTCCATAAATTGTGGAACCTGTCTAATGGTGCCCAAGAACAGACCCAAAGATGAATTACTCGGGCGGCGCGGCCCCGCCCCAAGTAAAGCGCAGCCTGTAGTCGGCTTAAGCTGCATGCAATTGCGTATTAATCAAGTATTGGCGCTACGAAATCGGAAGCTCTAGGAATTGTCACACAATATGCTTATCCTTGGCAAGTACTAATTGGTATTTTAATCCCTTTGCGCTTTGTTGGTATTTTGCTGTAGCTATTGCCAGCCTAGAGGCATTCGCAGCGCAACGTCGACAGGCTCGAGGCAGTCACAGACAAACGCACAAATACATACGTGTATGCATAATAAGCTTGTGTGCGCTGCCTGATCGACTCAATAGCAATGCACACAGGCAAACACACAGCTGCGCACACAACAACTGCACACACACACACACACACACACACAGCAGCGCACACAATCAAAGCCAAGCTGCAACGAAATCAAATTAACCAAAGTGCGCAAACAGAATGAAAAATTGGGCATGTGGTAGGGGGGCGGGGCGGGGGCGGGGGTGCTATACGATAAGAAGTAGACATGACTGTGGACTGCATTGAATGCACTGCAGCGAGTGAGTGAGTGAGATGGAGTGTGGAAGGTAGCTCGTGGACTGCATTGAATGCACTGCAGAGAGCGAGTGGGTGGAGTGAAGTGGAAGGTAGCTTGTGCCCACAACCGCAGCCGACAGATGGCGCGCCAGTGCAGCGTACGCTTGCGTTTCGGGTCTTTCAGCTGTAAAGTAGGGTAGATTACAGAGCGCTGAATGGGGCGACGGCAAGATGCCGGAAAATGCTGATGCTGGCGGGGAGTGAGTCAGTCAGTCAGTCAAGCGGACGGGCGCCAGGAAGAGTCAACAGAAAGAAGGAAACAGTCGAGAATAGGAAGCAGTCGTCGCATAGACAAAACTAAAAGGACAACGCAGTAGCCAACGAGAGCGAGAGAGACAGATAGAGAGAGAGAAATAAAAAGGAAAGGCTAAAAGGCCGGATACGTTTCAATGACATCCCACGGAGCGAGCGCGGCCAGTAACTCGAGTAATTGGTAGAACTCAACCCGCTCCCGCACACTCCGCTCGTCCTCTCACACACACACACACACGCGCGCGCCTGCACTCTGGCTATCTCTTTCGCACTTGCGGTGCCGCTTTGTTGTCAGGCAGCCTGAAAAATGTGTCTTTGTCAGCGCGTCGCTGGAGCGTGCCCGAGCCGGAGCCGGAGCTGGAGCCGGAGAACTGCTGCCAAGACGATGTCAGCGCCAGAGTCGGAGTCGGCCTGCTGGCCTGGTGACCAGCAGGGAGTGCGGGGCGGAAAGGGTGTTAGGAGGTCGTGCAAATGCCTTTGCATATCAAAAGTGAAACTTTGACATATAATTTCTCGCATGGATTTTCACTTTGACGACATAAACGATGACGATGACAATGCCGCCGCCATCGCTTGCTTCTCTGTCTCTGTTTGTCCGTCTGCCATTCTCTCTTCCTTCTCTCTGTCTATCGGAAGTCGCAAAGTTACAGCTACAGCTACAGTTATTCAAATACGGAGAGTAGTGCGGACTCGCAGTTACGCTGCATGGCGTGCCTAAATAACATTATTTTACTTCGAAGGGTATTCAATAGTGTGGATTTTCTTTTAACGCATGCACACATACTACTGCTACTAGCTACATACTTAGCTTCTCACACACAAGCTCTTGGCAACACATGCATACATACATACATGCATATGCATGTGCGTGCGCTTTCTTCACTCTCAGCTTTCGTATCACACTCACAGTGCCTGCAGATCGTAGGCGCTCAATTAACTCTCTGTCGCTCTCTTAATATTTCCTCTCTTGCTCACGCACGCCTTTCAGCTCTCCCACAACAGTCGCTCGACTCCTGCAGCTCACCAACACACACAAAGCCGCTCTTGCTGGCGCTCTCTCAGCAGCTTAAGCCTAAGCCAAGCTTCACACACTATCATGTATATCATGTATAGCACCAACACATACATATATGTACGTTGCCTACACACAGGAAGGCAGAGCGACTCGTAGTTGACTCTGGTCATCTCGCTTGCACTCGCTCTTGCTATCCTACTGCTGCTGCAGCTGCTACTGCTGCTCTTCGCTCACATTAAATTTTGTGCCGTTGCAAAAACGTGCAATTTGACAAGCGCCTGTTGTCCGTCAGTATTGCACAACGCCATTGACATGTGTTGTGCAACACTCGTTTGACATGCTGCACGTGTTTTTCGGCTTTTTGAGCTGCCAGTGCTGCCAGAACTAGCAGTTTTTTCATTGGCATTTCGATTGTTGATTTGGCGGTTTTTTGTAATGCACTTGATTGGAAGCGGTTTCTTTGTATATATATTTTTTTATATTATTTTTTTTTTAGCTTTTTTTGCTACATGTTTTTCTTTTCAAGAAATCTGGCTAAACTCTTAACTTTTAAAAATCTTGCAGCTCTGAAGAGCGCAAACAGTATTATGGCCAAACAAAAACAGAACCAAACACACACCCCCCACCACCTTGTGCGTGTGTGTGTGTGCGTAAATTTAGAAATTATGTTTTCTTGTCTTTTAATTAATAATCTCAAGGGTGTTGTGGTTTCTGCTCGGAGTTGAAGGCAAACAGGCGGCAGACTGACGCACACACACACACACACACACACAGGGCTGTTCTCACAGATACTTATAGAATGTGAACTTTTGCAGACAATACGCCGCATGTGCGTTATTAGAAGCATTTCTTGTCGCCCCGCCGCAAAACACGAGAAACCAATGCCAGCTGCTGCCACGCCCCCACAGCCAGCAAGTTTTATGGGCTGCTGTTGTGTGAGTTGACAATGTGATTTACATTTAATTAAAATCGTATTTACTCGTTAGATAAACAAACAGCGCACAGCACACAGCACACAGCACACACACACACGCGCAGTCGCACGCATACATGCTCACACTGGAAAAGGCTGCAGCGTTCGCCTCATTTCACTCGCAGCAGCAGCAGCAGCAGCAGGATTAAGCTCAAAAGCGCAAAAAATGACGCACAACATCAGGTGCTGCTTCTATTTGCCTTGACACGAGGCGAAGCAGAAGGCGGAGGGATATAGAAGAAGCTGTCAGAAGGGCAGGAGGGAGTTAGGCAGGCGGCAATGTCACAGCAGGCAAGGACATCGTCATCTCGTCAGAAATGTTGTCACGTTGTCAAAAATAACAGCGCAATCGATCGCAGCCAAAAGCTATAAATAAGTAAATATTCCTGCTGCTTGCAGTATCAATGGCACACAGCAAAAATACCCTGCACTGGGCAGTCAAATTTGCAAAATAAAATATTTTTGAAAAAAATATATATATATATATATTTACACTGCACTCGAAACAGCATGTTGAGTGGCATTGGCGCATAACAAAAATACCCTGCACTTTAATAATTTCTTAGTTATTTCATTTGTTTTTTTTGTTTTTTTTTTTTTTTTTAAGAGAAAGCTTTTTCACTGCACAATGAGCATGTGGCTCTAGCTGTTTCAATTAGAGTGCTGTTCATACAAAACAGAGATACCCTGCACTTGGCAGTAGATTTCTCAACGCTGTAAATTGAATTTATCGAAAAAGAAAATGGTGTTGATGTACAGCAGAAGTTACCTGCAGCTGGCAGATATGCCCTGCACTTTGGTATTTTTTTCAGTTATTTCATTTGATTTTTTTTTCTAAAAAAAAAGACAATGCTTTTGAGAGCACCATGAGAAGTTGACTCTAGTTGCTGCAATTAGAATGCTATTCATACAAAACGTAGATACCCTGCACTTCGCAGTCGATTTCTCAGCACTGTAAATTGAATTTTTCGGAAAAGAAAATGCTATTGATTCGTAGTAGGAGCTGACTGTAGCTGGCAGCTATACCCTGCCAGTAGATGGAACTGAACTATATATATTTCTGCAAGAAAAACAGTAATGGAATTAAAAAAAAAAAAAAATAATAATTGTAGTAAAAGCAGTTTTAATACGGTATTTTTATGCGAGAGGAAAACACTGTCTGTAAATCAGTCCATATAAAATTATAGTACATAGACATATAGTACTATATACTACAGAAATTACGCTTGCAAGTCTTATTCACAAAGTACCTAAGTGTATTTAGTATAATATATAAAATAAATTAAAGAAATTCCCCATGAGTTGAAAAATCTATTGCGCCTAGCATATACCCCCGCTACGCTTGCAGAGGGTATGCGTAGAGCATTTCGTCTGAATTGCAAATAAAGGTCAAGACGTACAAGATTTACAACTTTAGGCAACAGCATCTACTTGTTATACGGCTGTAAAATTATGCCTGCGTACTGCCTCGTTCCGCCCGATATGCGAGTGTAATCTATTTCGAAATTTGCACATTTCCATATGGCCGCGAGCTGCGCGTGACCTTTAACCCAGACGGAGCTTAAAGCGTTGCCTTTGCAACTGTGTGATGGGCCCAAAGACCACGTGAGAGATATTTTAGGTTATTCTATGCTGCTGCAGCTTGAGAACGTTCTGAGAAATTGGCTGAAATAGAAGCAATTTTGGTGCAAACTTTAAGTTTTTAAAGGAGCTTTAAGGCATTTTGAATGGAGTCAGCTTGGAGTTTGGAAGAAATTTAAATGAAATCACCTCCATGTTCAACATATTGGAAAAGGTATAATTGAGAAGTTTGCCATTTTTACTTTTACGAAATTTTCACTTTTTAAAAAAACTAATTCAATCCATATATCGGTATTTCGCAGAAATTAAAATTAATTATTTCCAAATTCACTGGAAGAAATCAAAATTCAATCGAAAATTATTATATTTCACTTTAAAAATTGTTTATTTCTTTTAAAGAAAGATATAAAAAATACTTTCAAAGTTAAGTTTAGTTTTAAAAATCCAAAAATACATTTTTCTCCTTTAAAATTATACTCAAAATTAAATAAAAAATTATTAAATTATTATATTTCCCCTTAAAAATTGTTTTTTGAAATTTATTTTTTATTTACCTATATTTTAGCTTTAAAAATTTAAAAAAAAAAAATTAAAAATGAGTTGAAAGAAATCGAAATAAAAATAGCTCCACTGTCAATAACTGAAAAATCGCATAGTTAAGCCATTTTCCATTGGAAACACTACTGTAAACTTTGGTACTAGACACAAACTCCTTCTAAAATGTTGTGCAGTCTGGGAAGCGAGAACTAACGGACAGACTAATAGACCAGCAACATTATCATGTTTCATGTTGCATGCGGGCACTGTGCACATAACCAAACATTTCGACGTTTATCAACACTAATTTGACATGGCAAATTTGCGGGAATTGTATTTCTGGTTGAATGAATGCGAATGCAACGAGTTTTTGGACCGTAAAATGTTCGCATTTTTGGCTCTCAGTCGTAGACAGTACAAGCCCCCCCCCCCCATTACTCTTTCCCCGCAACCCTACCTCTCATACTGGTCTGTCGGGCTGTCTGTTTGTTGCCAGTGCCACATCAATATTGCTGCCTGCCACATTTAAAGGTAAATCAGTTGCTGCTCTGCTCGTTGTTAATCGATACAGTTTGTGCTCTTAGCCGAAAGAGTTTCGGTCTAAATCAAACAGCTCCACGCCCCACTTCACCCCACTGACTTGCTGAACCGTCTACCACTTCCAGCAGTTTCCTTTTGGGCTTGTAAAACAATGACAAGGACAAATTTGTGAGCCAGGCAAACGGACAGCATGGACCAGCACAATGGAAATCGACAGGCTGGAGCAGGAGAAGGAGCTGTGGGAGTGGTGCAGAAAGAACTTGTTTGAAGTGTCAATACAAATATAAATCAATGTTGTCTGTCCTGCAACGAAAGGGAGCGACCAAAAGGTAACCGAAGCTGCTCTCCCTCTTGCTGTTTGTCCGTACATGTCCGTATATCCATATATGTGTGTGTATGGTATGTATTTACTGTTTTCTGTGGTCCCCGCAGTGTGACCAGACTTTTCGGTTAGCCAATCAATTTTAACAAGCGCACTGTTTGCCCATCTGGCAACGCTGCGGTCTAGCACCATTTCCTTAGGGTGCATTTATCATATTAAAAACAAAAAAAACCTTGTTTCGCATTTTCTCCACTACGAGTTGACTACACTAATTTGCTGTTCAGCTACCCCGCAAGCAAACTGTTGTAGGGTATTTCGAGTTCATTAATTTAATTCAACAAAATTCGAGTCTGCTTACTTCATTTGCAATTCATATCTACACTCTACAGTATCGAGCTAGAATAGTTCTTTGCTCAGTTTCTTTGATATGTGCGCTAGCTTTATGCGAAATTTCAGCTCAATAGACTGATAGACCGATGAGCTATACGTGCAATTCAAAATGCCATTATTTGAGTTTTTTTTTTTTTTTTTTTTTGCAAATTTCAACTTTCAATAGCAATTCTTATTTGCAGGGTATCTGCACGTCTAGCAGTTATTGCACTTAATCTACTACATTATTGATGCTGGATTGGAACTCAAGCGTTTCAGTAACTTTGTTGTCGCTGTTTAACGAACTTTTCTTTAATTTTCTCATTAAATTCACAATACTCCTAGCCCCTTTCTGCTCATTGTTTATGTCTGCCACGCCCCCATGCCCAGACCCCATTCATTCAGCGTTGCCGTTGCCAGCGACCTCAGTCTGACGTACAACGTGTGTTACCCGCTGTAATTAGAGGCAAAATCGCAGGCCGCGCAAAAAGTTTGCAGACGTCGCTTATTTTTCTCCTTTTTCTTCATTCTCCTTCACTCTTTAGTGCTATTTGCTGCAGTTGCTTTTGCCATTCATCCTGTTCAATTCAATGTAAGTACGGAAGAAATTAAAATAAAGGGGAATTCAGGCAATGTCGACGCTTTGATGCACTGCGTTTTGAGATGGATGAAATTGGTATTAAATTAGTAATAGTAATAGAAACCTAAATTAATTTAGTATATATTTTTAGTATGTATATTTGTGATCATCGAGAAACCTAAATTAATTAAGTATATTTTTTGTATATAATACATTTTTATGTTCATAGAGTAACCTTAATTAATTTATGTACGCTAGGTATATGCAAAAAGTTTAATTATTCGCTAAGATATAGTATTTCGACGAAAAAAATGTGTTTTCATAAAAAAATCATGCTTCGTATGATTATACCTATGACAGCTATATATTATTGCGCTAGTAAATGAACTTGTACCGAGTTTGCTTGCAATATCTACAAAAATAGCAAAAATCCAACGATAGTTTATACGACAGCTATACGATATATCGCTTCGATTAAGCTCATACTGACGTATTTGAAGTTTACAGAAGCAAGAAGTATGTATACCAAGTTTTATTAACATAGCTACAAAACTGAGAGACTAAGCTGCTTTGCAATGGACAAACGGACAGACAAACGGACAAACTGTTGGTTGTTTTTATTAATAAAGCTTCAAAACTGAGAGCCTTAGTAGCATTGCAACGGACAGACTTTTGGCTGATCAATTATATATACTTTATGGGCTTGAAGATGCTTGCCTCTGTGCACTGCAAGCGTAAACAAGTGTTGTAAAGCGCTGAAAGTGCGTAGGCCGCGCTGTGTAGTAGGCGTGGGGCACGATTCTGTGTGCGGCGCCTTGACATACGAATTGGAGCGTTTGTTTTGTGACGAGCTCTCTGGAAATAGGAGATTTCTGGTTACAAATACAAATAAAAGTCGAAAAGTCGGGGAAAATGGATGCCCTGGAGAACAATCGCTACCAGTTGCTGTTCATCGATGACGAGGCACCCGAGCCGCCCTCGCAGCTCGAGGCATTGGCCGCGCAGCCGGCGCAGCCGAAACTCAAACGCGAGAAACTGACGCTGAGCGAGAAGGCCAAGTGCGCGCTGCTGCTGAGCGGAAAGGTTGCTGCTGCCGCCGCAGCAGCAGCAGCAGCAGCAACAGCAACAGCAGCAACAGCAGCAGCAGGTACTGTGGCAACAGCTGCGCCAGCAACTGTTGCTCCGCTGAAGCAGCAGCCGGCTGGCAGTCAAGAGTGCAAGAAGCTGTCCATAGAGCAACAGCGCCAGCAGCTGCAGCAGGAGCTCCTGCAGCAGCAGCAGCAGCAGCAGCAAAAGCCACAGCAGCAACCACAGCAGCAGCAACAGCAGCAGGCATTGCCGCCAGCACAGCAGCAACAGCAGCAGCAGCAGCAGCCTGTGATCAGGGAGCGCATCTACCATGAGCGCATTATACGGAATAGTAATCTGAGGAACAGGGGCTATGGAGGCGTTGGCTATGGCGGCGGCGGCGGCGGCGCTGGCTATGGCGGTGGCTATGGTGCAGGCTATGGCGCAGGCTATGCTTGCGGCGGCGGCGCTGGCTACGCTGGCGCAGGCAGAGGCGAAGCTGGCTGCGTGGGCGCTGACAGAGCAGCAGCTGGAGGCACAGCAGCTGGCAGAGGCGACACTGCAGCCGTGCGAGACTATGGCAGACGCAAATTCGATCGCCGCGCCAACTCCGATAAGCTCGGCAGCAATGCACTGCCCAAGCGCAATGGCAACGCTGCAGCCAACTGGAACTGCGCTACGCCAGTCATGGAGCAGCAGCGTGTGAAATCGCCAGATGGCCAGGCCATGGCTGGGCCGGGCGGCGGGGAGGAGTCGCTGCAAGCGCAGAGCGAGCGCAAGGATGATACCAAGTACATCACCGTCGAGCAGTGGCAATCGAAGCGCATGGAGCGCGCCAAGCCCATCTACAACATACGCAAGGCCGGCGAGGGGGAGCTCAATAAGCCCGACTGGAAGAAGATGATACAGCTGCAGCAGAAGAAGCCGCCGCCGCCGTCGTCGTCGTCGTCGGTGTCGATGTCGTCGTCGTCGTCGTCGCCGCTGCTGCTGTCCTCGTCGACGGCGGCGTCGTCCTCATCATCGCCGGCGGCCAAGTGCGATGGCAATGCCGGCGATTATGGCGACTATGATGGCGCGCTGTATCCGCAGCGCGTGGGACGCATGCAGCGCGTCGTCGACATTGAGTTCAAGTTCAAGGACAATCGTCGTCGCGGCGGATTTCTGGGCGCCCGATCGGCACGCAATCTTACCAAATCGGAGTCGGAGCGAGCATCGGATCCCATCAATATGGATGATGAGGTCGAGTTTCCCACACTGGGATAATGGCAACAGCAACAGCAACAACAGCAGCAACAGCAACAACATTGACAACGGCAACAACAGCAACAGGAAGAGCGGACAACAGCAGCAACAAGCGGAAGACGACGACAACGACAACAGAAGAAAAGGCATAAAGCAACACACAGAGAGAAAGACAAGCAAGTAGCAGCAACTGCAGATCGTCCGACAACAGCAGCAACAACAGCAACAGCAACAACAATCGCAACCATCACAACAGCAACATCAACAACAACAACAACAACAGCAGCAGCTTCAGCTTCAGCAACAAACTAGTAGAACAATTTGTTAACAATCCAATAAAATGCCTAACTGAGCTGTCTAGTAAATGTTTGCATGCATACTATATACCTATATATATATACTATATATACTATATATACCGTTAACCGACTTTTCCCGCTGCAGCCGATTTGCTCGCTGCGATAATCGATTTTAACTTCTAGATTAAAGAGTAGAGTTAGCGCAATTTCAGCTGCACTCAACTGTTGAATACCCTGCACCTCTGCTTACAATTTCACAATTGTCCTAACGCCTTTTCAATTCATTTTGAGCCAAAGTTTGGAATTTTCAATTTTGTCAAATTATTAAATTTTCTAAAAGTACAAGAATGAAAGTTTTTTTCATACCATTTACCCATTGAAAATGGGCAGAAGGAGGCGTGGCAGACCATACAATGTATATACATATATTCTTGATCAGCATCAATAGCCGAGTCGATTTGGTCATATTCGTCTGTCTGTCCGTCTGTTCTTCTGCCCGTCTGTACGTCTGTACGTCTGTCCGTCTGTCCGCATGTATGAACAGACAGATCTCAACTATTAAGAGAGCTAGAGACACCAGATGTGGTGGGAGTGTGCGTGTATTCAATACACATAGGAAGTTTATTTTAAACTTGATGTGCCATGCCCACTGCCTCCGCAAATCGATAAATGCGTTTTTCGATTTTTTGCAAATAATTCAATAACGCAAAGAGATAAACGCACCAAATTTGGTAGAAGGGTGTCTTGCAACATTATGCAGAAGTTGGATTTTCAATATTTGGATGCCACGCCCACCACTCCTATAAATCGAATTTGTTGAATTATAAGAATGCTAAGAAAACTCGATGCAACCAATTTGGTATTAAAATCCCTGGTTACATTATACAGAATGCAAATTTAGGATGCCATGCCCACCGCCCACAAAAATCGATTTTGTAAATCGATAAATCGAATTATAAGAAAAGTTGAAAGTACTTTCTTATGTATTATTGTAGCTAATAATAATATTGACCAACCCTATAAACTTGAATAAACAATAAACACAGAACTAATAGGCGCGAGAAGTTTCCCTTATAACAGCAGAGGTCCTACGCCGACAATACATATGTATTTAATTGCGAAATATGCTCTACCTATAACTAGTCTATAACTATCTATAACTTCTATATACCTTGGCGCATATTAATCGATTGAGTAGAGCATGTTCAGCTGTTGTTACACTGCTTGCGCCTGGCGGGTGCCTGCTGTTGCCTTGCATTGGCCATAACTTAGCAGGTTCTTGGTCGCGGCACGCCCCCTTGCCGCTACCGCCCAGCGTTAGTCGTTAACTTCAACTGCAACTTGTAGAAATTAGTTGCTGTTGCTGCCGCCGCTTGCTGCGTATTTTTCATAATTAAAGTGCAAATAAAAACTAGCAGGCAAACAAAACAATTGCAATTAAGGTTTGTTGTTGTGCATACCCTGTAAGTGCGTGTGCGCGGGTAACTGCAACTGAAATGAGACAAAACTCAAAAGTGCATAAATTAAATAAATAAATACATTTTTGCTGTAAAATTTTTTGAGCAAAAGCCAAGAACAGCCCCAACGAACTCGCCAACCACAAAAGCTAGGGTATGCAAATTTGGCATGCCCATTACTTGGCATATTTAGCGGCTGAACCCCGAGTTTCAGCCTGTTGGCACGCCAGATAAGCAAGCTGTGCAGCTTTAACTGTGCGCGCAGCGTATTAGTCTAGTCGGTGTTGTTCGCACTGGTTCGGTTTTCTTTTTTTTTTTGCTTTGCTGCTGCTGCTGCTGCCCGCGAGCACATAATTCACTTTTTATTATCTCATATTTTATGGCAGCGCCAAAGAGGATGAAAAAAGCGAGAGGCAGAGCGAGAGAGAGAGGGAGACAGCTGCAGTAGATGGCCGGGGCTGGAGGTGTGTATAGTTGGCAGGGCATAGTTGGCTTGTAAGCCTGCTTACCCCTGCTTACCCCCGCTTACCCCCGCTTACCCCTGCTTACCCCCGCTTACCCCTGCTCAGCCCTCAAGCGGGCTCTAGTACGGCGCGCGGTTTTGTATCGTTTAATTCATTTAGTTTTTGCTCTTAGCGCTTTATTTACTTAATTGCTGCATGCGTGTGTGCACACACACACACGCACACACATGAGTGCATTTTGCAATTACTACAACAGGCAAACAGCGGCAGCGGCAGCAGCAGCAGCAGCAACTGCAACAAAAAGCGTTGCACAAATTAATCAAAATATGAACAATTCAAACGGCAGACGGCCACGCCCCCTGGCGCGATGCCGCCCATTTAAGCTGCATTTGACAGCATTTGCATTTGACGCGCACGCACACACACACACACACGCACACACTTAAAGTGCGCGCTTAACTGTATGCAAACATTTTAGCGGCAACAGCAGCCGCTGCCGCTGTCGCTGCTCGCGTCGCAGTCGACGTCGCTGTCGACAACATGAATTCATTAGACGCAGAGCAGAACCAATGACACACACACACCCTTACACACGCACACACACGCTCGCACGCTGACAAGCTCCATTTCCCCATTTATGTGAAATTATTTTCGATTATTTTCTGTGCCGCTCGCCACCTCCCCCCCTCCCGCTCTCCTCTTACCACGCCAGCAGCTTCACCCCTGCAGCCAAAAAGTATGCAGTGATTTTTGGCACACACACACACACACACTTGCTTGAATCAATACATGCATGTGTGTGTGTGTGTGCGTGTGTGTAAGTCATGCGATCATAAAATGTGTATAAAAATGACAAGGAGTGTGAGAGATTTATGGTATATGTTAATGTGCGAGGGTTGCTCGACAAGTTTACTTTAAAGTATATATCATTACTCTGATTACTGTAAAATCAGTCAATAACTTATTGCTTAAGTGCTCTGCAGTCAGCTGAAAAAAATATATAAATATGTATACTTATATAATTTAAATATAATTTGTTTTTGCAAAAAAATATAAATGTATATGAAAAATATAGATGTATAGCAAAAAATAATTATTTATAGCACAAATATACAAGCTCCAAATAACTTTTTTAATTTAATTTAATTTTTATAATTTATTGCTTTAAATCTATATTTTTCATATACGTTTAGCTATATGTATATATATAGCTTTCAGTATTATCATTTAACTAAAGTAGTATATTGCAATATTTTAATACTAAACAATATCTATAAATAATATTTACAGCTTAACCTACATAATCTAAAACGTCTATTAAATTTTAGACTGTCATTGCAAAGTGCCAAAAAATTATAGAATAATTCAATTTTACCCCTTAGACTGGTAAATCTCTAAGTATAAGTATAAGTATAGCTGAATGCTTTATTTTTTATTTATTTTTTTTATATTTATATGGTATATACTAAGCATTAATGCTATGCTACCAGAGTGACAAATTAATTTAATATTTACATTTGGCGATAATTATAATATTAAGTTTAGAAAGATGAAATTATTCTTAGTATATCTAAAGTTGCAAAATGCTATAATTATAGCGCTTAGTTTGCTTTGAAAATATAGCATATCTATGCCAGGTATATTCGCTCGAAAATCTCTTTTCACAACTGCCATAACTTCTCGAACGAACCACGGCTCATCTGCCGCTTTGGAGCACCGAAAACAAATGTTTCAACAGACGCTTTCAACTCAATTTCAGAGACGAAAGACGTTAGGGCAACAGTTTTAAAACACGATTTATGCCATAATAAACATAATACAATTGAAATTGCCAGAAATTGGCCAGAAATTGACTTGCGAAAGAGCAGCAGGAGACGCAGCACAGAGGAGATGAAGGAAGAAAGAGAGAGTGTGAGGAGTAAGATAAGTTAGAGCTCATATGAAAGTTGCATGAGTTATAGGTATGCGGTTCGATTGTGTGGCAAGCAGATATGGTATATTGGGGGGAAGTCAAGTGTCTACGCTCATATATCAAATTTACAATTCGTTTTTTCTTTTTTCAATTTTTTTAATCCAATGGTAATACCCTTAAGTAAGCGTTCATCAAATTTAAAAGATATTTGAGCCTTAGTTATAGAAATGTACGTCTTTAGTTGAATAAACTTGATGCTAATTTTTTTTCTTTGCTCCACAAATTTCACATACGACAAATAATTTTTTTTTTCAAAAGTCTACATTTTTTTAATTTATTCTTCGTTCCGATTTCCGGTAATAGTTTCAAAAGTTCTTACTACTTCCAATGCATTAAAACATGCCCATGCCAAATTTTATAGCCCTTTTTTTCAAAAGTCTACATTTTTCCGAATTTATCATTTTTTAATAGAATCTCCGTTTCGATTTCAGGCAATAGTTTCAAAAGTTCCTAATACTTCCAATGCATTAAAGCATGCCCATGCCAAGTTTCATAGCCCTAACTGCTTTATTTCCCGAGATCTACGACTTTATGTGGATTCGCCTATGGAAATTGCGATTTCTTGCTTATCTCTCATCTGCTGCTGCTGTTCTATTGTTTTTTTTTTCGTTCTACGCGTATCTATTCGCTGCGTGTAGTACTTATTGGTATTCCTCGTTTCGTATTCATTTTCCATTCGAC
Source organism: Zaprionus bogoriensis (assembly GCA_035046045.1). NCBI lineage: Eukaryota > Metazoa > Arthropoda > Insecta > Diptera > Drosophilidae > Zaprionus > Zaprionus bogoriensis. The sequence goes on along the minus strand of JAWNOI010000106.1, from coordinate 767,445 downwards.
TCGGCGCGACGGCACCCTCCTTGGCTCGTAATTGTTACAGCCCGGGCCATAAAAATAAAAACTTTTTTCGCCTGCTTCTTATTTTAATTTTTATTGACTTGTTGTTTTCTTTGCCTGATGCTGCTGGCTGCTGCTGCCTGTGTTTCCCTTCCGTTTCTTTTGCCATGCTTCTTCTGTGCTTTCTTTTATGGCTGCCTCTGGGTGAGTGCGTGTGTGTGTGAGTGTGTCTATGCGTCTGGGTGTGTGTGTGTGTGCGTCTTGTTTGTCGACTGCGTCGTTATTTGATTTCATTTCTCGATTTGCCATTTTGAATTCACTTCATTGAATTGTTAATTTTATCGCCGTACACACACACACACACCCACTCGCACACACACACACACTCACATAGACCGTCACACATTGTTGTTGCTGTGTTTCTGCTGGCTTTCTTTATTGTCATTGGAAGTCGTCTATAGGCATGCGTTTCATTTCAGGTTATTACACTCCACGCCCCCCTCCTACTCCACCTTCCTATTCTCTGCCCCGCCCCGCCCGCTCTCCCCTCATATGCTTGCTTATCATTTGGTCATATTACATTTTATTGCCCTCTGTATTTTGCCGCAATATGCATCCAATATGTTTGATTACGTAGCACATACGCTTCGCCAGCGAGGTGTGCTCGGGCAGTTTGTAGTCGTGGAGGCATTACAGGCAGCAGTAGGGGCTGGGGGCAGTTCCTTCTGCAATTGCAATAGCTGCACTTGGAATCGGTTTGGCCAGGCTAGACAACAGCATGGACAGCATGCAAAAGTCCGCAAATACTAAGGCTCTTAAAAGCAATTAAATACCAAAACAAATAGCAATACCATTGAAAAGTTACTCATCTGCTCGCCGGCAAAGTTCTTAAAATTAATTAAATACCACAAAAATGTCGAATACAAACAGGCAAACAGATATCGAATCGAAAATAACTTTTCAACTTGCCGATAAAGTTCCAAAATTAATTAAATAACAACAAAAAAGGCAAATAACGTAAAAATATCAACTTGAAGTGGCCTTTCCACTGGCTGCTCAAACTCTAAAAATCAATTAAGGCCAGAAGTAAAGATTAAATCAAATACCAAGACAGAAATCCAATTAAATATCAAACGAAATACCTGATTTTGTGTCAGAAACTGCCAATAAACCATACAGAAATGTCTAAAATGTCATTTCAGAACTTATTTTAATAAAAAAAACATGCATAGATTGCGAAACCAAAATATGTAAAATAAAGAAAATACCAAAAATGCAAAAGCATGTTAAGTGAATTTTCACAAAAATTTAATATATTTCCATTTATCATGAACGAGTTTTAAATTGTTCTTACGTATATAAAAATATTTTTTTAAATACGTAAAACATATTTTATATGTATAAAAAAAATATTAATAATTTCATAGTGCCGCTCAAAGTGCCATTAATTTGTTAAACTATAGAAAATTTCACAACGAACTTATATTTTTCTAAACACATTTTAGATTTTTCTCAAACTTTCCATTATCGGTGCATTATCGATAATGAGAACTTAAGAAAACTCGTTAAATTTTAGATTGAAAACGTAACGAAATCCAATGCGAAACGTGCTTAGTGGCATGTAGGTTGCGCTCCGGCAATAAACCTATTCATAAATTTGATATAATGGAAGATATTGCATCCACTGCAGGATGACATGTTTGAGCCTGTCACAAAAATGCTGCGAAAATTGATGCGAAAACGAAATTTTCACTGCTCGGTAATAGATTGATAATAAAGAGTGGGACAGCGAGTGCGAGAGAGTGAGTGAGAGCGAGAGAGCGACAACATGGGAAAGGCCGCCTGTTCGTTTACGACTAAAGGGTATCACACAGGCATATACATATAGTATAGATTTTCAGTTTATTTTCCACTTTTTGCTCTGTGTTTGCCTATACCCTGTATTTCTGGGGTTGGTCAGTGGCAGGTGTTTCGACTGTTGAATGTATCAACTGACCATTATATATGGTAAATTTGAATAAATTTAAAAACATTTAAATACAAAAATACATTTTCAGCAGCTTGAGCGCCTATGATTACCCTGTAAAAACACATAAATTTTTAAAAAAATTGGAAAAATAAGTAAATCTAAAGCCGCGTTTGCGCTATTGTAAATTTTATTAAATTTTAAAATGTTATACAGAACACCTATGCATACCCTGTAAAAGCTACTTTTATTCATATTTTGTTAACAAAATAATAAAAAACACTATAAACATTTTAAAGAAAAAAGTTGGAGAAAATTTGAATTTTGCTTCTATTAAATTGCCAAATTGCATACTGAACACATTCAAATACCCTGGAAATATTGGTTAAATAAAAAGGTTAGTTAACATAGTTTCCGCTGTACGCAGTTAACCCCTTGCAATTTTTTTTTTGTACACACGGTATCTGCGAGTCGAGCATGCCCATTTCAATGTGTTTGCTGTGCAGGCGAGCAACAACAACAACAAAAAAACGATGACAAAAAATTTGCATTTCTTGCAGTAAATTCAATATTTTCTTTCCTTTATGATTTTGCTGCCGAGCTGAGTACGCAGTGAGTGTGCAGGATGTGTGTGGGTGTACGTGTACGTGTACGTGTATGTGTGCGTGTGTGTGCCCTTTTTATGTGCTACTGGCTGTATCATGTGCACACTTGTGCCTGGGCAGATCGGGCCAAGCCCGGCGCCGTCTCGTAAGACAAACAGTCGAACAGTCGTGCAGGAAGATGATGGAGGAGTGGCAGCAGCAAGAGGGAAACGATGAGAAGCAGGAGACGGAAGCGAGATGAGGGAGAAGCCTTGGCGTTGTGTGAGCGTAACGAGGAGCAGGGGTGGCCCAGCCCAAGCAGCAGCTGGAACAGACATCGCGCGACTGTCATTTGCCTGATAGACAAGGCTGACTTCCTGCCCGACCGCTTGCCTGCCTGGCTGCCAGTTTGCCGGCCTGGCTGCTCTCTCTCCAAAAAAAAAAAAAAAAAAAAAAAACAACAAAAAAACATAAACGAAATATCCTTTAGCCGGCGCGGCGCCGGGTCCTCGTCCTCCACAGTTGAAATGGCTTCAAGTGCTTTTGCTGATTTCGGAAATTGGTTTGCATTAGAAATCACTTAAGCGCATAAAGTGCTGTGAGTTATTGCCGCAGGATGTGACCAAGACACCAGAGCACGGACTGGAGCCAGTGTCAGGGCCACAGCCAGGGCCCAGAGAGCGCACAGGCAGCTCGTCAAGCGTCACCCGCAAATTAATTAGAGCGAATTTTTGCGGTCGTTCGACTGTCCGGCATGCCCTTCCAGTGTCACCTGTGTGCCTCGTCCGTTGTCCCTTGTCCGTTGTCCGCTTAAATCTCGCCTGGGTCCTGCACTCCTGCCCCATTGCCAGCATGGCGTCAACTCATTTCTGTAATTAAGACATTTTCGCCTCATGAACTTCAAAGAAAGCACAAGTTGCACGAGTATGGCTCGAACAGGAGGGGGAAGGGTGTTGTGTGGCTGTTGCCACAATGCAACGGAGCTGCAGCTATGTTGAGCCTTGCGGTCTGTGCATGCTTCAGCTCCAGCAACTTTCTTCGTCTCCAGCTTGCCTCTGCTCCTTCTTCGGTTTCCTCAGTTTTTCTCCCCCTTCGCTCTGGCGTCGGTCGCCCGCTGAGTCTCAGCTTGCAGCATGGCAACCCTTGTCTGACCTCTTAGAGGCTTCTGTCTCAGTTCTGGACTTTGAGTTATTCGCTGTGGTGCCTTCTCTACTCATCGGGCGTAAGTTTAAATTTTATTATAAATTTAAAACTTAATTTCTATTTTTAAACTTGCATCTAATTACCATACATATATTTCCTTCCTTTCTAGATATTCTCTTTTTATAATTTTCATTTGAATTCTCTTGTTTCTTTTCGAACTTAATGTAATATTATTTATTTTCTAATGTAATAAATATGTGGTAAATATTTTACAAAATATATATATTTTTTTTTTATAATAATTGATTTTTCTCCTCTGTTCTTCCTGCTTCAGTCGTGCTGGACGAAGCTCAGCAGAGTTCTAAGCAGGCATCCGATCTGATCTGGAGGTAGGTGAGGAGTTATTTGAAACACGTCTGCACTGCACAACACTTAAAAGTCAACTGGAAATAATGCTTGACTGACGGCTCTATTTAAAGTCTTTCAATCGTGAGCGCATCTTCCGAAACTGTGATGCTATTTCTCTTTTAATCGTGAGCACAGCACACCGAGCTGTGCTTCTTCTTTCAATCGCGAGAGCAGTAAGATAGCACTTTTCTTCTTCTTTCAATCGCGAGCGCAGTAGAACAAATTGATCAGAGAGAGAGTGAGAGAGAGCTAAAGCATGAGCTGCTTGTTCGGCCTCAATCGTGTCCTTCCTCTTTCAATCGTGGGCGCAACTTCCGAAAATGTGGGAGCGCAGTGTGGAAACTGTTCTTCTTTCAATCGTGAGAGCAGGTACACGAATTGTTTGCTCAATCGTGAAAGCAGAAACAGATGCTGTTCTTCTTCTTTCAATCGTGAGAGTAGTAGAACAGATTTATTCTTCTTCTTTCAATCGCGAGAGCAGTAAAACAGCATTTGTATAGTATTTACCTACTGTGAAATATGAGGTGAGTCGTGGTTTATTCGTCGAATAATAAAAATATATACTTAAAATCAAGATTTTTTTTAATTCGTCGAAAAACAAAATTTTAAATAAGATTTTTCTAACGGCCATATATAAATTGTGTCTTAATGTCGATCATTCTTTTATAATACAATATTTTTTGTATAATAATTGATTTTTCTCTTTCCACTGCCCTTTCTTTCTTTATGTATATTTTATATATTCAAATATATATTTTGTTTTATTATTTTTTTTTTGTGTTGATTATCCCTTTTTCTAGTTATTTTATCAAACTTTTGAATTTTTTATCTCTACTCGCGTGTTTTCTTCATCATCTAATGATATTTATTCATTTTTATCTAATGCAAATATTCAATAATAATATTCTTAATTTGGTCTTTCTCTTTCCACTTGTCTTTTTTGCTATATGTTTGCAGTTTTATAAATTGCCGTAAATTGTTTAAATCCTTGCGCTCACTTTCTCTGCTTTAGAATTTTAGATTTTACATAATGTTTTCTTTCATTTTTGCACTTTTAGTTTATTTGCTGCTCAACTTAAATTCGTGGCCTAAATATGTTCTCTTTTTTTGAAGTCTTCAGTCTTCAAGCCCTCGCCTTTTTCTCTAGGGATATACTTTTCGTTTACGATCCCGCTGCTCTTATTCCAGTCGCCCTATTTTCATTGCGAATTTCTCGCTTCAGTTGCAACTTCTATTCGAAACAACTCTCTGCTGCTGCTTCTCCTCGCTTTGTTCGCATGGAGCGCTGCTAATTTTGTTCATTAAACAGCTCAAGCATTTAATGGCAAACGCAGCACTAAATTGTTGCTCGAGGTACGACGACGGCAACAGCAACAACAACAAGAAGGAGAACGAGAAATGCAGCGAACAATTATGTGAACCGTTCGTGGGGTCAGGCACGTGGATGACATTGTAAGAGACAGAAGCCGAAACTGCAGCTTAATTGCATACTTGGGCCAAAGCTCATGGTGCAATTAATGAAATTGCCGATGAGCAAGCGAGCGACAATGGTGGTGTATCAGAGAGATAAGCCTGCAGGGGCTTTAAAGATTCGCAGAGCTTTAATGTGCTTTGTTGCTTGAGGGAAGTTCATAGAAATAGTTTAAATTTGTATTGTCTATAGTAATAGCTGACGTTTTGAGTTGAATAAGTTTTAAGGTGAGCTTTAAAGCTCATTTGATACAATGTTAATTGATTATATAAAAGTAATTGCGATAAATTATTTATATCAAGTATTATTCTTATTATTATAATTATTTATTTTAAATTCAAGAATGCAGACGCCGAATATAAAAAATCCTGGAAGTCGCTACAGAGAAAGAGCGAGCTTTAATGAGCTTTATAGCAAAATAAAATTAATATTAAGAATGTATATGGTAATCAGAAAAGCATTAAAGTCGCAAAAGAGAAGAAGCGAGCTTTAATGAGCTTAACAGCATTCGGAATGCCAAAGAATACTGGAAAAAAGCCTTGCAGTAGCTGATTTAAAGAAAGATATTAATGCCACCTGCCAGACAATGGAGGTACCTATAAAAAGCTTTAGCTTTTGGCAGCATAATCCAGTTTGCTGTCTCTACTCTTTCTTTCTTCCTTCTTCTCATACTGCTCGAATAAAATGCATAATCAACTTACGATTTTTCGCACTAAACTTTGAATAATGTCAGTGAATTTGCATATCAAAATGAGGAAGGAAAACGGAAAAGCCTTGTCAGCCAGCCGACAATTAGTAGGAAAAGCGTAAGAGGCAAAAAAAAAAAAATGGAAAAAACTCGATGGGAATGTTACCTGCGCCATGCATACCCTAGGCTCCGCTAGTTGCTAGGCAAGTTGTCGGATTTAATTGAGTTCGAAATTATTTTCAATGAGGAATTTTGTAGTTATCATACAAAAATAATTGATCATTTATTTTATACAGTCATGAAAAAAATAATATAAACTACTATCCAAATTTGTTTCGATAAGCTTTAAAATCTATCGTTGCTGTTAGTTTATATAATTGTTTCATAAAATCTAAAAACATAGTTGAAAAAAAATTTTAACTGTAGAAAAATTTTAGAAAATTTAAAATATTTTGTGTATTTACTTATTTTGTTTTTAATAAGGGGCGTATTTGGGTTGTAACATGTGGCAACGATGTGGTAATGATCAAGAATATATATGTATATATATTTATAACTATATGCTCACTGCTGGCCCAAGCTGTTATACCCTCTGCAAGGGTATGCCAGCAGCCTGAGACTGAAGGATATGCATGCAATGATGATGGCAGAAGCCTAAATCGGGCTGCAGAAGTCGTTGAGCTGTAGCTGGAAAAGTTGCTGGCATGTGTGTGTGTGTGTGTGTGTGCGTGTGTGTGTGCGTGTGTGTGTTATGCATAACTGTGTGCGTGTGCGTGCAAGTGCATGTGCAAGTGTGTGCGAGTGCGTGCGGTTACGGGAGGCTGTTGCAAAGTTTTGGAGTTGATATCAGATTACGCATACGCCACGTTGTCGTCCGTCAGAGCAGCAGAATTTAACGAGCAAGAAAATCACTCAAAAAACTACGCAGGCGGTTGGAAGTCGAAGAGAAGAAGCGGGCAGCATGGGGCTCTGACTCTGGTAGCAAGTGCAACATGCTGTATGCCACAATCGACAGACCCTCGACTTATAATTTAATTTGTGTTTGCCGGAGAGTTTAAAGGCAGCGCTGCCACAGCTTAACAACTTGTGCCCGCTGCAAACAGAATGCCACAGAATGCAGCTGACTCAACTGGCAACCGCTTGCCCCTCCCCCTTCTCTCTCTCTCTCGCTCTTCCCACTCTACCAGCAACTCCAGAGGCCACAATCCCGTCGAGCGTCGGCAACTTTGTCCATTAAAACAAACTTTTCGGCAGGTGAGCGCATCGATGGCTTTTGGCCTGCGCGTCCCACTGCCGCTGCAGCACGCCCACTCGCTCTGGCACGCCCACTCTGGAGGCGGGGCGCCACACATTATTTAGCTGAAAAACTGATACGCTCGCCGACTGCAGCCAACCAATTTTGTAATGTGAATTTAATGTCAGTTTTGCGACAGGTGCGTTACCAGGTCAACTCCAGCTGTGTGTGTGTGTGTGGTGTGTGTGAGTGTGTATGCGTGTGTGTTGTGCCTTTGGCCAAGTGGATTTTCGCTTTGCCACCGAAAGCTTTCAGTGTGGCTTAATGCATTGCATTTGCAGTTATTGGCAAAGTTTTGCTGTGGCAAGGAGTGCAGGGAATGCGGAGCAGCAGCAGCAGCAGCAGCAGCATCAGTTGCAGCGGCTTCAGCAAAAGGACAGCTACACACACACGCACACACACAGACAGAAGCAGACACACTCGCACACATATTGACGGCAAGCAGCATTAAGCAAATTGCCAGGCCGAGCTCGAAGCAAGCTACGAAAAAGGGTCAAACAAACAAACAAATTCCCTGTCCCAACTGCAATTCCCCGCTCAGTTACCCACACCAGTTTGCTAGCCACCTGTCCCGCTCCCCCCCCCCCCCTCTACACACAACTCCCGACTCACCTGAGATAGCGTGCAACGGGCCGCAGGCAGAGCTGTAGCTAATTAATGAGCAACTCTCGAGCAAGGACTTCCAACTCTCCGGCCATTTCGGGGGATTATGATTAATTGACCGATTGACGGGCAGCCCGTCGGCCCGTCGGCCCATCAGGCCGTAAAACCCGCTGGGAAATTGTATGTATGCATGCAAGTGTCTGCCGACTAATGATACCCTGGAAAGCCGACAGCCGAGCACAGTGCAATTTCTTAAAATATTTTAAAAATTCATGGAGGCGAACGGCAAAAGGTGAGAGCAGCAGAAAGTCCGAGCTGGCATTTTGAAGAGATTTCCAACTTTTTACAACGGCTTGATTGATTCGAAGTGTAATAAATTATTATAATAATTAGCACGATGATTAATCAATTGATCAACTCTGAAATAAAAGCAAATTGATAGCAGTGCAATTAAAAGCCTAAGAACTTTTTTGCAGCTGCTTGATTGATTCAAAGTGCAAATTAGAATCATTAAAGAATTGAATTGATTGATTGACTATATTTTAAATTAGTATCAAGTTTTCGACTAAACTTTGCTGCTATAAATGAGCTTTGAGCTGACTTAAAGCAAGTTAGATACATAAATCTTTATTTACATCAAGTGAAATCTTCAATTATTTGGAGAGTTTCTAAAAGTTAAAAACATTCCTGTTGATTGATTGATTTTAAGTGTAAATTCAAATTAGTTTGATTATAAATTAATTGCTCAAGTCTGAAATTAGTATAACATTTTAGTGAGAATTTAAGCTCTTCAACGTTTTACAACTGCTTGATAAATTTGAGGTATAGATCGAATTAAAAAAAAATCAATCAATCAATTGATCAAATCGGAAATTAGTACCAAATTTTTGTAATATTTTACCATAAAAATAACTTTAAGTTTAGGCGTGATTTATGTACACGCTTTTTATGGTAAGTACAGCAAATACAAATTTAAAAAATTTTCTTAAAAAATTACTTTTAATTTTCAATTTGATCAATTAAAATTGCTTAAATACTTTTTGCCAGTTAAGCACTTCCCAAAACAGTTTCAACTGCTTAAATGGCGTAAAGTAATTATTAAATTAATTTTAAACAAATGTATCTAATTTAAAATTAGCATGCAATTTTAATATAAAATATTTTAGATTAAAGTTCAAAGTCAGTCGTGCACTGCCGCTGCTGAATTTGCCGTCTGAATTTGCCATAATACCTCTGTAAACGAGTATTTTCCGAGTATTAGTATTAGTCGGCTTCATTCCGAGCGGGTTATGGCCAATATGATTGATTCGATATGCCATGTGGCAGCTCTACGTCCATTTTAGCACAGTTATCTGCATGTTTAGCAGCTCTTTAAGCTCAGCTCTCTCTCGCTTTCCCTCTGTGACGTGTGCTGATTGAGTGAGCGTGCGTTTGAGAGTCACAGACTGCCACAGTGGCTGAGAGAGTGTTTGTGTGTGTGGGTATCTGTGTCTGTCCGCTACATCATTAGTTTAGTTTTTCCCCGTTAAATTAGCATCGAATGGGGCCGTGCTCGACCGCAGCTGTCGCAGCGAAAGCCCGAAAGAGGAGAAAGAAAAGATTTCTGACAAATAATCCGGCGAAAAGATAATGAAAATTAATGACTCTGCGCTTTGAGTGATTACTCCGGAAGTTGGGAAGCAGGTCAGTTAAGCCCCCAGCCATGCCCACTTCATAAATTCATCTTTTCTGTGCATTTTCCTTCGTGAGTGAAGCACAGTAACACTGTAGCTGTTGGTGTATCTGTATCTCTGTATCTTTGTATCTATGTATTTATGTATTTATGTATTTGTGTATTTATGTATCTATGTGTCTATCTGTCTATGTATCTATGTATCTATGTATCTTTGTATCTTTGTATCTGTGTATCTATGTATCTATGTATCTATGTATCTATGTATCTATGTATCTATGTATCTATGTATCTATGTATCTATGTATCTATGTATCTATGTATCTTTGTATCTTTGTATCTATGTATCTATGTATCTATGTATCTATGTATCTATGTATCTATGTATCTATGTATCTATGTATCTATGTATCTATGTATCTATGTATCTATGTATCTATGTATCTATGTATCTATTTATCTATGTATCTATGTATCTATGTCCATGTATCTATGTATCTGTGTATCTATGTATCTATGTATCTATGTATCTGTGTATCTATGTATCTATGTATCTATGTATCTGTGTATCTATGTATCTATGAATCTCTCTATCTTTTTCTGTATCTCTATATCTCTGTATCTATTTCTGTATCTCTGTATCTGTGTCTTTATCTGCGTGCCTGTAGCTGTATCTTTATCTGCGTATCTGTATCCGCAGCTTGTCGTTGGCGTCGTTGCACTTTATTATTGAAATTGGGTTAATGAGTTTTTGTTTATGGCCACGTTGCGATACCTGAAGAGCCGCGCTGCACACGCGCCTCTCACACTGGTGCTACACCCGGCTATTTACAGCCACAGCCACATGCTCGTCCTCATCCACATCTGCATTCGCATCCGCTTTAGCATTCGCTTTGAGCGCGCGCTGCTCGCTCGCTGCTTCAGTTCGTTAATGTAAATTTGCCTGGCGTTGTGCAAAGACTGTTGGTTGTGGAGGGGGTGGGGGGAGGGTGGTTTTGGGTAAATGTAGGCGCTGCATTGATGGGCGTGGCATGCACGAATGTCGTAGCAGCCACTTAACGTGGCAGGCAGCTACACCCAACTCCCCCCCTCCACGCAACGAAAACAATTCCAGCTTTTGCCTGCACAAATCGAGCAGAGCCCGAAGACAGTGTAGTGTGAAGGGGGAGTGGCAGCGGCAGGGGTCTGTTGGTGAAGGGAATGCAACCTGTAACAAAGGTTTAATGTTAATTAAGTGACTGACAGTCTGCCACGGCCAGGACGCGACGTCGAGTCGAGATCCTGACACGCAGCTCAAGCTGTTGCCCCCATATCGATTTGAATGCTGCAACTGCAGAGTTATTTTCCCTTGTTCCCCCTCCTTAACCCCTCTTCTCTCTTTGGCTTTGTCCTTCTTTGCATTTTCGCATAATAATTGTTGCATTCCCATTAACTGCAAACTAAACATTTAATTAGCATCGTTTCAAATGCAGCACAGCGAAATTGTCTAATGAAAAAGCCAAATTCGAGTGCGCTCGGAGATAACCTCAAAGTATGCCAAAGTTTGTGCTGTTGAATTTCTGAAATACCAAAATTATTTCTGAGTTCAGCTCGTAGGGGAAGGGAGTGTGGTGGCATAGCAGAACATTTGCAGAAAGTCGAAATGGAAATACAAGCGAAATGTTTGAAATGTTTTTCTGCAGGGAATTCGGTTTAAGGTAGTCCACCTGAAGTACAATAAGTCGTACATCCTATGGAATACTGCTATAAAATTTGGTATATATGTGAATAGAAGTATTAGTCAATTACTCCGCAAATTTTCAGTCAATCCATCAAAGAACGCGCAAGTTACGCCACAAACAATTGCGTTTAGTAAGTAGTCAGAGGTTGGAACTTTTACTGCCAACAGGGTATCTTGTGTGTGCTGCACACCTGCTGCACTCGCGCACTTGATGCACAACAATTTTATTTGCCCTGTAAATACTGCTGTAGATATGTAATCAGTTTACTTAGTTGCCGCTCAATGGACACGCCTCCTCGTGGGCTTATTAGAGCGTAAAATTCAATTAATGACCGCAACGGGATTTAAAATACCCTGCAGCAAGGGGTATTACGAATGCTGTGCTAATTGCAGCATTATAGAGAAAATAGAATTGGGCATACGAGAGTAGGTTTCGCTCAGTTATTGAAGGAATATTTTATTGGGGATTTACGCTCTATACACACACACTCGCTCTTTTGGCCAGGGCATTTGCCGTTCGGCACGCATTTTGCCACTCAACATTTTTTGTTTATTTATTTTGTTTGCTAATTGCAAAAAAGATGGAGAAAAAAAAAAACGCGTTTGTTGCCTTTTTTGTTGGCAAACTTTCGAGGGCTTTCGATCCACGACAGCTAATAAATTATGGCAAATTATTCAGTTTGTTAATGGGCTCATTGTTCTTGTTCTTGTTGTTGCTGTTGTTTTTTGTCCTGTTTCGCCAGTTGTGTTGTTTTTGCTGCTGGCAAAAGTTGCTGTCATAATTATGATTTAGCTGGCCATTTGTGCGTGTAATGTAACTGTAATTGCAGCTGCCAGTTGAAAGTTGTAGTTGGCCGGGGAATACTTTCAATAAGCATATTCGAACCTGAGCATAACCTCAATTGTATCGTATCGATTGGTTAGCTAACTTACTCTTTGCAGTACTTGTACTGGGAGTTCTACGAAAATGTAGCTAGGATAATTAAATATACTTTCGCTTGTCCTAGCCTCATGTTTCTCTATCCTTACCTCATTTCAGGTCGTTTGCTTAAGAAGACCCTAGGTTATTTTATCCTACTTAACCACATACCTTACCTTAGCCAAGCTTAGCTTTCTACGTCTAACCTTAAGCTTACATAACTTAATCTTGCTTAACCTCAACATGACATAAACATATACCTGTCTAACCGAACCTAACCTCAACTTACTAAACACAAATTAGCTTGTTTTCATCACCTTACCTTGACATAACTGTTTCCTACGTAACCTAACCTCAATATATTTTATGTAACAGTGCCTAAGGCGTACCTAACGTGACCTAACCTTACTTTATTTAACATAGCGTAGCTTTAGACGTAACATAAGGCACTTTACCAAACCACCACCTTACCTCAACAAAACGGTTCCTAAAGTAACCTAACCTCAATATATTTTAACATAACCTAACCTTACTTTATTTTACGTAGCATAACCTTAGACGTAACAGAAGCCGTTTTACCAAACCGCTACGCCACATGCCCATGATAACCTTATATTACTCAAGCTAACCTCAATATCCTCCAATAGCTTAACCACATCATAGCTAACCACAACTTTACCTTATTTATCTGACTTCACATCAAGTGACAAAAGTTCAACTTAATCTAACCTCAGGTAAGATAACTTTAGCTTACATAACCTCACTTTACCTTACTTTAACTTCACCTAACCTTAGCTAACCTCAACTTTCGCCAGTCGTCAACTAAACTAGCACGACCTCAACTACCCAAACATGACCTCAACTACCCTGGTCGAGCGCTGCCTAGCCTCAGTCTAACCCTAACATTAGCTCAACTAACCTCATCTAATCTAATACAGTCTAAGCCCAAGCATAAACTTATTTGTATCTAATGAAATTGAATTTAATCCTTTCTCACCTTATGCAGGCCAAAGCCAGCGTGTGGCAGCGTTTGCCTTGCCGTAGTACCGTTAGACCGTACCTAACCCCACTTTAAGCCGAACCTAACCTAACTGCAGGCGCAGCCGAGCGTCACAATCAACTGCAAGCCTTATCAGAGCTTCATAATCCCCAACAAACTGGGAGACAGGCGCCAATAAGCGACTTTGACGGCAAAGGGAGAGGGCGAGCACAGCTAGAGAGCGGCAGGGGGAAGGACAGTAGAGTAGAGGGTAGAATACAAAGCATATTTCATTTATTGCACTTTTGTGTTGGACTCTGCTCGTTGTTATTGTTGTTGTTGTTGTTGTTTTTGTTGTCGCTTTATATTTGGCACTTTTACTTGACGCATTGACCTAATTCAATTTCACGCTGCGCCAGACACAAAAGAAAGGGGGAGCAAAGAAAAGAGAAAAAAAAAAAACAAAAACAAAAAAAAAATAAAATTAAAAAAGAGAAAAAAAGCAAAAGTAGCCGAGAAGAAAAGACAAGAAGAAAATCAACTTAACTCAAAATTGTGCGCCTGCATGGCAAAAAGGGTTGTCCAGTGGCCAGGAAGGCAGGAGAAGGCGGCGGCAGGGGCAGGGGCACGGGTCGACAGGCTAAATTATGAAATATACTCGCTGCGAAAGGCATAGCAGAAGCGACAAAAAAAAAGCGCAACAAGAAGGCAATAGGAAAAGTGCGAGGCAGAGGGGCGTGCAGGGGCAGAGGCACGCGCCTGCAAACTTCCAAAGACTTTGTGCGCTGCAGATTTTTCTATTAACTGCCTTGTACAGCAACAACAAGAGATGGAATGCACAGCAACAACAACGAGAACAACAACAACAACAACGCGAACAACGAACTAATGTAATAATAAAAGAAAGTTGAACTGAAAGCAAGCTCTAAGGGTGTGCGGAGGGGCGCGTCAGTTGGCTGGGGTACGCGCTGGCGGTTGCCTGGTGACCAGCATCGCGCCAACACAATGGCGACACAAAGCACTTGCTCTGTCACTGAGTAAATCCCCCTGCTGCTGCAGTATCATACCGCCACTCCCAACGTTGCATGCACCCGCCCTGCTGCCCCTTGCAGTTTGCGCAAACCAATTTGAATACCCTGCACACAATAAAGCCGCTTTAGCGGGTATGAGGCCGCTAATTAAGTGGCGTACACTAAGCTTAGATTAGCTCGCGTACAGTGGGTACTCGATGGCATAAGGTGCTGGGGAAGCGAGGCTGAGACCCAGCTGTATGGAAATTCCTTCAAGAGCATCTCAGAGTAAATAGGAATTAAAATCAAAATGGTGCAGTTCAGATTTTTAGAAATTAACTTTTCTGAAAATTGAAAATAATATGGTAAATAAATAAATAAATAATAATTTCTACTCCAAGCAGCTTAAGGTATTTTTATGATAAGGAATATAATTTGGTTAAGATTTTGGTCCAAAATTTGTAGATCACAGCAAAATACTAGTATTGAAAGTAATAAAATATACAGGCCCATAAAGCTGTCCAATAAAACACTTAAACACTTAAAGCTTTTTAGTTAGAAAAGATTTCAATTATTTCTTAAATTACAAAATATATAAAAATAAATAGATAAAAATGCTCTATATATAGTTCAAAGGACTCTACATGGTCGTTAAAAAAGAATTTTTGAAAACTTTTTCAAGAAACTCTATAGTTTCTTAGAATTTTGAGATTCGAAACATTTTAAAAGGTTGTTCATTCAAAAATAGAGAAAACCTTCGAAAAGTAAGCAATTTGAAAAATGAGAAACTCTCAATTTTTTCTTAGAATTTCGAGATTTTAAATATGCTAAAATGTTGTTCATACAAAAATTAAGAAAACCTTTGAAAATTGAGCAATTTGAAAAAAGAAAAACTCTCAATTTTCTTAGAATTTATTTAATTTTAAATATGCTTAATTGTTCATCATACAAAAATATAGCAACCCTTTGAAAGCTGAACAAACTGTAAAATTTGTAAGCTGAAAGACATTTTAAGTAAGCAAAGAAAAATTGTGGAATAGCAAACATTTTTCAAGTGATTTAAATTTTAATTCACAATTCGGAGCTCACTCACCTCCACAGGGTATCAACTAGTCGCATCAAGCCATACACTGCTGCTGTTATTAATAAAAGCAAGCGAAGACGACAAGTTCTCACAGGACATGACTTGCGAAGATAGTTCCACTTGCAGCTGGCACCAGGCAGCAGCTTGTGCTCATTATCAGTTCTGACCCTGTCTTGGAGCGCTGAAGCAACCTCCAGTCTTCCCTTCTGCGCTCTGCCCCTCCCTTCGTCCTAGCGCTAGACAACGAGCTAACGTTTTACATCTTTCAATTAGGGTTGCCAGGCATGGGGAAGTTCGGCTTTCGGCGCCGAGACTTGTGGCCCGCTTGCTCTGATAATTATGAAAATGTTGTTTAACAATTTGCAAGCCATAATTGAACCTATCTAAAAGGAAAGAGGCTGACGGCAGGAGGGGGTGGAGGGGGTACGACTGAGCAGACAGGGTATTAGAACGAACACTGTCTGTGTGAGCGTAGCTGGTGCCATTGACTGTTGCTTGGTTGCATTTGCCCGCTTGATTGATTTATCACAAAGAGCAACCGCAAAAGATACTTTTTTGCAGCTACAAAGCGAAAAGTATCTTTGCGATACGTTGCTCTGCAGGAATTTTCGCAAGTTGTAATTGAAATTTAAAATTCTACGAGCCGAGTAGAGTGAACTTTAAACTATATATTGACTTTGCAACTAAACGATAGTATCGACATAGAAATTTTGGATTTTACGAAGAAATTGAGTCACTTTTATCTTATGAAAAAATAGTATGAGCGTGAATCCAACAGTTTTTATCGGGTTTTCAACATTCAACCTTTTTCACAATATATTTTTTGATAAAGTTATGGTCTTACGATAGTTTCAGTAGCAAACATTTTTTTCTTTAATTTAACTCTCATTCCATGTTAAAAAAATTATGGACTGAGTATTTACTACCACCAAAACTATTGACTTGGCCAAGTAAAACAATTTTTTTTGTTTTATATCGAATATATATTATATATTATATTATATAGCTTGATAATTATAATTGCTTTGCTTTAAAAACTTGTGCTAATCCTCCGTTTTTTTTGGTATTCTTGAAACTTCCAAAACTTACCCCAAAAATCATGCAACTCTCTCCATCACTCTATCGCGCTCTTGCTTCCTCTAAACTAATTTGGGGACTGCTCTTGGCAGGCTTTTGGCTTTTCGTCCTGCCCGGTGATTAATGCGCAATTGTTTGCAGGCACCCAAAATCAATTCTCCAATTACAGTTGGCAGCGTCCGTGCGGGAGAGGCTGGTGAGGAGGTTTAGCTGAGGCTGAAACGAGATTTAGACAGGCTCTTAGCCGAACTGCGTGTAATTGAAATCAAAATATGCGCGCATTTTGATTTTGATTTTCGTTTCCATTCTACTTCAATGCGCGCGTGCCTCAGCCCCCCAAACACTGTAGGCAACACTTTTTGAGTGCTTTCATTTTGGCCGCCCCTCCACCCGTACTTCCTCCCAGACTATGCCCACGTACACACGCTGAACCGGAGAACTGTGGAAGTTGAGAGGCCACCACGATGCGTATATCATTAGGTCAGGCACAAAATGAATTTGTTGCCAGGTCCTTGAAAGTGCGAAACACTTAACTCCAGCAGGGTATATCGGTTAGCTGGGTAGACACGCAACTCGAAACTAATTAGCTAAATCTCGGCTCGCTGTTGAGCTATGCTTATGAAATTTAGTGGAGTAACTCGGTGTGGTAGTAGCAGCTGCTTGAAAAGAAAAATATGTGCATATATTATTTTGCTTGATAAATAAAATATAATATATATTTTATATGAAGTCAAATTTGGTATAAATTTTAATTAGAAAAAGTTAAAATATCCCAGGCAATACGATTAAGCTACATAAGCCCTTTTTTATATATATTAACCCACCACAGAGCTGGAAAAATGAAAATAAATTATTATAAAATTATTATTATATTATTATGCATTATTATAAAATGCATCAAATCAATTTGCTGGTATGCTTATTTTATTGCAAATATATAATTATATAGAAAGAACTCTTTGTAAGCTCTAGAGAACTGAAAAATTAAAATTAAGCTTAACAAAGTGAACTCTATGAAATTTTACATGAACGTTACTTAAAGTTTAAGCAACTAAAATATATAGAAATATTACAAAATGCTCAAAAAATCTCTAAAAAAATCAACTTCATGTAAAAAAGAATTCTTTTCAAAAAGGTTATTTTCTAAAAACAATTAAAGTATATTAAACTTTTTCAAATAAAAACATAAAGTAGATTATGCATAACTAAACTTCTAAAATTATTGCCACGCTCGTTTACAGGGTATGTCAGGTGCCGTAATAATAAACGCTCGATAGCGAGTCGCGCTCTTTGTTGTTCATCAATTACTTTATGCCTCGCCAGGCAGCCTGAGATTGTCAGGCGTATTTCATTTGTTGTCCTGGCGACGATGTCCTGTATCCGCCAGGCGGGCTGCTCCTCGCTGCTCCTGGCTGCTCCGAGTGGGTCGATGGCCACTTTAGCGTGGAAAATTGAAATAAATGTGCTTTTAATTATGCCCTGAGTGGCAGCTCCCCTCGCCCTGTCAATCAATTAGACGCGCTTGACGCACAGCCAACATTCTCGTTCCCATTTTCCATTCTTTGGACGTCGCCTACTCCAGCTTGTGACTGCTTTGCAGTGGAGCTGGCACAGTCCAAAGCGTAGGGGGGGAGGGGTGGTGGGGGTTACGGGTCATCCCGGACTGCCGTGTCCGACGCAGCTCCAGTTTCAGTTGCAGATTCAGTTCCGATTCGCCTGGCGGCAATTCTGTTGAAAGTTTCTTGTTGCAAATGGCCGCATAACTAAAAGTAAATTTGCCCAGCAAACGAGCGAAATTGTTGCAAAAATATTTGAGTTGCATAAGCGACACACACACACACACGCACACAGAACGGCAGAGCAACGTACTGGGATGACGAGTTCCAGGCGCGTTCCGGATGAGCTACATACTCCATGCCTGCCTGCCGTGCCAGGCAGCTCTCATTCGCTTTGTGTGTGTGTGTGTGCGTGTGTGTGTGTATGTTGTGTGTTGTTTGATTTTATGACTGTCAACTGATGACGCTTGTTTGTCATGGCAACAACCGACGCACTACATGTGCTTTGGTAGCGTGCTACACGTACAGATACTTAGTAAAGTCGAAGCGTTGCCGGCGCTACGCTACATAGGCTCGCTGAAACTTGAATATCTCTGGAGTTATGAATTCAATTGATCTGAAACTCACAGCATATATAGTTAAGATATAATGCCCAATGTTGGCTAAGTTTTATATCTCTAACTCTAAGCTTGGCAATTTTAAAAGCATTCAAAGCGCTGCTGATGAATAAAAATAGGATATAAGCTAATAAAAATATGGTATATATATAAAATCACTTCTGTAAGTCATGAGTGTATTGTGTGATACTTTTGAATTTTAACAATATATAACTATAATATTGAAGCTAAAAGATAGTGCATATAAGATCAGGTAATCTGATTTGAGCTTTTAGATAATCCTAAAAAAATGAAAAAAAATAAAAAATCATTGCAAGAAATATAAGCTCATAGTTTAAAACTTTTAAAAATAATTACAATTTAGATAAATACTCAAAAATAAATATTAAACCCATTACTTTAAAATTGTTCTGTAGATGCGTCTATAAGTCCAGAAATTATTTTGTCAATACCAAAGAAATTTTTAGAAATATAAACTCAAGGCATTATAGTATTTAAGTTTGTTATGTAAAGGCTTCAACTGTAAGCTGCACCTTTTTTGAAGCCAATCAAACTGTAGACAGCGAGTTACAGCTACGTTGACCGACATTTTTGCTGCTAAGAAGTCAAGACCCTCGACTTTAGCGGCCACCTGTAGTGCTCCGTGACGTGTCATACCCGCATGCGACATGGTTACAGCATCCGCAGCTGTCCACGTCGAGTTAGCCATGTTTGCTCCGCTCCAGCCCCTGCTGCTACTTTCCCACTTCAATATATCAAAGCATCATAAATGCTGCCATAGTTGCAGCAGCAACAACAACAACAACAGCAACAACGAGGCGTAGGATGACAATCGTTGCCTCCTTGTGCGCCTCTTGTTATAGTCCACGCACGTGCGTGTCTCCGGCTCCAGCTGCAGCTTCAGGTCGTCTCCACTTGGAGCCTCACATGACCAGCGGCCGCTTTCATTCCCGTTCTCTCTCTCTCTCTTTCAGTATGTATGGCTGTGTCTCGCTCTCTCTGTCTGTTTGACGAATGAGTTTCATTTTTACGCCGGCCACGCATCACGCTACTTGTCAGCCAGGGCTTATCTGCTGGGAATTTTTAAGTGCTCTCCGCCCCCGCCCTGCACCCTGCTTCGTGCCCCTTTACCACGCATCGCGTCTTACCCCTGCAGTCCGTCTGCAGCTTGATGTGTGTCGTTTGTTATGAGCGTCTTTAATGTGTTTTTTCTGATGCGAAGATGACATTAGTTGGCACAACTGCTGGACTACCCTGTTGCTATGTGTTCCCACGTAGGGTATACTTGAAGAAAGTTATTCAAGTAGTTTTCTAGAGATTAGAAAAATAAATTTAGCCATTAAAACGTGTTGAAATAGTTTGTTTAAATGTTTGTAACAGACTGAAAAAGTCGTGCCTTTCCATTTGAAGTACATATAGATTCTTGACCAGCATCACTTGCCGAGACGATCAAGCAATGTCTGCCCGTCTGTCCGTTTGTCTGTATGAACGCTTAGATCACAGTTATTACAAAAGCTAGAGATACCAAATTTGACTTGATGATTCCCGTGAGTCATACGCAGATCAAGTTTATTTCAAATTTTATGTGCCACGCCTATCGCTTCCGCAAATCGATAAAGGCTTTTTCCGATTTATTGTAAAGAACGCAAGTATAGTAAAAGCTAGAAGCACCGAATTTGGTGGCAAGGTCTTAGATAAGACAATGCAGAATGTGGACTTTCAATTTTTAGATGCGACGCCCACAGCTTCGTTTTTTATAGATTTTTTATAAAAAAGTTTGGATATTGTAGGAGTTCCCTGGAAACATTACGCAGACTGCGGTTATTCAACTATTGGAAAGTGGGTGTGGTTCACCGCCCCCAGAAATCGATATTTTTTCAAATTATACGAAAAGTAGAAAAGTTAAAAAACATTTTTTCACGTAGCAAACAATAGTATCCAAGACCATACCCTGTAAATTATAACCCGAACGTAAAATAAATAGAGAAGTCCTGTTACCTCTTATATCCTCATAAATTATTTCTCTCACCTCATTAGGCAACGCTGTAGAGCTATACCCTGACACCACAAAGTAGCGTTTGTAGAGCATTAACTAAACGCTCTGTAGAATCGAACTTAAAGCGAGCTATCGATTTGTGAACTTTTTTTTTGGTCAACTCCTTGTTGACCTTTCCATAGCTCTATAACTGAAAACAAACAACGGACTTGCCGTATTTCTCCAAATTGTAAAATAGCCCAAACAATCGAACCCAATTGAATAGTATCTCTAGCTAACCTCAATTTCCATGCCATTCCCTTCGGTTCCTGTTGCTGCAATTCAAATTTCCCATTTGTTTTTTCAAGCAATTTTTTGTTGTATGCAAATGGGAAATGAGAAGCGAGAGTGAGAGTGGGTAGCGATCTATGCGGTGTACCGAAAGTTGCACACCCTTGTGGAAGAAAATAATATATTGATGTAATTTAAGTTTCAAATAAATATATAAATGTATTTTTAGAAATATTTAAAAATTATATTTTTGCATAAAACCTCAAAATAAAATTGGCCGATGTAGTATTTTTAGTTGCAAATTCTTGCAAAATAAAAAAAATCAGCCGATAGTTATACGATATATTGGCTAGTTTCGACTTATTCAGCACGGGAACTGTCTGTATATGATAGTTTTAAGCTCGAAAGGCTTTGACGCGCAGCTGAACAGGAATATATATATCGAAAGAGTCTCGAAATGACTTGCTGCTGAACAGGAATATATATATATACATGCTCTATAGTATCGAAGATGTCTCTGCTAGCTGCAGGTCAGGCGCATGGAAAGCGTATGCAAAATAACATTATCAAACAAACTGCATATGCATGAAAAATAGCGCATATCTGTGGACCTAACCTCAATCGGCTGAGCTCGCGCGAACAAACGCTCGCTCCCCCCTTCGATAGCCCGACATATCGCTGCGCTGTCCCCGAATGATATCGATGCGCCTGTGTGTTTTGTGTTTGATTTCGCGTATGCAAATAGCATGCAAAATTCTCTGGCTCGCTGCACGTTTGCTGCAGTAATTTGCACTCAAATATTTGCCGCCCGGCACGCCCACTAAACTAGCAGGCCCACGCCCATGCCACAACAATAACAGCAGCGAGTAGTGGCGTGTAGGTGGGTAAAGCAATGTGAAGGGGAAGGCGGGGGAGTGTGGGTGGCAATTAATTTGCACAAACCACTTAGTAATTAAAATGAAAAGTAAATTATATAAGCAGGGCAGGGAGCGAGCGAGAGGGCGAGTGGGAGCGAGCGAGGGGGAGAGAGAGCACAGCATCCCGGCCAGAAGCTGTAGCCGAGGCTGTAGCTGTAGCTGTAGCTGTAGCTGAAGCCTTGGCTGAGTATTTAAACTGACACACTTGCGGGCGAGCCAAAGGGGCTATGTGTGAGAGAGTGTGAGAGAGTGGGCGTGGCTGGCAAGGGGAGCAGCGGAGCCTGGTTGTTTTTAAAAGCATTTGGCGCTGCACAAATGTATCTCGAACTTCGCACACTTGACTGCCATTCAATTTGCATAGGAAATTAGTTTGTTCGCTTTGAATTGAAGTTGGCCCCACGGGTGCAAACAAGGCCAAAAGTGCTGCAGCGCGTGCGAGCGAGAGGCAGAGAGAGTGAGATAGCAAGAGCGAGCAGTAGACTCACGTGTCTCTGTGTGTGTGAGCTGCACATTTATGCGTTTTGTTGCCGGTTTGGAAAGTGGCAAATCTACCGTGTTCACTGGCGGGGGCGGTAGGGGGCGTGTGCCGAGGGCAGCTGTTACGTTAGCTTATGGACAACAGTCAAGTGCGAGCTGGCATGTGTGTGTGTGCGAGTGTGTGTGTGTGTGCGAGTGTGTGCAACTGATGCTGCACAACTTTTTGCTCGCGTGTAACTTTTTAGCATGTTGTGTGCAATGTTGCACTTGCTTAGGCGAGTGTAAGTGGGAGTGGCAGAAAGGGGGCTGGAGTTGTATGAGCTCTGGCTACCACACAGCACTGCATGCCTGCCTGCCTGCCTGCCTGCCTGCCCGCCTGCCTGCCTGCCTGCTTGCCCTACTCCCGCCTCCTGATTAACGAGCCAAAAGCGTCAGTGTGCTAAATAAGTTGCTGCTAGCTAAATTTGCGCCTTACTGTGCCAGCGGGGCGAAAACGATAATTTATCGATTTTGTTATCGAGGTCCTTTGGCCTGCGCTTACACAGTTAAAGTGCAACGTAAGGCTTATGCACACACTACATTAAGGCATGCATGTAGTTATCGATTTCTGCGACTTATCGATTTGGTCATCACCACACCACACTGTTAAGCTATGAAAAATTAGAGCTTACTTCGATCCAGGATTTTTGACTCTTGAAGCATATATTAAGTAATCGATAGATTAATTGCTCGGTTTGTATTAATAATTTATCGATTCCTTTATCGACTTTTGACTTTTGCAGCATACATAAAGTATAAAGCACATATAAAGTAATCGATAACTGAATTGCGCGGTTTGCATCAATAATGTATCGATTATTGTATCGACTTTTGACTCTTGAAGCATAAATAAAGTAATCGAAAAATAAATAAATCGATTTCTAGCGCAATGACTTATCGATTATTTTATCGAGGTTCTTTGACCTACAAAGTTAAATATTAGCTTTCAGCTTACTCAATTTACGTTACGGCAGGCATGTAGTTATCGATCTTTGCGACTTATCGATATATTTAAGGACGTTACGCAGGTAAGCTTTGAAACTTCAGAGACTACAATTGAGCAAGACTTATATAGCTTAGCAATGTGACTTGAAGCATGAATAAAGTTATCGAAAACTTGATTGATCACTTTTTAACGAAGCACTCTACATTTAGATAGAGCTTTCATAGTTTTAAAGTTATTGCTTATGGTAGAACACTTGACATGAATGCTAAACTGATAAATATATAAATTGCAGGTATATTAATTTTTATCGATAGTACGCGAAACCAGCTTGCACTGAATTTTCTCCAGCCAAGTAGTTAACAATATAAGGAGTTTTTAGAGTTTAGGCAGCCTACCAAATATAATTTTACCACTTGCATATTAGTGCAATAAAAACAGCTCACAATAGTTATCGATAGGTACGTGTGTTTCACTAACAAGTGCCCATTGGCCTGTTAATGCTCACTCAAGCGAAAGCACAGCAATGCAGCTTACTCATGCGAAGAGCTTAAAATGTATCGATAACATATCGATAAATCACTGTTCAAGCAACTTTGTGTGCGTTGCTGTTTTCCAGCAAACGTCCAGTATTTGCCTGGTTTTATGTGCGTTGCACACTCAAGAGTGTAAAATACACGGACCACCGCATACACACATACACCCACACACACACACACACACTCGCACACTCGCACGCACGCACATGCATCGACCAAAAGTGGAAAGTCATCATTATTTTGAGTGAAACGCTGAAGTTTTGCTGCAGTTGCATGCGTACGCCCAAGGGGGGCGTGGCAGATTAAGCGTTGTAGCGGCAAGAGTGGGCGACAGCTCAAGGGGCCGAGCCAGGCCAGGGCAGGGCAGAGTGCACTGTGACGACAGCATGGTAAAAATTGGAAATGGAAATTTTCATTTTGTACATGGCACGAGTGTAGCTCTGCTCGTTCCCTCGCTTTCCATCTCTCTCTCTCTCTCTCCCTTTCTTTCTCTCTCTCTACTCTGCTTTCTTCTGTTTCCAATGCTATCTGAGCCTGCGGCTGTGTTATTGTTTTTTCGACATGCTGCCCGCAATCCGAGATTCGAGATTCGCCCTGGCACCACAGCTGTCCTCCATGGTCACTTCACACACACACACACATACATACACTCACACACCCACACACACACACACTCACACTCACACACAGGCACACAGTACGCAAATAGCACTTACCGCTATTATTCGGTTCTACCTCTAATATCCTGCGGTATTTTCATCGCTTTCATTCGACATTCCACTCCACTCCACTCCAGTCCAGGCTTGTCCAATCCACAGCTCAGCGCGCCAGAGTTCACTCAAAACTCGAACTCTTTTGTTTGCGGCATTTTAATCGCTTTTGTTCGATATTTAGCACATTCCTCTGCACGCTCATTCACGTTGCAGCATGTCTAAACGCCCGAAAATGTCCGATCAGCTCTTTTATGCTGGTCTACCATGAAGTTTTAGCGGCATTTTAAGCTTTTTATGCTTAATTCGCTTTGGGTTATCGTTCTCTTTTGTTGGTTGGCAAAAGTTTGCTCGCATTTATTTTGACTGACTTTTTGAGGAGCTATTTATTAACATACTTCTTTACCTATTATAAAAACTTAATCAAAATTTGAAAAGTGCAACACCCATAATTTTGCTATAATTCAAACGTTTGTAGATATCAAAATTATGCTGGTTTCAAATAATTTAATTTTATCGATATATTTTTGGAGAGCTATTTCTTAATATAGTTGGTACTATCTATAATAAAAACTTAATTAAAAATTGGAAAGTGCTACTAGCATGATTTTGCCAAAATTGAAAAGTTTTTTTGAATTCAAAATTATGCAGGCTTGAAAAAAACTTAATTTTATCGATATATATTATTACAGCAACTATAGTTTTTTTTTAGAAAATAGATTTTAGTACAATTTCCGAGTCCAAAATAATAAACATATGATA
Source organism: Zaprionus bogoriensis (assembly GCA_035046045.1). Classification (NCBI taxonomy): domain Eukaryota; kingdom Metazoa; phylum Arthropoda; class Insecta; order Diptera; family Drosophilidae; genus Zaprionus; species Zaprionus bogoriensis. The sequence continues at coordinate 742,004 of JAWNOI010000106.1, read as the reverse complement.
TATGCGATTTTCTAGAAAATATTCAAAACTATGTGCCGGGTATTTTCTAGTCGAATTATTCAACTAAATTTTTTTCTTTAAATATTTTGCATTGTATTTTCTAAGTTTTACTATTTTTACTGAGCTATGTATACTTCCAGAAAATCGAAAGAAGTTTGCACTATAAACTTGAGGCATCCATTTTCACTCTACTATATGCATATACATATATATATATACTGCGTACACCTATATTTATAAATTATTTATACCATGCTCTTCCACTCATACAACGAAAAACTCGAGCTTGCGTATAGCTATCCATCGTATCATACACCTGACACTGCTGCCTGTATATACATAAGCGCTAGTCAATAGCTTGTGTCACGCAGCCAACGGCTGACTTGACGAGTATGACGAAAAGGCAAAGTGAAACCCGCAAGATATGCGCAGCAATCCGTAAGATACTTTTGCATCTCGAGCGAGCTGCACTCTCTGATCTGGCAAAAGTGACTTAACCAAACTTCTGGCACGAGAGAAACTTTGCCAGCAAGTTTTTCGGAGGTTTTTCCCGTACGTGGCCGAGGGAGCTGGGTAGATGCTGGGTAGGCGCTGGGGGCTGGGCTAACCGCAGAACGAAAGGGGAAAAGTACTAAATACTAAACGAAATATATTTGTTTCAGGGGCTTTTAAGCGCGCTTAAAATAGTTGAACATGCTTGTTGTTTGCTTTTGTTGTTGTTGTTGTTAATGGAGCTGCACCTGGTGGGACTTCTGCTGCTGGCACTGCTATCCCTCCTGCCACGGCTTGCTCTTCCGGCGCCGAGAACGTATCGTTAGACAAGAACTCAAAATATTTATGAAGATGCCGGGCAAAGTTTTTGGTGGCAGCTACATGAAAACTTGTCGAAACAATCTGCAGGGCAATGTCAGCAGCCCCCTTATCACCCAGCGCTCCCCCCCGCTACACTATCACGCTCTTATTGCACGCCCGTGGCAAACTTTAGACATGTGTATTAGTGGGAGACCACGTTGCGTATGTGCGATGTGCGCTGTGCGAGGCGAGGCAAATTTGAAATTTATGCACAAGTTGCAGGTCAACTGACAAACAAGCACATAAATCAATTCATCGACTGCCAGACGAGCACGCACACACACACACCCTGCACACCCTGCACACCCTACACACACCCGCACACACACCCGCACACACACCCGCCCACGAAGCGGTGGGCTTGTGTGTATTTTGTCACAGCCTCGGGGCGCAATTATTGAGTTTCGCATCAACAACAAAGGAGAACTTAATAAAACTTTCTGTCCATGCATACACATACATATGCATGCCATATATAGCTATGTGTATATATATAGATATTTATATATATTGTTAAAAACGCTCGCTATATACACTGTGGTCAACGCTTCGTGCTTATCGCGTTTGAAATGAAAGCACGACGTCAGATAAAAGCTATTTTCGATTTATTCACATATTTATTTTTTGTTTAATTTTCAATTTATTTACATATTTATTTATCACATATAGTATTTTATAGTTTTACCGATTATTCAGCCCGTGGCCTGGGCTCTCAATTTTAGCTGACTTCAGCTTGAAAAGATCGTGTCGATGCGCATCTATAACTGGACTTAATGCTGACTATTTTTAAATTGCATACAAAAACAATATTAAAAAAAAAAAAAAAAAACAGTTAATCGCATATAAAAAACATATAGACTAGTTGACTAACACTAGATCGGTTCGTATAGAGTATAAACGCTGTCGCATGCCGTTTGTCTATTTATTTTCGTGTTTTTTTTTTTTTTTTTTTTTTTCTTCCACCTTTCGTTTTGCATTTTGTTACAGTTTTGGCCCCGTTTATTTATTGAACAGCTCACAAAGGCGCTGGCGGTGGACGTGGTCGCTGCTACATTATTTACATATCCTTGTGATTTATGTCATAGACTTACATAACGTTTTATTAAAAATTTAATTGCCCTGGTTGCTGCTATCATTCCGCTCCCCTCCCCTCCCCTCTCCTCGCCACGTGCCACGTGCGCCGTGTCCCTTGAGCCGCTGCTTATGCATATCACATTTCGATGCAGTAATAATAGTAGTATGATAGTAGTAGAGAATAGTGGGGATTTGGGGGCTCAGTACCAGGTGGTGCGACTGCTCTCAGCATCGTTGATGGCAGCGCCCGTTGCACCCGCCACACTCGTCGAGGCGTCATAGCGCTCGGCATAGTCGCGCAGCATTTGCTGCACGATGCCCTGCCACTTGCGCAGCACTGGCACCGTCTGGCAGAGGAACTCGCATTCGCGCTGCTTGTTGCACAGCAGGAACGACTTCGACTGCACCGAGAGGCACACGTCGGGCAGTATGAAGTTGCCGCGCAGCAGCTGCTTGCGCCCCTTCCGCTCCGTGTAGATGAGGCACGTGTTGAAGGCGAACAGTTTGCAGTTGTAGCTGCGCCGCAGCCGGCTGTCGTTCAGCACGAACTCACCCAGCGTGATGAAGATCGCCTCGTTTAGCACGTTGAACTGGCAGTGGGAGAAAGAAAAAAAAGGGAGGGAGAGAGAGGTAGAGAGAGAGGTAGAGAGAGAGGTAGAGAGAGAGGTAGAGAGAGAGGTAGAAAGAGAGAGAGAGAGACAGAGAGGTAGAGAGAGAGGTAAAGAGAGATAGAAAGAGAGAGAAAAAAATATAGAGAGAGGTAAGCAGAGAGAAAGAGAGAGAGATAGAGAAAGAGAGAGAGGTAAAGAGAGAGAGAGAGAGAGAGAGAGAGAGAGAGAGATATAGAGGGAGAGAGAGAGAGAGAGAAAAAGAGAGTTAGATTAGTACATGATAATCAGTAATCCCTTTATATATTCCTGATCAATCTCAGCAGACGGCAACAAAAAGAGAAAATAACTTTTATACTACACTTATGATTTAGTTTTTTCCTATTCCTCAGGCATTTCCTATAAAGTACATACATACTACTGTGGGCAAAAAGTAAGGTGAATTTTCCATTTAAAATTCGCGGGCTTAAGATGGCGGACTAGTTATTTTTTTTCTTGAGTTGGCAGGACTTTTAATGACATCTGGCGGTAATTTCATGTCAATGTCAGTATCACTACTATATTTACGCTTGTGTTTATCAAAGATCAAGAGTATAGACTTTCGATTTTTACTAAGTCTGATGGTTTTGCACTCGTTTTTCGTGACCATTTCGCCAAAAATTCGACGCATATCGTTCCGCAACCAGCGTATTCTCCTGATTTGGGTCCGTGTGACTTCTGGCTATTCCCGAAACTCAAGAGACCACTCTGGGGATTAAAGAGATAAAAGAAAAATCGACGAGGGCGCTCATGGCTATACCGGAAAGGGACTATTTGGCCTGTTTCGAGGATTTGAAAAAAACTTTGGCATTAATGTATTTCATAGGGGAAGGGATTTCTTTGAAGGGGATGAAATTGATTTAGGAGAATAAAAAAAAGAATTTTCACCTTACAAACAAATTCACCTTTCTTTTTGCTCACAGTAGTATGGGACATAGATATCTACCTATCATTATTCTGTATTCTTAAGTTTATTTCCTAATTGCAGATACATACCTACATTATGTACAATCCTAATGCACATTAGCAGACATCTAACATTATATAATTCTTCATTTTATTTATTTTTGAATTGTTCCTTTCTAAAATCTATATGCTTATATAATGCGTATGTATTCTTGATCCCTTGACGAAAGTATATACCCAGGATATAATAATATATTTACATAAGAAGTATATACATTTTTTAAACCTCAACCTGCCTTTTTTTAATCTAAGAAGTCTATTCACATATAGCGTATATATTCTTGATCAAAGTGAAGTGTAAGCTCCATGCCTCTACGTACCGCATTGAAGTGATTGATGTCGTTGAGCTGATCCGCTTGATTGGCCCGCTCCACGAGTTCGCGCAGCCGCGACTCCAGCCGGCAGAGCACCTCGAAGACGCGCTTCGAGATGAGCTCGCGATGCTGGAAGAATGTCTGCACCAGTTTGCTCAGCAGCAGCGGGTAGCGCGTCATGCGCTGCACCGGCTTCAGCAGAAAGCTGCGCATGCCCAGCGGGTCGTTCATTGTGATTTGCAGGCGCTGCAAATGGGCAAGAGTTTGTGCAAAGATTCCGCTTTTTTAATTTAAATATTTGCATTTTTTAAAAAAATAATAATTTAAAATTACGCTAAATACGAATCCACAAAAATTGCACTAAGTGCATGAACTTAAGGGCCAGATTATCACAAGAATAATCCTCAGAAATCCGAAAAACAGCATAACATAAAATTAAATAATGCTAAAATATTAAACATTTCTTAATAACCTTTTAAAAAATAAAAATTAATGGTTCAAAAATTACTCATACATTACTAAATAAGAATACTTAAAACTAAGAAATTGTTTAAATAATGCACGAAACCCAAAGAAATAAATAAATATACCCCAAAAATTCTTTAAATTCTTTACAGCCTAAAAAAAACTAAATAATCCTAAAGCTTAAATAAACTAAAATACTCTCTATAAATTTCCTGAAAAATCAGAGAACAAGCTCAAAATTAATACCAATTAAAACCTTGAAAAATTGTTTAAATAATGCACGAAACCCAAAGAAATAAATAAATATACCCCAAAAATTGTTTAAATTCTTTACAGCCTAAAAAATAGTAAATAATCCTAAAGCTTAAATAAACTAAAATACTCTCTATAAATTTCCTGAAAAATCAGAGAACAAACAAAATTAATACCAATTAAAACCTAAAAAAATTGTTTAAATAATGCACGAAACCCAAAGAAATAAATAAATATACCCCAAAAATTCTTTAAGTTCTTTACAGCCTAAAAAAAGTAAATAATCCTAAAGCTTAAATAAACTAAAATACTCTCTATAAATTTCCTGAAAAATCAGAGAACAAACAAAATTAATACCAATTAAAACCTTAAAAATACTCTTTCAAATGATATCGATAGAAAGAGAGAGAGAGAGAGAGAGAGAGAGAGAGAGAGAGCACGCCGCTTACCTTGAAGAAGAGCTCGTAGGAGTCATACAGTTGCAGGCTGGCCCGCTGGCTGGCCGCGAAGAGCACATAGCAGTAGAAGCAGCCCCGCTCGATGAGCGCCAGCCAGCCCTCGAATAGCATCTCGAGCTGCTGGCGATGCTGCAGCATGAGCGGCAGCAGCATGTAGCGATGCAGCGCGGCGATTTCGGCGATATTCGCGAGCAGCACATGTTGCTGCCCCCGCAGGCCATCGGGCAGGGAGTCGCCCTCCTGTTCGAAGATGCGCGTGTAGCGGTGCAAATCGCCGTTCAGATCCTCGACATACTGCCGCTCCGTGGCGACCAGTTCGTCCAGCACGAAGCGGCCGCACTGCTCGGCGACGTCGCTGCTGACGCGCCAGCGACAGCAGGCGGTGTCGATGCTGTTGCTCGAGTTGCTGCGCTCGTTGGTGCCGAACCTGGTGTTCACACGCCAGTTGAAACTGGAGCTGGCATGGGAAGCGACACTGGAGGCGGCGCTCGTACGCGTGCTGGAATGGGATCGGGCGCCCACAATGTTACTGGAGCTGTCTCTGTCTCTGTCTCTGTCTCTGGATCTGGATCTGAAGCTGCAACTGGCTTCGGAGCTGTCACTGGCCCGTGCACCCGGACTCGAGCCGGAACTCGAGGTGCCGCAGGCGCTCATGCTGCGACCGTGTTAGGCGGAGTACTGGGTACTGCTTAGCAGCGAAGCTGGCGCTGTGCCGCAGCTCTTGACTCATGCGCAGCTGTTTTCACTGTGGCTTCCACGCGTCATCGTCATCATCATCACCATCACCATCACCATCAGCGTCATATTCGCCGCCGTGTGGTACTGACTCAGTGGAGCTGCGGTCGCCGCAGTTGCTTCACATCGTCGCTTGCAATACGCAATTAAATTTTAATTACGCTTTGAGCGCTGCAACATGCTAACAACTTGCCTCGCTGCCAGTTGCAAGTTGCCAGCACTGCGCTGCCCTTCGTCCAGACGCATTGCATTCTTCTGGGCCACTTGCCGTTTGCTTGGGCCACTTTAATGACAATTTATCGCCAGGAATAACCGAGCGATGGAGTCCACTGTAAATTGGTCGGGCACAGTGGGCGCCATTGGCCGGAAAGTGCAGTTATTGTATTGGAAAACTGCAGGAGTTTTTGGGTATAAAATTTAAAAAAATATATATATTTATTTCTATGAGTATATTTATTATATCTATTAGTCCGTCTGAAGGTCTACCAAATTCGGTGTAGCACCAATTCAGCATATTTCAGATAGCGATAACTCAGTGCGTACAGCAGCAAATCTGTTCAAATTAAGTATATAGCTTGCTATCTATACGATTTCGACTTCTAAGAAATATTTCTAGAATCGAAACAAAAATAACGAAATTGCACGTAAAACAATTTACAGTAGTTTCATATTATTTGCGCAATCAGCGGTTATATATATAATCTTTGCTTGTATAAAAATACGATCTGTCCTATTTCAAACGCTATTCAAGGAATTCCTTATAAAAATGTTGATCGTTAATATCGGCATTGAGCTCTCGCAAATTGCTCATCATTCAATATTTGTTATGCAACATATTTTTAAAATATTTCTCAGTTTGTGGTAAACGATCAAAAGTGCAGGTTTTGTAATAAAAAACTTAAAAATGTATATAAACATAAAAAAAATTTTTTTCGAAGATTTTCCAGTTGGAATTAAAAAAAAAACAGCGTTCGTTTTTTTCTGTTTTCAACTATTTTTCATACTACATAACTACATACATGAACTACATAATGCATAAATAGGTAATTTCATATAACGCATGGATTTTATATGCTGACAGTACTAAAATACCTTGCAAATTTACAAATGTTAATAAAAAATTACTTATTTTGACTTAAACAGTCGAATTAGATAGATCAGTCAAATATATAGTCTGTATTCTGCTAGAAATTAAAATTTTTCCATGGGATTGATATCGAAAGGAACTCAAATTTTTTTTTTTCATTTGATTTAAAAGCTATTTTCAGGCCAATTGTAATTCATATTTGACTTACGAAGAAATTAGGGAAGTATTTTCCCACATAATTTAACTTCCGCAAGAAATTAAGGCAAATAAAAATAGAATTCCCTGAGTGAATCGCATTTCCCACGCGCAATTTTGGCAAAATGTGTGTAAGAAATACTTTTCTGCCTTCCGTTCCGCTTGCCTGCCCATATTCCTACTCTTTCTCAGTCTCTCTCGCTGCTCTCTCTATCTCTTTGTATATGTATATTCTGGGAAAAGTTACCATTTCTCGGGTTTGGGGCTGAAAATTAAATTTTTGCGTATTAAATAACGCTTTCGGCACACGTAATCGATGGCCCTCGCCCACTGTGCGGCGCCTACGAGCGGGCGCCTGCCCGGCTGCCTGGCTGCCTGTCTGCCACGTCTGCCCGCTGTTTTGGCGTCTCAGTTGCACCTGCACACGGAGCGTATGCGCAATAAATAAATCAGCTGTAATTAAAAGCGTCCAGCCAAGTTCCCAAAGACTCCCAATTCACCCATCGTCCAGTCGACATTGCTCCCGCTCTCTCGCTCTCTCTCCCTCTGTCTCTCTGTCTCTGCCCTTCATCTTTCTATGTGCTGCCCTCTCTTCCTCTTTCTCTGCTTGTACTCGCCTCAACTGTCAACCTGAATTTGCGTTTGCCTTCTCCTTTTACTCTCTTCCTTTTGCTCTGCCTAGCTAAAGCTGCGTCTCCCTGCCTCCTGTCTCTTTCCCTCCTCTCTGTCTCTCTCTCTCTCCCTCTGGATTGGCTGCTTTGTTTGGCACACACAACTCGCAGCTATAAATTACGTTGTGTTCCAGGAATTTGCCAGTGCAAAAAGTAGCAAAAAGAGAAAGCATGACAAAGCGAGGGGGCAGGGAGACAAGGGAGACAAGGGAGAGCGGGAGCGATGGGAGCAGCAACTAAAAAATGGTATAAATTCATATTTCTGTTTGGCCTGGCAGCGAATCTGGGCAAAGATAACGCCGGCCGGCCCTGCGAAAGCCAAACCTGCACCCGCACCCGTACCCAAAACCGAACTCGAACCCAAAGCGGAGCGAAAACAAAAACCGGCAGAACGCCAAGAGGCCAAAAGCGTTCCATAAATTGCGATGTGAAAGAGACCCGCGGGGACAACTGGCAGACAGGCCTGTGATTGTGCTCCAAAACAGATACCGGGTGTTGAGAGTGTGGGAGAGTCGCTGAGTGCCACAGCGAGAGAGAGAGAGAGAGAGAGAGAGAGCGAGAGCGAGAGAGTGAGGCGGAAGTAATGCGTGTAAAGCTCGATTTCTTGAATTCACACTAATTACGCTGAGCCTGCGATAAGCTGCAGCTTAAAAGCGACTTAGCTCCGAGTTTGAAGTCAAACTTGCAGTTCAATGGAGCCTACTTATAGCAAGATCAGACACATTCAACTTGATATTTATAGCTTGACCACAGTTCAATTACTTCATTACGTTGCAATGACTTGAAGACTTGACTTGAAGACTGCTCGGCTGAGTATTTATGATTATGAAATAATTAAACTGAGCTCAAGCTATAAATATCATAGTAAATAAAAAAAAAAAAATATATATATATACGTTTATACGTATAATATGAAAAATATATATATGAAATGCTACCATATTCCTGATTTATTATTTTAAGCGCAGCTTTCTTTAAGCTTCCTATAATATAAATAACAAATATTATTTTACAGTATTCATATTTATAGTACAGATTTTTTTTAACTTTCTATAATTGTATATATATTGTATAAATCATTATTTATTATTTAAGTTTATAGCGCAGCTTCTATCTTGCTTTCTATAATAATATAAGTATAAATGAAATATTAATAAAAAGTAAACACAGTCTTGATATTATTATTTATATGTGTAATACAGCTTTACTAAGCTACAAAATATACTTATAAAATATGTATATAGATATATTTAAAATATATCTAACATATATATATATTTATATATATAGCTGATCTGCGCCGAATCGACATAATCATACGCCCAGTAGTCTCTCAGTTTTTTTGATAAAACTCACAGCAAATACTTTTCCTTGCAGAATTTTAAAAATATAATAGATAATAATAATGGACAAAAATAAATAGAATATAAAATATACTTAACATAAATATATACCTGATCGGACCTGACACTAAATCGCCGTAGCCAAAAGCGCAGTAGTCCCTCAGTTTTTTCGATGAAACTCGCTGCACATAATATTCCCTGCAGAGCTTTCTAAATATATCGGGGGCAAGCCTGATATGACAGTAAAAACTTAAAGCATATTTTTGATTGTTTTTAAAAATATTACAACACAATAAAATAAATAAATAAAAAATAATTATCTATAGATTATAATACAATACAACTTGCCTAGAAAAAAAGTAAGACCTTGATGAAGTCGTAATAAAAATTATAATAAAAATTATAATATAATAATAATAATAAAATAATAAATAAAATAATAATAAAATAAATAATAAAAAGGCTTTGTGGTGAGCTTTTATCATTTCAGTCATATATATGCCGTTTAATATGACAAAATGGGTATGACCAGCTGAAGGCCCTGCTGCATTTCCGCGCAAACTTAGAGCTTTAATCGGCTTTAAAGCTCTTGACTTGACTGAAATATGCTCAGCCATTATTTCACTTCTTTTGGCCTTCACTCTTTGTGTCGAGTGGAGACTGATGAGTGGGAGGAGGTGCCACGCCCCCGCAATGAAATGCAGCTTTTTGCTGCTGCGGCGGCGGCGGCAGCAGCGGCAGCGGCAGCGTGTGTTGCATACTCCGCGCTGAGCTAAGTGGGCAAGTACCGTTATTTGCCCGACTGCCCGAGCAGATTGCCTGTCAGCGCGCGCACACACACATGATACACACACACACATACACAAACAGACGCACACACACATCACGTAGCACGAAGTGAGCGGGAAGCTTCCTCCATGGGCGATTGCGCCGTCACTTAGTTGGCCATTTCGCTGCCAGCTTTGTTTAATGTACTTGCTTGCCCAGCCACGCTCCCCGCCTACAGCTGCGACTACGTCTTGCCCTTTGGTAGACGGCATCTTCGTGCTGCGGCCAAAGTGTTTCGCTCTGCGCTTGATTGACACGATATGATGACAGGCGAGGGCGGGCGCGCCACTTGCTTGGAGCCCGACGATCGATAAGCCCACGGGTAAGTCAAGCTGTAGAGACAGGGAAAGAGGGGAACGAGGCAGGGGGGGGGGGTGTGGGTTTGGAGATGCAGCAGAGGCGAAGAAAGTGGGCAGATGCAGGGAGACGGAAGATAAAGCTGTAGACGGAGCAGCAGCAACGGCAGCGGAAATGCGAGCTGACATTTGCCGGACTCAAAACGCTCACAAGTGCGCGCATGAGGGCCAAACACACACATATATATAAGGAGGCGTGGCAAGCTATTGTAATTTATTCATCAACTCAAACTTAGGCGCTCCAGACAAGAATCTTTAGGCATCCGAAAATTGCTTAACAATTCTTGGAAATTGCGAAAAGGAAATTTCAAATGATTTTCAATAAAAATTTGCATTATCATCAAGTGCACTGAGCTGTGAAATAAAGACAGATGCAGTTCAAAGAGAGAACGTATAATTTAGGAATTTGTCCATAACTTTGTTGTTTACTCTACGATTTTCATAATTTTTAATAAACTAGAGAATTACCTAAAATTGTGCATAGCTACGAAATTTAATGTATGTAGCTTTTAAGAGCACAAAGTTAGCTACCGTAAAGTAATATTTTTGTTCGTAACTAGCGCAGAAAAGAGCGCTATAAAAATTTAAAAAAAAACTAAGCTGTGTATGCCTCAAAAGCGTCTGTGTACCAAATTTGAAATCTTTAGCTGCTTTAGTCACGGAGATCTGACTGTTTATGCAGTCAGACAGATCAAATGGACAAAATGATTTCAGCCATAGATACCAAAGAAAAATATAAGTAGTTTCGCTGCTTTACGTTTTCGTACCAATTTAAATTACACTTTTTTGGCTTTTTCTATCAGTATTTTAAGTTGAAACAATGAGAAACAAGTTAAAAATTGGAAGAATTTTGGATTTATTTAATTAGAAGAGGAAAAACTGTACACATTTGTTTTAAATACTAACGAGTATCTTTATGTGGGCCTAGTAAAGGGTATTTTGAAGTCGTGTTAGTTGTCTTATGTAGTTAGCTGATGCCTCTCTACTAAAAAAGAGTATCTTGTGTGAGTTATTAAAAGTGGGCCTAGTGAAGGGTATTTTTCGTCGTGTTTGCAGTCTTATGTGGTTAACTCAAGCTTCTTTACTTAAGGAGAGTATCTTGAAGTCATTACAGTTGCAGCAAACTAACAACGTTTGGCTTAGGTGTTGATGAAGGGTATATACAAGTCGTGTTATTGACCTTATGTAGTCAGTTGAAGGTTCAGGGCGGCATTAAATGGCATTCTGGAGTCATGCTAGCTGTTGCAGTCGGTAAAGGCTATGTTCGAATTGTATTGACAGCTTTAGGCCTAGTTAGGGTAGGGTATATTTAAGTCATATACCGCTGGATAGTGCAGGTTATTTCCATTTGGTGTTTGCCTAAGCTGAGAGTAAGGCGTGAGCAGCTGTAGCTCTCAATGCAGGGTATCTCTGCGTTATGTGTAACGCGTGAGCAGCTGTAGCTCTCAGTGCAGGGTATCACTGCGTCATGTGTTCCACTGCAGCTAATGATCGGCATGATTAAGAGCGTAGTCCAAAATCAGTTGCTGTTGTTGCACGAGCTGTTGCAGTTGCTGCCGCTGCTGCTGCTGCTACTTGAGTTGTTGCCGATTTCAGATAATTTATGTCCGTCCAAGTGGCGACCATTAGCGCTCCGGCCAGGGCCAGGGCCAGTGCCAGTGCCACGACCAGCAGCAGCAGCAGCGCGAGCGCATCGCCAGCTGCATGATAAATGTGCCGCATTAGCGCGCCATTTGTGCCACAACAATAAATACCCCACCGCCTTGCCCTACCCCTCGCCGCGCGGCAGTCGTAGGAGACATTGACTTCGTTGCGGGGAGCTGATCGGACATTTTGGTTAATTTCGCTGCGGGAATTTGAAATCATCTTTAAATTAGGGAGCGACCGCTGTCCGTGTATGTGCATGTGTGTGTGTGTGTGTGTGCCGCTAATTGAGTTGTTGCCGCCGCACACAGGGAGGCAGACGGGGAGAGCGAGTGAGCGGGGGAGCGGCGGTTGGGCGAGGTATGCGCCACACATTTGCCACAATTTGGCAAACAAATCACGTAGGAGCTGCCGCTGCTCCTCCAGGCTCCCACTCCCTCCCTCTCTCGCTCTCTCTCTCCCCTAGCTCTGCCCACATTGCTGTGTTCTGCTTTGTTTTTTCATTTTTGCTGATTTTTGCCCTCTTGTTCGTCTGCCATTTTCCCCTCTGCCCCTCTCTCTACACTTCTCCCCATTGCTCTTGCTCTTGCTGCACACGTAACGTAACTGAATTTGTCGTATTAGTCGTGTGACCCCATCAAAATGCTCGCCCCCTCGCACCATAAATTAGTTATATATATTCTTGTGCCAGTCGCGGCACACGACGAGCAGCTTATTATTTCGCCAGCATGGTATATCATTACACTGCGCGTAGTCCCCCCGGATCAGAAGTCTATAATTGGCAACTCTTTGCCCCGAATTGATTGGCAGTGTGAAGTAGTCTCCAGAAATTGGAAATTGTAATCGATATTTGATAGAAGTATAATTAGACGTTCACTGTTCCATTCCATTTTGACTGACTTTAATAGAACGTATCGAGTACATTTAGTAAAAATACCTTACTCGATTCTGAGTTTTTTTGACGTCATAGAACAAAAAGATACCAGAAACGACCCGAAATACATAGAAGAGTGTTGAAAAAGAAGGTATTGTACGGTTAGAAATGCTCTTGTTATATTGCAAACGTTCCAAACTGCAGTTCATTGAAAAAATTCGTTTTATAGGGGCGGTGGGCGTGGCATACAAATGTCGAAAATCCAACTTCTGGAAAATGTTGCACGGAACCCTCCTACAAAGTTTGATACTTTTATCTCTTATTGTTATTGAGTTACTTGCAATAAGACGAAAAACGCCTTTATTGATTAGCGGAGGCGGTGGGCGTGGCACATAAAGTTTGAAATAAACTTATTATGTGTATTGTATACATAAACACTCCCATCAAGTTTGGTGTCTCTAGCTCTTTTGACAGCTGAGATCTGTGTGTTCATACAGACGGACAGACAGACGGACATGACCAAATCGACTCGGGTATCGATGCTGATCAGGGATAATACTTTGTATGGTCTGCCACTTATCTTTCTACTTGTTTAATACATTTTCACAAAGTTAATATTTTCAATGGGTAAATGGTATAATAAAAATACTGTATTTTCGATATTTAGCCAAAACAAATATTTCCATTTAAAAATATATAATTACTTAGTGTTTCGTGCCACTTCATTCCACATTCTGTTAAATATTACATGCAACTCCATTTTCAAGTTATTTTATTTTATTTTATTTTTTTTTTAAGCGAAACACAAAGAACCTTAGCATATTTTGTACATATTCCACTGCGTGGCACCTACATACATTTATTCCACACAAGTACACTGTGTGCTCCATTGTATGCCAAAGAATTATCGATACACGCTTTGTGTGCGGGGTATTCCTTTTGTCAGAAATGGGCCGAATTTACATTTACTTAATTTGAGCTTCGCTCCGCAGCGAGCGGAATATGCAAATGGTGTGCCCCTGCAATTTTAAATGCTTTTGCTTATCGCGCGCATCGCTGCTTTGTCTGCCTGTAGGTGAGAAGCGACCTCCTCCCCCCGTCATCCTTGCCTGCTCCCTCTTCCTCGCTTGCCGCTGGATGAGAGTTTTGTGTCGTTTTGCATAGTTGATGCATATGCATGAGTTTTCCAACGAGCAGCGGGCGGCGGGCGGCGGGCGGCTGGCGGCCCTGTGTCGCTGCGACTAACTTGGCGTTACTTGCTTGCCACGCCCACTGCGATGATGTCATGAACGGACAGCAAAATTATCGACACTTAAAATGTTGCAAGCGTCGCCGGTTTCGCCCAGCCCGGGCCCGACGCTTATGTAAGCTTAATGTTTATGCAGCTTATGCTTCATAAATTCCCCCAAAAGGCAGGGCCAGTCCTGGGGGTAGGGGGGGTTGGTACAGCGAAGCTGAAGCGCGCGCTGATGTCTTTGTCTTCCGGTGCGATGGCCGCCATTTTGTGCGCTTCGCTTTTTACTTCCGCTGCGCTGTGCCATTTGTTTATTGCCAGTTTTCATTGCTTCATTTTGGAGCCCCACCAAATGCGCACCCGCTGCACGTCGCTGAACCGCTCCTGCTACGTTTTTATTTCCCCGGCTGAGACGACGAGCGTAGCGTCTGCCTGATGAAAATATTTTTACGACAAGTTTTTCGCAAAGATTTGCAACATTTGCAGAAAGCGCCAACAACAACAACAACAACAACGCGACGACGACGCAACGGAAGCACTGCGAATCAGCGCAAAATGAGCGCAGCGGGAAACAAACCAGAAGCAGTGTGCGGGGCAGCGGGAGAAAGCAGCAGCTGAAAATCAGCCAAAAAGAGAGAGAGAGAGAGCGAGCGAGAGAGGGGAACGTCCGCTCGAATGAAACGCACATTTTGGCCATAAAACGCTTAACGCTGACGTTCGGCAGCGGCCACGCCCCCTGCGCCGCATCCGGAAGTTGTCATGTTTTATGTTTACATCATCGCCAGCAGCAGCGGAAGCAGCAAACGCAGCGCGAATAATGGCAAGCAGCGCTGCTGCGGGGCGTGGCAGCCAACCAGCTCTCTCGCGCTATCCCTCACAATGTTGTGCAATTTTGACCTACAAGCACCCACCTACCTGCCCCCTCCCCCCCCCCTGACGCTTGTCCCTCGCGCACTTTCGCATGAATTTTGCATGCGGCAGCAGAATTGCAAAATTATAATTAGGCAAGTGAAACTGAAGCCAAAGCCAAAGCCCAAGCTGGAATTGAAATTGAGCGCGTTACAACAACAACACACCACTGTGCGTGTGCGTGAGCGTGAGCCAGGAAGCGCTTGCAGTGCTGTGCGGTCAGCGGCAGGAATTGAAAGCAGCAAAAATCGTGAAATTTAGCTTTTTACACTTTTTATACAATTTAAGCAATTGGAAATTGTATATTCATTTTTTGCAGTACAATAGGCATCAGCTTGATTTGCTCATGTCCGTCTAACTGTCCGTTTGACTGTACAGACACACAGAGCTCAGCTATTAAAAGAGCTAGGGACACCAAATTTGGCATGAAGGTTTCGCTATGGCATGCGCAGACTGTGCTTACTCCAAACTTTATACGCCTCGCCTACTGCCTTCAGGAATTGATATTTAAAATTATAAACTTGAATATTAAGCAAAGTGTGTCATCTAAAATATTAACATTTCGCACAGTCGTTGTTAACTTTAATGTAGGCATGCATACTAAATTGCAGCCCGATCGCACAATAAACGAAAGAGTTATGACTATAAAATACAAAAGTAGCAGCGACAGGCTGCTCTGTATGTGTGAGAGCGGCCTGTGTGTGCGCGTAGATGCTAAAGCAGTTCTTAGACTCAATATTTCAATATTTCGAAAAAAGTTATTAGCTTAAGTGGTGGAATAGTCGCTTTCTACAAAGTTTTCAGAACTATAACTTCATTTAATAAATTTAATTATTTCTTAGTTGCGAAATTCAGTTATTTGCATATTAAAAGTTGTGAAACTTTTATTTAAATAATTAATTTTATTTAATTAATTTAATCTTTTCTTAGTGTCAAAATTCAGTTATTTGCATATTAAAAGTTGTAAAACATTTAATTGCAATGTGTTTGTTACTGCAAAATTATAACATATAAAAAGTAAAAAAATAAAAATAAATAAAAAACCACTTATGGAAAGCTATTAAATTATTTATATTTTAGTTAAAAACTTTTAATTACAATATTTTCTCAACAGCAATTAAATAAATAATAATTAATAAATTTACAAAAATCAATTAATCCTTTTTGAAAAATTTCAGCTTTTTTCTGGCTGATTTTTTACGCCATGTGGCAACACTGCGAGCGGGCAATAAGCTCTCAGTTGTGCTACACTCGGTCTACTAACAACCTACCGCCACACCGTTGATCTGTTTTGAAGTCCACGCACGTTCGCACATAAAGTTCATTTTATTAGCTGACGTTTCTCTTTGCTTGCGCTCGTTCTGCCTCTCACTCTCTCTCTCTTGCTCCTTTCTTCGTGCTCTTTTGCGCGCTTGATTCCTTTTTGCATTCTGCTGCCATTTCTAATCTGCTGCTGCTGCCGTTGTTGTTGTTGTTGTTGTTGTTCTGCTTCTTCTTGTTATTCATGCTGGCACAGTGTGGCCAGCCGGCGGTTAGTTAGCAAATGACAATCAAAGTGCGTGACAGACACTCGAGTAAATGCTAATTTTTTAGCTCAGTTTTAAGTATGAATAAATTAAATACTTATATTATGCTTTTATGTATATGAATGCATGCTTAACAATTAAAATGACACTGATTTGCATACCAGTATTGTTGCCGATCGCCGGCAAGTTGGTATTTTTTTTCGGATTTGATCGCCACGCACAGTCTGGTCACACTGCACGCCTTATGCTGATTAGCAAATGGCGGCGTTTTCCTGTTGGCAAAAGGTTGGCGTCGCGGCGACGCGTAATAACTTTTAGTTGCGCCGCCACGCCCATTGGCAGGCGCAAATAAATATTCAATTGCAAATGAAGCGGGGCCAAGTGGAAGCAGTGGCAGGAGCGGCACGCAGTAGCTGGCACGTGGCACATGGCACCGCCAAATGGACGCGTTCAAATTGCAAATTGCGCTCGTTTACAAGCGAAATAAATGCGCGCTCGCGCGCGCGCCCCTCCATTAGGTGCCACACCCCCACCGCCCGCCAACTAACAGCCGCCCACAATGGCCTTTTGCCTGGTTAGAAAAATGAAGCGTCGTGCCGCAAAAGACAAGTCAAGTAAGTGGCAGTAGGTGCATGAGCGGGAGGGGTGGGGGGAGGTTGTGTAGGCTGTAGTTAAGGGCAAGAAACGTTGACTGTGAGAGATGGAGGCATTTTTGTGTTGCGTGCTTTTTTGGGCGCATAATTAGATAAGCAGCGCAACGTCTAGCCAAGCCCCGCTGTAAGCGAAGCGTAACCGTCCCTCTGCCACCCCCGTCCCGTACGTCCACTCACTCTCAATATATACTCTACGCACACATCCGGCCAGCTGTCCGGGGCAGACAGTGTCACAACAAGCTGTTGACAGATGGCGCGTCATAAAAGCAGCGACGTCGACAGCGACGTCGGCAGCGGCAACGGCAGCAACAATGCGCCGCCAAATGTCTGAGGTTAGGGCTGGGTTGGGTTCAAGCCCTCCGGGGGCCAAAAGGCGCACCTGAGACAAAACGTTGAGATAGTGAGGGGGCGGGGGAGGGAGGAGTGGGTGCTGCTAGCATGGAGGACACAACATGCAATTATACGCAATCAACATAAATCATTCAAATTGCCACAAAAAGCGAAATGTACACTTTGAATGCGGTCGAGCGCGAACGTAGACAGCAGATGTGAGAAGCAGGGCAGTGCTGCCTAGTCAGCCTTTTTTCGGTCAAAGTGCAGCAGAAAATCTGGCTTTCTATTAATTTTTATTTTTATTATTATTATTATTATTATTATTATTATTATTATTATTATTATTATTATTATTATTATTATTATTATTATTATTATTATTATTATTATTATTATTATTATTATTATTATTAATTATTATTATAATTATTATTATTATTATTATTATTATTATTATTATTATTTATATTATTTTTATTATCATTACCATTATTATTACTATCATTATAATTATTATTATTAATATTATACACCTAAATTGTTCCTATTATTTTTACACATATTCTAAGTAAATTTTCAACCTGCTTTGGCTCCTTTTTATAGCTTCGCATTTAATCAAACTGTTTGCAGCACTGAAGTCGAGTGCAAGAAGGCCGTCGAAACGAGACGCAGAGGTAGGCGAAGATAGGAAGCGAAGCAACCGCAAAGGAGCCGCCAGGCTAATTTGCAATTGAAATGCCTAAGCCAAGACAAATTTGGTGCGTACGCCAAGGTTGGGCAGGCTCGTGCTCTGCCGGCAAAGGACAGAGCTGGGCATGGCCGGTAGACAGCATTACGCATACGCCGCGTTGTCAACAATTTTGAGCCGTATTTACGTGTGCGCGCGAGTGTGTGTGTGTATGTGTGTTGGCAGAGCTGACAAATGCGACAGCGGCACGTGAGCCAAAGGAGACCACATCAAACCGGGCCAAGTCAAGCCAAGCCAAGCCAAGCCTGTCCAGGTAAATGTCAATGTCAAACATTTCATTCGGGCCTCACGCAGTTGAATTTCGGTTTGCGCTCTTTGATTAATTCCGCTGTTGCTCTCAATAACCTTAAAGGCTCGGGCACTGGCAGGTGTGTTTAATACCTAATGAAGTCCAGTAGAAATATTACTCAAAATTGAAATATTTAGATACAACGATCTGTGGCTGATTGAGTACTGTAGACTTCTGTCGGAAAACATATTGAAAGCGCTAACTGGTGCATAAAACTCAAATACCAAACTAATAACTATTCTAAAAAAACGCATATGGTCTATCCAAATAAGATAAATTTCCAAAAACTCATTGATTTTCGTTGGACTATCACAGAAACCTATGCGCATAGCTCAAGCACTAACGAGCTCGACAAATTTAATCGAAATCCGGTCAATATATTTTACTACTTCTACTACTCGCAATTTTTTTGTACAGCAAACAAAATCGGAGCGACAATCTGTTTTTGCCAAAGCCCCAACAGATTTTACAGTTTCATCTGAAACAAAAAAGGGCTGCATTTTTTCGCTGAAATTATGACAATTTCAATGAATGACTTGCATAAAATGAATCACAACTTATGTACATAAATCGAATATTAAAACTAGCTTTCAATATCATTGTAAATTGAGCTGAAAGTTGCGACGAAAATCAGAAACATAATGGAAAAAAAACTCTGGACCTTTTTGTTGAGTTTTCGCCAGAGCACACAAAAGGAATGCCTTTCACAATATTACGCACATTAAATGTCATAAATACAGCCATACATGTGTATATCACATGCATCGCGATTTAATGAAATCCCTTTTGGTTCAGTTGCATCGCACTGCCGGAATGTGGGCGCAAATTGTTGACTTTTAGAATGCGAGTGAGAAGAGCAGTGGAGTAGGATGAGGCTTAACGTTATCTTCAGTACATATATTGAATACATACATATGCACAATGCGAAATTTAATATCGAAACAATCACATCGCAGACGTGTTTTTAGTGTTCGCAAAATTGAAATCTTGAACTTTGAATTTGAAAAAGAGACGAAGGCTCTGTCGAGCGACGGAAGGAAAGTCGACTCTTCACAATATACCATACTTTCCATAGCTCCTTAGTTGTTGTTGTTGTTGTTAGTTCGGTCATCGCTGGTTTCTCCCCCAATTAGTATTATTATCTTGTTCCCTCTCATTCCGGCTGCAGTTTTCATGCGTTTCTCTTTTCTTTTTTTTTTTTTGTTTGTTGTTGTTTGTCTTTCCACTTCGTTTTCTGTTCCCTGTGGCCGTAATGCGAGTGAAGCACCCGAAAAGTCAAACGAACGAGTCTTCAGTCAAACAGGCTGGGCTCCTGAGCGCCTCCGCTGCCGCTGCTGCTGCTGCTGCTGCCCACCGGCAGGGCGAATATATGCGACAAGGTCAACTGGGTGTATGCAATGACGGCTGAGGGGCACAGGCCGAGGGCCTCCTCGAGGGTTACCCATTTGGAGATCTCATCGCCGGGGCACACGATATGCATGTAGATAATGTCATCGATCACGGTGTGACTAATGATGGCCATCAGGTTGCCAATGCCATTGGCATTGATCAGCGTTGTCGGATTCAGATTGATGACCATTTCCGGGCGGCGGGTAGGGGGTGTATCTGAAATGCGCACGGTGGCAAAGGGGAAAAGAGAAGAACCATTTGTATTCGGCGCGGGCACTCACGTAGCCGATCTGACCTGCGCTTCAAGGCTCGTATGGCTCCAGCATATGTCCTATATATGAAGATATATATACATACATATATATATATATATATATCACACTCTTCGATAAGTTGCGCTATGTCACAGACACACACGCACACACACACGCACGCACATACACCGCACACACGCACCGTACGCCAACGCCTCACGCCTGGCTCTCGATGCCTTCTCGGGTGGAGCACTTCGATTGCAATCTCGTTGATAACTAACTGTTTTCTATAGTTTCGGAGAGACGGATTCAATTTAAAATAAATATTTGTATGTATGTTCAGTAAAAGTGTGTGTTACCTAGCCTGACGCACACGTACACATAACTCACACAGATTTTCATTCATCTAGTACATGTACATGGCACACAACACCTGCAAGGGCTGCTTGGTTAGATCATTCGAATGAATATTGATTGTTTCAACATTTATGCAAATTGAATCCCCATCATAATGCTTTTGACAAGTGACTATGGAAATTGTCGAAAACTATTCTTAAATTTCAAAATACTCAGCATTGTCTTCGAACTCTCTACTAGTTTGAGAGTTGCCCCGCATTTTGATTTTATGGTATTTGCATTAACCATACAAATTAAGTTTTGCATCGATTAAGGGAAGTTTTTTTAATTTCGAAGGAAAATACAAGCAAGTTTGAGTTTTTATTGTTCATTTATAATGCGTAAAACTTTATATTATGTTAAAACTCAAATCCAATAATAAGCACACTGACTGCGTGCGCAGTCGGTGCTATTTATGGGAAAACTTCTCGTGCCTATATCTGCTGTATTTATTAACCGATCGGATTCTTATTGATAGCTATAAGTTTGATGAAAAGAAATGTAGAAAGTTTTATACTTTTCCTTGAATTCAAATTAATGATTTTCAAAATCGATTTCTGAAAGTGGTAGGCGTAGCATCCAAAATTCGACAATACGCATTCTTTATAATGTTACAAGGGATCTTCCTACCAAATTTGGTTACTCTAACTTTTCTTATGTTCTAATAATTCAAAAAACTTGTTTTATAGGGGCGCTGGGCGTGAACTCCAAAAGTTTCAAATCCAACTTCTGCATAATAATGCAAAGAACCCTCCTATGAAATGGTATGCTTTTAGCTATTATTATAGTTCAGTTATTAAAAAAAAAAACATTGGAAAACCCTTTAATGATTTAGAAAATATTTTCAACAAATTAAACATTTTCTACAAACGTAAAGATGCCATCTCTAAATATTTCTCTCCACTTCCAGATTGTCAATCAATTCAAGCGAATAAAAAATCGAATACTGCTGCCTCAAATAATTTCCCCTGCAAAAGCTGCTCAGTGCAATTATAACTGCTTCTATTACTCGGAAAATAGAAAAACAGACTCATCAATTTAGTTCACTTCCAACTGGCAATTTGAGGGAGTTCGTATGCCAGCTCAATACTATAATTAACAAGCTGTCAATTCTGCCCGTACGCACACACACACACACAGACACACACAGATAACACACCTGAAACGCTTGGAACATCTTTTTCAAGCCTCAATCTATCAGCTCAGTCCCAGCGCAGTCGTAGCTCGTAGAACTAGCTTATTAACTCATTCGACATGTGTTTCTTTTGTACAGTTTTGTACTCGAATGCATACAGTTCACCTCTCTCTCTCTCTGTCTCTCCCACTCACACTCCTGCTGTCTCGCTTGCACTCGCTTGACAAGCCCCACAAATTGCATCTTGAAAATGTTCAACTTTATTTTCCGCATTGAATCAAAATCGATGTCCAGGGAACAATTGTTGCAATCGTTCTGCCTGGTTGTTGTGGCAATAGTTGTTGCTGTAATTGCACTTGTTGTTGCCATAGTTGTTGTTGCTGCTGCTGCTGTCAGTGCCATCGGCAATTAGCCAAAGACAACAATGGAGCAGCAATAAACATGGTCGCCCTAGCCGGAGCGGATTTCCAGGAGCGAGCAGCAGCTACTGCTGCCGGCAAAATGAACTGAACAAATGAAAGTCACAGGACGAAGTTGTCGACATGGCAATAGCACAGGCCACGCCCCCTGCTACTGTCCCTGCCTCTGCCCCTGCCACAGCACTGCACTGTGCAACGCCCTCTGGCCTATCCTCCTGTGCTTAGCGCATTATTTATGGCGGCAAATGCAGCGCGTAAATCACAAACACACACCCACAGACATCCACACATACACACACACACACACACACACAGCTAAGGCTTAGCACAGCCCCCAAAGCAATTAAACTGCACTGCGAGGGAGCGAGCAGGCAACTAGTGCGTGGTGCAGGCAGGCAGGCAAATGATGTGGGTAAAGGCAATGGAAAGGGCAGACCAAGTGCAGGGTAGCACGGGGCCGGGCATGCATTGCTTATGCAGCGACAGAGACAAACAATCAAACGGAAATTAATTGCGAAATGTGTGAAAAGTGAAAGGCGAAAGCCGCCTGCAAGTCAATTGCCTAAGGAGAAAGAGAGACAGAGCGAGAGCGACGGAGATCAGTTAATGGCTGAATTGACAGGAAGTTGGCAGAGGATTTACAGCCAGATATGCCACGAGGCAAGTACAGTTGGTAAACTAAACATAAGCTGCTGGTAGAAATGACGGCAAAAACTGGCAAACAGATTGAAATCAGCTTTTGCTTGGAAACAAAAGAGTATTGAAAACTTAAAAATGTTGCAAACATGTTAAAAAGTGTTTTCGAAAAGAGAATTCTTTTTTTTTTATTTGAGCTTTGAGTCATGAGTCCTGCATATCGTTCAAAAAACAAAGGAATATTGATTTAAAAAGATTTTTTGCAAGGAAACTAATAGAATATAAAAAAAATTTTCATTCTTGAAGCCATACAATTTCGTAGCGAAATTCAATTAGGGATACAACTTAAATTTTATGGCATATGCAATAAAATTTAAGTATTATTATATAGTATATTATTGAGTAATATTCTGAGTTAGATTTTGACAAAAAATATTTGAAAAAATTTGCCGCTCTTGAAGCCATACAATTTTGCAATAAAATCCATTTAGAGATAAGACTTAATTTGTATATTTAACCATATTTTTCACAGAGCTTTGAGATATAGTAGAACCCCTCGATATTGATGCAAATCAATTTAGAGTGCAAGCCATGAAGAACATTTAGTTTTTAAATAAAATCATAGAGCTCTCATAACTCTTGTAGAACCACTTAAATCAAGTGAACTCTCCCCTAAAACGATGAGAAACTTAAAACATTGCATAGGCTAAATTAATAGTATTATTAGAATTCTGAGAAATTGTAAAATCTTTTAAATTAATACAATTCTCCACCAAAACGACGAGAAAGAGGTTAAATCAAATAGTATCTTCAAGACTCTCTAGTAGAATTCTACGTAGCAAAGCTCGTACCGCTAGCGCTGAGTAGTGCTGTGTTTGGGTAGTACGCATAGCCTGCTAAGCATAAGAATTACTTCAACAAGCAATACAGAAATTTAATAGAATATTATAGAAGTGCACAAACTTAACCTATCCTCATTGAGGCATGATCATTAGCTGCGGGGTATAATGAAGCGAGGTAGAATAAAGTTAATACCAAAGTACTCGAAAATCGATTGACTAAATTATTTGAAAATTGGCATATACATGCTGTCAGCATGGAATACACTTCTAACTGATGCTCTCAACCGAAATCATCTCACAGTAGACTCTTATTACTAGGCAGAAAACAATAGAGCAGTACTGGCTATGCCAATCATCCATAATTAACATACAAATGAGCTCCATGCACCTTTGTACTGGCGATTCGGGTGTCTCTTCTTTGTGCCCAGCATTCCGGCAAGTCATTGCGAGCGTCTGATTTTCGATATTCGATGCCGCCATATGCTGCCGCTTGCCAAGTCATTATGCCGCCTAGGGTACCCTTAAGCAGACCCCCAGCCTGACTGCACTCCCCTCCTGCTGCTGCTTTGCACTGTGCCCTTGCCATGGCCAATGCTGGTCCTTTGACGGGGCTTAATTAAGACATCGTTACGCGCCATTTTCTGTGCCCTGTGCTGATGCGATGACAATTGAAGTTGTTGGGCTCCACACACACAGAAGCTCACACGTACACAACACAGTGGCGTAGGCGTTGCGGGGGGTGCGGGGCACTGTTTCCAGCCTGCAATGGGAACTGGCAGTAGCTGAAGCGTTTGACATGCATAATTAAAATTGCATGGACAAAGTGGCAGGGGCAAGTGACGGCAAGGAGGCGCAGTCATTCCGAAAGGAAAGGCAGGGGAGAGGGGGGCGTCAGGTTATGTGCCAGGCCAAGAGCGCAGTCATAATGAGCAGCCTCGTTGGAGCATCAAATGCGTTAAATCTTCATGAAATATTTGACAGGCCAAGACAGAGACGTCGAGTGCAGTGAGCTGCGAGGGGGGGGGGGGGGTGTCCGGGTGAGGTCGGTCGGGCGGGCAGTCATTCATTGCCCCGGTTACATGGTGGCATCGACTACGACTCCACATCCGCCGCATATTCGCAAAGCTGGCACATCCGTCGCAGCATCCGCTGTGCCGCTTTTCCACCTGCCTGCTCTATCGCTACCTCTCGCTCTCTTCCTCTCTCTCTCTCTCTCTCTCTCGGTTTTGTTTCCCTGTCTCTGTCTAGCGTGCCAGCCAAGCGTAAGATATTGGCAGCCGCAATGCAAACGCTCTGCCAGCACAGTCGGAACTGTGCAACCTCCACCTTTACGCTGCTCTCTCACTCTCTCTCTCCCTCTCCCTGGCACTTCATAATGCACTTCATAATGGCAATTTATTGCAACGACGACGACAGGCTGAAGCCAAGGTTAAGCACCGTTCAGAATGGATCCCATTCACAATGGATCTGCCATTCTGCCAGCTCGCCCTCTCCTCCCACTTTCCTCGTCTTCTTGGCACCTGCCCGACCTCAACTATTTTCAAACGCGCACCCAAATATCTTACGCATAACTTACTGCCAGCGCGCCCAACTTCACCTCGTTGAAACCGCAGCGTAGTTTGAGCTTCCTTTCTATTGACATGTAAGAAAATCTTGCCCTATTCGATTCTAATCGAAGTCGGCTCAAGCTAACCTCACTTTCCATAAAATCTGAACTTGAAAAGAATTCAATACATTTCCAAGTGCCTTTTCAAATTTAATCTTCGAAGGTCTCAAAACGAAAACAATTTTAGACAAACAGATTACTCCCAAGTTCCATTCGATCCTCTATTGAACAGTTTTCAACTTGTATATACTAGTATAAAGTAATTTCTAAATTTGGGTTTTTAAATTTAACTTTTTTAGAATATTTTTTTATTTATTTTTTTTTTGTTAATTCAAAATTTTGGTGATTTAATTTAATTTTCGTTAGATTATTATTTTTTCGTTTTTTTTTTGTTTATTTTTAAATTTGGGTTTTTAAAAAAAATTTTATCAAAATTATTATCTTTTTTGGTAACTAATCTGATTATCAAAACCAGTGTTGGCAAATACAACATTAAACCTCGGTAACAAACTATATGTATAATAAACCTAGTTGGCAAATACAATAGCTATAAATGATCAATACTTATGTAGATCAGTAGTGTTGGAAAGCTGATACTAGATTTAGCAGTAAAATCCAATTCGATATCAGCTAATGCTTATAAGCACTAAAATCATACCAAACAGTATTGGAAAACACTTAAAGTGCCAACTAAACTATTTTAGCACAAGCTACACCATGACACTAGAAGTTTCTCAACACTCACAGCTCGAAGTGTTGCTGAGCACTTGTCAACGCGTCCGCACCGCACAGTGTTGTAAAACACTTTAACTAGCTGCTGGAAATGCATACGCAACGCCGTTTTCCCCCCATTTAGTTTGTTTGGCAAGTTATTTGGACCCCGTCCGAGACGTGTCTGTGCCTGTGCTCGTGGCAGTTGCACCTACACACCGCTGCCCCCCTGCATCCCTGCACCCCAGCGCCCCTGTCGTCCGGTCACTCGAACTCGCGATGCGCCTGCAAAGGTCAGCAAGAACAAGTTCAACGACTGACACAAATATTTGCCAGGTTCACCTCGTTGGGGTTAGAAATGAGTTTAGTTAGGTGCAGTTAGAGTCGCTCTAGAAGGTGCCGGAATGATGTGGGGAGCGGGGAAGGTAAATGGGCGGCATGGCGGGCATTCTGGCGGGGTGTTGCTGCTACTGGGGTTACGTTTTGGCCAGCTGCAGCCGCAGACAAAACAAGCCAAGCCAAGTGCGAGGAGAGACATCGCAGGCAACATAAACAATTTATGCACAACGAGCTCTATCAATGGGAACTCACTGCGCGCTTCTCGTTGGGAGGGGGGGAAAGGTTGACTTGCCTGCAGTTTGCCAACTTTTAGCTTTGCTTGTTAGTTTAGTGTAAACAAGCCAACGGGGGCAGTGGGGCGTGGAGCGGAGTGTGCAGTGCAAACAAACAAAGGGAACCGGCAAAAAAAGGATGGCAAAACAAAAGCGAAGAGCAATGGGGGTAAAAATTGATTGCTTGCCAGATACCCTGTAGAGCGTGACGCGAGCCAGTATGGTTACTCTTTGCAGCAGAGCTGGCTTTACAGGGTATTAAAGCTTGAATTGCTCGCAAACTATCGAAATGTACTATTGACGAACACTCATTCAGCTCACTGATTGCCTACTATCGCCAAGCTATCGATATACTGTTCATAAGCAATCTTTAACTAATTACCAACTATCGCCAAACTATCAAAAGACAATCATTCAACTCAGTGCCTACTATCGCCTAACTTTCGACATACTATCGATATTCAATCATTCAACTTAGTGTCTACTATCGTCAAACTGTCGTGGTACTATCAATAAACAATCATTCAACTCAATACCTACTATCGCCAAACTATCCATAAACTGTCATTAAACTGATTGCCTACTATCGACATACTATTTATAAACTATCATTCAACTCGGTGATTACTATCGGCAAACTATCGATTAACATTTATCCAACTTATTGCCTATTATGCCCAAACATTTAACTCAGTGCTTACTACCGCCAAACTATCGATAAATAATTATTAAACTGATTGTCTACTATCGACATACTATTGATAAAAAATCAATTAACTCGGTGCCTACTATCACCAAACTATCAAACATTCATCCAACTTATTGCCTACTATCGGCTACGAAATTTTATTTGTTATTTTTCCTTACCAATTTTACATTTTTCTATCGCTTAACTATCGAAGGCTATGGGCAAACTATTATCTACAAGTCATTCATTTTGTAGCAAAGCCTACTCTTAACTATCGCCAAGGTAGCGTCGAAATATTCATAAGTCTTATAGTTATTGGCAAGCAATTATTATTTTTTTTATATTGTTAAACTATCGATTATCTAAAAGTAAACCGCAAATGAACTATCGTAGATGAGTTAAGGCATTTTCGGGGAAATTCTAATATATACATTGCTAACGCTCAACTATCGAAGAGTATCGGCTGTAACTTTATGAAAATTCTGTGATTTGCCTTAGAGACGTTATATGAATAGCTTAAAGCTATAGCTCGAAGGAAAACTGCAATATCGTCGAGTAATTCGTTATATGCGTTTTTCTTCTCTCTTTATCTAATTTTCTTATCCCTCTATATATTCTCTTTTTCTTTCCCTCTGTTTTTTTTTTAAATCACTTTTTCTTGCTCTGTCCATTCTTTTTTGGTTTTTCTCACTCTTTTTATTTTTTCTACTGCTCTTTTTTCTTCATCTTTATCTTCTCTTTCGCATTTCTTCTTTATTTTTCTGACTTGCTCTCCAACTCCTGCCTTTTCTTTCTTCCACTCAGTCGCTGTCTCTTGCATTCCCAGTTTTTTCTTGCTGCGCTTTCTTTCTTAAACTGCTGTTTCTGCACATACCCAGCTTACCCTACCTGCAGCGGTTTACAGGGTATTGGGAAAGAAAACTGCGGGTGATTTGAATGCATGTTTGCCAGCAATACGAACGAACGCTTGGCTCAGGCAAGGGGCAGGACAGCGCCAGAGATGTGGAAGAGATGCAAACACAAGGGGCAGGCGACTCGCACACACACATACACAGACTCGCACACACACACACACACACACACACACACACAGCTCGATATCAATGATAAGCAATGGACTCTGCAGCCGCAGTCAGCGCAGTGGACGGCGGTCAAAGAAGTCGCACGCAAAGCAAATGAACAGAGAGGGGCGTGGTGGGGTAGGCAGGCTGCTGTGGGCTGGCGGCTGTATGGGCGTGTGGGCGTGGCTCGTTGTGGAGGCGTTGCCAATGGCAAATATTTAGCTCTCGGCTGCACTTGAGATTAACTTCCCATACAGCTGCACTCCAGTGTGTGTATGTGTGTGTGTGTAAGGGCGTATATGTGTGTATGTATGTATGTGTGTGTGTGTGTGTGGCAGCGCAACACAAACACACTCAAAAGTGAAAATGGAAAAAGTTTTCAATGGTTTTATCATGTTTACTTTTATTTGTGTCACCGAGTGGTTGCATAAGCCCCGGCACGACCCTGCGCTCGGACCAGGACGCAGTACACAGACACGCACACACACACACACACACGCATACACACACGCACACGGGCAGCGTATGTTCAACACACTCCAGGGAGATCAGTGGCAGCCGTGAAGTGTTGCCTGCCTCCTGCCTCCTGCCTCCCCCCCTGCAGCTCCTAGGGAAACCCTAACGGCAAGTGACAGCGCTGGATTCCGATAAGGACAAGGGACAAAGGACACAGCGAGCGAGGCGAGCGAGCACAATGGCAGCTGCTACACTTGCCTCCCTCTAGCTCTCACTCCAGCTCTCTCTCTCTCTGTCTCTCGCTCTCGCTCTTTCTATTGCTGCTGCGGTAGCTTCTTCTGCTTTTGGAAACCGCTGAGCCCACTTTAATGTCACTTCAGTTGCCTGCAGAAACCCATCGAACTGTGCATCGCACTTGCCTCTCTTCTCGCTCTCTCTCTCTCTCTGCGGCACTGCCTTTGCTTCGCACTTGCAGTTTACTATTTAATAAGCTGCTAAGCTGCAAGCGCAAACAGACGGCAGCAGTGGGCGTGGCAAGAGGAGCACTCGGACTGCAGCTGCGTCTCATGACTTGCCACAGTTTATGATCCTGTCGCGCCTGTTTGCCCTCCTGTCCAGCCTGCTTCTACCTGTGCAGCTGTACGCAAGCGACACGCTCCAA
The DNA here is from genome assembly GCA_035046045.1 of Zaprionus bogoriensis. NCBI lineage: Eukaryota > Metazoa > Arthropoda > Insecta > Diptera > Drosophilidae > Zaprionus > Zaprionus bogoriensis. The sequence continues at coordinate 712,686 of JAWNOI010000106.1, read as the reverse complement.
GCGCTTTTTTAGCCTTTTTATGAGACACACACACAGGGAGAGAGAGAAGTGCCGGCGGAAGTGGGCCGACCTGTTGGGTAGTTCCGGCAAACCGAAACTACAACGAAAGTAAGGCGAGAAGTGAAATCCTTGTGGAATTGACTAGATAAACAAGCGAAGGGAATGGCATGGCAATGGCAGGGCATTGCTTGGGAAGAGCATTAAATAAGTGCGAAGTCCAGGAGCATGGAGTGAAGTGAAAGAAACCAAAGAAAAAAAAGAAGCAATGAAAGCGAATCGAATCGAAGAGTGAAGCGATGGCAATAGAAATATAAACAGAATGCGAAACGGAATAGAAACGAGATTAAAGTGCATGGAAGCCTAAAAGATGAATACTTCGAATCCGTGGAGGATTAGCTACAAAAGCATGGAAGCGGATTAATGGCAATGGAATGTAATGGAATTGGAAAATAACGAAATGAAGTGAAGGAAATGCAATAATTGGAATGCAACTGAAATGGAAAAATTGAAGAAATAAATTGGAATGGTATTTGAAAATCATAAAAAAAGTGAAATTATTGGAATGGGACTGAAATGAAAAAAATGAAAGCATAAATTGGCATGGAATTGGAAAAATAAATAAAGTGAAGAAAATTTAATGATTGTAATGACACTGAAATGTGCTTAAAAATCATGCACAAATTTATAAAGGAATTGAAAAATGATGAAATATAGCAAAGGGAATGGAATGCAATACGACTGAAGCAAAAAAAAAAAAAAAATTAATTGAAATGGAATGGAAAAATCATGAAAAATTGAATGTTTGGAATGGTATTGAACAAAAATGTATGGAATAAGTTGGAATGCAATTTTAAGTTATTGAAATTAAGTGAAAAAAATGGAATGATATATTCCAATCGCTGAAATGGAATGAATAAATTGAAATAAAATTGTAAATTGTAAATCAAGAAATAAAGTAAGAAAATAGAAATGATTGGAATGCTACTGTAATGAAAAAAGAAAGGAATACATTGAATTGGAATAATTGAAATGGCACTGAACTGAAACAAGTATATGGAAAAAATATGGAATAAAATTTGAAAGGAATAGAAATGATTTGACTACGACTAACAATGAATAAAATTAAAGAAAACCTGGAAAAATATTTATTGATTAGAATGAAATCGAAAAAAAACTATAGGAATAAATTAAAACTGCGCTAAAATATCATAAAATGAAGTGAAGAAAAAGGAATGATTAGAATAAAACTGAAATGGAATGAATGAAGGAATGGAACTTATTAATTCCAGACGAGAATTAAACCAATGAATAATATCATTATCAATAGATAAGCACATAAAGGGTTTAAAAAAGGCTACACACGGTAATATTGAAAGTGAATTGCTGTAAATGCCACACCCATTCGTCCAGCTACAGTTCGATTGTTACACTGCCAAGCTAACAAACTATCCTCTCTTTCTCTCTCTCCTTCACTCACTCACTTCACGCTAACGCTGTCTCGCTCGCACGTGCTGCTATTGACATGACTTTTCAAAGTGTTGCAGCTGGAAGTTCGATTGAAGCCCGCATAGTTGTCACTAATTAATTAATGTACGAACGCGCCCCCCTCACCCTATACACACAGAGAGGGACAGAGATAGTAGTACCCTAGCCTTTGCTACCAATTTTTCGCATTGATTGGCTTTCGATTGTTTTCTCTATGTGTGTGTGTGTGTGTGTGGGGAAAATCCGGCTTTTGTTTTTGCCAGGCTTTTGTTTGCCCAGCTTCGCTGCTCCGTTCTCTCTCTCTCTCTCTCTCTCTCTCTCTCTCTGTATCTTCGGGGTGTGACAAGTGTGCGATCAGAGATAAATGCCGGCGCTTTCCATTGTTGCCCTTTGTTACAGTTTGCCCGGCCGTTCGCCTTTATTCTGGCATTTCATCTTTTGTTTGGCCCTTTATCAAGTAATTAGTTCGACATCACACTCGCTCACTCGGCCTTTATCAGTGTGTTTGTGTGTGTGTGTGTGTGTGTGTAGACCTCTTTGGGTCTGCGAAAGGTCAGCTGCCAAGGCTAATTAAAATCTCAGGCCCAAACAGAAGAAGAATCAATCTGAGATATGAAACAAATGCAAAGGGAAAACAATGAGGGATAGAGACGGCAAGCAGCTGCCTTTAAGGTGTGAACTTGACTTTTGTTGAGGGTCGAGGGTTATGCAAAGGCTAACCCGATGGAATGACAATCTTACGAAATCATGAACTTGAAGGAAAATCAATAGTACCGAAGACGGTATCTTTAGTATCCGAATCGAGCAATTTCCAACTTAAGAGAATTTTCCGATAAAAAAAAATGTATGTCTGCTTTGAAGTATAATCGTAGGAAAATGCTATATCAGCTCACTTATCCAGACTTAACAAGAATATATATACCAGATTTTGTGCATCCCTTGTTTAAGTATAAAAAAATTTCCATAAGACCTAAGAAAATGTTTCGGAAGCGCGTAAATGTCTTAGATCTTTTCACTGAACAGGAATATATACGTATATACAATTTTACGATCTGACTTGTATGATATACTATAATATATGTTTTTTAAAACGTTAAAAGCTTAATAGTTTTCTAGAAATATTATATATTTATCATACCTATGCCATGCCATACCCAATAAAAAAAGAGAAGGCTTGAAAAACTATTTCTCGCTCCATTGAATAACAATGCTCTCTCTCCCTCTCTCTCTCTCTCTCTCTCTCTGCTCTATTCAGATTTCCTTACATCAGATTCTGATTCTGATGCCGGTTCTGATTGTGGTTCCCTGTTCCGGTTCCGCTTGAGTTCAGTTTCATTCGCAATTAAACTGAATTTGTTTCAATATTTTGTCGGGGCAGATAATTTGCAACGCAGCTGCACAAAAAGCTCATTAAACAGACAGACAAACTGCGAGCTTATGGAGTGCCTGTTGGCTGCTTCTTCTCTCATTCTCTCTCGCTCACTCTGTCTTCGTCTCTTTTGCTCTGCTTTTGCCTGCAGCAGCCTTTCACCTCTGGCTGCTTGGCCCGCTTCCCTTTCCCCGCACTGTCCACGTGCTCGCTTTTCCCTTTTTAACATCTTCTTTACAGTTCTCTTTTATCTGTGCGCTTTCGTTTGGTGAGCTTACAATTTTTAAGCGGATTTTTTATTTTTATTTTATTTTTTCGTTGATATCCTGTAGCAATGGCAAGCGAGCGAAGCGGTTGCTTGACGCAAGGGGTAGATAAAGGGCGGATAAGTTTGAGCCAAGCGTCGTGAATTGAAAAGAAATTGAATGCTTGTTTACTTGGCGATAGGTTTGTGTTGATATTTTGCCGATAGTTTTGATTAATTTGCTATTAATGGAATGATATTGATGGCGATAGTAACATATTGCCTGCAATAGTTACCATAGCTTGATATTTCGATAGTTGGCCGATAGAGCATAGATAAAGACAACTAATGGCTATAACTAGCTGATTTTCCGATAGTTTATGAAAAGTTTAACGATAGCTTAATGACTTGTGCAGATAGTTTGCCGATAGTTTTGATTGATTGCATATAGACTGTGATAGTTACCTTGATGTTTGGATAGTCATAACTCTTGGCAAACATACGCTGTTTTGCCGATAGTTTTTTAATAGTCTAACGATAGTTTCATCACTATTGACTATTGAATTAAATAGAACTGATTCTTTACTTGACGACAGGCTTGTGCAGATAGTTTTGACTAGTGATAGTCTAGCGATGGTTTTGCGATAGTTTGCCGATAGTAGACACTAAAATTTAACTTAGAAAAGGCAGCATGCTTCCGATACTTTAGTTTCAATGTAATTCTTGTGCTCCCTGCACTGCAGGGTATCTAGCCAGTCGAGCACGCCTCCACTCGAGCTTGTACATTTGTTTTTCTTTTTCTATTATATTTTATTTTTGTGCCATTTGAACTTTTAATGTGCGTGCTGTGCCAGTGTTCGAGTGCCGCTCTAAGCGGCTCTCTGCTGGCCCCAATCTTGGCCGGTTCCCAGTTGCTCCTGCATCGGCCCTGCCTTCGGCCCCCTGCCTTTGTCTACGCCCCTGCAGCCCTTCAATTTATTGCACACACTGCGATCCATTGCATTAAAGTTTAAATGCCACGCGCTGGCGAAACATTTCAATCAACGCAGCAGACGTACTGCCAAAGAGGGTCGCAGAGGGGCAGGCGGGAGCTGAGTTCGTGGAGTCATACTGGGGGTCAGGGGGCTGGGAGAGGAGTGGCAAGTACTGTCGGTTCAATTCAGAGACGAATGAATGCCAGCACGCATTCCCCTGGCAGCGATGAGTCTCTTCCACTCGAACACTTGGAACTTTTGGTCAGTTGCACTTACAACATCTTTTCTCTCGCTGCGTGTGTATGTGAGTGTGTTGAACTGTGAGTGTGTGTGTGAGTGGGCGTGGCTTTTGTAACAAGTCGCCGGCACTCAATACGGAAAAACATAAGTCGATTCGTGCTGCAAAGTAAAACTTTTCGATTGAGCAACTCCATCAAGAATTCGCATCGTCTCGCTTGCATCCTCCCTGCCTCGCATGGCATAGCCACGCCCATAATTGAAACCATCGCAATTCCTTAAATGTGCTGCAATATTTATTATTGCTGCTCGTACAGCGCATATACGAAATGTTATGCGATGTATGTGCATATATATACGAAATTGTTAATAAATATTTATGTTTTATATGCGGTATATTCGTTAAGGTAGGGTATATGCCTGTGTAACTCGACTTGTGACGTGACTATGCCCAGCAAATTTACTGTGTGATTGCGGCTTATAGCTAGCTTGGATATTAAACTGATTAGAGTAGATCGAGGCCATTATCTTCAATTCTATATTTAAATAAAACTGGCTATATATATGTATAATAAGCATCTTAATTTTTTAAAAACATTCGTTAATTTCAAATTTGTAGAAAATCTGAATTTTAGTGGTATTAGCGTCTCAAATTATAGAAAAGAGTTAAAATATTTTAGGAGTATTTAAGAAAAATGTATTTCCATCGAATTTTGTTCTGAAAATAAACTGGAGCAAACTACAAAAAGAATATAGTGCTAAGACTTCAACTGACTTCAATATTGATTCAAATTTTTAGCACAAAAAAGAATTTTGAAAAAAAAATTTTAAAACCCTGAGAGCCAAGAAATAATTATAATTCAAGAAATTGTATTTTTTTTTTTTTCATTAAAATTTTTATGACATAAAAGGATTTTGAAAAATATTTATGGTAAAAATCGTGAGAGCTAAGAAATAATTATAACTTAAGAAATTGAATTTATTTTATTAATAATTAAAAAAAAATTAAATAAAAGAAAAACATATTTGCTTTGCATTTCTCAAGCTTCTGGAGGCATACCCCCATAGCGCGCTGTTTTTTAGAGGGTATGCGAGCGGCGTTTGTTTGCTTAGCTCAGCAGGTAGCTTTGCCCAGGGATTTGCCGTGCGAGTGGCAGAGCGTTCCACTTGCTATACCTATGCCATGCCACGCCCACTGGCCCATGTGCCTGCGGCAGGCGGCAGTCGGCCGATTTTCTTGTTCAGCTTTTGTTTTGGCGCATTTTCGACATTTCGCAAATTGAAATGTGCGCAAATTTAAATTGCTGCTGCCTGCTTTCAGGCGCGCCATCGTTAGCGGCATTTTCCAGGCGCTTGAGCACGCCAGCACACACACACACGTGCACACAGAGAGAGAGTGAGAGAGAGAGAGAGAGAGGGAGAGCGAGTCGAGCCTCATTTGGAGCATGGCAAATATCGCGCATACGTCATGTTGGCTTTGACGCTGGCGACAATTACCGTCAGCGGCTTGTGCAATTTATGCGCTGCATATTTTTCTACCAGCGCTAACGATTCCCAATGCAAGCGCCTGCACTTCAGCCGTGCCACGCCCCCTGCCTACGCCCGTCTAGACGTCTCATGCACACAAATTAGCCAAGCAAAATTGGCCGCCACTTGACGGCGCCTTGTGCCACGCCCAGCGCTTAATGCATTTTCATTTTCACTACTTTATTTATTTATTTTTTTTTTGCCTCTTCTGCTCCTTCCCCTTGGCACACAAAAAACTATAAATTAAAAAGGTTTACAACAAACTCATGCGCAATGTTTGCGCTAAAAACTTTTGCCGCTTGTTTTACGCGCTCATTTCTGGCATACCCTGTAAATGCCGTGCGGCAGACACAAGGGTAGGCTGCAATGCTAGAGCAATTTTGGTGCAAACAAAATTTATTTTTTAATATCTCGCAGTGCGGAAATCTTAAAGCTCTACGAGGCAAGCATAACTTATTTCTCTCTGACAGACTTTGAATACCCTATACTATTTTGACAGACTTTAAATACCCTATAGCGTATCAGATATAGAACTCGGCTTTTATCCAAATTACTCTAAATTTACTATGCTTAAGAATATTTCAAAATTTATTCCGTTTCCTTCAGCGCATAAAATTCCTTTTGCACTTAAACTTTAACTTTAGGCCACTGAATCTCTGCACTCCACAGAGCTGCAGTTCTAAAATTTGGCACAGAGTTAGAGAAAAACACCTTTACTAGTATTAACATATGTCATATGCAGTAATCCTGCGCGCGCGCAAATTATAGCGTATCTGCCAAGTCGTGCACAAACTAAATCCATTTGCAAAGTTTATTTCCATTGTGTTTTGTTTAGCTGTTTTGATGGGCGACAGGGGCGTGTCCGCAGTGCATGCATATGCATGTACCCGGTACTATATAAAACACGCTGCGGATGTGGTTGCGGATGTGCGGTTGCGGAGGAGGATGCGAATGCGAATGCGAATAGCGAGGCAGCTTTGACGCCTTGTGCCTTGGCAGAGCTCATTAAATTAGCATTGATAATTATTTTAAATTAGTTCATTACGTTGTGAAAAATGTGCGTTTTTGTTGTTGTTCGTCTTGCTCTTCCTGTTCCTGTTCTCTCTTTAGTTCTTATTTATCTTTCGCTTTTTTGTCGTTGCCGTTGTCGTTGTTGCTGCTGTTACTGTTGTTCTTGTTGCGTATAATCCGCTCATGTAACTGAAATTAATTTGATTGCTGATGTTGTCTCAGCTGCTTCATTAATCAAAGTGTAGCCCCAGCATCCGGGGACAGCGGCTGGCCATCTCGTTTCCTCTCTCGCTCTGACTCTCTCGCTCTCTCTCACTCTCGCTCGCTCATGAATAATTAAATATGGAACACTAGTTATCCCTGTCTGCCTCGACGCCAGGCTCAAAACTTATCCATCAAATGACATTTGCGTTGATGCGGGTTTCCTCTGGCAGGCGCCACGCCCCGACCTCCCTTGAAACCCCTGCAAACTCCCACTCTGCTTTCCGAATCTATTGCTGAGCTCTCGGTCTCATCTCATTTGCCTCACTCTCTCTCTCTCCCTCCCTGACTCCCTCTCTCTTGTCTGTTTGTCTTTCGTCTTTTGGCTCAGCTGTGGCGCCTGCCCCGCCCCTTCCTCTCGGCAGCTTGGCGGCTTTCGACATGCATCAAAAATTGTGTCAAAATTTGTGTACAACAAGAGCAGCAGCTGGAGCAGCAGCGAGGGTAGGCAGCAGCAGCAGCGGCAGCGGCAACTGAACAAAAAACTGTCGCACTTTTTGGTCGACGAATTCTACTTGCGGAAATGGACGCCATGTCCAGCGGACCGACCACCTCCTCCCTGCGTTCTCTCCTGAAGCGGACAACACATTTTTCTTGGTTATCCAGCGCCACGGCGACGGCTACGCCCCCTCTCTGATTTTTGTGTGCGGTTGCGGCGGCTGTGGGCACAGCTTGTGCGCCTGTATGTGTGCGAGTGTGTGAGGATACCCTGTATAAATGAAAAAATATGAAGGAATTTGACTAATGGATTTGCCTAGAAATAGAAGTAGATACAGATACAGATACAGATACAGATACAGATACAGATACAGATACAGATACAGATACAGATACAGATACAGATACAGATACAGATACAGATACAGATACAGATACAGATACAGATACAGATACAGATACAGATACAGATACAGATACAGATACAGATACAGATACAGATACAGATACAGATACAGATACAGATACAGATACAGATACAGATACAGATACAGATACAGATACAGATACAGATACAGATACAGATACAGATACAGATACAGATACAGATACAGATACAGATACAGATACAGATACAGATACAGATACAGATACAGATACAGATACAGATACAGACACAGACACAAATACAGATACAGATACAGATACAGATATAGATACAGATACAGATACAGATACAGATACAGATACAGATACAGATACAGACACAGATACAGATACAAACATAGATATAGATATAGATATAGATATAGATATAGATATAGATATAGATATAGATATATGTAGATATAGATATAGATATAGATATAGATATAGATATAGATATAGATATAGATATAGATATAGATATAGATATAGATATAGATATAGATATAGATATAGATATAGATATAGATATAGATATAGATATAGATATAGATATAGATATAGATATAGATATAGATATAGATATAGATATAGATATAGATATAGATATAGATATAGATATAGATATAGATATAGATATAGATATAGATATAGATATAGATATAGATATAGATATAGATATAGATATAGATATAGATATAGATATAGATATAGATATAGATATAGATATAGATATAGATATAGATATAGATACAGATACAGATATAGATACATATGCAGTTACAGTTATAGTTACAGTTACAGATACATTTACAGATACAAGCTGAAGAATTTAAGCAATAGCTTTTACAGGGTATCTAGCGCGATGTGAGGTTAACTCGACTTGGAATCTTCTTTAAATTCCGCCTTCAGCAGCTCCACAGATTTCATCCTACCCACAGAGAGGAGGAGGCTCCTGCTCTTCCTCCCGGCCTCACTCTCTCCTTCTGGTCTCCCTCGCTGTCTCCCTCTCTCCTTTTCTCTCTCTCTCTCTTTCTTGTTGTGTGTGTTATCACCGCTGTCGCCGTTTTTATGTTTCACAGTTTTTCTAACGCCGCACGAGAGGGTGCAAAAAAGGTGAAAATGAAAAAATGGAAAACAGTTTTACCAGTTGCGGCTACAACGAAATTTTCAATGGGAAATGAAGTTGCAAATGGGCGGGGCAGATGGCGGCTGGAGCAACTGAGAAAGGGGCGAGGGGAAAGGAGGCTGCAGAGAAAGGCTTGCATAATATTTGGGCGAGCATGTGATAACTCCACAGCTTTTCCAGCTGCTGCTGTTGTTGTTGTTGTTGCTGTGTTGTTGTCGCGTCTGTTGTTATGCAACAGTCGCAGTCAAAAAGCGACAGCAGGCGGCGCGCGTGTCGTGGCAGCAAAACGCATTGGCTTGTTATCCCTCAAGGATTTGCAGCCTCGCACTCGGCGTGCCGTGTAAGCCTATGCGCAGATACCCTGCAAATGCCAGACAACACAAAGGGGGGTTTGCTTTGCTTGGCTAAAATGTCAACAATTGTAGTTTGCGTAGGCGTAGACTAGTCCAGGCCGGTTTCTAACATTTTTCACTAGGTGCCTAGGGTATCTGCTAGTCGCATACTTGCCGTGTACTGTAATTCCTGACTGGCAAATGAGTTTCATGTGGTCAGCCGCTTGGAAATTTACACCTCCAGCCCGCAGTAGTCCCCATGTCCCCCTCTGTCGCTCTTTTATTTCTCTCTCTCTCCCTGTCTCTCTCTCTCTTTCTGTCTCCTTCTCTCTTCGTTGCGTCGTTGTGAATTTTATGCAAAACAAAAGGCGCAAAAGGAATTCGTTTTATGAATTTGTTAACTACAAACACGAAATCAAGCTACAAAATGCACAAGCAAGCGCGTAAAAGAAAGAGAGACAGAGAGAGAGGGAGAGAGCGAGCTGCTCCTTACTTTAAGCTTAAAGCGGATGCAGCAGCTGAAGCTGAAGCTGAATTTCTCATACTCAAGTGCAGCTTAAATGTAGCGTGAACGAAGTGCTTGCTAGCTCAGCATCTGGAAGGGGGTAGGGTATGCAAAGGGTACAGTCGATATGTGGTAGAGAAAAGCTGACGTATGCTGTAAGTAAAATGGTGATATGGTATAATATTTGAGTATGAAATTTATCATAAGATATAATAATATGCACATGAACTTGTATTACGATATATTATCGATTATCCTTTATATAATTATATAATATATTATTATTTAATTATATAATTATATTATTATTTAAATATAATAATAATAATAATATAATATAATATAATAATATATACAATTATTTATTATTAATAATTATTGTTATATTAGAAATTATATAATATTAGCATAAAATTAAGCGAAATATGACATTTTATCGATTATCATACAGTAAATTTAATAATATTTGATATAAGCTTTTATACCGTATACATGTCGATTAGCATATGCAATTTTTTTTTTATTTTGAATTGCAATAATATATAATATAATAAATATACACATTTTTTTTAATATTGAATTTTCAAGTTATACTTTATTTAATTTAATTGGAAGCTATACGTTCATTAGAAACCAAAATCTTTTTGAGAAAATTTGAATGGAAGTACGTATATTATTTCAAGTGAAATATGACATATCGATTAATATATAGTACATTTAATAATATTTGATGTGAGTTATAATACCCTATACATATCGATAAGCATATGAAAAATTTTAACTTTTTATTTTGAAATGAAGTATTCACAGTTTTCTTAAAATATTGAATCTTATGAGTTATACTTTAATTAATTTTATTGGAAGCTATACTTTCATTAAGATCTGAATTATTTTTGAGTAAATTTGAATAGAATTAGGCATATATCTAGTTATATCTATTAATGTGTATTTTATGATAACGTGTGAAAAATTAGTTTAAAAAAAAATATGCTGCATTTTGTTTTGAAATTGTGCATTAGTATGATATAAGCTATAGTCTGTTAACAACTAATATAGTTAGGGTACTATCTCAATAGTAGTAGTATAAAAGACTATTTACCTAAAAATATATATTTGACATATTTTTAAAATTGCATAATGCTAAGACATCTAAAACTTGCAAAATATATACAGTAAGTTTCTACACGCTGGGCTAGTCGAGCATGCCCGTCAAGCTCTTTTTGGGTAATTCGAAGTCGTTCATTTCTTGGGCTTACTTCATGAATTTCATGAGTCTCGTCTGCAGTTTCAGCTCGCTCCATCTCACTCTTATGCCTGTCCGTACGCCTGTCCGCCTGTCCGCCTGTCCTGTTAGCTCGCTCGTTGTTATCCCAATGCCATCGCTACTGATTATGCCAAGTGTCCCGAGGCAGCTTCCACCTTGCGCTGCATGCGCTGAGCCTGCCTTCAGTTTGCCAAGTGGTTCGCATAGCCATACCTCGCTTCCCGCTAGCCTGCTGCTTGTTATTGTTGCTGTTGCTGTTACACAATCTGTATAATTGAGCAACAGACAGAGAGGCGCTCCGGCTGTCCGCTTGTCCGTTTGTCCGGCCGTCAGGCAACAAATTGAGCAGCCCGAAAAGAAGCCATTGCCGTTGCGAAAAGGCGCATTTTGCATGCTCTTGCTGTACTTCTTGCTGTATTTTTGCAATTTTTCACTAATTGCGCAGAGTCTGGCAACACGCGGTCAAGCCTAGTGTGTATGGCTGTTTGCCCCCGAAAAACGGTTGACAATGGCAACGGCAGAGTGTAGTGCGGGGGGGGCAGGCTGCCATTGGGTCCAGGCAAAAGTTGAATTCATTATGTCGACAGGCTTCGATTTCCTGCCATGCGTGCGTGCGTGTGTGTGTGCGTGTGTGTGTGTGTGTGTGTGTGTGTCTGCGTGGGTGTTTTGCTCTGCTTTGTATGACACTTGCAGATTATGAATTGGCGATTATGTTAATGAGCTTGGCGACTAAGCAAAAACGCCCCTAGCGCCGGACCAGGTCCCACAGCCTCATAAAAGAGTCATTCTTATGTACATAACTAAAGCACACTCACACACACACACATGTATGGGCATGTCTGTACGTATGTCTGCTCATTTATATGCATGTATGCCGGCGAGTATATTAAACGCAATTCCGATTTTATTTCGAGCATTTCGAAAGGGTGGCAACGCCCGCTCAACCCGAATCTCAGCTCAGCGCGGCAGCGGCTTGTGTCTCCGCTGTGCGCTTTGAATGGCGACGGCGACGGCGACGGCGCTCGATTTTAATTAAATATTTGCAGCAGATTTCGTTTTTCTATCTGCGATACCATGCAGTCATAGTGAATGACTGCAAAAGGTATACTACTGTGGGCAAAAAGTAAGGTGAATTTGTTTGTAAAGTCAAAATTCTTTATTTATTCTCCTGAATCAATTTCATCCCCTTCAGGGTAATCCCCTCCCGATAAAATACACTTATGCCAACGTTTTTTCAAATCCTCGAAACAGGCCAAATAGTCCCTTTCCGGTATAGCCATAAGCGCCCTCGTCGATTTTTTATCGACTCGAAACGCGTTCTTCGGAGTGGTCTCTTGAGTTTCGGGAATAGCCAGAAGTCACACGGAGCCAAATCAGGAGAATACGCTGGTTGCGGAACGATATGCGTCAAATTTTTGGCAAATTGGTCACGAAAAACGAGTGCAAAACCATCAGACTTAGTTGAAATCGAAAGCCTACACTCTTGATCTTTGGTAAACAAGAGCGTAAATATAGTACTGATACCGACATTGACTTGAAATTACCGCCAGATGTCATTAACAGTCCTGCCAACTCGAGAAAAAAATAACTAGTCCGCCATCTTAAGCCTGCGAATTTTAAATTGAAAATTCACCTTACTTTTTGCCCACAGTAGTATGTGTCTGTCTGTCCGTATGTCTATATAAATGCAGCGAATTCAGCTATTAAAAACCGCTACTTACACCAAACTTATCAGAACGCTTTCTGCATAATTTATATAGATTAAGTTAAGCGCAAACTGTAAGCGTTACGCCCGCTTCTCTCGTACTTCAATATTTTTGACAATGAACCAAAAAATCCTCATTTGGCGAACCGAATTATTTTTTATTGTGTGTGCATTTGTATCGGGCCAAGTGGGTGAATGGTATCTAACAGTCGAGTGTGCTTGACTCCAGCTTTCTTCACTTATTTTTCGTTCGCTTTGCTGTTTGGACTTTGGCACGCTGATTTGTTGTGCTCGCGTTTTGTCCAATTTTCTATGGCGCCATGAGCTAGAAAAGGGGAAGCTGGGGCTAGTGGTGCTACTCAGATTCTTCTTGCAGCATGCTGTGGGAGAAGGAGGACCAGAAGGGGGAGTGGCAGTGTGCTAAAGCCGCAATCGCAAACCAAAGCTTTCAAGTATGAAAATAAATAAGTTGTGCTCCAGCTCCAGCTACAGCTTCAGCTTTTTGTGCACAAACTTTGACCGGTCAAGAGATAGTCCCCAAGCTGATGCCTTGGCTGACGCAATGAAAATATCGCACGAAACTATGCAAAAGTTGAACGCAAAATGTGCAGCAACAACAACAATAACTCAGCAACAAGAAGCAAAGAAGGCTGCAGTGAAGTGCAATCGACTGTGCGATACCATTCATACACTTTTTTTTTTTTTTAAATATTGAATGCTTCTGATTCGCGAATTTATAACGCTGCGAGCTATATGCACTACTTAAAGCTAGCTGCTGGCGTGTAAAATGTTTTAAAAATGCCTTAAATGCTATTAAATTAAAAAAAAAAAAACAAAAATATCGATTTTTGAAGGCTATAGGCATGGCACAAACAAGTTGCCAACAAATTAAGCTGTATTTGGCGTATGGAAGCCTTCATGTCAAATTTAGTGTTTGTAGTTATTTTAATAAGTAAGTTCTGGCCGCTTATGTGGACAAACGGACATGACTTAAGCCCAAATAAATTACTGTGCAAGCTATACGCAATAGTTTCCCCAATAATTTCTATGTCCGCTATACAAACGTATTGCAATTTATAGTGTAGTTCAATAGTATAGCTAGCTGCACGTTTGTAAAATTTGAATTATTTAAACTCTGTTAAATTTTGGAGCAAAAAAATAGAAAAATATCGATTTTTGAAGGCTATGGGCATGGCTCAAAACTATTGCAATGCAATTTAGCTTTATTTGGCTTGTAGGAGCCTTCATACCTAATTTAGTGTATATAGTTATCTTAATAGCTAAGTTCTGTGCGCTTATACGGACAAACGGACAGACGGACAAGTGCAATTGCTCGTTAAACCTGAATGCACTAAATTCTATTTAATTAAAAACAAAAAACTTAAAATTATCGATTTTGGAAGGATATGGGCATGGCTCAAAACTATTGCAATGCAATTTAGCTTTATTTGGCATATAGGAGCCTCCATAGCTAATTAAGTGTATGTAGTTATTCTAATAACTAAGTTCTGTGCGCTTAAACGGACAAACGGACAGACGGACAAGTGCAATTGTTATTTATGAAGCCTAAACAGGTGCATGCATATGCATTGTGGGATTCTACACGCCTGCCTTTATCTGCACAAAACTAATATGCCATTATTGGCCATTATCAGAAATACTACTTACATACCTACATACATAAATCGAGTCGACTTTGCAGCTCAGTCCGAGTGGCTTCAGCTGTGAGTTGTCTGAGCTGCTGCTGCCGCTGTCGCTGAGTTGTCGAGTCCGAGGGCTAAGCGTAGCTGAACCGACCTGAACCGAGGCGAGCCGAGTTGAAGCATGGCCAAAGCGTTTGAGGTTAAGCGTGCTGCAAGCTGCAAGCTGCAAGCAAATTGCTTTGAAACTATGCAACGAAAAATTTCATTTATGTAACAGCTCGAGCATTGAAATTAAATTGCGTGTGCAAGTGTGCGTGCCTGTGTGTGTGTGTGAGCAGCTCTCACTCAGCATCTCTCTCTTTCTCTCTCAATCGCCAATATTGAGCACAGGTAAATGCCAGCAGGCATAGAAAACTAGCAGAGAAACACACACACGCACAATAACAGTGGCTCACACTTAATTTCGTTCAGAGCTTAAAATAAATTGCAATGTTATCTAACTTTTTAACTAAAAAAAAATTTATAAAAAATTTAAATGCAGTTTTTTTAAGCAGATAATTAATTATCTGAGTACTTCATTATTTTTTTTTTTCTCAATAACGCTTAAAACTAGAATTTATCGAAAATACTGGCACAGAGTCACAGCTTATTTCGTGCAAGGAACTTAGCGTTAAAAATTAATGCTAAAACAAAAATATTAAAATATAGCATGGCTTCCTTTTTGTTTAATAATAATATAGTATGACCTCCTTTCTGCTTAAATAAAAATGAATACTAAAACAGCTAAAAATATTAACATATAGTATGGCCTCCTTTTTGTTTAATAACGTAAATAAAAATTAATGCTAAACCAAAAATATTAAAATATAGTATGGCCTCCTTTTTGTTTAATAACGTAAATAAAAATTAATGCTAACCCAAAAATAATAAAATATAGTATGACCTCCTTTTGTTTAATAACGTCTTTTAGACGCGTTTCCATCGATAAAACCAAAGTTCGAGTGGCTTCAATCGGCATTTTCTGCTATTCCTCTTGGTGGACTTTTTTTTAGGTCATTTTTGTTGGATATTTAAATTTAATTAATATCTGCTAAAAAAAAAAACTGCATATAAATTTTTTAAAAATTTAATATAATTTAAAATTTGGATGACATTGAAATTTTATTTGTATTTTTTTTTATGTTAACCTCTGCACGAAATAAGTTGTGAGCCACTGTACATAGTTGCTATTTTGTATACGGCAGCATGCGTGTGTGTGTGTGCGAGCTGACGTTATTTATTTTGCCAATGCTGTCGTCTTTGCTCTAATCGGATCAGCAAGTTAATTTACATGCAATTCAATCAGTGGCGCATTGTGCTGGCTGCTGCTCCTCCTCATTCACCATGTGTGCAGCATGGCAAGCAGCATGCCAAATGCCATTGGCATCATCAATTGCCCGGGCAGGCCATTGCCTAAAATTCATACCAGCAAGCCTACTGGCAACGGCTCTCTCTTTCTCTCACTCACACTCCTGCTCTCTCTCTCTCTGTTTGGTCACGCTGAGGCGACAGCAGCAGCACCTGCAAATGTTTATTTGCTTTTTATACTTGTGTTTAGCGATAAGTATGAATGATATGCTTGAGCGCAGCGCACACTCGATTGCCAATATATATCGATAGCAGGCAATGCCGATGAATGCTGATGCTGCTGATAGCTTTGTCCTTGCTGCTGTTGCTGTCGCCGCTGATGAGGGTACCGCTGCGCGAGTTGCTCATCAAATGTCAATGCAGTGCAGCGATTCGGCTGTGCGTGATGAAATTATTTGATAGACTTGGCTTAAAACTCCAAACTTGCTGCTGCCGCTGCTATCGAACTGCTTCAATGGCTGCTCTCGACGTGCTCAACGTGTTCATTTGACAGTGATTCATCGTGCGGTTCATTCTACTCTGTGTGTGTGTGTGTGCGGCGCGCATCTCTGTTTGTGTTTGTGTGCATTGTGTAGAAAATTGTATCGATATGCGTGTCGTAGCATTGAGCTTGCCACACAGTCAGAAAGTAAGCACACACACACAAGCACACAATCGCACTTGCACTTCATTACAAATTATTAAAATTCACATGCAGCGCTGTCCACGCGGTTAATTGTATGCATGCGCCTCTCTCTCGCTCTCTGCCACTCTCTCAGCAGCCAGCGCACTATGGGAAATTTGACCACTTTTTCTGGCTGGAGAACGGAGCAAGATATTTTGATTTGGTTTTTTGCAGTGCGTTTTTACAAGTAAATGGAAGTAGACGTGTCAACACCTTCATTATACTAAAAAAAAATATTTTTCCAATTTAGTTTTACGTAAAAATAATATTTATTATTAAATACTATTACAATTAATTATTATTAGCTTATTTGCATGACCAGAAATATTAATTTAAAGTATAGTAAATTAAATGTTAATTAACTCTTTCTTGGAATTTTCAACATTTTGTTAATAACAGCTCTAAGTCAAGTCCTCATATCAGAAATGTCCTCAATTCCGTTCAGTTTCCCGAAAAATAGTCTTAAAAATTCGGTTTAAATTTTATTAAACTTCGAATCGAAATGTATTTAGCGTTGTTTTTTTCATGATAATGTTTGAAATAAGTAAAAAAAAAAAGTCATTTTTTTTGAAGCGTTAGGTTATGTCCTATAAGATTGAAGTCGCAAAAAGTGTGCTTTATATTTATATAAATTTCATTATAAACTAATAACTCTACATAAATTAATTATTTTCGTGGGTGGACTCGCTTTGTTTCGCTATTCAAAGTCTAGTTTTATTCAGCACAATATATATATGAGATGGCACAATCTAGCTAGAAAAAGTGGTTTAATGTCCCATAGTGCAGCGGTAATTCATTAATTGCCACAGCTGATGTGCATGGTAAAATGAATCACAGCATTGTTTGCCTGCCGAAATGAACTCGTGTTCATCATTAATACTTAACGCGTGCCCTTAATCGATATGTTGATGGACGCTGCGATCCTTAAAGAAGCCACTTATCGATACCACTAGGCGTTGTATTGCGCCGCTTATCGATACTTAAACGCTAGCTTTATGCTCGAGCGCGATAGTTAAGCACGCACGCCCAGCGCTATAACGACGCCATGACAGGGACATTAACGCAGCGCAGCGCAGCGGGCGAAGCGACCACAAACGCAACAACAACTACAACAACAACAGCAGCAACAATAAAAGCGATTTTATGATCGCCCTTAAATATTAACGCGCTTTTCGTGCGGCATTGTTTTTGCTGCTTAACTAGCGAATCCGTGCTTTAAATTGCAGCGTATGTATGTATGTGTGTGTGCACGCCAATAACAAGTGAGGTGAATGCTTGCCGCATAAGAAGAAGCAGCACAACAACAATGCGAACAACAACAACAATGCCCGAAGACAGGCATTCGCATAACACGGCCATTTTATGCCCAGCATTTTGGCTAATATTTACACACACACGCATACAGTAAAGAGCGAGAGAGAGAGAGACACGCACACATTGCGCATTGTTTTTGCATAATGCACATGGCAAAGTAATCGCACCCATTGGGCTATAAACATACCGACACATGTACTTGTACTCGCACACACACACACACGTACACGCATACTGACGCACACAAGTGCCTCAAGCGTGCAGTGCATACGCACACACACATACCGCAATGACTTTCGGTTTGCATTTTTCATGAAGAGCACAACAGCAACAACAATAACAACGAGAGACGACAGAGAGAGAGAGAGCGCGGGAGAGCAGGAGTGGGAGAGAGCGCAAGAACTTTTCAGGCTACATTTTCATTTGCGTTTCGTTTCGTTTCGTCTGGATGCCTTCGCTCTCTGTGCACTTTGGCGCTTGTTGGTTTTTATCATTATGCCAAATGCACAGACACGCCCACCAGCATCAAAAACTGGGCAAGGAGGAGGGGGAGCAGCAGAGCAGTGAAAGCAAAGCAGCTGAAGCAAAGTACCGTTGATTGCCGCACCGCGCCCTTGAAACAGCGCCCGCAACACACGCACACCCAAGGCGAGCTGCTAAACACACATACACACGCAAACGGCGAGCTCTTAAGCACACACACACGCGCGCACACGCAAACGGCGAGCGCCTAAAGATACACACACACAGCGCCACACTGATAGCAGCACGCACACAGCTGTAATTACGTATGCCACGTAATGCGCTGAGCAAATTACGTAATGCGGACGCCAAACTGATCACAGAAACACGTAAATAAGTAGTAGGCAGAAAGAGTGCAGCAGTAGCGGAGAGCGGGAGTTGCAGGTGAGTAGGGGCAGGGGGGTGGGGGGGCGTGGCACACAACATGTAATTGCAAAAAATTTGTTTAATGTGCGCCGGCCGCAACGTGCAGAACTACAAAATCTGTTTTCTAGCGTGTATAATGAGCGTGTGGGGCGGGGGAGCAGGGAGCGCGGGGAGTAGTAGTGGCAGCAGCGAGTAAAGCGCGCGCCACGTGAAACGCGCGCAGTGTTGGCTTTGCGAGGTAAGCTAAATAATTATTAGATCTACACGCGGCGTCTGTGTGTGTGTGTGTGTGCGGGTGCGGGTGCGGGCGTCTTTGGAAATGGGTATTTATGTGGCAAGTGCCACGCCCACTTTCGTTTGGCAGGCACAGTGGCAGCAGCTTTAAGGAAAAACTGCTCGAAATGCAGGCATTTAAGCTTAAGTGAGAGAGAGAGAGAAGTAAATAGAGCTGTGCGTGAGAGCTTAAAAGCTGTTTAAAGCTCTAAAAAAATTTAGTGAAAATTCCAATATTACATTCATTTCGATTAATTTCGAATAAAACCAGGAACAAATTTTATTTAAGTTTATTTTAAAAGAGCTTTTCGAATGCTATTATCAATTTTCGAGAGAAATAGCGAGAGAGAGAGAGAGGAAAACAGAGTTGTGCTTGGGAGCTTGAAAGCTGTTTAAAGCTCTGCAAACCTCTTAGCTAAATTTCGATCAAAGCCAGCGAAAAAAATCAACATTAGATTAATTTCGAGTAAACGAGCAAGTTTTATTTGAATTTATGTTGAGAGAGCTTTTAAAGTGCTGCTATAATAAGTGTTCGTTGCGCTCAGAAGCTGGGAACCGATTTAAAACTAACTAAAGCTCATTATATGAAAAGCTGGGAACGGATTTAAAACTAGCTAAAGCTCATTCTATAATTTTCTCAATAAAATTCATATTGTGATTTCTAATTAAAAATGCATTAATTTAAAGTTGAAAACATTCTTTAGCACTCCTTGAATATTGCAGTTGTGCTCGCGAGCTTTAAAAGCTGATTAAAAAAGCTCATTTTTAAATAAAATTTCCAATTTTTTGCCATTTTAAGGCAACCAAAATTTATATTTTGAAGTTTGAATATTTCAAGATTGTATGAAGAGATATGCAAAGCTCATTCAAGAACTTAAAGTGTATTTTTTAACTAAATGCACATTGTAAAGCTGCCAAAAATTTAATTTTGAGGGTAGATTGAAAGAGCTTACATTTATTGGGGCTGTTCTTTAAAGACAAAAGCGAATTTGAGCTTATGTTGTGTCAAGTTCATTAAAATACTCTCAGTTGGGCTTGCAAACTCATTAAATTTGATCTCCATTCAAGTTACATATTAATTGCCGTAATCTTCTTGCCCCAATAAATATGCTATAATTGTGCCTTTTGCAAGGAAATGTTATCTCTCGCTCTCTAATAACAGGCCTACACATGTTATTAGTAATAGAAACTAGTATCATCAATATAATTAAGCTTACATCGAGAAATTCCATTGGCAATTTCTGAAAATCGCATTGAGCTCGACTTGATGCCATTTCCAAGAAACTCTCTCTGTCCTCCCCTCTCTCCCTCTCTCGCATATGTAATCAACTTTCATTACATATTGTGCTAACATACACGCTTTTGTATGCGACCACGCCCACTGTGCTGCCAATAATACCACACTCACACACACACACACACACACACACACGGACCACTGCGATAAAAGCCGCAAGCGAGCGAGCGCCAGCATCTCGAGCTTTTCAATGCAGCCATGTGTATGTCTTGGGGTGTGTGTGTGTGTGTGTGTGTTTGTGTGTGCTGCATGCCTGAGTGCGCCTGGTAGCTGCCGGCTGCCTGCAGCCGGCCGGCGGTTGCCTTTTATTTTTAACAGTCAACGCGGAAAAATAGCAAAAAGGAGAAACGGAAAGGCAGGGACAGAAACAAGTACAGAAAGCTGCAGGCGAGTGCGCTCGACTATGAGATACCACTCAACCATTTTCGAATTATCAAATACTTTACAAATACCAAATAACTGTGTTTGTTAATTGAAAATTGTAAGCTCAAATTGAAAATATCGTTTTTCAGGGGCACTGGGCGTGGCACTGACAATTTGAAAAAAAATGCATTTGCCTTTGATATTTATATATATTTTTGCCAAATTTTGTGTCTATAGCTTTTGTATTAGCCGAATTTTGTGTTTTGAAATACGAACTGATAGACAAACTGACATGGCCAAATATATGTGGCTACTTATGCTGATGAATAATATGCACTACGCTTGATAATATAAAATTTGAGAACATTTTTGATGCTCCAAGGGTCTGCAATACTAGAAAGCATTCTTATTCGCAGTACTACGCTTGATAAAATAAAATTTGTGAAAATTTGACATGCTTCAATGGTCTAAAATACTAGAAAACAACCTTATTTGAAGTTCCATAAAATTGCAAAAAGTACTTCCAATTGTTCCTATCATAACTATATACATATAGCTACAGGAAGCTTTAATGTTGGCTACATGCGCAGAACGTTTGCAAATTAATGAAATAAAAATTAAAATAGGAAAAATAAGCTAAAGTTTGAAATAATCATTTCTATGGCAAATATTTATATTAATTTAAATGAAATTTTTAAAATATAGAGTATATATTTGAAAAATTGCATTAAATATAGAGTATACATTTGCAAATTTTCATTAAAATTCGAACATGTTTCGAACATGGATTTTTATTTTTTTTTTATTTCTCAATAAAAGACCAAAATTGAAGTAACTCTTATACTATATGTTATAATAGTCCAACTTGAATAAAATGTAATAATGTAATGTAGAGAGGAAGTACGGTTAAAGCAAGTTCGGTTTCAGTTTCGAACATGGATTTTTATTTTTTTTTTATTTCTCAATAAAAAACCAAAATTGAAGTAACTCTTAAACTATATGTTATAATAGTCCAACTTGAATAAAATGTAATAATGTAATGTAGAGAGGAAGTACGGTTAAAGCAAGTTCGGTTGCAATTGCTTGAGAACTAATAAAACTCGGTAGACGGGTACTACGACAGCTATATAAAATGACTAGCTGTACGATCTTGTTATTTTCAACTTCGCAAATTTATAAATTATAATATTAATACACATATGTATATTTATGTAGTTATATATTTATATAGTTAAAGCTGCAGCGACTTGATTGACATGCTGCTGAACAAGAATATATATGCCGTGCATATATATGGCATACCTTATAGGGAAATGAGCTGGCAAGCAGCTGGCCAAAATGCGTATACCCTTGGCAAGGGTATGCAAGTAGCAAAGCGAGTATATCAAGCAAACATTTCGTTGCAGGCATCTTGCGCTGCAACGGTAACGCCCAAAATCTCGGCGAGGCGTGGCCGCGTCGCCGTCGCCGTTGCCGTCGCGCAAAAGTGTTTTGCTATGCAATTTGAATAATTTAATGGATTTTTATGAGCAGTAAAACGCTTGAAGGATGCACTAGCCTGCATGCAGCACCAATACACTTACACACACGCAAGCATGCTGTATGCATGTGTGTGTATGTGTGGCCTGTCGGTCTGTCAGTTGTGTTTTCGGGGGCAGAACGTCCCGGAGCTGTTGCCGACTGCGAAATCGCCGTAAATTTGTGTCGCCTCAGCCAAGCGAAGGCGCACAGACTGCAGACTGGCTGGCAGGCAGGCAGGAAGACCAAGGGGGTGCTAGCGGGCAGAGAAGCGGGCCGTGTCGCGTCTGCAGCTGGAGCTGGAGCTGGTGCTACGTTGGCTTATTCAATTTTGCAATCGCCGCTTGCCGGCGAATCTCGTCGAATCTCGTTGAATCTCTGCCTGCAACTGGCTCCAATTGACTGCCGTGCTACTTCCGACAACGTCGACGCCGCTGCCGATGCCAGAGCCAGTCAAGCGTTTGCCTGCTGAATGCACAGCAACAACGACAACAACAACAAGCAGAAGAAGAAGAGCGAGCAGGACGTTGCCAGCAAATGCAATAAATTTTCAAGTCATTTCAACTTCCGGTGTGTGGCCCGATTACAGCTTAGTAGCTGTAAATATATAGCGACACACACATGTATTGCTCTCTGGCAGGCACTCTACACACACACACACACGCACACCTCTCCACTTGCATTTGCCAATTCTTCTTCTGTTTCTGCTGTTTTCCCTCTCCTACCCCATCTTCTACTCTCCTGTTTCTTTTGCTGATGTTTATACTATTCTTGCACCCCGTGCTTCTTCTGACAACTCTTCTGATCCTCATTCTTCTACTCCTTCTGCAATCTCTTCTTCTTCTCTGCTCCTGCGAATACTTTTTCTACTCCTTCATTTGCTGTCCATTCTGCTCTTCCTAGTGGTCCCTTTGATCCTTCTTCAGCTCGCTCTCTTTTCACTTCTTCTGATCTTTCATCCGATCCTCGCACTCTTTTACACTCACTACTTCTCTAAATTCTCCCCCTATTCCTTCTTCTGATACATGCTCAGCTCCTTTTTTTTAAACCTCCTGATTCTCGCTATCTACCTCCTCTTACTTCTCTTCTTGTTACTTCTTCTGCTCCTTCTTCAATCACTCCTCCAAATTTTCCCCCGATTCTCTTCTTGATCTTTCTTTTGCTTACTCACTTTTTACTTCTCTTGATCAGCCTTCTATTTCTTCTTCTGATCCACGCTAACTTCCTCTTACTTCAGTTCTTCTAACTTTGTATGATCCCTTGCCTGTTACTCTTCCAAGTTTTTTCCATGTTCCTCCTTCTAATCCTACTTCTGTTTTCTCCTCTTTTACTCCTTCTGATCCACCTTCTTTTTCTTCTCTCGATCTACACTCTTCCTTCACGTTATCTTACTTCCTTTCTTGATGAAGGTACAGGCAGAAAAGGATCTATTCTTGATTCTCCTTCTGCTCCCTGTCCCATTACTTCTGCAAATTCTTCGCCTGTTCCCTCTACTGATTCTCCTTCTGCTCACTCATTTTTCCTCTTCTCCTGATCCCCATATTTTTCTGTAGCTCCTCTTCATTTTCTTGTTCCTTCTTTTGCTCCCTCGCTTGTTACTCCTCCAAATTTCCCCCCTGTTAGGTCTCCTAATCTTTCTTCTGCTTCCTCCCTTTTTAATCCTCCTGATCCACCTTCTATTTCATCTACGGATCCTCCCACGCTTCCTGCACCTCATCTTACTTATTTTCTTGAAGAAGGATCAGGAGGAAAAGGATCTCTCTCCTCCTTACGCTCTCCCTTCCTCCTGAAGCTTCTCCTGCTCTTCTTTACACTTGTTTTTCGGCTTCATCTCTATTAACACCCTCTTATTCTCGCACTCTTCCTGATCCTTGTCTTACTTCTTTTTCTGGTTCCTCTCCTACGAGCCATCTTGTACTTTTTTTTTTTTAATTATTCTTAGCCTCTTACTGCTTTGCTTTCTTCTTTCTTTACTCTTCCCGTGTTTCCTTCTGTTCCTTACTTCTTTTTCTTCTACTTCTAAGATTCCACTTTATTCTCCTTTGCATCCTACTTCTGCTCCTGAGGAGAGCTCCTGCGAGAGGTCGTTTATTCTGCTCTCCCTCCCTGCACTTTCTCCTACTTCTCCTCCCGATCCTCCTCCTCCTCCATCTTTTCTTACTCTTTCTGCACCTACTTCTCTTACTCCTTTCTTCTCCCTCTACTCACCCCACTGTTCCTTCAGCTGCTACTCCTCCCCTTGTTCCACCTACTGCTTCCACTCCATCTTCTGCTTCCTTTTACGTTTTCCTTTGCCTACTTTTAAGCGCTGTCCTGATTCTTCCGCTTGCCACTCTCAAGCGTCACCCCCTGCTCCTTCCCACTCAACTAAGCCCCAAAAATTCCATTATAATTACAGTTCAATCCACTGGGGGAACAGAGTGAGGACGCGGGCGAGTGCGAGAGAGTCATGTGTGAGCCACAGAATTATGATGAAACACAGATAGAGAGAGGCAGTGGAGTGGGGAGGGGGAGAGCCAAAGAACGCCAAAGTTTCTTTTCTGCCGACACATTATTTGCCTTGTCATTGTCATAGGCTGACGTTGACGTTGATGTTGTTGTTGTTGTGTTTGTTGTTGTTTCTACTTGTTATTGCTGTTGGCTGTCGACTGTTTGTTGTTATTATTGTCACTGGCGCCATTATTACAAATATTTCCATTGTTGTTCGTTAGCGTCGCGTAGCATCGCGGTTTTGCCTCCTGCAACTGTCACATTGCCTGCCACTTCATCATCATCAGCATCTTGCGCCTCATCATCATCAGCTTCCTCCTCATCATCTGCTCGCACTCTCTCTCTCTCTCCCACTGCAGTCTTTCTGCTTCTGCACTGTGGGACATTTCAGCCGTTTAGTGCTATAAACCAATCATTTTTGAGCGAAGAAAATTAAATTTTTCTAGTCTCTTGCATTAATATCTTAACAACATTGACCAATTTTTATGCTTCTTTATTTTATTATCTTTTTTTTTAATTGTAGCAATTTTGACTAAATTGTTATTTAAAAAAAAAAACTTTAAAATTGATTAAAAAAATACAAAATTAGATAAGACAAACAAATTTG
Source organism: Zaprionus bogoriensis (assembly GCA_035046045.1). Lineage (NCBI taxonomy): Eukaryota > Metazoa > Arthropoda > Insecta > Diptera > Drosophilidae > Zaprionus > Zaprionus bogoriensis. The sequence continues at coordinate 687,315 of JAWNOI010000106.1, read as the reverse complement.
GCTACTTTTTATTTATTTTATTAACTTAAGCTTTTTAAAATTGTAGCAATTTTGTCTAAATTGTTATTTAAAAGAGAAGCTTTAAAAATGATGGAAAAAATAGAAAATTAGATAAAAACAGCATCAAGGCCGTTTAAATACAATAGATTTTGCGTTATTTTGCGCTTTACTTGTTTATTTAAAATTTTTAATTTCTCCAATATCTACAAAAAATATTTTGAAAATTTAATTTATGACATAATAAATTATTTAATACAGTTAACAGAAAATCAATTCTTCTAAAAGAGTGGCAAGTAGTGCAAAAGCTAAAAAACACGTCTAAACTTGTTCGGAGTAGATTTTATCACTGTTTGTGTATAGTAATGCCTTTTTACTGCACTGATTATGTATGTTAATAATAGATTAAGTTGTCACACTGGTAACAGTACGCTAATTATTAATATACACAAACAAACAAAAAAAAAACCAATTTTCACACAAAAAATTTAAAAAAAAAATGAAATGAAAATTAAATTTATCTAATGAAGTGTTGAATAAATTATTTAGTTCTAAAAACAATTTGCACTTTTAGCAGCAAGTAATTTTTTTTTCTAACTAATTTTTTTCATCAACAAAATCGCGCAAATGCACCACAGTGCGCTGCTGCAGCGCGCCTGCTACCAATACAATGTGGCCACATTTCTTGGCTCTGCGCTTATATGTGTGTGCATTGGTGTGCGTGTGTGTGTGTATGCTCGTGCTACTTCCGCTCTCCCCGTCAAAGTACTCAACTGCTTCCTGTGTCGAGTGCAAGCCGCTCCACTCGCTCTTTCGTCTGGTGATTAGCGAGCGCAGCAGCCCGAGGGGGCAGCTGCGACGACGGCGGCGGCAGCGGCAGAGACGACAGCCAGGCAAATGATTGCCACTTGAGGTGTAAACGAGCGTATTTTACAGCGCCGCACTTGCCTCACGACGAGAGCTTCAAAAATAAAGTAACAAAGTTTATCGGCGCGCATAACGGAAATCACTCACACACTCGCACACACACACACACACAGTAACAAAGTAGTAGCATGCAAAAAAGTGTGTAGCGATTATGGAGTGAGGCATGGGGCAGGGGAATGGCGGAGCGAGTGCTCAGCGTGCATTTAGTAGCTTTAATAGCTTCAAACGTTCGGCTGACAGAATTACCACACGCAGCAGCAGCAGCAGCATAATGTGCTTGATATCGGTAGAAACTCAATCAAACTAATTACAAATAATGCATAATTATTTGCAACAGGCTAGCGCCACGCTCTCTCACATCACTCTCTTTCTCTCTCTCACACACTGAATAGCGAGGAGAGAAGCGCGGGCGAATCCGTGAGCGGTTAGTGCATATGCTATCGATAATGGAAGGCTGATCGATAGGCATAACTGCTACAGCGGAGTGAGTGTGAGAGTCACTCAGTGCAGCAGCTATGTTATCGACTTGCTAAAGGCAGCAATCAGCGCAGCGAGCTATAAATAAAAGTGTGCCGCTATCAAAAAATATCGTAATTTATCGTTGTACAGTTATCGATAAGCGTCAAAGCTTAATGAGAACACTTTAAAATACTAGCACACATATCTATATATATCTATACTAGCGAAGTATAAGTGTGAGCGTCATTAAATACAAATTGCAACAAATTGTTTAATATATTATCGATATTGTAACTTCGATAGACGGCGCAACTCTTGAGAACACTTCAAATAATAAGAGTGCAATTACCTAACTAGAAAGAAGTAACTGCAGCAGCTATGAAAGGTCTCAAAGCAAACTATCGATAGTTCGATTATTATCGATTAACTTGTAATCCAAGAATAAGTTTGAGCGTCATTTAATACAAATCGCAGCAAATAGCTTAAAATATGATCGATATTGCAACTTCGATAGACGGCGCAACTCATGAAGACACTTCACTGCACTTACCTATAATAACCAGAGAGAAACAACTATGCAGCTATAAAAGATTTCAAAACAAACTATCGATAGATAGATAAGTACCGATTAGCTTGCAAGCCAATAGCGACCTTATAAACAGGCTACAGCTAAATAAGAGCACTTTAAATAGGCGTACATTTGTAATTCGAGCAACGATATAAATTGCAGCTTTTAAATGTTATGTTATCGATATGTTATGTGACAGCTTAATGAGGGCGCACTAAAAAAAAAATAGTGCATATCTAACTAGAGGCTGAATGCATGTGCAGCTGTCATTGCGGATCGTAAATATGTTATCGATATGTCGAAATCGATATGCGTGACAGCTTAACGAGGGCGCGCTTTAAATAAAAGTGGCTTATCGACATGGAACGCTTTGCCACTTGCCGTTAAATACCAATCAGTGGCATATGCAAATATTTCAGTTCGCGTTAATCCCGTATTCTATGGCTGTCAATCAAAGCGTGTAATTCCCACTGCGAGCGCCGGCAAAAACATCATCAGCAGTGGCAGAGGCAGCAGTGGCATCAGCAGAGGCAGCAATCGAGGCAGTTAAGTGCACTTGCATTCAGTTGCAATTGCAGGCGCTGCTCGTCGTGCAACGCGCGATTATGGCCATTATTGAAATTGTCATTAGACGTCAGTTGCTGCCACAAGCGGCAACAACAACAAAAGCAGCAACAACACAGCGCGCGCGCCCGCGCCCGCCGAATACGCTGTTATCCCTGCTGACAGTACTTACTTAGCTGTATGTGTGTGTGTGTGCGCGGGGGGCTGCGGGGCTGCTGCACGTCTTGTGTAGACTTATGGCAGCAGTGAAACCGTTACATTTTGCGCCTGGAAAGTCACCACAGTCCAGTCTACACGCATGGTGATAGTTGCCGCTAGCCAAGTTGCAAACCCGCTGCTGGCAGTTAATTTGTGCTAGTCTGGCAACGCTGCACTTAACCCTATACGCACATTACGCTGATTCGAAAACAATTCATTAAAATGTATTTACTTTTCAACAAATGCAAAATATACAAAACGTTTGTTTATTTCAAAATAATGCAATTTAATTAAATTTTCAATTATTTTTAAATTGCTGCTGCACGGCAGAAGTTAAAGCGCACGGGGTTGCCAGACACTCACAGACTGTCACAAAGTAGCAGCATGCTTATCGAGTTATCGTAGCTGTGTTATCGACTTGCTAAAAGCAGCAATAAGCGCAGCGAGCTATAAATAAAAATATCAAAATATTTAATTGAATTTTAAATTATTTTTAAATTGCTGCTAGCAAGTGCGTGCACGGCACGGGGTTGCCAGACCCCACGCAGCGCGCGCACACACACACACACACACAGTGCACGTCCCGAGTGCACTCCATTTCCTTAGATCTCTGATCTCTCACTCTCTGGCTCCATACTATATATATAGCCCTTCTGGCCTGATAACAAATTAGCCAAACAGTGACGAATACACACACACACACACACATACGCACGCACACAACGTAGCACAAGCGCTTGAATAATTGCGCAAAAACAGCGGACCTCATTTGGAATCGCAACATGTCCACACTTGGTAATGGCTATGATGGAGAGTCATCCACAGAACCCATCAATCTGCCCTCGCCACCGAGTGGCAGCTCGCTGGAGCAGGTGGTGCCACCGTCGCCGACGCTGCAGACGCCCGCAATGCGACGCAATCGCAGCGATGGCAACCTCATGGCGCAGGACGTGAAGGAGGCGCGTGTGCGCGTCATCTACACCGGCGGCACCATCGGCATGGTGCGCAACGAGCGGCATGGTAGGTGTCAAGCCCGAGCAACTCCAATCGCTGCACTGTACTAATCTTCACTCTGATCCTCGCCAGTTCTTGCTCCGATTCCCAACGCACTGGTACGGCACATTCGCAGGTATCCCAACATGCATGACGAGGAGTACGCGCAGCGTCGCTTCGGCGACGGCGCCTCGATGGCGCCCCTCGTGCTGCCCTTCGTGCAGGGCGAGACGCGACGCGTGCTCTACCAGGTGACGGAATACACGCCGCTGCTCGACTCCAGCAACATGACCATGCACGACTGGGCGCGCATCGCCAACGATATCTATGTGAGTGCGACGACGTGCCAATCAAGCTGCTGCTTCTGCTTCCTAGGATACGCGCAGTTGAGAGAAGGCTTCTCCTTCTCCTCCTGGAACGTCTTGTCCGTTCTGTCCGCAGTGGAGAACAGCAAGAGCAAACTAAAGAGATCCACTTCCAATGGAGCAACAGCTCAGGCTCAATCCTATTGACTGCTCTGATTCAACTTCTTTTCCGATTATGCTGTACATACTTTTGATGGATTCTACTTCAATGCCCTCATCCACACAGCTAGTTCATCCAGTTTACCTCATTTGCTGCTGCCAGAGTAGGCCTGATCCTCTTTTGTCCATTGTTAAACCTGCTTCTACATCAGCCTCCTCCCCGTACCATGCTTCATCCTCTGCTTCCAGTGCAGACCTAAACCTCTTTTATCAATTCTCAATCTCATCAATCAAATCTCTCGTCAGCAATCTGGTCTTCTTAAACCTGTTCATCCAATCTTCTTCACCGACCAGCTACTCTTCCATGGTCTCCTCCTTCCTTTCCGTGCAGCCTTACGCTATTTTCTTTACTCATCCTAGCCTAATCCAATCAAAATTTCTATAAAGTCGCTTGAACCTATTTCTATGTTCATCTACTCCCACATTCCTCAAATCATATTCATCAACTCTTCCTCTGTATCCAGCAAAGTCGAGTCCAATTATCTTAGTAATCTCTGATACTATAACAGACCTAATATAATGGCAATGCTATCAGTGCAAGCCCAATTCAGTCTTCCTCTGCCTCCTGAGAAGGTTCATTCTGTTATCCTTTTCATCCGTTTATGGAGAAACCTCAGCTTATTATCTTGTCCATATACTCTCCTGTTCCTTTACACTTTCTCTGCTTTCAGAGAAAGTAAAACCCTATCTGATCATATGATCATTGTCTGTTTACTCTTCCCTTGCGCCGGGAGCAGTCTCGTCCTCCAAACCGGTTCTTCCACACTTCCTATGTTATTCAATCAATCTTGGTTTGCTTCCATAGCAGATCTAACTGTATAGGCGAGTGAGCACCTTATCGTCTACTGAAGCCTAATGCCTTATCCATCTACTCTTCCATGGCCTAAGCTGCACTCCCGTCCTCTTATTCAGTCATTCTCTATTGTTCAGCGCCTTCGCTCTAATATTGTTCATCTATTCTTTCTTGGCTTCCAGAGCAGGTCTGAGCAGAGCAGCCTCCTTGTCTCGCTCTCCCCCTTCCTCTCTCTCTCTCTAGGTAATTGCCTAGTGTAGGAGTTTCATCAATTCTCTCTCCCTCTGCTCTTGCCTCGCACCACAGCTAATGTCTTGCTCCTTTTGCAGCAATCGTACGAGTTCTTCGACGGTTTCGTGGTGCTCCACGGCACGGACACACTCTCCTACACGGCGTCGGCGCTGTCGTTCATGCTGGAGAATCTGGGCAAGACGGTGATCATCACCGGTGCGCAGTTGCCCATCTTCGAGACGCGCACCGATGGCAAGGACAACTTCACGTCGTCACTGATCATCGCTGGCAACTATGTCATTCCCGAGGTGTGCATCTTCTTTGGCAACAAGCTGCTGCGCGGCAATCGCACCGTCAAGGTCAGCTGCAACCAGCTGGACGCGTTCAACTCGCCGAATGTGCCGCCGCTGGCGCAGATCGGCATCAATGTGAATGTGGACTATCGCCTGATCTTTCGGCCGTGGAGTGTGGAGCGCTTCAGTGTACATCTGCAGTTGGACGAGAACGTTGGCCTGTTGCGCATCTTTCCCAGCATTTCGTTGTCCACGTTTCGTGCCTTCCTGGCGCCACCGGTGCGCGGCGTTGTGCTGCAATCCTTCGGCTCCGGCAACGTGCCCTCGAATCGCAAGGATCTGATCGAGGAGCTGAAGCAGGCCTCAGAGCGCGGTGTTATCATCATCAATTGCACGCAGTGTCCCAATGGATCCGTCGCTGAGATCTACGATACGGGCAAGGTGCTCTTTGACGTGGGCGTCATCCCCGGCTACGATATGACACCCGAGGCGGCGCTCTGCAAGCTGGCCTACGTCATCGGCAAGCAGGAGTGCTCGTTGGAGGTTAAGAAGCAGGTGAGTAGCGAGAATGGAGGCAGTACCTCCTCCTGTTCCTTTCTTCTTTCTTTCTTCATTCTTATCCTTCCGCTTTCTTTTCATTCATCCTTATCCTCCCTCTTCCTCCTCCTCGTTCTTCATACTTTTTCTTCCTTCTCCTCCTCCTTCTTTCTTTTTCTTCTTTCTCCTTCTTCCTCCTACTCCTTCCCCTTTCTTGTACTCCGTCTGCTTCCACCTCCTCCTCATTCCCACCTACACCTTCCGCCTCCTCCTTCTATTTACCTACTCCTCCCCCTTCTTCGGCCTTCTCCTTCCCAGGTACTACTGCAATCTCTTTCTTTCTCCCTCTCCACTACAGATGATGCAGTCGAACCTGCGTGGCGAGCTGACAACGACAATTGCGCCCAAGATGGAGGATTACGATCTGATCGATGCGGTCGCCCGCTCGCTGCATCTGTCCACGCCGCAGGAGCTCGATCAGCTCAGTAATACGCTGTTCCCGGCCATGATCAATGCGGCCGTCGTCGAGGGCAACATCAAGAAGATCAACAACCTGAAGGCCTACGGCGCTGATCTCTCCGGCGTGAATCACGACCATCGCACAGCCCTGCATCTGGCCTGCCAGATGGGCAACCTGAAGATCGTGCGGGATCTGTTGCATAACGGCGTCTCGGTGCACATACGCGATCGCTACGACCGCACACCGCTGCAGGAGGCCGTCTCGCGCGACAGCCACGAGATCATCCAGATGCTCATCAATTGTGGGGCGCATCTGACCGGCTCGTCGCGTGTCGTCGGCGAGCAACTGTGCGCGGCGGCGGCGCGTGGCTCGCTGAAGCGCCTGCAATCGTATTACCTCGCCGGCGCCGATCTGGCGTTGTCCGATCCGTCCGGACGCACGGCACTGCATGTGGCGGCGCTGCACGGCTTCGAGGAGCTTGTGCAGTACATGCTGCCGCTGGTGGATAACAGCGCCAAGCAGGACATGCTCGGCCTAACCCCGCGCGACTATGCGCTGCGTGCCGGCCACGCGAACATTGCGAATCTGCTGAAGCCTGCGGGCACGGAAGATGTGGAAATCGTCACTCCAGTCTAATTACGAGTAGTCTGCAGCAGCTGAGGCCAACCTACTTACACACACAGTCGTCGAATCTAGTCGCTAGAAATGCTTGTTCCTACCATGTGCAATACGTTTAATTGTATATTTATGCATTTTGCATAAAGAATTCTCATTGGCTTGAATTCAACAGCAAACTGTTTTTTTATTACAAATAATTTTGAGAATCCGCAAATGCTCAAATTTTTAGCAACAGTTATCGATACTTACATCGATAAGCGCTTGTATTTATGCTGGCGCAAAAAGAAAAATCGATAGTGTGGTTATAGTATATCGAATGCAAAAATAATTTATCAAATATTAACAAGCAAATTGTAATTATATAAAAACATATTTATATATATTTACATGTGCTTAACAAACAGCAAGCGAGCGCGCTATGTAGCTTCATCGACTTATCGATAAATCAATGCAAGCTGCAAACACGTATTAATATGGCGATACTTTGAGCACAACCCTGTACTACAATCGCTTTGGCGATATTTTGAGCACAACCCTGTTTTTTAATCAATATACGAAATTCAAACGAGTGCGCCATGCAACGACATACACTAATCGATTATTTAATGCGAAATCAACAGCGTATCGATTTTGTGATTTTTTTAATTTAAAATCATTGCATGCTTAAGTAAAGTATCAATATGTTTGCCACAACTTTGAACGCATTGCATCAATGTATATATTGCGTGTATTTAATAATAAAATAAATTTTAAATATATACAATTCAAAAGAGCGCGCCTTGTAACGACTGCGACTTATCGAAATTAGCAGACACTGCAATAACTTATCGAACTGGCGATATGTTGCGCACAACCCTGTCATTCAAGCAGGGCCATTAGAAATGATTTAGAAGCCCTGGTGTTTAAGTTTTTTTGTTATTAGCAATTGCTTAATTATAATTGGTAAATATATTTGTGATAAATTGAGCAGTGAACTGGCCCAAAATGGAGTTGGCCATTCAAACACAAGTCAAAGTCAATGAAAAGTGCGTGCACTCATAGTAAATTCTCACATAAACTTCGCAACGAATGTACAAGCACGTACACACGCATACAAACACACTTGCTACGCACGCACAGGCAGCAGCAGCAGCAGAGACAGAGGCAGAGGCACACGCACACAACGAAGAAGTGCACACGTCAGTGCCACGAACGAGATTCCGGGCTGAAATTGAATGAAACTGAAATTGACTGAAATTGGCTGAATTTGGCTGACAAAATGTGCATCTACTCTCGTTGCAGTCAATGTCGATAGTTAGCAGCAGCACGAACTCAACGAAACACGCGACGCGACGACATTGGATATATCCGCCCCGGAGATAGCCCGTGCTCGACTTTTGTTTGTTACCATCCCCCCCCCCTCCCACCACAACTCTTATTCGGTTTGCGACCAGCCTTACCCCCCACCCCCCACTTACTTGATTAGCTGGCATAGTTTTAGTTAGTTAATAGTGTAATAGTGTCCATGATGATGTCCGGGCACAGTGTGGACCCGGATGCTGCCTCGGAAGCGGAACTGAGCCAACACAACGAGCAGGAGGACGACGGCAGCTCCACGGATATATCGCTTATCCAGGTAAGCCTCACCCCCTCTCCCCTCTCCTAGCATCCACAGTCTGATATGATCTCTCCTTCTGCTCCCGCAGCACACAGGAGTTGTCGGCGGCAAGGGACGCCTTGACAGCCTGCGAGAGAATCTCTCCAAGCAACAGGTGAGTCCAAAGCACTGCAGCGCAGCTTGCGATCTAACACGCTATCTCTCTCTCTCCCCCTTGCAGGAGCGCCTGTTGGCGCTACGCGAACGCGCGCTACGCAAGTCCGAGGATGGCACACGATGCCTGTCCAACATGAGCGATTCGATGGAATCGCTGCAGACGTTCGGACAGAAGCTCGGCGTGCTGAAGGAGCTGCGGCCACAGGACATGTCCACGCCGCTGGTCACGCCCACTAAGGAGGCCGAGATCAGCGGCAGCGAGAAGCTGCAAATGCTTAACCAACGCACCGAACAGAATCGCGCACTGCTCGAGCAGCGCAAACGAGATCTGGCCAAATCGCTGCAGTCCGTCAAGACGGGACTGCGGCACAGTGTCAGCAGCGATCTGGGCTCCTCCATGAGCGATCTGCGCACACTAAACCCCGCGCAGGCAGCGCCCGTCTCACGGCATCGCTCCGCAGCGGATCTGCTGCAGCAGCAACTGCAACAGCAGCAGCACCAGCAGCAGCAGCAAGTGGCAGCGACAGCGGCCAGCGATGAGAGTCGCCTCAAGCTGCTGAAGAACAAGATGAAGCTCATCGAGCTGAAGCAGTCGCGCAAGGAGCAGGAGCTGCAGGTGGAACTGCTTGAGCTGCGCAACGAGCTGGCGCGACGCGAACAGCACATCCAGCAGCTGGAGAATTCGCTGGCCGAGCAGAGCGAGCAGCTGCTCCATAGACCGCCGCTGGCGGAGCAGGAGCACACGCGGCTGCAGGGCGAAATCGAACAGTTGCGCGAACGCAACGCCGAACTGGAGACGAGCAGCGAGATGTTGGAGACGACGCGCCAGGAGCTGCACGGCGTGCGCGAGCAGCTGCTGGAGCAGCAGGCTAGTCTGGATGCGGCGGCCAGCTCGACGGATGCGCAAGTGAATCAGGAGCTGGCCAAGCAGCTGCAGGAACTGCAGCAGCAGCTGCTGGAGCTGCGGCAGGCCAATGAGCAGCAGCAGCAGCAGGAGCAGCGCCAGCAGGACACAGAGACGCAGTGCGAGACGGAGGCGCAAACGCAACGCATTGCCCAGCTGGAGGCCACCATTGCCGAGCAGACGGAGCAGCTGGCCGAGAAGACAACCGAGCTGAACGTGCTGAATGTGAATCTGCGCGTGCTCGAGGAGAAGCTCGCACAGAGCGTGAAGAGTAAACCGATCTTTCTGGACGAGCAGGACGACAGCGCTGCGGAGCAGCTGAAGGGGGATCTGGCGAAGCTCAAGCAGAAGCTGGACGAGTGCAACAAGAGCAACATCAAGCTGAAGCTCAAGTGCAAGCAGGCCGAGAAGCAGCTGCAGCAGTTCCAGGCCACCGATGCGCAGCAGCAGCTGGCGCGTCTGACGGCCGACAACGAGCAACTGCAGCAGCGCATCACTGTGCTGGAGGACGAGAAGGGTCAGTGGCAGCTGGCACAGGTGGAACAGGAGCCACTAGCAGCAGTTGCAGCAGCAGCCAGCGGCCAGACGGAAGCCATACGCCTGCTCGAGGAGCAGAAGCAGGAGCTGCAGCAGGCATTGGAGGCACTGCAGCAGGGCAGCGAATCGGCGCGCGTCGAATCCGAACTGAACGAGGTGCAGCTGGAGGAGCAGCTGTCGCAGCGCGTACAGCAACTCGAGGCGGAGGCGCACGAGCAGCGCGCCCAGCTGCAGCAGCTGCAGGGCGAGAAGGAGGCGCTGGACAAGAAGCTCACGCACTACATCAACGAGAACATGGAGCTGCTCGACAAGCTGGAGAAGCTCAGCTCGACCAGTTCCGCCGAGTCCATTGAAATCGTTGAGCGTCCCACGGAGCGACGCTTTGCCGTCCAGCGTCCCGCCTCCGAGGGCGAGCAGCCTGATGCCGTCACCGCCGCCGCCGCACTGCCCAGTTTCGTGAGCGAACTCACCCAAACGGATCTGGCCGCACCCGAGCTGGAGGTCAACGAGAGCCTGGCCCAGCTGCGCACCGAGAGCGACGAGCTGCTGCAGAAGATTCAACTCTTTACGGACGAGCGACGCGAGGTGCTGGCCAAAATGGAGCAGCTGCAGGCGGAGAATGCTGCGCTGCAGGCGGAGAACGCCGCACTGGAGCAGTGCCAGCAGCAGTCGCTAGCGGAGAATGCGGCACTGCAGGCGCAGCTCAAGCAGACGCAGGAGCAACTGCAGGCGGAGCACGCGTCGCTGCAGGCGCAACTGGAGGAGGTGCAGCGGGACAAGCAACAGTTGTCGCTGCAGCTGAGCGAGAAGTCGGCGAATCTCTCGCAGGAGCTAAGCTCCATGCAGCGCTCCTCCGAGGTGGTGGCCGCACTCGATTGCGGCGAAGGCGGCGCCGCGCCGCTCTTCGACAAGTGCGAGCGTTCGCTGTCGAAGCTCAGCTCCGAGCTGGAGGCCTATCGCAAGGCCAACGATCGCAATGCCAAGCTCAATGTGTCCAAGAAGCTGGCCAAGGAGGCCAAGAATGTGCACACGCAGCTGACGGAGCTGCTGCACAAGGTGAAGGAGGCCAGCACCGCCGTGGAGACGGTCACCGTGGTGGAGACAGTCGTGGCGGTCACTGCGCCCAATGGCAAAGCTCTGGCGGAATACGAACAGCTGACGGCGCAGAATGGTGAGCTGAAGGCGGCGCTGGCGCGTCTGCAGGCGGAGCTGGACGAGCTGCGCGACGCGGATGTGGAGGATGCGCATGCGCAGCCGGCCAAATTGCAGGCCATTGAGCAGGACGAGAGCGAGCTGCAGCAGACGAAGGAAGAGCTGCAGCAGGCGAGGCAGCAGCTGCAGCAGGCCAAGGAGCAGCTGCAGCAGGCGAAGCAGCAGCTGGAGGAGCAACTGCAGCAGCAGCAACAACAACTGCAGCGTGAGCGCAGCGAGGAATGCGTCCAGTTGCAGCAGCAGATCGCGGAGCTGCGCGCAACAACGTCGGAGCAGCTGCAGCTGATTGCCAGCCAAAGCGCGGAGCTGTTGCAGCTGCAGCAGCAGGCGGAGCAGCACGACCAGCAGCTCAACAGCAGCGAAATGACGCACGAGAAGTACATGGAGCAGCAGCAGCGCGTGCGCCGCGAGCTGCAGGCGCGCATCGAGACGCTCGTGGGCGAGCAGAGCATACTGCAGACGCTTGTCGCCGAGCAGAAGCAGCAGCTGATCGAGAGCTACGGCCAGGCCGAGCACGAGTCCAATCTGCGGCGACTCGAGCTGCAGCAGGCACAGCAGGAGCTCGAGGCGAGCGAGACGCGCAGCCGCGAGCTGCGCGACAAGCTCAAGAAGTACGCGCTGAATCTGAAGAAGCGCACGGCCGATCAGGCCGAGCTCGAGCAGCAGCTGCAGCAGGAGCAGGCGCGTGTGCAGCAGCTGCAGTCGCTGAGCGCACAGCAGGAGCAGGAGCTGCAGCAGCTGCGCGCCGACAACAAGGAACTCGAGCGTGAGACGTCCAAGCAGCATGCCAAACTCGCGGCGCTGCCCAAGCTTCGGGAGGAGGTCGAGCGGCTGCAGGTGGAGCTGCGCAACACTGTGCACGCGAACACGACGCTGCGCCAGGAGAGCTACGCGCTGGAGCAACAGCTGGCTGAGCGCCAGAGCCAGCAGGAGCAGCTGCAGCAGCAGCAGGGCGCCAGCAGCGAGGAGCTGCGACGACAGCTGGAGCAGAAGTCGCTGAAGTTCGACAAGTCGAAGGAGGTGATCAAGCATCGCAATGCCACCATACAGACGCTGCAGCGTGAGCTTGCCGAGCTACGGGCACAGCTGCAGGCGCAGCCCGAGGAGGAGCCACTGGAGCAGCAGCAGCAGACGGAGCAACTGGCGCAGCAGGCGGAGCAACTGGCGCAGCAGGCGGAGCAACTGGCGCAGCTGCGTGAGCAGAATACGCTGCTGCTGGCGGAGAAGGCCAACTTCGAGCAGGCCATAAGGCATCTGGAGGCGCTGCGCGAGGGCATTCATGGCAAGCTGCAGCAGGATCAGACCTACATCGATTCGCTGGAGTCGCAGGGCGTGGAGCTGCAGGCCAAGATCGCGGCGCTGCAGGAGCAGGTGGCCAGCGTGACGGCGCAGCACAGCGCCGCGCAGGAGCATGTCCAGCTGCTGGAGCAGCAGCTGCGCGAGACGAACGCACAGCAGGCGGAGCACGAGGCGCAGCTGCAGCAGCGCGTGCAGCAGCTCGGCGAGCGCGAGCACAGCCAGAGCCGCCAGCTGCAGCTGCTCGAATCGGAGGCGGAGGAGGCGCGCGATCAGCTGGCCGAGCTGCAGCGCGAGCATGACGCACTGCTGGCACGCCACAAGCAGCAGACGCAGCAGCAGAAGCAGGCGGAGGCGCAGCGCGAGCTGCAGAGCAGCAACAGCGAGCAGGAGCTGCACGAGCTGCGCGTCCAGCTGCAGGCGCGCGAACAGGAGCTGCAGCGGCAGCGCAACGTCTACGATGCCAAGCTAGCGGCCAAGGCCACCGAGCTGGACGAGCTCGAGTGCGATCTGAACGCGCACATGGAGCGCTCCACGGCGGAGACGCGTGAGCTCACACAGCAGCTGGAGCGCGCGCAGGAGCAGCTGCAGGCGCGCGCCGATGAGCTGGCGGAGGCGGAACGCGAACGTGCCGCACTCAGCCGCGAGGCTGTGCAGGATGCGCTCGAGCTGCAGGAGCTGCGCATGCAGGCGCTGCAGGACAAGACGGAAATGGACAATCTGCACGCGCAGATCGATGCGCTGTGCGCCAATCACAATCAGGAGCTGCAGGCACTGCAGCAGCAGATCGCCGAACTGGACACGCTGGGACAGAACCAGACGGACGATCAGGTCTACATCGAGACGGAGAACAAGCGACTCGCCGAGCAGCTGCACGAGCTGCAGCAGCGCCTCGACGAGCAGGCCGAGCAGCTTGCCCGACAGCAGGCGACGGCGCCAGCTGCAGCGCCCGCTGTGCCCGCTCCTGTGCTCTTCCAGACGCCGAACCAGTCTCAATCCCAGTCACAGGCAGCTGACGATTGGATGTACTCAGCTGCCTCCTGGCAAAGTCAGCGGCAGCCCGCGGAGCAGGTGAGTCAACGCTAGGCGCAGCTCCTTCTCTTACCATACACAGTGTATACATATGCTTGATATTATTTGTCCGTTTGTCCGTATGTCTATTAAAACACCCAAAACTCGACCGTTAGAGGTGCTAGAGACACCAAACTTGGCAGCAAGATTGCTGTATAGCATACACAGCTTACGTTTGTTTCTTAATTTAAGTGCCACGCCCAACGCCCACATATATCAATATTTTCGATTTTCAGCAAGCTACTTATGCCATTCACATTCACTGCAAATCACAATTCGATTGCAATATAAAAGTTATAGCTTGGAAGGGTTTCTTATATAGAAGTGGCATTGACGCAGCTAGAAAATGTGTTTGATTGTATCTGTGAGAACGCCCTGTGCGTGTGATAACTGCCTGTATGAGTTTATCTGGCAAGAAACGTTAGCTTAGGCGTACTAAGGGTTGTATAACCTTTCTGCTGTTTCACCCGATTATTCCAATCTTTCCTACATATTTATTTATAAGCTTAATTATCGAATTATAGCGTAGCTAATGCTTTTAGAGAATTGTATTTTCTTTGCTCGTGCCATTTCAATTTTAAATTCCTTAAAAAATCTCATAACTTATAGAATAGAGTAATCCGATTTTATGAAAATTGGAATATGCCATTGAAAATGCTGGCTATAGCGATACTCCTTAATCATCAGTGAAATTATTTGTTGCTTGCGTAGGAAAACGCATACTTTGAAGGGTTTTTTCTATGGCAGCTATACTACTGTGGGCAAAAAGTAAGGTGAATATTTTTGTAAAGTCAAAATTTTTTATTTATTCTCCTAAATCAATTTCATCCCCTTCAAAGTAATCCCCTCCCGATAAAATACACTTATGACAATGTTTTTTCAAATCCTCGAAACAGGCCAAATAGTCCCTTTCCGGTATAGCCATGAGCGCCCTGGTCGATTTTTCTTTTATCTCTTCAATCAACTCGAAACGCGTTCCCCGGAGTGGTCTCTTGAGTTTTGGGAATAGCCAGAAGTCACACGGAGCCAAATCAGGAGAATACGGTGGTTGCGGAACGATATGCGTCGAATTCTTGGCGAAATGGTCACGAAGAACGAGTGCAGTGTGCGACGTTTTCGGTACCAAACGAGATTTGACTTTTCGTAGGCCCAAACGGTCTTTCAAAATGGTTTTCACAGATCCTTCTGATATGCCGATCATATCAGTGAGGTCTCTAATAGTCAACCGACGATTTTTGAGCACTAATTCCTTCACTTCATTGACGTGTTGGTCATCTGTTGACTCCGATGGTCGTCCGGAGCGCTCCAAGTCATCAAAACGTTCCCGACCCTCTTTGAAGTCTTTGTACCACTTATAAACATTTTTCTGGGACATGGTAGAATCACCAAAGGCCATCCCCAGACTTCCTCAACGTTTCCGCAGCCGAAATTTCATTCCGCAAACAAAATATGATGGTACTTCTCTGCTCAATTAAATCAGACATTGTAAAAATCGCCAAATGCACTCTTGATCGTTTGGTAAACAAAAGCGTAAATATAGTACTCATACTGATATTGACATGAAATTCCCGCCAAATGTCATCAACAGTCCTGCCAACTCGAGAAAAAAAAGAACTAGTTCGCCATCTTAAGCCCGCGAATTTTAAATTGCAAATTCACCTTACTTTTTGCCCACAGTAGTATATGCATACTCTATAGCGTCGCAGATGTCTGCTCTGTCTTTCCTCACTTATCATTATTGTATATAATATTAGACTTGCCTGCTCTTCTTCCTCTTTGCAGCAGCAGCAGCACCTGCCCCTTGCGGCGCCCGCCATGTTCTTTGGCGGCGATGCAGCCGCCACGCCCTCGCCCTTCGACGAGCTCGTGGCGCCGCCCACGCGTCTGAGCGTGCAGCAGACAGCAGCCGTGCCGCCGTCCATGGAGCCAACGATAGAGGATCTCCAGCGCAATGTGTCCGATCTGGAGAAGCACGCCAAGGAGCTGGAGACGAAGCTGCTGGCGCGCAATCAGGCGCTGGCCGAGCACGAGGAACGGCGCGCACAGCTCGAGCGTCAGCTGCAGCAGCGGGAACAGGAGCTCGCGCAGCTGCGCGCCGAGGCCGAGGAGCGCGAACGCGTCGCTGCCATCGAGAGGCTCATGCAGCCGCCGGAGCAGCAGCAGCAGCAGCAGGCGGCGAAACCCGCAGCAGCTCCCACGCTGGACATGTTCTTTGGCCCGGAGACGCCGACAGAGAGCGCTGCCATTAGTCTGGATTTGGGACTGCAGCAGGAGCAGGCGCAGCAACCGGTTGAGGAGCCGCTGATCATACCAAAGAAGGCCTACGTCTGCCAGCCGGAGCAGGAGCAGCAGCAGCTGCAGCAGTCGGACTGGGGCGTCGACATGGACGAGGATCCTTGGGCCAGTGCAGCGGCGGCGGCGAGCGAGCAGCCAAACCCCTCAGCGCTACTGGCGCGCATCGATGAGTTGGAGCAGCAGAAGAGCGAGCTGCAGACGAAGACGGCGAAGCTGATGAAGCGCCTCAAGGAGTACAGGGCCAAGGAGCAACAGCAACAGCAGCAGCAGCAGCAGCAGCTGGAGCGCAACTGCAGCGACGATCTGGACAGCGCCATCATCGATGAACTGAAGCATCAGCTGCAGCTGCAGGAGTCGCGCCAGGCCAAATTCGAGGAGCAGCTGCAGCAGCAGACGCTGGAGAAGGAGAAGCTGCTGAAGCGCATCGATGTGCTCACCGCGGGCAACGAGCGCATGGCCGAGCTGAAGGAGCGCCAGGACATGGACGTGCAGATGTATCAGGCGCGCATACGTGAGCTGCAGGCCAAGCTGCAGCAGCTCGAGAGTTGGGGCGACGAGGCAGCAGCTGGAGAAGGAGCAGCAGTGGGTGCAGCAGCAGTGGGCGCAGCAGCAGCAGCAGCAGGAGGAGTAGAAACAGGAGCAACAGCTGGATCAGCTGCAGCAGTGGAATCCGTGACAGCTGAGGCGCTGGCCAAAATCGAGAATCTGCAGGCGGAGAATCAAGATCTGAACACCGAGTGCCAGGAGCTACAGACGCAGCTGCAGCAGGAGAAGCTGCAGGCGCAGCGGGAACGAGAGCAACTGCAGCAGGAGAAGCTACAGGCAGAGCAGGCAGTGGAGCAGGCGCAGGCGGAGAAGCAGCAGGCACAGCAGGCAGTGGAGCAGGCGCAGGCGGAGAAGCAGCAGGCACAGCAGGCAGTGGAGCGTGCGCAGGCAGAGAAGCTACAGGCACAGCAGGCAGTGGAGCGTGCGCAGGCAGAGAAGCTACAGGCGCTGCAGGCACTGAGCCAACAGGCGGAACAGGAGCGCTGCGAGCTGCAGGAGCAACTGCAGCTGCAGCTGGAGGAGCTGCGCGCCAAGCAACTGGAACTGCCCGCCACGGTGAGCGCACCCAGCGACGAGAGCCACGCCCTGCTGCAGGAGAAGGAGTCGGAAATTGTGCATCTGAAGCAGCGCATCGAGGAGCTCATGCGCGAGGATCAGACCGAGAAGCTCGTGCTGGAGATTCTCACCAAGAACCAGGAGCTGCAGCTGCTGCGCATGCAGAACAAGCAGCTGCAGGAGGAGCAGGAGCAGCGTTCAGAGTTGGCGCTGGCGCAGCAGACGCAGACCCAGACCGAGGAGCAGCTGCAGCAGCAGCGTCAGCAGTTGGAGCAAGTGCAGCAGCAGTGCCAGCAGCTGGTGCAGGAGAAGAACGACATGGAGGAGGAGCTGCGCGTGCTGAACAATCATGTGCTCTCCAGCCTGGAGCTGGAGGACAAGATGAAGCAGTCGGTGCTCGAGCTGGACATGCGCAACATCGAGGTGACGGAGCTGAGGAAATCCCTAGAGCTGCTGCAGCAGACGCAGGCTCAGGCTCAAGCTCAAGCTGAAGCGTCACCGCCAAAACCAGCAGCAGAAGCTGCTGCCCAACCGCAGCCCGATCTCAGTGCATTGAACAAGCAGTGGGAGGCGCTGGTGGAGCAGAAGTGCAGCGAGGTGGCGAGCATCTGGCAGGAGCATCTGCAGCAGCGTGAGGCTGCATACGAGGCGCAGATCGCACAGCTGCAGGCGGCGGCAGCCGAATCCAAGTCAGCGCCGGCAACGGCGGAGCAAGCGACGGTGGCGCCTACGCCGCCGCAGCTGTTGGAGAACATGCAGAAGGCACTGGAGACGCAGGAAATGGAGATTGTGACGCTGAAGGAGCAGCTGGCCATACGCTCGGCGGAATACGCACGTCTCGCCTCGCAGTACGATCCTTTCCGGCTGCAGAATACGCTCGGTGGCGCCGGCGCTGCTGCTCCAGCAGCGCCATCTGGCGGCCCGGATGCGCAGTCCGAGTACGTGCTAAAGTCGGATCTGGACTACGCGCTGATGATGCTGCACCAGCGCGAGATGCGCGTCGAGGAGATGATCGTGGAGCTGGTGCAGCTGCTCGAGGAGCGCGATCATCTGCAGCTGAAGCTCTCCGACACGCTGCGACAGCTCGAAGCGGAGCGCAGTCGCAGCAATCTTGACGACTGTAAGTATCGATAGGTTGCAATCGATTGGCGCCGCTAAAACGATAATTACTCTCCATGCTCATTGCAGTCGGCAGCGCAGTGGGCGCACAGGCGAACGTCTCCGCTACCTTGCCGGCAGCCTCGGGTAGTCCCAGCAAGCTCAGCATCGCCAGCAGCAACGAGCTGCTCGTGTCCAGCGGCAGCGACCTCAAGCAGAAGTAAGTGCCGTCACCTTTTTGCCTGTTCTGGCACACGCGATACTATATCGATAACATATCGATGCTTGTCCTGCACAGATTGGCGGAACTGCAGACGGTGAAGCATTCCAAGGACAAGGCGATTGTGGACGAGCGCGAGCAGCGACTGCAACAGATGATTCAGCTGCAGAGGGATATGGCCAAACCCAACACGACGGCAACTGTGACGTCAGCGACGAATACAACAATAACAACAGCAGCAGCAGCAGCGGCAGGCATAACACCGATAACAGCAGGTGTGACGACAGCAACCGGTGTGCCCCCACTCGACAATGATCCATGTAAGTGTAACCACACCCCCCCTTGGCCACATCCCACTAATAACTGTATTCCCCTGCTGCATTTGGGCACAGCTCAAACCTCACTGCGCTCCCCCTCGATGGTGCTCATGGACTGGATATTAGGCAACAATAAGAGCGAGGATGACGGACATGCCGCGACGACTAGCAATTAGCTAGACCCCGTTCCGAACCGACTTTGTTAAGAAGCAACACAGAAATGTGAGGCTAAACAATAACTTTCGATTTAAACTAGCTTTAGTGTTCTATATTATGTACCTTGGATGATTGAAAAACGAAAAACAAGCAACAACAAAAAAAAAACCCGAAAAAACGATAAAAGAAAATATTTACAAAAAAAATAACAAAAACTATTCCCAAATTGTGTGGCCGCAGCGAAATGCCTTCGACATGCTTACGTTTTATGTTGTAGATATGTAAAAATTGTAAAAAAAAAAAATTAATCATTAAAGTTAATAACGAAACAAGACACACACACACACACACGCATATAAAAGAACGTAAATAACATTTGAAATTGTGCAATCGTTTTTCATTTATTGGCAAGTTGCAAGGGAATACCTCGCTTATTTCGCGAACAGTGTGTACACACGCCGCAAAATAGGATTAATTAGTGCGCTTATTGAATTTCTAACGGAAAACAAAGATGGCGGAAGCAACGGGCTACAGAACGCGAAATATACTTCGGCTGGCCGACATGCATCCCACCATGACCAGCTTCAACACTGTGGCCCTGATCATAGCCAAGTCCGAGCCGAATGTGTTCCTCGACAAGCTGAGCAGCGAGAAGCGCGGCGTCATTAGCTTCACGCTGCGCGACTCCAAGCGGCACATTGCCAACTGCAAGTGCTGGGGACCGCAGGCCTGTGTGGACGAGTACAACGCGACGCTGCAGATTGGCGACGTGGTGGACATTGTGGGCGCCAAGGTGATGGCCATAACGCCGCCCGATGCGACGGGTTCCGGCGCGCAGCATTACCAGCCGCACGGCACGCTCGCCCGTGCGCTGGTCGTGAACGAGGGCCACGGCTACGTGGTCAAACACAACGAGAAGGATGTGGAGACGATGCAAGCGCTGCGCCAGCTCATCCAGCAGCCGCACAAGCCACTCAGCTCGGCGCTCAAGCTGGCCGATGTGCGCTGTACCGCGCCTGGTGCGCCCGTCTACATTGATTTGTTCGTGGCGGTCGCCCTGCTGCGTCCGGTGCGTGAGCTCAAGCGGAAGGTCGCCCGTAACGGCAACTCGCTGCTGCACTGCCTCGAACTGATGGTTATCGATGACAGCTGCGCGGACGGCATGCTGCTTAGCCTGTGGCACGGCGACTGGATACGCCGCGCCCAGCTCTGGCAGCCGCGCAAGACGCTGCTGCATCTGATCGATGTGCGCATCTCGCACTCGCAGTTCCACAGCTGTGCCGTGCTCAGCCATGCCAGCTGCACGCTCATCTACGAGAATCCGCTGCCACAGAGCCTGGAGAGCCAGGCGCTGCGCGCATTTGCTGGCCAAGCTACGCTGAAGGGCTGCGATAGGTATGCCCAAATCGATTTGGACAATTTGCCGGCGCGTGAGTAGAGTAGAGTAGATTAGAGCAGGACAGGAGTAGCCGCAACTGAACAATGCATACTTCCAGCTGAGGACATACACACACAGATGACCGTGCGGCAGATCTATGCGCGCGCCGAGGGCGACATGCAGGACGCCAGCAGCGATCACTTTACGGCCGTGCTCTACGCCATGGTCACGAAATTCGACATCGATGGCCTGACCAGCTGCATCAGCAGAAAGTGGCAAGTGGTTCTCATTTGTGGTACATGCTTGCTTAGTGATGCTATATGCTTCTTTGCAGCAAATCGTGCCAGCGGTTCATCGCGAGCAACCGCAGCGACTGCGACAATGAGCGCTGCCAGCTGGAGTTCTCGCTGGACTACAGTGGCGCACGCACGGAGCCCTTCTTCAGCATCAACATACAACTGTCCGATCAGACGGGCACGCTGCTCGAGGCACGACTTAGCGGCGCGGTTGCGGCTCAACTGCTTGGCGTCACTGCCAGCGCCTTTCAGCAGCTGTCGGAGCGCCGGAGGACCGAGCTCAAGTGGCGCTTTCTGCTCAAGTACTTTGAGGTGAAGCTGCTGGTCAGGAAGCCGGCAGCCATGCGTAAGCAATTGGCTGTCCATGTGGTGGACATGGAGCTCATGCAGCTGGAGCAGCTGATGCGGAAGATAGTTGTATTTTAGGCGAGTGCAAAAAATAGTTATCTGAGTTGTATACGGATAAGAAAATTGTAAAGGTTTTACTGCAGCCTAGTGTGATAAGCTTACGAGTTTAAGACACTTACATATATAATCCAAACAGTAAACAGTTGTAACCTTAGTTAAGTTTAAGTACAAAGTTTCCATTTGTTAAGTTTTATTTGCAAATTTGCTGTAGTTTATTATGCCCAATTTGCAAACTAATATAATATTGTAGTCTCCATAAAATTCCTGTAGTAAGAAGTACAAATCAATAGAGTTGTGAGTGCTTAGAAAACACCTACAAATCTTGAGAACTCAGCTGAAAAAATTAATAATAATTTAAATAATTCGTGTAGACAAATGAAATTCAAAAACAATTATAAACAGATCATTTTAAGTTTAAAGTTTTTGCTTTTCGAATCGTATGTAAGAAGTTCTCGTAAATGAAAACAATATAATATAATACTCTAAAAGAGTTTTTAAGAGGCTCTAGTTGATATCAATACAATGTAATACTCTAAAAAATAAGTATTTGTAGAAGGCTCTAGTTAAAATTAATATTATATAATACTAAAAAAAAAAAAAAATAGGTAGTAGTGGGAGGCCCTATATCAATACAATCGAATATATATATCGAAAATAATACTCTAAAAATTAGAGGTATTGAGACTGTGAAACATACAAGTTTATAACGAGAATTGAAGATCTGCAGAATCAAAATAGATCACAAATATAATTTGAGAATCGAAAAAATTTGCTGAAGTTAAATGATTTAGTTTATATCTTAATTTCTCTGCTAAAAACGAGAAGAAATATATTTAAAAATGTATTTATAGTCAAGAAATTTGTAAATAATTTTAACTAGTTAAATTAAATTTGAAAGTTCCTTTTTGTTCAGTTGAAGAGCCTCATGTTATAATACTATGCAATAAATTGAATAAAATAGATTAAAAATAGAATTTAAAAATCGATAAAATTGCTGAAATTAAAATATTTTGTTTATATCTTAATTTCTCTGCTAAAAAAGCGAAACAAAAAACATATAAAATGTGTTTACAGTTAAAATATTCGTAAATAATTGTAACTAGTCGAATGAAATTGTTCAGTTAAAGGATCCCTATATTATAAACCATGTTATAATACTATGCAAACTGCTATAGAGCTCTGAATGTATTATAGCAGGCATTGTTATTGTTAAGATTATAAACAAAATCTTTTAACTTCAGCAATTTTATCGGTTTTTAAATTATATTTTTGATTTATTTTATGCTATTTATCAACTTTTTGAGTCATCATAATTTTTTTCGCTGAAAAAGAGAAAATAAAAAACATAAAAATGTATTTATAGTTAAAAAGTTTGTAAATAATTTTAACTAGTCAAATTAAATTTGAAAGTTCCTTTTTGTTTAGTTGAAGGGTCCCCATGTTTTAAACCATGTTATAATACTATACTATATACTACTAATACTGCAATCTGCTATGTTCTGAATGTATTATAGCAGGCATTGAAGTTCTTCATTTTTTAACGTGGAGCTCAAAAAGTTGATAAATATCTATAATGCTCAGCGGGGAATATATAAAATTTCTTTTAAAAAAAAATTCGTAAAAATTTGTATGCAAAGTGTTGCGCTAAAAAAAATACTAGAATAAGTTGAATGGAGTTTTTAAGACTGCAGTTCTTCAGTTTTACAGAAGTTCAAACCAGAAAAAGAACTAGAATAAAACCAAAGCTGGGCAAACTACATAAATAGCATCTTTATTTCGCTTGGGTTTGTTTTGTTTGTTGTAGTTGTTGCTGTTGCTGTTGTTGTTCTTGTTAATATTGTTCACACATAAAACGTTTGCAACGGCAATACATAAATAGAATATACAATCCAATATTCAATATCCAATAATACAATAGTAGTACATACAATGCGATTTATCAAGACAATTTCTAGTTTTTTTTTAGGGGGCTGCTGCTGGTGTATATATTAGATATATACTATTTGGTTTATCTAACATAAGTTGCGGTTAGTTCGCAATGCTTTACGGTGTTGTTATCAGTATTTTTCAATTACAATTTTTTGGTGCTGTTTACTTGCTAAGATCACAATGAGTCGACTCCAGTTACAGTTACAGTTACACCTCAAAGATCCAACTCGAGCTATCGCTTGGATCGTCATTCGTTGTGTGCTGTGTGTGTGTGTGTGTGTGTGTGTGTGTGTGTGTGTGTGTGTGGGAATGGCTAGATGGAACAGTTTGGTTTAACGCTTAATACTGCCACTACGAAATAATACATGGAATACGCTAAGAGCTATAGCTATGGTATGTGCTAGGGGAAAAAACAAACTAACAAACGCACGAACAGTAATTTTTGTATCTAAACATCTAAAGGGTTCGAACAAACAACAAGGGGAGCGGGGAGTTAGCACGAGCTAGAGCGAGAGAGAGCATTAACACATTGAACTAATATTAATATCATTTGCATAAAACAAACAAAAAAAAAACGAGCTAAAAACGAGCTAAAAACAATAAATCCGGCTGCTCTACTTGGCGGAGCTTGACGCATGATGCGGATGGTACGGCGACTGATGCGGCGCCTGATGGTAGTGCTCCTTGGGATGCGTGCCGCCGCTGCCCGCTATGCCGGCTGCGCCAGCTGCTGCTGTTGCCGCTGAGCTCGCATGCTGCTGCTGCTGCTGCTGCTGCTGGCCAGCATGATTTGGCCCCGTGCCGTGGCTAGTGTGACTGTTGTTGTAGTTGAGCGGCAGCGCAGCGACTGTGGCCAGTGCTGCCGCAGCCGAGGCAGCCGCCACGCCCGCCGTGGCGGTATTCAGCTTGCTGCCATTGGCGCCGCCAGCGCCGGAGCCGCCGCCGCCAGCGCTATTAACTTTCAGTTGGCGTATCTCGGGAAAGAACTCAATCATCAGTATCTCGAGCAGCTCCTGCAAGGCAGTAGAGTTAGGAGTTGGCTTAAGGGTATTTCGCTGGTCTACTCACATAGAAGAGCTGCTTGTTGTATAGGGGATTCTGCAGCGCATCGAAGACCTTGAGCACACCGCGCTTGGCGGCCTGTGCGCCGACAAGATTGCACAGCACCTCGGGTATGTGATCGGTGAGCAGCGCCTTGGCCGCATTGGTAGTCATCTCCTTCATGTCGTCGGAGCGCACGGGATATGCCGAGGCGAGCACGCCGCCGGGCCAGAAGGATTTCAGTATGGCCGAGAAGTAATTGTGCAGCATGGACTCCTCGAAGAGGTAGGCCACCGATTCGCGTATCTGGCGATTGATGGTGCGCCCGTACGTGATCTGCACGAACGAGATGATGCTCTTGCGCAGCCACTTGAAGACGCCGCCCATGTCGAAGATCTCGCCCATTAGCGCGTACATGGGCTCCGCTATGGAGTCCTTGCTGTCCAGATCGGCCAGCAGTTTGGCATCGCTGCTCGACTCGCCATCCAGATAGGTGGACATGTCGTCATCGTCGCGCTGCAGCCCCCAGAACGGATCGCTCGCCTTGCTCGTCTCGTGCGCCTTGGACGCGTCGCTCTTGAACAGCGTCGACAGCGAGAACTTGGACTTCTTGGGCGACGGCAGCGTCTGCTTCAGATGATCCGAGCTGGGGCTGAGGAACGTATAGATGGCCTCGCTGCCATTCAAGTGGTCGTCCTCCAGTATGAACTGCAATAGAGCCCAGAGACAATCAGTTGGAATGCATGCACACAGTTGCTACAACACACATTGAGGAACTTCTGTATCTGCCCCTTGGCCTTCTCCTGCGCATGGCGATCGGTCTTCAGGAAGAAGAACTTGAAGTTCGTCGGCAGATCCAAAGACTTCAGATTGGAGCTGACGTGGCGCAGCTTGCGTTGCAGCTCCTGCAAAGCACAAAGGTGAAAGGTTTGGAAAGGCTTGGAACCAGCTTGGCGCCAGACTCACGTGCACTTGGTTCAGCGAACGCATGACCACCCAACCGCTGGATATGCCCGAGGGACGACGCCGCTGCGGGCGACCACCGCTGCTGCTGTTGCTGTTGCTATCGCCATTCTTGGCCGCAGCCAGCGGCGGCGCATTGATGTCCTCGTCCACGTGCACCAGTATCATGAACTGCAGCGACTCCTTCTCGTCCGAGACCTGTGTGAGAATTTATTGCAAGATTAGTTGCAACACGTTGCGGAATGATGCCTGCTGCACTACGCACCTCGACGCTCTGTATGGTCGCCTTCCATTTGCCCAGATGCTCTGTCCAGGCATCGGTGCGTCGCAGATGCGCCTCCGTCTGGCGCTTCTCGCTCTTCAGCCACTCCATCTCCTTCTCGAGTATTTGCAGCACCTTGGACTCCGGCTTCACCGAGTACTTGAGCGCATCGAGTGCCTGGTTCTTCTTATCGATGCGCTCCTGTATCTGCTCCAGCTTCCGGCGTGCATACGACGTATGCGCGGCCACATCGATGGCCGCCGGTGCGACGCCGGCGCCATTGAGGCCATCCATTGTGACGCTGGCCTGCTCGTCGTCGGGTGCATCGCCCAGCAGGCCAGTGGGGCACATCAGCAAGGTGGGATCGTTAAATTCGTTCGAGTCGAGCGCCTCCTTCAGCTGGCGATACTGTTCGCTCAGCACAAACGGTGGATAGTACTTGTCCTCCAGCGTGCGCAATATATTCCGCTGGATGTCGTAGAAGATATCGGGACCGGCATCGCCCAGCACGAAGGTCTCGATGAGCTTGCGCTCGTGCCTATCGATTTGGATCTCCGGCTTGGGCACACGTATGTACGTGTAGAAGATCTCGTTGCCCAGCTGATGTGTGGCCGACTTGTGCGCATGCTTCATCTCGTCCACGGCCAGGTAGAAGCCCACCAACGCGCTGGCCTTCAGCGGCTCGAGGAACAGCGTAAAGTAGCGTCGTCCCACCGCCGTATTGAGTATCTCCATGAGCGTCAGGTCCTGCAAGCGCAGCGAGTTAAGTTGGTCAAGATGATTGGGCTTCAAGCGCACTCACCGTATCGCTGGAGTAGTTGCCATTCCAGCCAAACTTGGCCAGATTCTTCTCGCACTGGCCCTTGGCCACGGTCAGCTGCTGCACGTAGCGCTTGAGCCGCACAGCGGCCGTCAACTCGGACTTGGTCAGCGTATGGTCCTCGGTATCGGGATCGAGACCCTTGGCACGTTGCAGATTCTGCATGCTCGTCGCATGCATCAGATCGTTGACAATGCTCTTGCGTATGAGCGACAGCTCCTCCAGATTGCCCGAGTTGTTGATGATCTTCAGGAAGTCCTCGAAGCTGGCCGCGTACTCGTAGCTGCGCTTGCTAATAGCAGCCGCCGCCAGGCGCGTCTCGATATTCTGCACCACCTTCTGGTTGATGTAGTCCGGTGCCGTCAGCATTTTGATCATCGGAAAGAAAACTGTAAGCGAGGTGTAGAGATTACAGTACAGCTTGGAGCAGAGCACTGAGCACTGGCACCTACTCTTAAAGGACAGTATCTCGCTGAGCAGCACCTTGAGTGGCGGCAGTGAGTAGCCGCGTGGCAGCAGCAGTATGACCATAATCTCGCAGAGCTTGCGCAGAAACTCCATCTCCTTGTCCTCGTCGACCAGGTACGAGTTGGTGCTGAACACCGGCACGCTGTTCGTCTCCGCACTGTGTAGAGCAGAAGTAGAGATCAGAGATCAGAGATCAGGATCAGAATCAGCAGCTTAGACTCCATAGCGGCTAGACTTACGCTCGCGCCTCGGCAATGCGTATCTTCTCGAGATGCACCGTCACGCGATTGACCATATCGACGGCTATGATCTTGGCGGGATCCATGCGTGCGGCACGCTCGTGTATCTTCTGTATGGCATTCCAGAGATCCTCGCGTATGACATCGTTGATGAGCTTCGGCTTGGTCACCACATAGCTGCAGCAACAAGAGAATATGCTGAATACAACTGAAATTAGATGCGGATGGGGATGCGGATACCTACCCCAGCCAAGGCACCATGAAGTCGCGCAGCACATACTCGATAATCTGCTGCAGCTGCAGATCGACGGTCTTGCCAAAGATGAGCGGTAAATTCGATGGGTTGCGTATGGGATTTGGCAAGTCGAAGATGTTGCTTCTGCGGAAGGAGCAAAGCTGCAGTTGAGTCTGGGGTCAGGGGTCAGGGGTCAGTTAGTCCTACTCACTTGGTGGCATTGTAGAGCAGCTTTGAGGGCAGTCGATTTGGCTTTGCGGGCTCACTGGTCGTAAATATGTAATGTATGTAGACGGTGCCGGCGACAGCTGTGTGTGTGTGTGTGTGTGTGTGGAGGTGCAAAGATAAATTTTTAATTAATAATTTCGATTTTTATTTATTGAAGGCAATGCAATTAAAGTGAACGCCTAATAAGGCCGATAAGAAAGACATGAGTCACAGCCAAGATAAGCGTGCCGATTTGCCTAGGCTGTTAAGCCTATATAGTATTATTATATAGGCTGTATGGCCGAGGAGTGATCCGCCCATTTCGCTGGCGGGCCGCGCCTCCTTCTCAACACACACGCACGCACACACTCCTTAATTATGCAGGAGTGTGTTCTCAATTTGAAACTTGTTGACTGACGCGATTTATTGATTATTCAATTTGCGCTCAATTATATTCGATTCTGATGAATCGAAAACGGAACTGCTTAATTGAATTCTATTTTTGCGAAACGCCTCAACTGACAGCAATCAACTTGAAATCGAAAGCACTACGCGAACCTTATCTGTTCGCAATCTATTCGGCTCGTCCCTACTATCGACAGGGAGAGTACCAGACTTGGAGTCCTATTAAAACAGTTGTCTATATAATAATATATATATTTTTTCTAAATCACTTCGTACTGAATACAAGTTCAAGCTCAAGTTTGGCCTGCTATCGATAGTAACATTGCCAGAGAAGAGTTAGCATTTTATGCCTAAGAATGGAGAGTAGTTTTAGTAATTCTCTCATATTTATAGATTTTATGAACAGACACGAACTTAATGCAAGCAGCACTATCGAACTAAACTGCATTCAAGCTCAAGTTTGGCCTGTTATCGATAGTAATATCGCCTGAAAAATTAGAGATTACATTTTATGCCTATGATTGGAGAGTAGTTTTAGTATATCTCTCATATTTATAGACTTAATAAAGCAGTACTATCGAACTAAACTGAATTCAAGCTCAAGTCTAGCCTGCTATCGATAGTTACATTGCCAGAGAAGAGTGCATTTTATGCCTAAGAATGAAGAGTATTTTAAGTCATATCTATCATTTGTATACCTTTTCTAAAGAATCTCGAACTTAATGCAAGTTACAGTACATACTATAGTTATTACTATCGAACTAAACTCAATTCAAGCTCAATTTTGACATGCTATCGATAGTAACATCGCCGGAGAATAAATTAAATTTTATACCTAATTCTACCTACCTATCATTTTTATACCCTTTCTAAAGAATCTCGAACTTAATGCAAGTTACAACACATATTCAGCGTACTATCGTTACTACTATCGAACTAAACTGAATTCAGGCTCAAGTTTGGCATGCTATCGATAATAAAATTGCTTAAGAAGAGTTTACATGTTATGCCTAAGAATGGAAAGTCATATCTATCATTTTTATACCTTCCTTAAAGGATCTCGAACTTAATGCAAGTTACAACACATATTCAGCGTACTATCGTTACTACTATCGAACTAAACTAAATTCAAGCTTAAGTTTGGCTTGAGATTATAACATTTAGTACATAAGAGCAGAGAGGAAGTATAGCAAACTGAATGCAAGTTGCAGCACAAATTCAGCCTACTATCGGTAGTACTATCGCACGAGAATAGAGCTTCAAGCAGTTTTAAATCTGTACTGCAAGTAGCTTTATGATTATATTTATATATGGTATTTTTTGAAGAATTTCGAACATGAATCAAGTTCAAGGTAGGGCTTAGCATACTATCGATAGTACTATCGCAAAAGCAGCGAGCTATTGGTACTACATGCAGTAGCTTTAATTAGTTTTATTATGCTTTTATATTATTTTTATTATGCTTTATATATATATATATATATTGCCTGAAGAATTTCACACTGAACTCAAGCTCAGCAAACTATCGATAACACTATCTTTACTAATTGCTGGCTTATATCATATAATCTACATAGATATGCGGAGTCATTTTCAAAATAAAGTGAAACTAACTTTAAGTTTAGCTTTTTGTCGATAGTACAATCGCCAGATAACATCATCGTACTATCGATAAGCTACAAAATCAGTTTTGACTAATGAAAAGCGTTAACTACAAAGTGTAGTGCCTATCTATAGCGTTAGAAAGGGGGTGGATGAAGGGGGTGGATGAAGGGGGTGGATGAAGGAGGCGTGATAGAACAAGTGTCAACTACGTGAAATTAATTCAACAGATGAAAAGCGTTATGTATCGAGCACTATCGATAGTACAAGGGTGTAGGGGCAGCGGGTCTTACCTGCTATGACCAGCACCAGGGAGTAGATGACGAAGGCGAAGAACAAGAAGAATGTTGGATAATACCAAATGGTGGCCAAAAGCGTCAGCGTGATGCCGGAAATGATAATCTTCCAGTTTAATTGCAGCGCACGTAGCAGTCTAAAAATAATAATAATAATAATAAAAAGACGACGACGACACGCAGTATATAATAATTGAAGGCAGCAGGCAACAAAAAAAAAAAAAAAAAAAAAAAATACATCTATTAATAATAATGATGACAACAGCCCACGCCACGCCCCGTGTCCAGGCATATGCTGCGCGCCCGCAGGATACACACAGACACATACATGCGAGGGGGTGGGGTGTCACTTACCGCGTTGCCAGCAGTGTCAGGCGCTGCGTGGGCGTCGTCGGCGGCTCCGGTTCAATGGGAAACAATGGGCGGCGTCGCTCCATGGCGGCCAGCTGTTCCCGTCGCGACGTCACTATGCTGCCTGCGTGTGTGTATGAGTCTCTCTTGCTGCCTGCCTGTGTGTGTGTGTGTGTGTGTGTGGCTAGTGGTTTACAGTTACTGCTGTTGTTGTTGTTGTTGTTATTGTTGTTGTTGCTGCTGCTGCTTCCGCTTTGTATTTGAATATTTGATGCGTTTTGTACATTTTTCGTGTTTAGTTCATGTCTTTTAGCTGGCTTTCTGCTTATTTGCCTCTCTGCCACACTATTATAAATAGTTCTCTATAAGCACTTCCGCCACCCCCTGCAATAACGTCTTGCGCCCTTGTGACCGGCCGACCGCCTGACCGTTTCGCCGTATGGCGTCACAGCTTGGGCACAGACGCAGCCGCAGCCTCAGTCTCAGTTGCAGTTGCAGTTGCAGTTGATCGCAACAAGTTGATGGTGTTGCCGCAGGGGCGGCGCGCCGCGCGACTGATAAGTGATAAGAGCTGCGGCGCGGCGCTGCTTTTGCTGACTGCAGCTCGCTTTGCTCTTGCTCTGCTGCTGCGCTGCTTCTTCTTCTTCTTGCTGCTGCTGCTGTTGTTGTTGTTGTTGTTTACTGCACTGCTGCTGCGTAGATTACAACAAGTTGGCGCGTTCGTATGTCTGTCCTGTGGCTGGCGCTCGTCGTGTGTGGCATACGTTATTAATCATCGCAGCGCGCTCGCTTCCCACTTCCACTTTCAATCACAATCACAAATACAATAACCCGAATAAATCAAAGTTCGCAACTGTGTGGGCAGGCATTGGATTTGTTGATACTCAATCGATGACGATAACAGGCTATGTATGCTGTGCGCCGCGCTATCGTCATGCCGCCACACGCAAAATACCAACAAAAAATATATATCGAACGATAGGCGCGTGTATCGCTTATCGTTTTATCGCAAATGCGCAAGTTTCAAATTAATTCGCCACATCTGCATATGTATGCTGTGCGGCGCGCTATCGTCATGCCGCCACACGCAAAATACCAAAAAAATATATATCAAACGATAGGCGCGTGTATTGCTTATCGTTTTATCGCAAATGCGCAAGTTTCAAATTAATTCGAATCAATTCGCCACATCTGCATTTGCATGCTGTGCGGCGCGCTATCATCATGCCGCCACACGCAAAATACCAAAAAAATATATATCGAACGACAAGCGCATGTATCGCTTATCGTTTTATCGCAAATGCGCAAGTTTCAAATTAATTTTCAATTCGCAACATTTGCAAGGCAAATGCCGTGGGGCAGAGCAAAAGTCAAAAGTACGCATTGTGTTGTGTGGCCGATTTATTTGTTCTCTTGCAAAACTAACAATACTAATTAGATTTTGAGAAAATGCATGTGTATGTGTGTGTGTGCGAGTATGTGTGTATGTCTATGTGTTTAGACATCGTTCTTAAAAGGTAATCGCGAGCCCTCCAAACGTTATGTTTCCCCGTACCAGACTCTCAATGGCATCGAAATTGATATTGATATTGATAGCGATATTGAAACGAAATTGAAACTAAAGCACAGAGTCGCGCGACTCTATTGGCCCTTGGCCTTGCGCCGCAGCGCCTGCTTGCGCGTGCCTAAAACATTCTTGAGAACGAGATTTCTGGCAAAGCGATCACCGAACACGGCCTCTGTAAAATGTATGACCAGTTGAAGCAGTGCGTGTGGCAAGTATCCAGCTGTATGCGGGGCATTGCCCAGTGTGGCCAGTGCGGACTTTACATACGTTTCGGGCGAGGGCGCGAACACGCTCG
Source organism: Zaprionus bogoriensis (assembly GCA_035046045.1). Classification (NCBI taxonomy): domain Eukaryota; kingdom Metazoa; phylum Arthropoda; class Insecta; order Diptera; family Drosophilidae; genus Zaprionus; species Zaprionus bogoriensis. The sequence continues at coordinate 655,431 of JAWNOI010000106.1, read as the reverse complement.
GCTTACGTATCTTGGTCATGTTGGTGGCCACGAAGCCCGGCTGCACGCTCTGTATCACGATGCCGTTGCTCTTGTACTCCGTCTGCAGGTCATCGCTGAACTTGTTCACAAAGGCCTGCAAGCAAGAGCGAACGAGAGATGAGATATATAATCCTGCAGAGAAACCAGCTGGCCGGGGATCCCCCCCAAGGTGCTGCTCACCTTCGTTGCGCTGTAGACGCTCAGCAGTGGACTGGGTATCACGCCCGCTGTCGAGGACAGATTGATGATGACACCCTTGCGCTTCTGCACCATTGGCGGCAGGAAGAGCGCCGTCATGTGGGTCACGGAGTGTATGTTGGCCGCCACGATGCTGCGCAGGAATTTGGGATCATCGTTGCAGCAGTCGACAAAGTATTCGGGATGATTGTAGCTAATGCCCACGTTGTTCACCAGCACACCCACATCCAGGCCGGCAGTCTCGCTGCGTATCTTCTCGTAGATCTCAACGCCGGCCGTGAAGTCCACGGCAATGACACGCACATCCACGCCGAACTCGCTGCCTGTAAGTATGCAAAGCGAACACGAGCACGCTTTAAGCCAGGCTCACTGCACAGCTGCTACTACAACCGCCTCTTACCAATCTCCTCGGCAACGCGCTGCAGCTTCTCCAGCGATCGGCTGATCAGCACCAGTTTCAGTCCCTTGCGAGCCAACTACAAAATCGAGTCCAAATTATCGATCAGCATTGAATTGTATATATATATATATATTATATTATATATTATATATATATTATATATATATTATTATATAGTGATTACTATTGGAAGCTGAGTACTGCTAAGAAAATAATACTGAGTCTAATCATTGACCTTTATGTTTGGACTTCACTGCAGCTGAACAAACTGATCGATCAGAATTGTATATATATATACCTATTACTAGTAAAAGTTTAGTATTCCTAAGCAAATAATCCTGATCCTCATCATTAACCATTAATAATTATAATAGCTAAGAGCACAGAATTCCTAGGGAAAAATGCTCTATTTTAATGCTTGGAATGCCACCTAAGCTTCCTTTTACAACTTGGAACTATTAAGGTCCCTCTGTACCATACTCCCCTCCCAAATGTTAAACGTTCGGTTATGTTCACAAGGAACTGAACAATTCCGGCGAAAATAAAAAAAAAAAAAAAAAAAAAATATATACTCCACTGCCAAATGTTAAACGTCCGTTCATACTCAGAAGAAACTGTTGATTCCGGAAAAAAATAAAGCTTAAAGAAAATACAAAAATTTAACTATATGCTATAGATTATAGTGATTTTCCCTTAGCACTTCTTAAGGCCTAAGCGGAGCTTTCGTTATAAAAATAAATGGAACTATTTGCAGTGGATTATTATGTATAATATATACTATACTATAATTAAAAGATAGAAGATAGTGGAATTCCAAAATTTCTAATACTACTCCTAATTATTTATAATATCGTAGATATTTTCTGCAGCTTTAATAGTATAATATTAAGGCTTTAGTGGAATTCCAAAATCTCTAATACTACTCCTAATCATTTATAATATCGTTGATATTCTCTGCAGCTTTACTAGCTGGGATTAGCTAAGTTTTTATTATAAAACTAACATTTTAGGAAAATTGTGGCATACTCGTATAATCCTGATTTATTCATCTCAAGATCTACAACTTAACTACTTGCTATATAGTAGAAGCTCTACATATCCTAATCTAATTAAAAGTTGATGTTACCATTAAAAAGTTGCTAAAAAATTTGTATGGCTTTATGCTAGATTGGTATACTATATAATATTATATAATGCTATACGAGTTCTGTCCGACCTGATTTTAAATCTTGGTATAACAAAATCTACAGCTTGGGAAATTTGAAGACTTGAGCTGGCGCCGAGAAATAATTGCAGGTCGAATACTTTTCAGACATGCCTCGTATATACCCATACATAGTATATAAATTTATTTGCTAAATTCCTTAAAACTGCTATTTCAGCTATTTCCCGATTTCTCGATAATTTCGCACCCACTTTACACCCACTTGCAGTGCGACTCTTCCAAAATCAATTGCGAAACTAGACGCCGTTGACACGCTCCCTAAAGTATATTTGCACACGCGTATTGCCGGCTGCTGTCGCGTAATGTGCACATCTAATTGGCAATTACGGGGAGTATAGCCGCCAGAATCGAACCCGGACAGACGGACAAATAGATATGCATATTGACAAGCACTAAGGGCAGTGTCGGGTAGTGTGATGTGCAAAGTGCTGCCCCGAAAGCAAACAGAATAGAAATAAACCTCTCCAGTTGAACCGAATTCGAATAAAGTGCCGACACCTGCACAACTGCAATCGAAAGGTCGCACCGAATGTATTGCTGCTAAGTCAACAGTTCTAGGGATTTTTTTCTTCTTTTTTTTTATTATTTTTGTTTTCAGTATTTACTGGAGAAATCGGTCAGTGGCCGACCGCCCGCCTAGCCGTACGACTACCGAATGTGTAATTAGCACTTTGACAATTGCAACGGGGCGCATTAGCGTACTGGAAGCGCCCGGTGGGCTAGGCAATGTCCGAGTCATGCTATAATGTTGAAAGCTTTATTAATTGCACTTTTTTTCGGTCTTCGGTTTTGCTACTGCTGCTCAAAGTCATTTCGAGTACTTTGCACAATGCAATGCAACTGAAGCTCCTACATGTCGCCAATGTAGAAATCTTCAGGTAACCCGAGATTGGGTAATTATTCTAATTGCTAAAGACTTGAGTCTCACTTGAAAGCTACTTATACTTTTTTTAGCCGCCATAAATCAGTTAAATGGAAGCTATAAAGTGTAGTGTAGAAGAGTACTTGTGCTATATGAGAGAAGATTTACTGATCAGTTAAAATTATTGCATAAGTTTGCTCTCTCTTGTCTTATACTCTAATTTTTAAGGCATTGTTCTGGTTCTAAATCCATTTTATGTCTTAATACTATATAGACGTAAATTTATAGCTTAGTAGTGTTTTTTGTGCCAACTTTTCTTCTATTTTAGACTTAAAAGAAGACTATAAAATTCGAAGTAGATGCTGGAACTTGTTCTTCTCGAAGCTGTCATAAATTTTTTACTGTATGTTCTTGTATTATTCTACATAAAATTCAATTTATAGTTCAAAACTTCTTAGCTAAATTTATTTATAGCATATTTCTAAGAACGTAAGTCTCCACTATTATACAACCACAGTAGTATACAGTATAAGAGTACCTAGTACTAAGATTTCATTGCCTTCTATTTGAAATCCCAGCTACTTTTTTGTTTTTAAGGCATTATCGCTCAATTATGCTATAGATTATAAGAGTATTACTACTATATCGCAGATAGACGATTCTTAGGTAGTTACCTAAGTCTTTAGCTATTTAAAACTATTTGTTAAATATTTATAAGCATAAAGCTATATTATTCTCTATATTATATATTATAATCTATAATATATACTATTCTTTCTATATATTTCTTCTAAACTATAATCAAAATTTTGTGATAAAAGCTTGTACTATATAAAAGACTGCCTCATAGCTCTATACTACTATATAGAAAATCAACTACGATTATTAGCTAATTTCAGCTTGATCCATTCCCTACATAGCAAGTCTTTTTTAATACCCCTCTATTTCTATTTACATCTGAGAATACTTATTTCTCTACAAGCTGCTATAAATTCTTCATCTATTCCTTACTTAGCAAGTCTATTTTAATAACCCTCTATTTCTATTTCAAGATGAGAATCCTAAAAAAAAAAAACATACTTATTTCTCTACAAGCTGCTATAAATTCTTGATCTATTCCTTTTTCAATAACCCTCTATTTCGATTTCCAATTGAGAATCGTCAAAAAAAAAAACATACATATTTCTCTACCAGCTGCTATAAATTCTTGATCCATTCCCTACATAGCAAGTCTTGTAATACTTCTAATACCTCTCTTTTTCGATTTCCAGCTGAGAATCGTCAAAAAAAAAACATACTTATTTCTCTAAAAAATGCTATAAATTCTCGATGTATTCTCTACATAGCAAGTCTTTTTTAATAACCCTCTATTTTCTATTTCCAACTGAGAATCGTCAAAAAAAAAACATACCTTTTTCTCTACAAGCTGCTATAAATTCTAGATCTATTTCTTACATAGCAAGTCTTTTTCCTCTAACCCTCTATTTCGATTTCCAGCTGAGAATCGTCAAAAAAAAAAACAAGCTTATTTCTCTACCAGCTGCCATAAGTCCAACTGATCCTCCCAGCTAACTTTGCTAATGCACACTTCCTGTGAGTATATCTAACCCCTGGAACCACTGTGCGTACGTACCTCCTTGGCATAGGCCTTTCCAATGCCGTCGGTCGAGCCGGTGATAACTGCAAGTTGGAAATGTGCTTAGTTCGAATTATAGCATGAGTAATATAGTATGTTCATATATATATATATATAGATGATATGTATATGGTAGTACGCTGGCGGGAGCCTCGCTTATCAGGCATGGGGAACGCGTGACAACATCGACAGTGCGCCCCGATCGAGACAAAGTTCGTGTTCGCAGTCGCTCACCTGCCCACTCGCCCATGGCGGCGAGATTGACCGAGCAGCCGCACAGCTTGGGCGCCACAATGTTCGAGTAGATCCAGGGCAAGACCTGGCGGACGATCTGGAAGCCGACAATGCTGATGGCCAGACCGCCCAGTATGCTCAGCGTACGCGAATTGTCCTCCATGGCGAGTGCTGAGTGCGCTGCGATTGCGATTGCGATTCTCCGTATTTGCCGCTGCCGGTGCTGGCCGCGTACTGCTCGAGGTGCTCTACGTGCGGACTCTGCGGACTCCGTTGAGGGCTGCCGCCTGCAAGCGTCGTTGCTGTCGCTGTTGACGTCGACGTCGCTGCCTGCGTTTCAGTGGTATTCTCTGCTTCGGGTTGTGCGGGTTCGGCTTTGGCGCTGGCCTCTCCCCCAGTATTGGGAGTGTATGGGTGTAAGCGTGTGTGTGTGTGCTGCGTACGCTTAATATTCAAAGCGGATGAAACGCACGTTGACCAAATTCGCTGCTATGCATAAATAAATAGACGGAAATTTTCTTATTTTCCCTTTTTTTCTTTTTTTCTTCTCTCTTATTTTGGATTTCTGTTTTGTTGTGCGATTCGTGTGGAAATCAATGAGTGTCGAGAGCGCAGTAAACGAAATGAACGGTTCTTTTTTTTTCATATGTATTTATGCTGGCTGTGTGCTTGTGTGTGTGCGTCAAGCGTCGCGCCACTTATGTCAGCTGCGACTGTTCTGCGTCTGTGTGTGTTTGTGTGCCTCGTGCTCTCTCGTTTTCCGCCCGATGACAAACGAAACCATATCGCACCACCATCGATAAGGAGGGGGGGAGGGGGGCTACAGTTGCCATGCACACAAGCGCAGGCATGCTCACACACACGCACACACATTTGTATGCATGTCTCTGCTGCTCGCTCTCACACTCACCCCATAAAAGTATTGCACATGCGCAGGAAACTGGCGTTGAAACTCAGCAATGTTGATAACGATGTCGATGACTTGAGCGCGCGCGAGCAGTTCATAAAGAACTTTAAAAAAAAAACGAAATGTCGTTTTAAATATTTTGTTTAAATTTTGTTGTTAATGTATAAAACTTCAAAGCTGCTGTGAAACTTCAAGTCCTACGAGCGTTATTATTCAAACGAGCACTAGATGGCGCCAGTGTGGCAATGTTTTTAAAATAGTGATGCATACTTTTGAGCCTGGCTCGTAAATCAATTAAACATTGCGCTAATGACTGGTGTGGACTAAACAACATATCAATGATTTGTAATTTATAATATATACTTAAAATTAAATTAAATAAAATGTAAAAATGTTTTTAAAACTAAAAAGCAGCATTTTAAATAATGCTGGCTAGATGCGCACATCTGGCAGCACGCTGCATTGGCATGGCAACGCCAAAAGCGAACTATCCGTTAACTTCCATAGGGAAGCATGAGGCATGCGAGCGAGAGAAAGGACAATTGCAGGCACGCATAATTGGCACTAATGCTTGCTAGCTGCACACATCTGGCAGCACGCAGCAGCCTTTGGTTGACATGGCAACGCCAAAAGCGAACTATCCGTTAACTTCGTGAGGCGTGCGAGCGAGAGAAAGGACAAGGACAATTGGCAATAATACTTGCTAGCTGCGCGCATCTGGCAGCACGCTGCAGCCGTTTGGTTGGCATGGCAACGCCACAAGCGAACTATCCGTTAACTTTCCATAGGGATGCGTGCGAGCGAGTGAGAGAAAGGACAATTGCAGGCACGCATAATTGGCAAGTGGAACATGAAACTTCTATCTCCGGCAGTCTCGTGTCAATTGCGTGCGAACCAACAACGTTATCGGGGCCGGCAAATGCACGCATAGATAGCAAAGCCAACAGCTAATCATCATAAATGTCAGCCAATTGTGTTGACTGCCAAGTATGCAAGTCGCCAGCTTGCAATCCACGCAAATTGCAAACAAGTTGGCAACGCGAGCGAACGCCAAGCAATTGAAAAGTGTGCGAAAATTGGCAAATAATGCAAATTCGGCTTAAATCAGCGGGGGCAATAATACTATATGCATGAAAATGCTGTCTGCGAATATTGAGTTAGGCAGGCAGCGGCAGCAGCAGCAGTAAGCGTTGAGTGCGTGGCATGCGCACTTCGAGTCCTGACCTACATTCCCGTTATTGGTCATCTAAGCAGCCTCCAAGTAGTTTTGCCAGCCGAACGCAGAACGAAAACGAAAACGCAGCCAGAGAAAATAAAAAAGAAAAGCCAAAGAAATCAGAAAGAAAAGCGCAAGCAAATCGAACGAATACGTGCACAGTCCACCGCGACAGCCAATAAAAATAAAGTTTCGTGTGTGTGTGTGTTTGTGGATTGCGATTGTCAGTGTCACTTGCCATCCACACATGTCCTCGCACAATCCACAATATGTTGTACGGTAAACTGGGCACACATACATCAATACGAAGAAAGCACAACGCAAATTGAAGCCAGCAGAAGACGTGATGCTGCACGTCTAGTTATACGAATTCCACACAACAACAACGACAGCAACAACAGCATCCACAACTATTTTGCATTCCGAGCACAATTATTGCAGGGGCATATGCTGCGGTGAGTAGTGAGTGCCTTCCCTTGCCACAGTTCGCATGGCTAAATATCCTGAGTATCCTTCGGTTGCAGTGATGAAATCTAGATTCTTTTGGATACTTGCCATAATATATTCATCGCTACATCGCATAGATTCCGGATCGACCTCGACGACATGTGAGTATTGGTATTGCATACATATATAAGCTATATGTGCTATATATATGTATATATATTTATATATATATATATATCTTCTCTTGGGTGGGCATTGTTTTGAAGACAATCAACTTTGCTTAAGGCTGAGTCATAACCGCTTCTAATTGCCCAACTAAACCACAATTTCAATTAATTAGGAGCCTTTGTTTATTAAATAACTCCAAGCTAGAGTATACTTTGTTCTAAAACAGATTGCAAGCAAAGTCGACATCTTCAGCTTTATTTTTAATTTTTTTAGTGGCGTCGTAACAGAAATTATATTTATTTTTTTAAATCCTAAACTTTATCAAATAGCTTTAGCTATTTTTACATAAATAAATTAAGCTATTTAAAAATCATGATAATTATTTAATTTTTGCCATCATGAATATACAAATGTCAATATATAATTGAACACCTTAATGGTGAATTAGTAAATATAAACTACAATCATAGCTACGGATAAATGCAGATATCTGACAAGCATATAACAAATTATAATATAGTACATCTTTAAAGTATAAATTTAGGTTCTATTTTTTAGTTCCTAAATAGTAAATTAATTAATATTATAAGCGACAATTATATCTACGGACTAACGCAAATATCTGAACAAAACGAGTATATATCCTTTGCAAGGCTATACAAAATTTTAATATTGTCAATTTAGGTTTTATAATTTATTAAAATTATTCCAAGATTTTTTTTAAATATAATTTAAAAGCTAAATACTGAATTAGTAAATATTGTAAACAATAGTCATAGCTACGGACAAAAGCAAAATATCTGGCCAAAACTAGTACACTTTTTGCAATGGTTAAACAAATTATAATATTTTGTATATATCTTGAAAGTATAAATTTATATTTTACTTTTTATTAAAGTAATTCGGGATTTTTTGAATATATAGGTTAATACCTAAATAATGCATTAGTAAATATTATAAATAACAGTCATAGCTACAGACTAACGCAAATATTTGGCCAAAATTAGTATATACCTTTTGCAAGGCTTTACAAAATTTTAATATTTTGTATATATCTTTAAAGTATTGCAAATTTAGGTGTACCACTTTATTTAAATTATTCAAAGGTTATTTTAATATAAATATATTAAGAAAATACTATTTGTATTGTATGCTCAAGCATAGCATATTATTATAATAAGTTTGTTGTTGAGTTTATTGAAAATAGATTCGCTAACAGGAAAACATGTGAATTTTCAAAAAATACTGCCACGATCTCATGGCTTATTTAACTTGATTAACTTCTGCATTGCAGTGAAACGTCCCCGAGCTGGCGATCCTTTCGATACATTCCCGAAGAACTTCTGGCAGGAGTTCAGCTCGCCGTTCACAGACACGCCCGAGGATGAAGAGCTCGAGGTCACCGAGACGACGACACACGAACCGTTTCCGTTCTTCGCCGATCCGTATACGACAATTAACATAAGCACGCAGCTCTCATCCAACGTCTATCTGCACTGTCGCGTCAACGATCTGCAGGGCAAGACGGTGTCGTGGATGCGGCGCAAGGGCGACGACCTGACTCTCATCACATTCGGCCAGCATACGTATAGCGGCGATTCGCGCTATTCGCTGGAGTTCGAGGAGCCCAACGATTGGAAGCTACTCATACAATTTGCCAATGAACGCGACGAGGGCCCGTACGAGTGTCAAGTGTCGTCCCATCCACCGCTGGTACTCCTAGTATACCTAACTATAATTGGTGAGTGCAGAAATAGCAAGGAATCTGTATGAATATATGGTACAGTCATATCTATATATTGTGCACCTTTGTTCCGCAGTTCCTCATGTGGAGATTCTCGACGAACGAGGATCGGCCACACCGGAGAAGTACTACAAGGCTGGCAGCACCATCGAGCTGCAGTGCGTCATCTCGAAGATTCCACACCCGTCATCGTATATCACCTGGCGCCATGGCGCTCGCCTGCTCAACTACGACACCAGTCGCGGTGGCATCAGGTGAGAGTTTAGAGAAGCGATAAATAAGATTGCCTGATCGTTATATATTTTATTTTGGCTATCCCTTTCGCAGCGTCAAGACGGACATGCTGCCCGGCCGGGCCCTGAGTCGTCTCTATATAGCGAATGCGAATCGACAGGATACGGGCAATTATACCTGTATGTTGGGAAACGAAATAACGGAAACTGTTGTAGTGCATGTGCTCAATGGTGAGTGTGATGAAAATACACTCTGCATTATAAGCCTGTGCATTAGAGCATATAACTTTATTTAAGCCCAAAAGAAGCGAATTATTGGCATATTATCAATGAAGTTTGCGACTATTTTACTAATTCTTTATTTGTAATGGTAGATAGAGTGACCAAGCGACTGTTTATTTTAGTTAACCTTTTGCATAAAAACTAAATATCATATTTCATTTTCAAAACAAATCCTTTAAATTAAAATTGCTTGAAATTAGAATTGGTCGAGCCTCAGAAAAGCATTCGTAGCATATTATCAAACTAGGGAAAACTAGAGGCTTCTTAGCTTTTTAATCTAAAACTAAACAGCAAATTTCAGTGGTCCTGTTGTTTTAAAGATAGACGGAAAACTAGAGGCTTCTTAGCTTTTTAATCTAAAACTAAACACCAAATTTCACTTTCAAAAAAATTAAAATTTCCTAAAATTAGAATTAATCGTTCCCATATTCTTTTACGTTTATATGATATTTGGATACTTCAATTTATGATATATGGGAAAACCTTCATATAAGTATATATTCTTTTCAATTTATATTTATAGTGAACAAATTTATGATATATGGTGTATGATATCGTAGATAGTACAAACTTTTAACTTAACTTTTATTGTAACCATACATTTTTAGTTGACAACATGCTACTTTTTTTCCTATTTTATAAATTTTAGCAAGTTTTAGTAGTAGAGAATGTACAAAATTTGTATCTTTCTATATGTTATATATTTGGACTGCCTTTCAGGTGAGGAACCAGCTGCAATGCAACATGCGAACGGCACTCGCTTCATTTCGAGTCCCCTAACTATGGTTGTGTTTTTTATAGTATTCGCGATAGTCCATAGACCATTTCAACGATGACAACATTGTTAATGGCCAAAATCTTAAAAAAGAAAAGAAAACGCTATCGAAATAGAAAACTTAGCAGAGGCAGATCAAGTATTATGGGAAAATGCAAAGCCAAAAAAAAAAACACACACACATAGAAAAACAAAAAACTATGAAAACCAAAATCGAAATACGAAAATCTTGTCCAGGATTGCATTTTCAACTTTTACTCTAATCATGGGTTGTTTAAAAATACATAGCATAAATGATTACTAATTGTAGGCTTAAGCGAAAAATGAAATGAATATGTATTTAAAGAACAAACAGCAGAAGAGAAGGAAATGAGGAGACGCGAGTAAGCAGTCATTGAAGAAGGACAGAGCAAAAGGCAAACAGCGTATATAAGGGCGTACGCGAAAACATTATGAATAATGAATTGATTTGGCGATTTTGCGAAACGAATGTGAATACAACTAATCGTACTATGACGGCCGTGTTTATGTTGGCCACAGTACAACCCTTTCCCTAGCCTTAGTCCTACCCCAACCCCGCCCGCCAATCCATGATCGATCTCTCTCATGTGCCAATTCGACTCCCCGTTACCACGTTATCGTTTTGAATGGGAAAACACTTCCGAAATGTTGCCCAGACGTGAAAGTCGAGCATTACGTGTTAAAATGGTTGTAGCTTCTTGAAAATCAAACAGCATATCAGTTGGGATCATTGGATCGTTTTTGTAAGTTTTTAACCCGATCAACACGTTGCTTTTCGCCACACCATTTCGAGTGCCAGGCGCTCCAGAGAGTATGCTATGGAACTCGGAACTAGAGCCGCAACAGTATCCGTTCATGTGATCTTCCACACAGTGTTGAGTTTTCAATTCTCGGAGACAGCAGAAGGCAGACGGAAGACAGCAGACAGAAGACAGAAGACCAGACACACCCAGAGAGTAGCAATGTCAGCGGTTGGCAACGGTATCTCGTAGATACGAGATACAATCTCGGATTTTTGTGTAGCACAGCATCAGATACATACATACATACATACCACCACCACCAGCACGTAGATAATGGAGGAACCGAACACACAGAAACCCTAGGAGTATTTACACGAGAGACAAACTATGCCATTCAAAATGGATACATATCTTTTAATTTAATGTGTACGTTAGATGAATTGTTGTTAAAAATCACTTAGGTTGCGGAACCAATGAATATTCGACCATTTGACCTTTGACCTTCGACCAGCGTACATACATACATACATGCTATGTATGTATGTACGTACCCTACCAATGTAATACGCGTATCTCCGGCAAGAGTCAACCAATGTATTTAACCACGGACCAATGGGTAAAACACATATGTATATGATGTATCATCTGATGTATACTTGATCTCATTTGTCCCGCAGAACATACATCCCCTCCCCACGCTCCACACTGAATTTCCAAAATGATATCGCGACTTTCCTTCACCTGGGGGCATGGTACTAGATGATTCTTTCGTATTCACATGATAGTATTAAAGTGTAACCCATAAATACCCATTAGAGCACAGCACCTTTATAATACACTCACATATATGTGCAAACCTATGCTTGGAGGCTTTATTCCTTTCGCTTGGATCACATCTACATACATAGTACATAGATCGCGTCCACGAATTATGCCTATGTGTAATATCAGCACCTTTCTCCCTAATCTCCACTCTTTGTTTCTTCACAAGCAACCAAAAATCAAAATGTTAGGAAAACAAAAAAAAAAAAAAAAAAAACAAAAAAAGAGGATGAACTCTAAGAAAGGAATACTGAGACAAGAGAAGACGAAACACAATTAAATACTAAGCATTGAACGAAGACGATGAGCAGGAGAAGGAGGAGAAGTAGAGAACAGGAAGAGAGAACTTGGCTAATTTCAAATGGTCCATAGTAGTTATTGTAAATTATTCAATTGATTATTATTATTATTATTACGTATTGCATATTACATACATATAAAAGATATATGTATACATATATATATATAGATATTATATATTTATGGTGTATGCCCTTAAATACAAACAAAATGTTGGAGTGAGATAATGAAACAATACTTAGAGACTAACGCGAAGTGACGAACTTTTAGAAGCATTTTGGTTACAGAAAATATTTAAGAATTATTACGAAATTGATATTAATAAATAAACTACATAAATATTTATGTATGCGGCCGTCGAATGTCAATGCCGTTATTTCTATAATAATGCAGCAATTGTAAAAAACAAAACAAACAGTTTCACACACACATACACACACACATGCATTACATTCTCAAGCCACACATAAACAAACTCATAAATTTGTTTTTTCTATTAAAAAAAACGTACATTTAAAATCAGCTAATGTAGTTTTAATTTTGAAATAATGAAAACGATAAGGTGACAAATAAAGGATCAAAACAAAATCTCACAGATTTTCTGTATTCAAAAAGTACAAGAATTGCCGCCAAATGTGCTTCACAGCTCTGGCAACGCTTATGCGGCATGTACGAGCTATCGATAACAGAACGAAATAAAATATAGCACGCTGTGATATTGTCTCGTCGAACTATGTGGCAAGCCTGTCATGGTTGACAGCTGCTGTGTACGAGTGATCGATAACATATCGAACTAGAAAATTTCGAATTAATTTATTTACATAAACATAAAAAAATATGTATTTGTTTCGATAATTAATTATAAATATGCCTATAAATGTAGCAGCTGTCGGCTAACCCTCATAGCCAACGTCTGCGTCTGTGTACATTTCGACGAACTCCTTGCCGGTAGCATTATCCGTCTCCATCATCTCGACATCGCGACAGGTGGCCGCCAGCAGTTCCCTTCGGATATCGGGCGTCATCTTCGGATGAGATTTCTTCCTGCAAGGATTATGGTTTAGTTGTGATTGTTAGCCTGGGCTTTGGCTGCAATGGCACTTACTTCAAGAGCTGCAGCAGCGCCTCCTTCTGCTCCGTCGAGATGTCGTTCTTGTAGCGCTGCGCAAAGGTCAGCAGACTCTGGTGCCAGAGCACCGGCAGCTCGCGCTTGTCGTTCTCGAACCGGATGAAGTGGAAGACGGCCGCATCGATGACGCGATAGGGCAGCGCATAGCGCTTGTCCAGGAAGTAGCGTATGAATATCGAATTGGCGCCCGTGTAGCTCATCTCGCAGATCTTGAGCAGGCAGGCGGACGAGTGCAGCACCGGTATGGAGCTGCGGGCCACCACGCTGCCAAAGATGATGGCCTCGCGCAGCGTACAGTCGCCGGCCTCCAGCAGCGGCAAGATGATGCCCTTCATGAAGGCGGCGGGCTTGAAGAGCGCACGCTTCAGCGCATTGTACAGATGCATGTTGAGCCTCTTGTACTCGCAGAGATCGTCACGGATGCGCGGCAGCAGCACCAGATTGTAGAAGCGCTGCGCCATGGCCTGCGACAGCACCGAGCAGAAGATGCGCGTGCCCTGGAACATGGCGGCGGCGCTCCAGTTGTGCGGCTCCGTGATGAACAGTATCTGCTCCCAGTTCCTCAGCTTGGGTATGATCTTGAAGGCCTTGGGTATCTTGCCGCTGCGATAGCGCTTGAGCACATCCCGCACGCCCTCGTACATCTCCTTCACCTTGGGATCGATTTCCTCGATGCGCAGCGAATCCACAACGGAGATCTTCGCCTGTATGTCTGCCTCCTTCTCCTGGATCTTCTGCATGATCACTTCGGACAGATGCAGTCGTCGCTTGCCCTCCTGTGCCGGCGCCGCCTGCTGGAAGCGCTCGAAGGCAGCCACATCGTCCTCATCCATGTCCAGCTCGTCCATGAAGTCGTTCTCGTTCACATCCTGCTCTTCGGTTTCCGCGCCGGTGCCTAGAGCGAGACAGCAGATATCATGTTGAACATGTCGCAACATGTCGCTTTTCATGTTGCACCTACTCAGAGTGATGTTGGTCTTCTTGGTGGACACCAGACTGGGGAAGTTCTCCTCGTCCACCTCCAGCTGCTGTCGCCGGGCTGCTGCCAATATCTTCTGACTGCTCTTGGGATCGAGATTCTGCAAAGAAAAGAAAACCACCCACACACACACACACACACACAGTTAAGACTCGCACGCCGCTTCTCCCTCGGTTTTGCTCGCCATACCGCATTCTCCTCGGCCCGCAGCTTGACCTTGTCCCTGTTCTTTGGCTTGGACACTTTGCCCTCTGTGATTTGCTTCTCCAAGTTGACATTCTTTATGGTCGCCACATTCGCTTTCTTCGGTTTACCCATTTTGTGTATTTTTGTGCTCTTTAAAACGAAGTTCGCTCGAAAACAAAGCTGAGCACAACACGTGCTGTAATCGACGTTTATCGTGCACGGCCACCCTGTGTTCGATACAAAGTTATGGTCAACCCAATGCTTTGACAGCTGTTGTTAGCGGCAGGCTTGCATGCGAGCTCATCGATTAATGTGCCGTGCCAGAGCTGATCTTTTCGATAAGTGATTTGTTATTTTTCGCAGTTTACGCTGAAATCACTAGTTTAAGTCACTAGTTTTTATTTCTAATTTTATATTTTAAATATAGAAATGTGAAACGTGCTTGCTTCTTGGCTGCAGCTTAGAATTTGCTGTTTGTTCAATTTGTTTTTAGAAAGTCGATAGCGCATTTGTTGACATATCGATAGCGTGCGATATATTGAGGACGTCGACATCACTATTTCCTTTCCCTTAGCTGGCTTGTATTTGACAAGAGCGATTCTTTTTTTTTCTGTGTTGACTGCAGCAAGACCAACATAATGAAGGTGTGCGAAATTTTTGTGAAAAATAATATAACGAATGCCGTGAACAACAGTAAATATGGTCAAAAACGTTAAATACAAGCGACCAACTATGGCGCAAAGCGAATATTTCATGAAAAACTCAAGTGATTGCCGCAGAAATGCGAGATAACAATTCCGGCCAATTCGTTATATGTTGTGTTATATGGCAGCAATGACAACTAATGTATGTTTCGTGTGTGCGTGTGTGTTGTGTGTGTTCTTACTTGCAGCTCAACGTTTCCTATCCCGCGACGGGATGCCAAAAGCTGTTCGAAGTCGTCGACGAGCACAAACTGCGTGTGTTCTACGAGAAGCGTATGGGCCAAGTTGTGGAAGCCGACATTCTGGGCGATGAATGGAAGGGCTACCAGCTGCGCATCTCTGGCGGCAACGACAAGCAGGGCTTCCCCATGAAGCAGGGTGTGCTCACCCACAGTAAGTGTCGCCAGCGAGCGCGCCAATTCCATTTAATTCGCTAGACATATTTCTTATTATATATATTCCTACTCCCTTAGGCCGTGTGCGTCTTCTGCTGAAGAAGGGTCACTCCTGCTACCGGCCACGCCGCACTGGCGAGCGTAAGCGCAAGTCTGTGCGCGGTTGCATCGTCGATGCCAACATGTCTGTGCTGGCTCTGGTCGTCATCAAGAAGGGCGAACAGGATATTGCCGGTCTGACCGACACGACCATCCCACGTCGTCTGGGCCCCAAGCGTGCCAGCAAGATCCGCAAGCTGTTCAACCTGAGCAAGGAGGACGATGTCTGCCGCTTCGTTGTGCGTCGTCCCTTGCCCGCCAAGGACAACAAGAAGGCCACCTCGAAGGCACCCAAAATCCAGCGCCTGATCACCCCCGTGGTGCTGCAGCGCAAACACAGACGCATTGCACTGAAGAAGAAGCGCCAGCAGGCATCCAAGGAGGCTGCCGCCGACTACGCCAAGCTGCTGGTGCAGCGCAAGAAGGAGTCCAAGGCTAAGCGCGAGGAGGCCAAGCGCCGTCGCTCCGCCTCGATCCGCGAATCGAAGAGCTCCGTTTCAAGTGACAAGAAGTAAAGCGTGTGAAACTGGCACAACAGGCACTTTAACATCGTATAAAAAAATAAATCTGTCAACCATTTGTTAATAAATGTGTGAATGGCAAAAGAAAATCAAGTCTAAAGAGTTCCACCGACTTTTTTATTTATTTTCATTTTTTTTTCTGTTCGTTTTGCCCGTGAAATGTGCCGCGGCAGAGAGTGGAGAGTGCTGTGGAGTGGTTAGGATCGTAACGCTGTGTCCCGAAGTGCAGCTTGTACCATATGTAGGCTACGTTTCACGTGCTTCTCCGCGGGCTTTCAATCTGTTCTCCGCCAAAGCATCATAATACAAGCAGGAAAGAAGCGTTACCTTCGGCGCACCGAAGACTGCATACCCTTGCAAATACTTGAGTATATATATTATATCAATCTATTACTATATATGCTATGCATTATATATGTACTATGCATTGTGTATATACAATGCATTATATATATACAATATATTATATATATACTATATATCTGTATACAAACACAGAGTTATTCAGTTCTAACGTGGCTTAACTTTCACTTATATTTTCTCAGCTTGGCGAAAATTCTTAAAAAAAAACTTGTTTTTTGTCCGCCTAATGCAATGAAAACTATAGCAAAAAGTTATTGACTAAGCCATATTTATATATATATTTTTATTTATATAGATAGATATAAATATATATATATGTATATATATATAACTATAATATATTTTGAGCTCGCATACAACAGTGGAAATTTTAAAGAAAAAATCGTAATTTTGCTGCAATCACTCCTATGCAAGCTAAAACATATAGTAATACGATTTTAAGGCATTTGGAATGTACTATGGAAAACCTAGTTTGACTAACTAATAATGATTCGATTTATTTCAAATTTCGGAGGAAATAAGATGAGCATTATGGGAATAAGATGTGATTAGTTAGCTTAAAATATCTTGAAAAATAGCAAAAATAGGTCTATATAGCGATCCGATCGAGCTCGTTCCGACTTAATGTTACTAATTAGCTTACAATATATAGAAAAATAACAAAAAGAGGCTTATATAGCGATCCGATGGAGCTCGTTTCTACTTATTGACGGTGTGCAGAAGCAAGAAGTAGCTGTAACAAGTTTTGATTAAGCTAGCTTTCAAATTGGCTGGACAGTTTTTGTAGCAAGAAACCTAACGGACAAACGGACAAGGTTAGTTTGTACTGGGCCGTTGTTGCTGTTAAAAAATATTTATACAATTTGGTTGCAATTTTTGGAGGGAATAAACAAACCTGCTGAGATTAATAAGTGATCATTTGCTTGCAGTATTTTAAAAAAATAATAATAATAGCGGATGGACTGATCCTATTGAAGTAGACTACGTTGATAAATAAAGTCGAGTTTTGCCAAAAAAAGTATTTTTCTTATTTAGTCCCAGTACTTATTGATCCACGTGTTATGCGTACTAAGTTTTGATTAAGCTAAAGCCTAAATTGGACAGTGAGTGTAAGGGACATTTAGCGTCTCAAGAAACCTTACGGACAGACCGGCGGAAGAAGTTTGCTGTTGTGGCCAAAATTGTGATGCTCTTCGCCAGGTTATAATTATCAGTTATAAACGGGGGGAATTTGAACTCTTTAAAACTATGAAAAACTAAATATATAATAAAAAAAAGAAAATAAAAAAAAAATTTTAAAAAAAGAATAACAAAAATAATATAAAAAAAACTCTTTTTAAAGCGTGATCGTTATCTACGATCATCTGACTTCCTTAAGTATATACCATAATGTTCAGTTGCTTTCTATATACAATAACAATTCTACATTCTTTAAAACTGCAAAAAAAAATAAATTAAAAAAAAAATTTAAAAAAAATACATTTTTGTTATCTACGTTCACCAGACTTCTTTAAGTATATACCATATTGTTCAGTTGCTTTCTATATACAATAACAATTCTACATTCTTTAAAACTGCAAAAAAAAATAAATTAAAAAAAAAATTTTAAAAAAATACATTTTTGTTATCTACGTTCACCAGACTTCTTTAAGTATATACCATATTGTTCAGTTGCTTTCTATATACAATAACAATTCTACATTCTTTAAAACTGCAAAAAAAAATAAATTAAAAAAAAAAATTTTAAAAAAATACATTTTTGTTATCTACGTTCACCAGACTTCTTTAAGTATATACCATATTGTTCAGTTGATTTCTATATATAACACTAATTCTACGTTCTTTAAAACTGCAGAAATAAAAAAAAAAAAATAAAAAAAAAAATTAAAAAAAATACATTTTCGTTATCTACGATCACCAGACTTCTTTAAGTATATACCATATTGTTCAGTTGCTTTCTACATGCAACACTAATTTTACATTCTTTAAAACTGCAAAAATAAAACAAAAAAAATAAATTAAAAAAAAAATACATTTTTGTTATCTACGTTCACCAGACTTCTTTAAGTATATACCATATTGTTCAGTTGATTTCTATATATAACACTAATTCTACGTTCTTTAAAACTGCAGAAATAAAAAAAAAAAAATAAAAAAAAAAAATTAAAAAAAATACATTTTCGTTATCTACGATCACCAGACTTCTTTAAGTATATACCATATTGTTCAGTTGCTTTCTACATGCAACACTAATTTTACATTCTTTAAAACTGCAAAAATAAAACAAAAAAAATAAATTAAAAAAAAAATACATTTTCGTTATCTACGAACACCAGACTTCTTTAAATAAATATATACCATATTGTTCAGTTGCTTTCTATATACAAAACTAATTCTACACTACGATTTCTTTTTTTTTTTGTTAAAAATAAAACCAAAATCAGCTGCAGTTGCTTATATTATATACTGTTTATTATATTTTCTTTTTTTTTTTGTTTCTTTTCGCATTTTATTTGATATTCTCTTGGGGCTAGCGGAACAATCAAACAATTCTACAATCTTCTAACAACAGAGTGAGAGAAGAGCTCGCGAGTCGCGTCTGTCGCGCTCTTCTCTTTCGTGACACAGATGTACAGACAGTTATGAATATTTCAAACTGCAGAAACAATCGGATACAGCTCGATATATATGCATATATATATATATGATATATGTATATATGATATATGTATATATGCTATGGTATAGTTAGTATACAGCTCTATATAAATAGTAGTTAAGTTCATAAAAACAATAAGAATGTAGCGTATCGAGGGGGGCAGTTGGCGTTGAGTCGAGCTTGCGCATGTGTGTGTGTGTGTGTGTGTCAACGTCTACCGCACTGGAAGTTATCTAGTGGCCTCGCCTGGCGCCTCGCTCGTCGCCGCCTGCTGCGGCTCGTAGCGCGCCAATTTCGCCTCCTGATCCGCCAGCAGCTCGAGCAGATCCTCCTGATCCTTCTGCGTCGTCTGCAGTGCCTCGTTGGCCGCATCGGCGCGCTGCTTCTCGGCGGCCAGCTGCTGGCGCAGCGTCTCCAGCTCCTTGGTGAGGCGTATGTTCTCCGCAAAGTACATGTTCGCCTGGTACCTGGCCGCATTGAGCTCCTCGTCGGGCGCCTGAGCTGCTGCTGCCGGTGCTGCTGCTGCTGCTGCTGGCTGCACCTGAGCCACAGCTGGTGCCAACTGACCCGCCGTCAGCTGCGCCTTGAGCAGCGTATTCTGATCGGCCAGCTGCGACTTGAGCGACTGCTCCTGCTCGAGCTGCTGCTTCAGCTCGACGTTCTGCTGCTCCAGCTGCTTGGCGGACTGCTGCAGCGTCTGGATCTGTGCGTCCATGCCGCGTATGATGCCCTTGTATTGGGCCACCAGTGCGGATGCCTCGGAGCTGAGCGTCAGTTCGGTTAGCTCAATGCCATCGACATCGAAGCCGCTGACCAGCTTCGCTATCAGCGCCTCCAGGCCCTTGTACAGCTTGCAGTACTCGTAGTCGAGCAGCAGCTCGCCGGCGCCCTTGGCCCGAATCTGTGCCTGCTTGCAGGCGCGACTGTAGGCCTCGTGGCGCGACACCTCGTTCAGCTTGTTGCAGAACGTCTCCTGGCCGATGCGCTTGATGATCAGCTGGCTGATGTCCTCGCGCCGCTGGCTCGCCAGCGAGTTGTCGTTGAACTGTATGCAGAGGCCCATGAGGAAGGCGCACATGCCCTGCACCAGATACTCGCGCTCGTCGTGCTCGTTGGCGCACAGCTGCGCCGTCAGATACGCCATGGTGCCCTGCGTCTCGAGCAGCGCCTTCACGGCGCCGGGACAATGGGCCAGCCACACGCTGAGCAGCATCAGCAGGCCGACTTTGCTCTGCAGCCGATAGCGCTCCTGCTGCATCAGATTGGTGCACTGCTCCAGCAGCGTGATGGGTCGCTGGCCGCCGGGCGTCGCCAGCAGCACACGCAGCAGCTCCTCCTTCTGGGCGACGTTCTCGACGAGCGCGTGCATCAGGGCCACAGCGGAGAACCAATTGGCCAGCGTGTCCGTGGAGAAGAGGCCGGTGCAGAGCAGCTGCCCGGTGGACAGCGAGCTCACGTCCGTCGCACTGGAGGGCAGCAGCGTCTGCACCACCGCCCGCTGGCCATCCGAGTTGCGGTAGAGGAAACACTCGAAGCAGTAGAGCACGGCACAGCGCAGCGCCAGCAGTTGCTTCTCATTGATCATGGACATCAGCAGCACCACAATGGCCGGGCGGGGCGGCTGGCTGGGCGCGAGCACACGGCTGAGCTCGTCCTGGTTCTCGCGATCGCCGCGCACCACCTCGGCGACGGCGTTGATGGTCTCTGTGAGTATATCGGCTGGGACGCCGCTGCTCATCAGAATCTCGCAGAGCGCCTGCAGCAGCTGCGACTTCTGCATGACACGCTGACAGGCGCTGACCACCTGCTGCTGATTGCTGGGCGTTACGAGTGCACGCACCACCTGCAGCATGCAGTGGAAGTTCGACACCTTCTGCGGCGTCCAGGGCGTGTCCTCCAGTTCGGCGCTCTGCGCGCCGTTGCCCAGCACGAACATGGGTGCGAGTCGCTGGATGTAGGAGCCCTCCTTGAAGAACTGCTGATTGCTCGAGTTGTTCTTGAGCAGATTCAGCAGCAAGATGAGGCAATCCTCAACGACGATGCCGCCGTCGGAGCAGCCCTCCTCGCGCACAATGTCGAAGAGGCGATCGAAGGCGTTCTCGAAGGCCACGATCTTCTGTATGTTGGAGTTGCCCTTGGTCAGCTCGATGAGCAGCAGCAGCACATCGTTGCGTATCACCTCACGGCTGTCGGTCAGCAGATCCATTAGCTTGGACACGCCCATGGGGCTGACCAGCACCAGATCCTGCAGCTCGCGCGTCTTGTTGGCAATGAGCGACGTTATCAGCTGAATGGCAGCGCGGCGCACCCGAAAGTCGTACTCATCGAGATAGCCCATGACCAGGGTGACGTGCTCGGGACTCTTGATGAACATCTCGGTGAACTGTTCGCCCACGTTGACCGATACGGCCGGATTGTCGGCCTCCTCGTCGAACTCCTCGCTGGTCACAATGTTGCACAGTGTGTCGAGGGCATAGCTGATGATCTCCGCGTCCTGGCCATCGTTCTGCAGCACCTGGACGAGCGGCGGCATACCCTGGGCGCCCACCTCGATGCGGTATTTGCGCGAGAGCGCCTTCAGCGCCCGGCAGGCATCGCGTCGGTCCTCGAGCAGGGTTGAGGAGTAGACGCGATCCACCAGCTTCTCGACCGTCTCGGCGGCGCTGGGCTGCTGGCCCGGCTCGGTGCTGCCCAGCACGGTCTTGATGCCACTCTTCAGGAACTCCATGCACCTGCGCTTGCTCAATTGACGTGTTCAATATGTTTGCCAATAATTCGCTTGCATTTATCTGACACGTCAATTTTTTTTGTTGTAAAAACAATGTTACGGCCAGAGTGTGTACACACCAATTTGGGGGGGGCGAGGCAAAAATATACGCCCCACTTAGTTAATTGTTAATTGCTCGCTCAATTGCTTAATTGACTGCGTAAGTGGGTCGTTAGCATTAGTTTCGTCTACCATTTGTAGAGCAGCAGCTAGTACGCATAATTTCAAAACTTTCTGTGCACATCGATAACGCAAGTCTGAAAGTTTGTCGTTTTTCTGCACATTTTGCATTTGTTTATTTTACGCAGCCAGTGTGTGCACACTCACGAGCAGACCAACATACAAATACGTATAAGCAGCTCGCTTGCATTTTGAATGAAAAGTGTGAAATATATTTTTTAGTTGTGCTGCGCTTTATTAATTAACAGACAGTCTGTATGCTAAATAGTACAATATTAACGTAGCTTGTGCTGCTTACATGCTAACAGCAATGTGTACACACCAAGCCGGCAGAAATAACATAAAAAAATCCCGGCTGCTGTTAGTTTAAATATTGCATAAAGTGCTAAATAATTATACAGCTTAATGTAAACATTGTATTATTTTAAATACTAAGTATGGCAAACATCGATAGTTATAAGCATAGAATAACACATCGTTCAATAAGTCCCGAGACTAACAACGAAAACAACATTTTTCTTCCAAAAATAACTTTTATTCAACAACATAATCTCCCTTTAGAGTGATACAATCGTTCCAACGCCTTTCCAACTTTTCTATACCATCTTTATAGAAGGATTTATCCTTTGCTTCAAAATAGGCTTCAGTTTCGGCGATGACCTCCTCATTCGAGCCAAATTTTTTTCCCTGGAGCATTTTTTTGAGATCAGCAAAGAGCCAGTAGTCGCTGGGGGCTAGATCTGGCGAATACGGGGGGTGGGGAAGCAACTCAAAGCCCAATTCGTTCAATTTTGCCATTGTTTTCATGGACTTGTGGCACGGGGCATTGTCTTGATGAAAAAGGATTTTCTTCTTCTTCATGTGCGGTCGTTTTGCTGCGATCTCCTCCTTCAAACGTACCAACAAGTCAATATAATAATCGCTGTTGATCGTTTTACCCTTTTCCAGGTAGTCAATGAAAATTACGCCATGTGTATCCCAAAAAACAGACGCCAAGACTTTGCCAGCAGACTGCTGCGTTTTCGGACGCTTTGGGCGGCTTTCGCCAGCCGGAGTGAAATGGTGTATGAATGTTTCATCCATGGTCACGTATCGACGCAGGAAATCTTTTTTATTGCGAGTAAATAGCGATAAACAGCTCTCTGAATCATCAATTCGTTGCTGTTTTTGTTCCATTGAAAGCAATCGCGGCACCCACTTGGAAACAAACTTTTGCAGACTCAATTGTTCATGAAGGATTGTAAATACGCTTCCACATGATATCTGTGTCATTTCGGCAATTTCACGAACCTTAACTTTCCGATTTTTCATCACAATTTTTAGCACTTCACTCACATTTTCCGGTGTAACGGCTTCCAAAGGCCTACCCGAACGTTTCGCATCGTTTGTGTCCGTACGACCATGTTTAAACTCAGCATACCACCGACAAATCGTTGATTTGGATGGAGAGGAGTCCGGGTAATACTTTTCAAGCCATTGCTGGGCTTCTACGGTGTTTTTACCAATTAAAAAACAATGTTTTATTAACACGCGAAACTCACTTTTTTCCATTTTTTAAACAAATTGCAAAGTGACTTCACTCTAACCTCGATAACTCTGCAGCCAAACCGAGTGCATTAGCCTGCCTATCGATAGCACGGCTAGCACTTTGGCATTTTTTAGTGCCAATTGGCGGCGTTATAGTAACATTCGACGCATAGAGCAATACTGGTTGGAAATTTTTTTTGTTGTAACTTTTGCCGTTTTTGTTTATTATGCATTTGTTAGCATTCGCATGCGTATTGTTAATTAAATGGCTGCGGCGAATGCAAGTGCATAACTGAGCGCCAACACAACATGAACGCCGCACAAACACTGTGGCTGTGGCTGTGCCTGCTCGCCCTGCTGCTCACACAGACGCCCTTCGTTGTTGTTGTCGTCGTCCAGGCAGTGTGCCCCAAGAGGTGCAGCTGCAGGAACATCTCGGAGAATATACAAGCGCTGCGCGTGCGGTGCGACGACCAGCACATTGTCAACTGGAGCGAGCTGAATTTTGGCGACG
The DNA here is from genome assembly GCA_035046045.1 of Zaprionus bogoriensis. Taxonomy (NCBI): domain Eukaryota; kingdom Metazoa; phylum Arthropoda; class Insecta; order Diptera; family Drosophilidae; genus Zaprionus; species Zaprionus bogoriensis. The sequence continues at coordinate 631,174 of JAWNOI010000106.1, read as the reverse complement.
ACGTGCACAACATAGTCAGCATGTGAGTGCACTCCTACCATATATATATATATATATTTATTATTTATTATTTGTATTTATTTCGCCGTTGCCGTTGCCGTTGCCGTTGCAGCAACGCGAGCAAAAATGCAATTGCTCAGATCGCTGAGTCGGACTTCCATAGCTTTACGGAGCTTAAGCGCCTGGATCTGTCGTCGAATCTACTCACTGAACTGGACAAGCACACCTTTGGCCACAGTCTGCCGCATGTGGAGCGCCTGCGACTGGCCAACAACTCGATAAGTCACATCTACGAGGGCGCCTTCGAGCTGATGCCCAGGCTCAAGCAGCTGTAAGTGCATGCGGTGCGTCCGTCCTCACGCCATTCCTCACACTAAATCCTTTCTGCAGTGATCTGTCCAGCAATCCGCTGGCCTGCGACTGTGGCCTCATCTGGCTGATTGCCTGGACGAATGCACGCGAAATACGCCTGCAGCCGGCGCCCAAGTGCGATTCACCTGTCAATTTTCGCGGCATGCCGCTCAAGAAACTCAAAGTGGGCTACGATTTCCATTGCGAGTCGCTGCTGCAGCCGCTGCTGGAGCTGGTGCCCAAGCAGAATCAGGTAAGCAGCTCGGCATTGCATTGCAGCCTAATCCAGCCTAATCCTTATCACGCGTCACGCACTCCACAGATTGCCTTCGAGGGCGACGAGCTGCAGCTGAAGTGCTACGCACCGCGCGTGGCCATTGGCGCGCCGCGCGAATCCGAGGATCTGCCCACGCGCGCCTACGTCTTCTGGGGCTGGTCGGAGAAGATACGGCAGCAGAACTCCACCGACGACATCATCTATCGCGATCCCCGCAAAGTGTTCAACGACGTCACGCTCGAGCCGCGCCACTCCACCGACTCGGGCATACTCAACTCGATACTGCGCATCAGCAGCCTGACGCAGAACCACACCGGCATGTGGGACTGCACGCTGCGCAGCCAGCAGGCGAATCTCTCGCAATCCATAGTGCTCCATGTGGTGGCCAAGGGCACACTGTACTGCGAGGCGAGCGTGACGCACACGAACAAGGGCAGCTACCACTGGCCGCGCACCATGCGCGGCGAGACGGTGCTGCAGGCGTGCGTCGAGGAGCCCAGCGATCTGGCGCAGCAGCGTCGCGCCTCGCACGAATGCGCCGCGGATGGCAAGTGGCGCAGCCTCAACACCGACAGCTGTGTCTATGTCAGCGAGACGACGCGCATCTTCGAGCAGTTCGCCAAGGTGAATCTGACGCTGACCAAGGGCCAAAACGCGCTGGAGATTGCGCGCCGGCTGCACAACTTTACGCACATACAGACGCAGCTGCACAAGATACGCGATCCCATGGATCTGGAGTACATAGCGCGCACGCTGCTCAAGTATCTGGAGCAGCTGGAGGCGCACCAGCAGGAGATTAGTTTTCTGCTCATGGACATTGTGTCGCAGCTGCTGGCGCTGCCGGCGAAACTCTTCGAGCTGGCGCAACTGCAGCAGGGCACCGGCCACAAGCTGCTGCACATTGTGGAGGCATCGGCGCTGCGCTTGGCCAGTGCCAGCGTCGAGGCCGAGAGCAGCGAGCTGAGCGAGTGGCGACGCCAAATGACGCTGGCCACGACGACAGCGCAGCGCAACATCTACGTGGAGCTGTTCAACATCAGCCTGGAGCAGTTCCTCAGCATGTCGTGCGTCTGGCTGGACGGCAGCCAGCGCGGGCTGCAGTGCAACAGCTCCAACGAGACGATACCCATGTACGAGCACGGCGACATCGATGCGGCCATACAGGTGCCGCAGCAGCTGCTCAGCGAGCAGGCGGGCAATGCCAGCAGTGCCAGCAGTGCCAGCAGCCTGCGGCTCATGATCACGCTGCATCGCAATGCCAAGCTGCTGCCCAATCTGCGTGGCCAGCACAACGAGACGCTCTCCTCGGTCATCATAGGCGCGCGCGTCTACAGCAGCGCGGGGGAGCTGCTCACACAGCCGGCAGGCGATGCGGAGCAGCAGTCGGAGCAGCAGGAGCAGCTGCCGGAGCAACAGCCGGAGCAGGAGCAGGATGTCTATCAGCAGCGCATTACGATCATGCTGCGCGCACATCCGTATCACAATGCGCTGAGCGCACCGCTGCCCGCCTGGTGGGATGCCGAGCAGCAGCAGTGGAATACGCGCGTCTGCCAGCAGCACTACCAGCACCGCACGCTGCTCATGTTCAGCTGCAGTCGCAGCGGTTACTTTGGCCTGCTGCAGCGTGCCGCCTATCTCAATGACTATCGCAGCGAGCTGGCCGGTGCGCGCTTCCGCCACGCCCCCCTGGCCATATATGTGGGCTGTGCGCTGCTGTTCGCCTGCGCCTGGTTCAACATTGTGACGTTTGTGGTCTTTGGCTGCGCCATACGCATCAATCGCGTGCAGCGCCACGCCCTGGTCAACACTTGGCTGGCACTGGCCACACTCTGCCTGGCCTTCGTGCTGGGCATCTATCAGACGGCGAGCCTGCTGCACTGCCGGCTCTTTGGCCTGCTGCTGCACTACCTCAGCCTGTGCGTGCTGCTCTGGCTGTGCGTCAGCCTGAGCAGCATGTACAAGCGCCTGAGCAAGTCCACCACGGCGACAGCTTTGCCACTGCCTCAACAGCAGCAACAGCAGCAGCAACTGGCAGAGCCGCAGCAGCGCAAACCCATACTGGGCATCTATCTGGTCGGCTGGGGCATTGCGCTGCTCATCTGCGGCATCAGCAGCGCCGTCAACATGGCCGAGTATGCGGCCTATAGCTACTGCTTTCTGCACAATGCCACCACGCTGAATGCGCTGCTTGTGCCGGCTGGCATACTGCTCATCTTTAGCGGCATACTGGCGCTCTGCATCTACTACCAGCTCAGCCAGCAGGCGGTCAATGTGCTGCAGCAGCAGCACCACCAGCAGCAACACCTGCAGCAGCAGCAGCAGCAGCGTCACTACTCGGACAACCATACGCAGGCCACGGAGCACATCGATCTGGACTGGCTGGATGCGAATGGCTGTGCCAGCGGCAAGGAGCAACTGCAGCAGGAGCAGTACAGCACGCTGAGCAATCCGCTGAGCAGCATTGTGGACGACTACGAGCGCTCGAACATGTCGCATCTGCGCGGGCATCTGCTCTTCCTGCTGCTCTACGTCTGCGCCTGGCTCTCCGCTGCCTTCTATGTGCACAGCGAGGAGCAGCTCTATGTGCTGAGCTTTGTGGCCAGCTGCGTGGCATTGGGCCTGTTCCTGCTGCTCTTCTACAATCTGACGCGCAACGATGCACGCCAGGCCTGGACGCAGCATCGTCTGGCACGTGCCACACGCCTCGTGGTGGCCTACAACAATGCGCCGAGTGGTGCTGGTGGTGGTGGCGGCGCCGCAGCAGCAGCAGCAGTAGGAGCAGCAGCTGCAGCTGGCAGCAGTGCCAAGGCTGGCGGCGCGGCCATGATTAGCAATTCGATAGTGGCGTACAAGGCCGGAGCCGGCAGCCTGTACGAGGCGAACAACTCGGCGGGATCGCGCTCCAACAGTCAGTGCTCGAACAAGCAGCGCAGCAGCAGCGCGCGCAGCATGCGCTCCCAGACGCGCAGCAATGGACACGCTATGGACGCACAGCAGCAGCAGCAGCAGCTCGGCTCGGTCTCCGCCACGGGCATAACCATTATAAACAACAATGCCGGCGCGCAAGCAGTGGCGGGCGGAGGCACTGCCTCCTCGCAGCAGTCGGCGCACAGTTTGAACGCACTGCTGCACGCTGGCGCCGCACACGAGAGCATACCCAGCGCCGAGCTCTTCTACAATCCCAATCAGATCAATGTGGCGCGCAAGTTCTTCAAGAAGCAGAAGCGTCTGGCCAAGCGCAACAACTTTGAGCTGCAGCGGCAGGCGCTGCCCCAGCAGCTCCAGCAGCTGCACAGTCAGCACAGCCTGAGCGATGCCAGCTCGGAGCAGCTGTACGCACGGCATCACAATGCCATGACGCTGCTAGCCGGCGGCAGCAAAGTGAACAACACGAATCTGCACTACAAGCCGCAGAAGGAGCAGCAGCAGCAGCTGGCCGAGGGACTGCAGCAGTACAAGCGCTATGTGCCGGCCTCCAAGCTGCTGCAGGCGAACATCTATACGAACATACCGGAGACGCTGACGCCGCAGCATGAGGTGATCAAGCTGCGCACGCGCACGCCCTCGCTGCTGGATGAGACGCTGCACGAGCACGACGATGAGCTGCTGACGACGCACGAGGATGACGACGGCAGCAGCTCGTTGGACGAGCATGCGCCGCTCTATGCCAACACCATGCCGCCCCAGCAGCAGCAGCTGCCAGTTAGCTCCACGCCCGTCAAGCCCGTCAAGCAGCCCAGCCTGGAGGCCATGAACAGTCTGGGCTTGCCGGCAGTGGACACCAGCATGGCCGGCGAGGAAGCAGCGGAGCCTGCCGAGGAGCCGCTGCTGCAGAAGCACGAGATCTACGTGTCCAACTCGCTGCAGGTGACCAACAGCATCAGGCTGGAGGATGACTTTCCCAGCGTGCTCATCCGTTTCAGCCAGCAGCAGCAGTCCAAGTCGCTGAACAACATCAGCGACATGTTGGCCACCAGCGGCAGCTCCTCGACTGCACCTGCCGCCGTGGGCAGTGGCAGTGCGGCGCTAGTGCTGGACGCGCTCGGTTCGCTGGCGGGCAGCAGCGCCAACTCGATGTGCACGCAGCTGATGTACTCCTGCTCGAGCAGCAATCTGCCCCAGCTGCAGGCGAACCATGGCGGCAGAGCCAGCGGCAATGTTGCCCACCTGCACCCCAGCAGCAGCCAGCGCCTGCTCGCGGCCAGTCCCACCAACGAGAGCGATCTGAACTATCAGAACTCGGAGATCAGCATACGCAGCCATGGACTGTACGCGCCGCAGGCGGACAACGATCTGAATCTGACGCTGACCGATGACTTCCGCTGCTATCAGTCGTCCAATGCCAGCGATGCGGACGTCGATGTGCTCAATGAGTTCGACGACGAGTTCGTCGGCTACGGCGGCCACAGCCAGCAGCAGCATCAGCATCCGCATCCGCTGATGACGCCGACGGAGAATGGCGAGCAGCAGCAGCGCTCCACGCATGCCGATGGCCATGGCGTGGATGAGGATGAGGACGAGCAGGCGATGAATAACTCCATCGATGAGCTCTACGAGGCCATCAAGTGTCGCAGTCCGCTGAAGAGCTGCAGGCAGGCGGAGCAGCAGCCACAGACGTTGTTGGCCAGCGGCTCGACGGGATTACGCAAGACTGAGACGCTGGCAAGTGCAAGAGGAGCAGCAGGAGTACCGGGAGCAGTGGCAGCTACAGCGGCCACTCCGGAGCGCAGCACGCACGATAATCTCAATGAAACCGTTGAGGATGACAGCAGCCAGAGCAGCGTCATATCCTACATCGATCCTAGAGCAGCCAATCCCAGTTAGCTCGGCAATAGACAGTTTTAGACATGGGATGGCATTACGTACCGCTGTCCCGCACGGCTTAGTTCTATAAGGTGTACTTTTTAACCCCGACTATATACCATACTATAGTGTGTAAGGCTTTGATCCGACAGCTGCGACTACGACTATTTATTATGATCTGCATATATATATATATATCGTCTTTATATACTATATATACATATAGTCTGTAAGCCCCAAACAATGATGAGATTATTCAAGAAGAAACCACCACAACGAAAGAGAGAGAGAGAGAGAGCGAGAAAGAGAGAGAGAGGGAAACCCCTACTCGCAGCCGTTTTTAGCGTGTTAAACTTAGTGACTAATTTTAATATTAATACGAATATTATGTATGTGTACTATGTATGTATTTTGTATATTTACAATCTTAAGTGCGAATATGAAATGTTTCCAAATCCGTAAGACTCTACTTCTTTGCATCTACTAAAGCTGAGCCTATGGTGGGGTTATGCTATAGGCATAATGCCAGGAATTATATAGGGATAGTGCTATGGCATTAATGAATACCAATGTAAGGGTTCAGATATATAGTATGCTTGTATATGGTATTTGCAACTATCTGAAATAATGCCTATATGGGACGATATATGGTACCCCCTTTGGGTACCTTTTAGGAACCTTATTTAAAAGTTTAATAGAATTATATAGGGACATGGCACTATATGTGGGGTTTGCTGGGGTATTAGTTGTATTAATGTAGGGTCTCAGATATATAGTATGGTTGTATATGGTATCTTATCTATCTATCTAAAGTAACGCCTATATGGGACGATATATGGTACCCCCTTTGGGTACCTTTTACAAATTTTTTTTAAACGTTTAATAGAATTATATAGGGACATGACACTATATGTGGGTTTTGCTGGGTTATTAGTTGTACTAATGTGGGGGTTCAGATATAGTATGCTTGTATATGGTAGCTTATCTATCTAAAGTAACGATATATGGTGTCCCCTATGGGTACCTTTTAGGAACTTTATAGCTTATAAGTTTATGTATAGGTATAATTATTGTGCTGTGGAACAATATAAGTTTAGACTTTGAGGTTATATAGGACTAATGTTATAGATTTCTAGGGGGAAATGCTATAGCAAAATATAGGTAGTTAAGCAGCTTTATAGGGTCTATGCTATGAGAATATAAAAAGCTTATGCAAAAATAAGGGGGGTGTAGCGGACTAAAAATTCTTAAATTTTCTAGTGTTATATAAGAAGCTGAGATACAGATATATGTTAGTATATATATACATACATGTATTTATGGTATATTTTCTGCAGCTACATTAAGCCCTAAATGAGAATATAGAGGAGTATGCTTTGGGACTATATATACGAGGTCCGTTCGGTATACCAAAATCTTGGTATACCAAAATCTACAGTTTGGAAAATTTTAAGACTAACGCTGGCGCCGAGAAATAATTGCAGGTCGGATACTCTTCAGACAGATCTCGTAAGTATGCTTTGGGACTGTATAGATGTAGGCTTTGGAACTATATAGGGATATTCTCTGGGATAATGGTATATAGGGATATGTTTTGGGGCTATATAGTGGTATGCTTTGGTACTTTATATATATGCTTTTGTGCCATCTGGAACTATGGTATATAGGGGTATGTTTTGGAACTATATAGGGATATGGTTTGGGACTATATAGGGGTCGGCTTTGCTGCTATAGAGGAGAATGCTTTGGAACAATATAGGTGTATGCTTTGGGACTATATAGGGATATGCTTTAGGACTTAATTGAAACTATAAAGGGGTATGCTCTGCGACTATGGTATTTAGGGGTATGCTATGGTACTACGTATATAGAGATATGGTTTGGGACTATATAGGGGCATGTTTTGGGGCTATATAGCGGTGTGCTTTGTTAATGTCTCCATATTATTATATTATGCTTTTGGGCCCTATAGGGATATGATTTGTGACTATATACTATAGGGGTATGCTTTGGGACTACATATGAACTATGCTATGGGAATATGTATATAGTATATATAATGGGACTATATAGGAGGTATGCACTACTGCTTCATAGGGATTACGCTATGACACTATTAAATCTCAAATTTTGACATAATACTGGAAGACTTCTAAGTGAAGCAGAGAAAAATGCTAATATATGGCATGTATTCGGTATAGAAAATTGAAATCTGTGTACCAGGGGCTGCCATATCGATGGGGATTTTGCGTTTTAGGTTAAAGTTTATATAGATTTATAGGATAAAAAATAAGGCTTAGGATGATTTGCAGATTGCGATGATGTTTCTAAAAATGCACTTTACCAAAGATAGGCTTAGCTACCATACATATATTTTAAATATATCTAAAAAAAGGTGTTCTTTACGCTAAAGAGTATAGAGATATAACTAAAGGGTCTTCCCCTTAATTGAGTTCAATTCTTTCATGGGGGTTGTACTGGAATTCATATAAAATATCTAAGCTAAAGATATACCTAGCTACATTTATTTTAAATATTTCTAAAAAAAAGGTGCTCTTTACGCTAAAGAGTATAGAGATATATCGAAAGGGTCTTCCCTTCTTTTTTATGGGGGTTGTACTGGATTTCATATAATATATCATAGCTACGTATATATTTATAATGGCATAAGCAGGTTGTATATGAAATTCTGCTTGCATCTGAAATTGCGAGAACTATACATTTTTTTTTGGTACCGTTCATAAGAAAAAGAAGTTTGCATAGCTTTGTAAAGAGCTAACAAATGTATTGTTCAATTTGTATTATTATTATTATTTCGAATGGAGTACAGTGAACACATTTAACAGCTACTTGTAAAGTAGACACGATTCGTAGGTCATTCGTTATCGTTATTGTTATAATTAATTGGTTGTGTACAGAGTGTATGGGTGTGTGTGTGTGTGTGTGTGTGTGCCGTCACATGCCAATGAATCAAGTGTAATTGAAGTTCAAGTTCAATTGAAGTTTTGCTTCAATTTCAGAAGTGTCATGCCATGTTGTCGGTGTCAGTGTGTGTGTGTCTGGGTGTGTGTATAAATATGTTAACATTATCACTTAAAGATTAACAAATAACGTTCACAATTGAAATACGTAGGCTAAAATACAAATACAAATACAAATATGCTTGAATTATTCGACGATATTGCTGTGCGTGTTTAGATACAAAATAACATAGATTCAACTTGGTGCTGCTGCTCCTCATTCTGGACTTCCTTCTCTGCTGCAGCTGCTCCTCATTCTGGACTTCCTTCTATGCTGCAGCTGCTCCAGCACCTGCTCCTCTGCTGCCTTATATACTGCAGCAGCTTCTGCTTAAGCACCTTCTGCTCTCCTGCTTCTCAGTGTATAGCTGCAGCTGCTACTGCTGCTCATCCTCTCCTGCCTCTCAGCGTATAGCTGCAGCTGCTGCTGCTCATCCTCTCCTGCTTCTTAGTATTTAACAGCAGCTGCTCCTACTGCCAATCCTCTCCTGCTTCTCTGCATACTGCAGCAACTGCTGTTCAAGCACCTCCTCTGCTCTTCTGCTTCTCAGTATCCAACGGCAGCTGCTCTGCATCCTCTTCTGCTGCTCCTCTCCTGCTTCTCAGTATATAACTACAGCTGCTACTGCTGCTCATCCTCTTCTGCTTCTCTGCATTCATCTACTGCTTCTCAGTATATAGCTGCAGCTGCTGCTGCTCCCCATCCTCTCCTGCTTCTTTATATATAACTGCAGCAGCTGCTGCTCCTTCTCCTCTCCTGCTTCTCAGCATATAACTACAGCTGCTCCTGCTCCTCCTCCTCTGCTGCTCCAGCTCCTGCTTCTCCATTGACAGCAGCAACTCCTCCTCGTCGTCGTCGTCTGCGCTGCTTCTCAGGCTCTCAGGCTGCCTATTGCAAGCCATGCCCGATTCTAGATGAAGCTGAAGCTGTAGCCTGGCACCTGGCGACTTCAGATGCTGCGTATGGACTTCCAGCGTCGGAGCAGCAGGCAGGCGGAGGTCAGGCCACTGGCGTATTGGCTAAATTCACTAATGTTTATGTTGCGTGTTGGAATGTCGATTTTCTCCTTCAAAGTCTGTGGAGGAGGATGGGCAAGTGCGATTAGCCTAATCTCTCAGTTGGCCTGCTGTTGCTCACCTTGTATGCTTGTGGAATCTCGGCGGGTGATCTGTGCACAATGGTGCCGTTGATGTACAGCATGTTCGCCGCACTCTCCTCGGGCAGCGTGAGCTTCTGATAGGTGAAGCTCGCCTCGCGCTCCATGCGCTTCACGATCTCCTGGCAGCCGGGGCTGTTGCTCACGCACAGCACATCCGGCCCCGCCATGGTCACGTAGTACTTGAGGCGACGTGTGCCGGTCACACGTATGGGTGTCACCGGATACTCCGGATAGGCCATGGCCACGGCACGTGCGCCCTCCTCGTTCGTATAGCACGAGATGCCAATGAAGAATTCGCGGCCTGCAAAATGCAAAATGGAAATTTGAAGCTGGAGGATTGCAGGAGGATGCCAGGTGCGCGCTACCCGTGAAGAGCACATCGCCGCCATCAAGCTGGGCGTGCGGATCGCTGATCTCAATGATGGGTATGTCCAGCTCCTTCTTCAGTATGATGGCCATGCTGTCGGCCTCGCGGCGCCGCTGCGCATTTTCCGAGCGGCCAATGAGCGCGACGCCGTTGCAGATGACCGCGCTGCTCTCCACGAAGACACCCTCGGGCAGGGCATCGTCCGGCGGCAGCTCGATCACATCCAGTCCGATCTCGCGCAGCAGCGTGCAGTACTGCTCGTGCTGCTGCTTCGCCAGCTGCACATCGAAGCTGCCCGCCTGCTGCAGGGCATTCGAGATTCTGCAAAGAGAGCGCGAGGTTGAATTCAATTAACGCGCACTCACAGCGCCTCCTCCCTGCCCCCAGCCCCAACGTCCAGCGCTGTGTCAGCTCAGGCCCCACCCAAGCCACGGCGCTTGCTTATGCGTTGCGCTGGGCAACATGACCTAATTTCGCATTTGCCCCATCCCCCCACCCCCTGGCGTCGTCCAGTTGTCGTTGCCAAGACACGCTTCGGGGCATCCTCAATGCTGGCTTGGCCGAGGGGGTGGGGGTGCCCGTTTTGTGGGCTGTTACTGCCCCACAGCTGCACTTACCTCGCGACAATTGCGTGCGTGTATTTGGGTGACATTTTGCACCGGTTCGCGCTTCACTTCTGGCACTCTCGGCCAAACCAGGGGAAACAGCAACGGAATTGGAATTCCACTGCGCGCTTGTGTACTCGCTGTGGCACGGCATTCACGTCGGCACGCGCACACCACAACCACAACCAAACAGTGACAGTCACCACGGCTGTCTTTCACTTTAAGCCGACACTCGCAAAGCAACTGTTAACAGCGCAGCCACTGTTATGTGACAGTGATGGCAAGGTAGCAGAGTTCAAGCTAAATATATCAAGAATAAAAGCTGCTTTACTATATTCTTTATACAATAGCTAAAGCTATGCCGTTAGGCTAGCAGGCGCGCCCAATAGAGCATAATGTTTGATAAATAAATTGTAAAGGGGTGGCCAGGTAACCCCGGGAGCTTAGGGCCTCTACAAGGGCTTTCCACCTAACTTTATTTGGCGCTGTTGGTTTTTTTTTGTTTTATGTGCCAAGCTGATGTTTTCCCGGCACATTTCTAGGAGTGCTGTACGGCGCCAGGACACCTTTGGGCGACCCACTCTCTTCTGCTTCCCTGCGGGTTCCATGCCAGTCTCCTTCAAACTGCGCCAGTCTGGTTGGAGGTAACCCCGTTTACCTCAATCAAATAAAGGAAAAAAAAACTATACTCTTCTAAGTAAAACGTATGAACCTATAAGAATTTAGTATAGCAGCTAAAAACCTTTTATTTCTTACTTATTTTGCTTGATCTCTGTTACTTTGCTATTACTAATCAATGATTGCATTTGTATTAGAAAATATTACTACATAACGAAGTTCAATCAGATGAATATGTAAAACTAATTTAAAACATTTAATTTACTGCAAATTAATGACACATACTGTTTGGGTAAAATCTTAATGTGATATTAATATATATTTAATGGTAAAATTATTTAACTATACTTCTTGAAATATGCTTTCAGCCATGGCAAAATGATATCTTTCTTTTAAATATTAATGAGTGCCTCCAAAGTACAAGAAAGCAATCAAATAAACTGTTACAAGCTAGATAAAAATAGTTATCTCAACATCGCAGGGAGTGATTTTATTTGATTGTGATTTTATTGTGATTGTGATTTTATTGTGATTGTGATTTTATTGTGATTTTATTCAAATGCAAATATTAACAATGATAAAGACTTTCTTATGCTTTTTATAACAATATATGCAATGATTTTAAAAATGATAATTATAATATAATAACGCAAAAAGTCACTACTAATAGTTCGGAAGCTTTAACTGTCAATGAATTTCAATAGTATGCACTTAAATTAAACATTTTTCTTGTAAGCTGGCAATATTAAATAAAATTGCTAGAATAATCAAATTAACGGTTCCACCACTCAAATTTGGCCGCAAACAAGCCAACTGGTAGCACGGCAAGTCAAATGTTATGCTGTTAACAGTGCTGGACTTAACAGAAGAACTCCACATTGAAACTACAGCTGCTCCACACTTGACGAAGGCAAGATCAGAGCGAGCCGTGACGTTGACTTAACGTAACAAACGAACAGATTCAAACGTTCGAGCGGCAAATTCGTAAATTGTAAAATTCAGATTATTTCTATATATATATAAATATATATATATGTATATAGAGATATTATATTCATATTATTTATAAAGACATTCGAGCAGCTCGCAATGTATCAGAATCAGGTGGTATTGTCGCGCGAACGCCGCCGCTTCGGGCGGCAGTGCATGTTCGAGGATCGCAACGAGCTGATGGTCAGCGTGCACCCGAGCAGCCGGCTGCGGCTCAAGTACATCATGGGCAACCCGCAGACACGGCTGACGCAGCTCAGCTCGGTGATGGCCTTCAGCGAGGTGGAGACGGACAACGCGACGTTCGAGGAGCGCGGCATGTACCACTACGAGGGCGGCTGGCCCAAGGAGGTGAACATCAACGACGAGGAGCAGACGCTGCGCCACCGCAAGAAGGTCGAGCGCGACGATGCGTGGGGCGTTGAGGTCAAGGAGCTGATACGCACCACGCTGAATACGGCGAATCAGAACAACGCGATCAACATCTACAATCATTTCTTCGACGATCTGCCGCCGGAGATGGGGCGCACCATTTGCATGCCGTTCAAGTCGCGCACCGTCAACATCATCCACGACATGTGGCGGCCGCAGCGGCACATGTCCGTCATCAATTGGATGCCCAACGACAACAAGCAGATCATGACGCAGTACAGCAATCTGTATATACTGCGCGATCAGACGCCGCGCATGATCACCAACGATGATACGAACGGCACGACGAACGCCTTCTTCGTGTGGGACGTAAAGAATCCGATAAAGCCGACGTATTTCTACGACAGCGTCGAGGTGGTCTCCTGCGCCAAGATCTGCCCCAAGGAGGAGAACAACATGGCCGGTGGCACGTTCACCGGCAAGGTCTGCACCTGGGAGACCTTCGAGAGCGGCATGCCCTCAAGCATTTGCCCCATGGAGGCGGCGCATCGGGAACAGACCTCGGCCATCACCTGGGTCTACTCGAAGTCCAATACGGAATTCTATACGGCATCGCTGGACGGCTCCATCAAGTTCTGGGACACGCGCGACCTCAAGATGCCCTCGAATGAGATCTTTCTGGAGCCGTTGCCCATGCATCGCCAGAATCGACAGGATGCCCACGGCTGCACGGTGCTGGAGTTCGAGTATACCATACCGGTGCGTTTCATCGCCGGCAGCGACATGGGCAGCATCTTCGTTGGCAATCGCAAGGGCCTGAATCCCGTTGAGATGCTCGTCGGCAATTATCCGATCTGTGCGGGACCCATACGCACCATACACCGCAATCCGTTCTTCGTGAAGAACTTCCTCATTGTGGGCGATTGGCGGGCGCGCATCTGGTGCGAGGAGGTCAAGAATCGCCCCAGCACGATGTTCGTGCAGAAGCGATCGCAGCTGATGTGCGGCGCATGGAGCACCGGACGCGCCTCGCTCTTTGTCACCGGCGACATCGATGGCATCGTGGACTTCTGGGACCTGCTGCTCGATCAGCGCAAGCCCATCTACAGCATCAACTTCAATTCGACCATTACGGCCGTGCTCTTCCAGCCCGGCGGCCAGTTTTTGGCCATTTCGCTGGCCAACGGCGACACACACATCATGAACCTGGACGAGGCCATGAAGCACACCACGAGCAAGGAGAAGGCGCTCATGGCGGCCGTAAGTTGCGTAAAATGTATATATATTCATGAACAGCATGTACAAACGAGCCGATTTCGCCATATGCGTCTATTTAGCTGTCCGTTTGTCCGTTAAAGCTGTTGCAATGCAAACTAGGCTCTTAGTTTTAAAGCTATCCTAATGAAACTTGGTCTACATATTTCTTACTTTCGCATGCTTCCAATAACTCGGAGTGAGCTAGCTTCGACCGATATATCGTACAGCTGCCATATAATCTATCGGCTGATTTTGGATATTTTTCAACTTTTCCTAACCAAAGTCTACACATCGTACTCTCGTAGTGTTCCTAATATTCCCTGTGTATTTCATTGAAATCGATTGAATATAGCATATAGCTTTTATAGGAACAATCGGTCGAAAAAGTAGCTGTATAGCAGTAATAGTAGGTAGGGCAATAATAGTAGGTAAGGGTAGGTCTTTCGGCCGTCTACTTTACCTCTCTCTCTCTCTTTCTTTCTGTCTCTCTCTCTCTCCCTCTCTCTCTCTCCTCTCTCTCTCTGTCTCTGCCCCTTCTCAGATGTTCGAGCGCGAGATCACGCGCAGCAAACTGCTGGAGGATCGTGTCGATGAGATCAAACTGCGCCGTCGCACCGCTCTGCTGGAGGAGGAGGAGCGCAAGTCACAGGAAGCCGCCGCAATGGCTATCGAGCCTATACCCGATCTGGAGCTCGATCCCGACAATCCCGATCAGTTCATCAAAATGATCGAGTCCGACGAGCAGTTCCGTCTCGCTCTCGCCCATTTCCATGAGACGCTCGAGGCAGTGGATCGCAAACGCGCTGCCGAAAAGAAGGTCATGCAGCGCACCGATTTCGAGCAGTACTACCTGGACAATCTGGCCGAGCAGGCGAAGCTCGAGGAGGCGCGCAAGAAGCGTGCCGGTTCGATCACCTCCAAAGAGGCTCGCGAACTGCGGGCGGGCAAGAAGAAGGCCGCGAAGGCCAAGCCCAAGAAGTAGGGGATCGGTCGATCGATCCACTCGCTCTGCTCGAACCATCGATAGACACCAACAGAACACATTCGCAACAAATCCGATTTTAAGTACAAGTGTATTAAGCATTATAGTATTTTAGTTCGAGCCCTTACTGTAGTCCAAGTTCTTTTCTTTGGCCTCGAGGGATCCACAAAAAAAAAAAAAAAAATAGAAGAACTCGCAGGATTCGAACCTAGGAGCCCGTGGTTTGCGAACTAACCACAATACACACAACCGATCGCCAAAGGCCTTGACTGTAGGAATACCATAATAATAGGCTAGGATCATAGCTAGACTTGACCAGTTATCGACGTGATCTTTAGCGATCTGAAAGTGAAAGTACTTGGCTCGAGCTGATCTCAATGGATCTATGGATACACCTACCACTCGATATGTCATTAATGAAACACGTCCGGCATACTAAGTATATATAGGTATTTGTTTATTAAGTAACAACCTTGAAGCTCGCTTAGTTCGCTGTATGTACACATAAGTAGATAACAGTAAAAAAATGTAAAAAAAAAAATGTTTATATTTAAATTGATAAAGCTCTTGAGACACAAATCATTGGAAGTTGACGCGATCTCCAGTTCTCCAGTTTTCCGTCGAGGATTGCTTAAGGCTTTTGCTTTACTTCTTGTCGGTGTCGACGCCCGTGTCGAGGAAATCGTTGACCAAACGCATCGCCTTCTTGGGAATGATGCGGCCGATTTTCTCGACGGCGACAAAGTGACGTGGAATCGCTGCCTCCTCCAGGCCCTGGCGCTGCGCCTCAATGATGGAGGCGGCGGCAACCTTGGGGGAAATCAGCTTGAACAGATTGGGGAAGCGGTAGCGGGGATTCTTGCACAGACCCGTATCGATCATGTACGGGTAGATGGTGGTCAGTTTGATCTGGAAAGAGTTAAAGGGGAATTCCATTCAATATCAGGTGCGTAGATACCCTGTAGAAGGGTTGATAGCTGCTTATAAAGTAGAGCACATAGTGTATGGTATGTGCGGGATAATGGTATGTTTTAATAGTATTCATGTATACCCGATGTAGTTATTTTATAGGGTATTCTCCTAATCCTATGGTATGTGGGAACTTGGTTTGGCTTAACTTCAAACAATTTGTATGTATATTTCATAGATTGTTGGTCTGTTGCATACTTAGTACCTAGTCGAGCATACCCTATAATACTTTATTTCGCTACATAGACTATAGTATATTTTAGACTTTACAAAATTTCGAGTAGAGTATAATAACATAGATGCAGTATTTTATGTTTCTACTGTACTTAATATAGTGTATACACACACTATATACCCTGTATATATGTAGTATATAGCTGCGTCTCTCGATTGATTTTTCGCTTATAACAAACTCAGTGAATAGTCGAGCATACCCCTCAGCAGATACTGGTATTACAGGGTATACACTAGGCTACTTACGTTGCTCTGCGGATTCTTCTGACGCAACTCCTCGGCCAGGGCGGACATGTAGCCGCGCACGGCGAACTTAGTGCCGCAGTAGGGCACCAGATTGGGCAGGCCGAAGAGCCCGGCGCACGAGGAGAGCGCCACAAAGCTGCCCTCATTGCGCTCGATCATCTCGGGCAGGAAGGCCTGAATGATCTGTGACGAGAGAGAGAGAGAGAGAGAGAGAGATGGTGAGAGGGGAAGGCAGGTGAGTGAGATAAGCATGGGCTAATCGTGGGCTCCAGAGCCTGAACCTACCCAGAAGTGAGCGAGCACATTGATGTCGTACATGAGGCGCGTCTCCTGCTCGGTGTGCTCGAGCAGCGGATGGCAGGGCATGATGCCGGCATTGTTCACCACGATGCTGACGAAGCCGTGCTCCTTGCGCATGCGAGCCGCCAGCTCGATGATGTCCTCGCGCTTCACCACATTGCAGACATAGCCCCACGCACTGCCGCCGCCCTGTTTGATCTCCTTGACGGTCTGTGTATTGGTCGCCTCGTTGATATCCCAGCAGAGCACCTTGGCACCCAGTGCAGCGTACTGCAGCGCCATCTCCTTGCCCATGCCATGACCGGCGCCGGTAATCAACACGAATTGCCCGCTGACATTTGCCTCGGTGCGTGTGGTGAACAGGCGGATGAATTCCTCGAAGATCGCCACCCAGAACTTCACGACGAGCACCAAAATGTCCACCACGAGCAGCACAATGTTGTAGATGTCATTGTTGTTGCCACTTCCGGGGGCACCACCGCCGCCGCCGTTGCTGCTGTAATGATATGAACGCGCGAGTCGCCATTTATCAATGCGCTGTGGAAGTGCGTGCCGTTGGCCAATTACCCCCTGCTCAGAGTGCTAGACCATATAATTACTGGCTAGCGATATCGTGTTACATGTCCGACGATCCATCGAGCTAATGTGCTCCGGTTGTGCCACTTGACTTATTGCCTATACCCTGACAGATGAGGTGTTGTCAGCTTGTGACGGACTATAGACTATATATATTCTTTATCAGTAAAGTGAACTGAGTCGATTATAATCACATATGAGTTTATTTAGTTTATTTCATTTATTTATTTCAGTTCTTAAGCTAGAGTTGATGCTGGTTATATAGAATAATGCGGTACAGCCAGATCGAACTGCTATATAATTATTTTTGTGCTAATCAATTATGGTATGAACAATTTTTCTATTCTCACTGTATGAATAATTTACCTATTCCAATAAAAATTGAATGACTATATAATTGTAAGACTGATTAATTACATGAATAATTGTTTATTTTTTTTTCTCATTTTCTCAATAAAAATTAAAAATCTGAGTATAACAATAACAAATCGAAGTTTTCTTTAAAACTTTTGTGTTTTTCATAATTTTTGATTGGTCAAAATATCTCATTAAAAATAAAAAATCGAAATAAAAATACTATACACACTTTATGATAAAGCTTTTATTGAAATTGCAGTATATATTTTTTTATTTTTTGGGTTTTTAATAAAATTTTTAATAATTTTTTATTTGCCCAAACTTCTTATTTAAAGTGAAAAATCAAAAGAATTAGGCTATACTCATTTCATCATACAGCTTTTATAGATCAACATATTTTTTAAATCTTTTGGGTTGTTTTTCAAATTTTTCCGGTTTTTTTTAATAATTTTCATACATATTTTATAGATCAACATTTTTTTTAAATCTGTAAGGTTTTTGTTAAAATTTTTCGGTTTTTGAATAAGTTTGGATTTGTTTAAATATCTCATTCATAATTCAGAACGCTGCGAACTAAACTGCTATGACAAAGCTTTTAAAATTAAGTTTTGAAAAATCTTTTTTAAGTTCATTCAAATTAAAAAATTGTCTATACTTTTTCGTATACTTTCATGAAGTGCGTTTTATTTGTCAACTGCTGCAAGGGTATTCAGGCTTCGGCATGCTACGGAGAGCTGTTCTCGGCTAGTTTTTATCTTTATCTCTCTACTCAGGCGATGGGTCAGCCGACCTTTGGGCCACAATTCAACGACGCGTGTTTTCAGCTTGTTGGTCAGCACTTTTTTGCTGGCTCTATGTATAATTTTGTTAAGCTTTGCTCGCGATCTGGCGATAACCTCACAGCGGGCAAACCGACCCTGACCATAACCCTCGCCCATGGCACCCACATATAGTATATATTTTTGTTGTTGTTTTTACTGCTTTCTTTATTTGCAAATCAACCTTGACCCGAAGCTCTCGTGCTGCAGCATTCGTAATACAATTGCATTTGCATTTAATTCTTGTTGCATCCGATACAATCGCTTTCTCGGTTTAGTCACGTCTTTAGGTGAACCTGAACCGCTCAGTGCAGTCGAGCTAATGCAGTTTGATCCAATTAGCAGACTAACCGACAGCTGTGATTTATTTCCGAATATATTACAAATCCAATAAGTTCATGTTATGAGTAATGAGAGAGTTTTGACATATCTAACAATATATTGGATACATTTCAAATGCTAACGAGATTCTAATCAATTATGGCGTATGGATATAATTCAACCAATTACAGATGTCGAAATTGTACTACTTATAGGTATCGAAACCGGATTGCTTGCGATATATATTATATAATAAATGTACCAACTGCATAAGGGGCGGGGCTTCCTCTGCGTAATTAGAGCCTGAAATTACGGTAGTTTAAGGGGTAGATAGACCTAATGACACACATAATTATCAAGGAGGTGCCCTATGGAGAGACCAAAAAACTGCCACTTAATAGTTATAATATGATCGTGAATAACCTGTTAGCTGCGAGTTATTGACCACCGTACGAGAATAAGCATAGCTATAGCTATAGCAATACCACACTCTACACTATATGTTATTGTATTCTGATGTATGGCTTTTAAATCATTATATATGTTATAGAGACACACTTTGAAGAACCGAAACGCACTTGGTTTGTATTCTTAGCCATAATTCGAGAATAAGCATAGCCGTAGCTCTAGCAATATCATACTATACACTATATAGTATTCTTGTGTATTGCTCAAAATCACGAATCGTAAATCATTATAAAGAGAGAAAAAAAAACTCTCAAGAACCGCACCGAACTCAGTGTGTAGTTTTAGATGTAATTTGAAGTTCACAGTTGACAGGCGCCCATTTGTAATATTCGAGTAGTTATTATAAATCATAATCTTTACTTCTTTATTTCGTTTGTCTGTGTGGGAAGCAAGTGGAGGCCTGGCACCGCACACGTGCCAAATTTGCTGGCAGTGGCTTGACGAGCGGCTGAGATCATTGGGTCTACTGGAGCGCCAGTGAGGGCTGCATCGACAGCTGTGACAGCTGTTTGGGGCTCATTTGTGTTTCGAATTGGCAGATTGCAGGTAGAACAATGGAAGCTGTGCTACATTACAGGGTAAGTGCCAAAGGTACAAGCCAATCGGACAGTACAAAGTGCAGTGTTTGGCTTATTATGGTGCTAGGGGGAAGAGAGTACGCCGATGGACTACCACGGATCGCGACGGGATGTGTTGTTATGCGGGACTCGGGGTGCCAACGGCTCACTCTCTTCGTCAGTCCAGATAAGGAACTGAAATTGGACTGCAAGGGTCATAGTTCTTTCAGGCCTTCGCTTATCTGCAACACGCACTCAAATGTTCAGTTTTTTTTTTTCTAATTTTTTTTTTCTATTTATACCATTATACCTATTGAAAATATGTAATTGTGGTATATTAGCTTTGTAGGTAACAGCGAAAAGTAGGCGTGACCTCTGCTTTATCCAGCTACGTCTTTCTGTCCGTATGTCTGTCCGTCTGTCTGTACGAACGCGTCGATCTCAGCAACTACAAGAGCTAGCGACACCAAATTTGAGAAGCGGGTTATGGGACATACTCCGATCAAGCGTATGTTTAAATTGTTATGCCAAGTCTATGTTGAAATCGATGCATGGTATCTTAGAGTCGGGAACACACACTCGTTTCCCTTTTCATTTCTCGGGATTGGAACACACAATTACGTGTCTTTATAGAATGAATGAATAATGTTATACAGTTGTCGTTGTCGTTTGTATATCAGCCTGATAAGATTATTATTATTGTTATGTGCTCAGCTGCAGTTGCCAGCCAGAAATGCTTGATTCCCAGATTTCATATCATATCATTTTATTTACACTTTTCTTTCGTTTGCACTCACTTCTGTTATTTCGTTTTTCATTTACGTACTCTCTTACTAACCTCTGATTGGGCCTCGACATATTGACTGAGGGGGGAGGGAACTTTTACGAAATTCCAACTCAAAGGATCTGAGGATCTTTCGCTGCCGATCTCGCTGGAGAGGCAACTAAACCGTTAGCGGCTGTTAACGAATACGTACTGAATTCCCGCTAAATGTAAACAGAATGCGGCGCGACATGCCGGTCGTATGAGTGATTATTTTGACTACCTATATTCACAAAGCACTCACTCACTCACACACACACACACACACACACTCGCGAGCGCTAGAGAGAGAGCGGGAAAAGCGGGAGAGAGCGAGCGAACGAGCTCTTGATCCATATAGAACATGCGACGAGTCTCAAACGAGTGCTGCGCTAGCTGAATCAGTGAATGAGTGTGAGTGAGTGCGAGTGAGTGCGAGTTGCGTGAGTGTGTTTTAATCAGCATTCGATGTGTAATATTTATAAACAATGGTCTGGCTACATTTTGGATGCGTTCGCTATAATTAGCCTATATAGATCAACTGAGTATATATCGCATATAGTATATGCATATCTATAAACACAAACACACTCGCTTATGATCCAGTTACAATTTTTGATTGAAATCAAAACTGTTCTGTGCACGCGATCGTTTGAGAACTTGGAACTAACAATCTATACCCTGTAAAATTTGAGATTTAAGAATAGACGCGGCTTAACTTATTTAAACGTATTCCAGAGTCTTTTTTTCTCTAGAAATACTTTTAATCGAGAGCAAATTCACATTTTGTAGCTCTCGCTACGGATCCACCCAACTGATCTTAGCTCTCTGATAAGCCAGTGAGCTCAAATTTGGTATAACTGCAGGCAATTCAGTTTAGGTAGTATTCAAACCTGTTAAGTACTCAAAAATCGCTTAAAAATTGAAAATTATTTGAGTATTAGAAACCTTCGATTGTTGGGGATTAAACCTAAAGTATGATGATATATTAAAAATCCTCCGCAATTCAGATTCTCTGTAGATTTCGAGAAATTCCATTTATAGAACGCCATGTGCAGTGAGGCGTCACGTCGTCATCGCAGCAGATCGATAAGCGAAACAAAATACTGGGCTCTATGAATATGGGAAATACGTATTGGTATATAGCAACCTGTATATGTATGTCTGTGCGTGTCAACGTTATAGGAGGCAAATACTGATACGCTGCAACTGGCGATAAGTTGCATTGTTGCGCTCCATTGACCGAATCGAATTGTCGCAACGACGCCAGGAACTACTTGAAAATATGTCGAAAAAATGCGGAATGATTTAGAAAGAATTTCTGAAAGTTTTAACACTATGAATTTAGGTGTTTCAAATATATTTTTCTAAATTTTGTAACTAGCATTAGTTTTGTGAAATGTTTCACATGATATATTAAATTTCAATATTCCAAAACTGGAATTTTTCTGGTAGATTTTCAAAATTTTATAAAATTTATATCATATATAATTTATTGTTAATTAATCTAAAATCAAGTAGAACCCTTTTTTTGAAAACTTATTCAATGAATTCTCAAACAGAAAGCTTTAAAATTTAATAAATTATATTTTAATCAATTTAATGGGTTTTGCGTGTTTGTATGAATTTTTGAAAAACAAATTGGAAAAATCGTTTTTTCATTGCTAAATTTTTTTAAAAAATTTTATAATGAGAGTATTCTCTCAAAAAATAAGCTCAAAAAATTTGTGAATTATATTTAAATGCAGTTAAATGGGTTTTGTGTGTTTATGTAGAATTTTTTTTTTTTTTAAAAATTGGAAAAATAAAACTTGCAGGTTTTTGAATTTCTAAACCTTTTCAAAAATTATTTAATGAGATTATTCTCTCAAAAACAAAGCTCTGAAATTGTAAAAATTATATTTTGAAGCAGCTAAATGGGTTTTCGAATAGAAAAAATTAAAAAAGAAAAAATTGTAAAAATCACAATTTGTTGATTTTCTAATTCTTCCTTATATGTTGCTTTTCCAACGTTATGAAAGCAGTTTATTCTGCACTGCACTGACAATGTTTATGGGCTAAGGTATGAAAAGTTGAAAAACTAGTTTAACAAACGAAGTAGAATTATATATTGTACAATAAATTGTTTGATAAACAGAAACTGGAAGTTGTTGCAAGGTTAGGCGGGCGGCCATATGAAACAGAAAGATACAGAGAGTGAGAGAGAGAGAGAGAGAGTGGCAAGAGGGGCAGACGATGTTTGTGGATGTGTGTCATATTACGTATACGTAAGTAAGCAGATTATTGGATATTATTGTCTATATGGCGTTCGCTTAGCACCACATCGCATGGCATCACATAGCACGTATGGCAATCTGGCAATCTGGCAAACTGGCGATCTGGCGAGCTTTTGAGGTTCCATCTTCAGCGCCGACTTACGCAATTGCAACTGCAACTGCGATCGCAATCGCAATCGCAATCGCGATTCAAGTGCAAGTGAAGCCGAGTGTGGGATTCGTCTGCGGATTCAGCTAATCGAATAATTTAGCTCAAGTTTGCGACAGCTTGCACTGGGCGACCAGTTGCTCGGCTGCCCAGAGCCAATTGACGGACTGACAGCGTAATGCAGCATTGTTTCTAGCTGCCGCTGGTGGCGATCAGTTAAGCACCCAAGGCGGACGCGATGCAATTCCAAAACGAATCGAGAGCTCGCCGACAGGCAGTTGTAGTGAGATCAACTTGTAAATTTCGCAGATGCGCAGCGAGAAATATAGAGAGACTTGTTAGAATATTTATTTTTAACTTTTACTGCAAAAAGATACTTTATCAGGATAGTTACCCGAGAGCACAGAAGTTGTTTTAATTGTAGGCTATAGGTAAAAAGATTAAAAGAGAAGATACAAAAAACTCAGATATTAAAAAACAAATATACTCAATAAGTTACACTGATGTAAAGATACTTTCAGTTAGATCAAGATAGTCAAAAATACTTTAAAGATAACACGTTCTACAATAAAGCAAAGTTGGTACAAACAAACATGCATAAATATTTTATCACCGCCAGAGTTGGGAGTAGAAAAGATACTTTGCATTAACGAAAGATACATTAATGCACACAGATATGAACACATAGTGTGACCTACAGACACACGGCTTGCACTTAAAAAGATACAAAGCTCTAACCTTAGCCTGCGGCCGACTGGCAACATAGATAAAAAGATACATAAATGCAAAGATTAAAGACGAAACGACGCGAATATGCAAAGTTGTTAAGATAAAGAGATATATTGCAGTATAACTGAATAATGATGTATATAGAGAGGCATAAGTGCAAAAGTGAGTGCGCATTAAGCAGTTGGGAGACAAATGAACCGACAGCTGTACAATTGTACAAATTGAAAATAAAGTAACTCGACTGCTGAATACCCTGCTGCCAGACACTGAGACGGAGAGAGGGAGGTTTTAGCATACCCAGCATACAGAAGCAATCAGCAGTTTATAGAAAACAAGTGCGAGAGAGCGAGAGATCATCGAAGCACGTGCTTGTAGATACAAATGTATCTTGCAGATACAACAGTATCTTACACATACAAATATTCTTACAATTCCAAAAATCTATTGGAGATACAAAAGTATCTTGCAGATACAAAAGTATCTTGTAGGTACAAAAGTATTTTGCAGATGCAAAGCTTCTTACATGTACAAAAGTATCTTGCAAATGGAATAGAATCGAAAAAGTATCTTGCAGATACAAAAGTAAATTGCACTTACAAATATTCTTACACTTCCTAAAGTATATTGAAGATACAAAAATATACTGAAGAAACAAAAGTATCTTGCACATACAAAAGTATCTTGCACTTGCAAATATTCTTACACTTCCAAAAATATACTGAAGATACAAAAGCATCTTGCAGATGCAAAGCTTCTTACATATACAAAAGTATCTTGCAAATGGAACAGAATTGAAAAGTATCTTGCAGTTGCAAAAGTATCTTGCAGATACCAAGTTTATTACATACCATAATTAAAAGTATTTTGCACATAAAAATATTCCTATATTTTCAAAATTATCTTGTGGATACTTAAGTATCTTACGTATGAAAAAGTAATCTGCAGATAAAAAGTATCTTGCTGTAATTAAAAGTAATTAATTGATGCTCTCTTGATCAACTGTCTACATTTGCAATTATAATACTAGGCACCCATACCAGTTTTGATCCAGTTTAGCACACGGCGCTACCGCCTTTCCCTCTCTTTCTATCTTTCGTTTGTGTCGCTGCTTCCTTCTGGCAGCAAAGCAGTTGCAGCTCTGGATAGACAATGTATGTGACTATCTATAATCTATAACTATATATGGAATTATATCAATTGTATTTATGTACACATGCGACTAAGTCACTGGGGGCTCAGACACACGTACAGCGTGTCGCCCAGCGAACTCGACAAGCTGCTAATCGACCGTTTACAATTGCCATATGAGAATCTAATGCTAATACCCCTGAACAAGTCAATCTACCTAGTTATAGACATTATCTCGACATGCCATTTCCCCCACTCTCTGCCCGCTTCTCCGAAGACTTGTTTGAGTGTAATCGCACCGGAGCCCATTCCATAACTCTCTCAATTCAAAACAATCGTGCTATAGTACACTGTACTATGCTCCTACTAGAGTCCAAGAAGGCTTAACTAATCACAATTTACGATCGATTAATCGTAAAATTCTTCAACTCAAGCATGAGTCAACGGATTTGTATGTAGATAGGAGCTCATCACGTAAATACTTAACGCATGGTCAAGACCACCTCACAGATTCTCCTCTAAATTCGTACATATATTTTCCTATTTTTCTCCATGTAATCGGCTTAAACGGTAATGTTTTTCTCTAAAATAAATTATTTTGCTTGTATTTAATTATCTTGTTTGTAGAAACAGCATGCTGAGGATTAACTGTTATCATGGAAAATTTTCTATAATATCTATAATCTTATAGTATAGTAGCATAGCAGTAAAGTATAGTAGTATAGTATAGTATAGCATTCGTATAGCTATGCAATAAATATATTTGATTTTTTATTATGAACTTCTACGTAAAGTTTCTCGTATTATTATTTATTTTTTAATTTATTTTATTTAATTCTTTGCTATTAGAAAAGTTAAATTAAAGATGAAATAAATTTTATAATTTTTTATATTTTTTTGCAATATATATTCTTTGTAGATTGCAGTTTGTTCTCCTCGATAATTAAAAAACAAATCTACAAAGTCTTGTAAATTTCGCTTAACTGATTTAAAATCAAATCGATATATATAAATATATTAAAATATATATATAATTATATGCTCCAATTAACCGCCTAAATATTAACTGGAGAAAGCTAGATAAAAACTGCATATAAAACTTGTATTTACAGATCTTCTGTTTTACCCAAGCTTCTTTATGAGAATATTCTATACATATATTCCATCAAGTTTTCCCCAAAATGCTTCCAAAATATATCCCAAAGTGATAAAACCATGTTGTGCTAACATTTCAATATATTTTGCTTTATTCATCGGTTGTGCTTGAGCTAAGGAAATTATAGGGATAGGAATATCGGGGCTATACTCTATTACACCTGCAGCGTGGAGAAAAACGAGACGACGGCGCTGTCCGTGGGCAGACACTGGCCAAAGGCCTCAATGAGCAGCGGTTCAGCCGTGACGGTGCCCATGAAGTCGTCCAGAGAGACCTGTAGGGCGAGATCAGCGATTAGTATAGTTTAAGTTAGAATTTTAAACACTTCACCCGCTCTCACCTTGCCATCCTTATCGATGTCGAACTTTTTGAGCACAATCTCTACCAGATCCTTGACACCTTCGTCCGGATCCTCGTCCTGCGGCTGTTTGATCAGGCAATTGCGTAGCAGCGTGAACATCTCGTCCTTCGTAATGAACCCATCGGTGTTCAGATCGTAGACGCGAAAACAGAACGCGGCACGTTCCGCTGGCGTGCCGCGCAGAAAGGTTGACAAACCGATAAGCCAACCCTCGAGGCGCAGCGGCAGACCCTCGTGCGCCTTGTCCCAGCTGCAGAAGATGCGCTCCATGAGTATCTCCTCGGTGACTATGTCGAAGGTCGAGTGCAACAGTTCACGGAACACAATGCGATCGATGCCCTGCGATAGGAGAAAGAAAGTGCTATAAAGTGAGGAATGTAGTGAGAATAGAGAACTCTTCCAAAAGTACCTCGACAGCGGCATGTGGTTTGGCTATGGCCGCACTGGAAGAGCTCGAGGCCAAGGTCTTCGCCGCGTACTGACAATTTGAGACCAACTTGCGGTAGATGCGGCATAGAGCGTCCAACTCATCTCTATGAAGAAAAACGGTGAGAAATATGGAAGTTAAAGATAAAACAGATTAACATTGATATACCTATAAGGTAGAGAAAGAAATAAGAAAAAAAAAACAGAGAGAAAAATAATAATTCAATAATAATAGATGAACGCTATAGGTATAAGAAATACAAGAGGAAGAAAGATTTAAACTGAAGAAGTCAAGCAAAAAATACTCCACTTTGATATAAATAAAAAAAAATGTAAAAAAAAGCATTTATATGTGGGAAAAATTACAAAAATCAAAAATTATAAAAAAATAATTTTTTTTTTTTCGATAGCTGAGAATTTATATAAATGAAAAAAATGTAAAAAAAAACTTTAAGCTTAAAAATTAAACTTTTTTTATACATAAAAATTAAAAACAGATAAATTGCTTAAAAATCATAAATTATGTTGTGCTATCGAAAAATGTTATATCCCATGCTAATTGAATTCCATTTAGGACTTTTTGAAAACATTTGTAGTGCTCCAAAAAGTATGCTATAAGTTTGTATGGTATAAAAGATCATTGCAGTTGGAATAAGTGAGAAGAGAATTAGAAAATTTTGCTCGCTGTTTTTTAGAGATTTTTCTGTACGATTGTAGAGAAATAAAACACAGTATAAATTTTTTTCTGCTACCTAAAAATGCCATTTAAAGAAATAGGATTTTTTGAATACATTTGTAGTGCTCTAAAAAGTATGCTAAAAGTTTTTATGGCATAAAAGAATTTTTCACTTGCAATAAGTGAGGAGAGAATTTAGAAAATTATGCTTGCAGTTTTTTTTAGAGATTTTTCTGTACGATTTCAGAGAAATAAAGCCCAATTCTAAGTGTACAGAATTTAATCTATTTAATAGTTCTACCAATTTCATTAGTAGCATTGGCACTGTATAAAAATTATAGATTGAACTGAATTGAATTTCAGAGTGTTTATATTTTTTGCAGTGTATAAGAAATCTGAAATAAACGTTCAACTTGAAAGTTATGCCAATACCATAGCAGTTTGGGGGGGCATGTAAGTTTAGAACTGATACGAACTGATTATGATTTCCTTCAAAGTCTTGTCGGGATTTTAGTAAAATTTTAACCGTTTTTTTTTTTCA
Source organism: Zaprionus bogoriensis (assembly GCA_035046045.1). NCBI lineage: Eukaryota > Metazoa > Arthropoda > Insecta > Diptera > Drosophilidae > Zaprionus > Zaprionus bogoriensis. The sequence goes on along the minus strand of JAWNOI010000106.1, from coordinate 603,283 downwards.
GGAATTTTTTGAACAGAACTTTTGAGTATTATTAATTTTTTTTTTTTTGTATTTCTCCGTCTTTGCACTCACTTGGTAAACCGCGTCTTCTTGCGCAGATTATCCAGCAGCTTCGGGTTGATTTTGCCGCTCAGCTCGTCCATCTTGCGCTGGCGCTGCTGTTGCCGTTTGTTCTGCAGGGCAGCCGCGGCGGCCTTCGACTGGTTGCTCGAGTTACGTTTGCCGCTGGCGAGGAACACCGAAACCGTTTTCAGTATCGTTTTGTTCGCATGTAGCGTGGATCTGCTACATCCACCTCCGGCCCCGCCCCCGCCTCCAGTGCCTGCTGCTGCTGCTGTTGTTGTTGTTGTTGACGCCGCCGCCGCCGCTGCAGTCGCCTGTGCGCCATTTGTAGCCCCCGCTCCGGTGGCAACTACTCCTCCTCCTGCTCCATTCTCGCGCTTAGCTGTTGGTGTTGGGGAGCGACCCTTCGCGGCACCCGCCTTGCCTGCCAAACAAAGCGCCAGCACATGTCATTAGCGTGTGTGTGGTGTGTGTGTGTGGTGTGCGTGCGTGTGTGTGTTTTCTGCTTCATGTGTCAAAGTCAAATCAATCCACGCCATCGACACGCTCACACGCCCAGACTATGGACCCCTACCCTTCCGCTAGTGGACGCCTTGAGAGTGCCGTCTTTTCGTTCCGGCTAAACCCCTGTACCCCCTACCCCCTACCCCCTCCCTGCCCTGCTACTATGCTGGCACGCCAACAAAAGACCAATATGCAAATAAATTGCCACCAAATGGATAATAAACCTCGCATATCGCTCGTAAATTGTGTACATGCACACTGAGAGAAATAGTCGAGTGACTGTTTGTTTATAAGCTACAGATACATATATAACTATATATTTTGTAGCTACAATCAAGTAATTCTTGCCAATTTATCATTTTAATTCTGAATTGAATCTATACGAAATCAGACTTGAAATTTAGTTTTAAGTTATCGATTCAATCATGATCATTTTTTTCTGTATATATAAAATATATTTGCTCGATTTGAAAATATTGATATGATTTTCTTATTTGTTTGAAGTTTATAACTCCTTTATAACATATACTACTGTGGGCAAAAAGTAAGGTGAATTTTCAATTTAAAATTCGCGGGCTTAAGATGGCGAACTAGTTCTTTTTTTCTCGAGTTGGCTGGACTGTTGATGACATTTGGCGGGAATTTCATGTCAATGTCAGTATGAGTACTACATTTACGCTTTTGTTTACCAAACGATCAAGAGTGCATTTGGCGATTTTTACAATGTCTGATTTAATTGAGCAGAGAATATGCCATCATATTTTGTTTGCGGAATGAAATTTCGGCTGCGGAAACGTTGAGGAAGTTTAGTGCTCAAAAATCGTCGGTTGACTATTATTAGAGACCTCACTGATATGATCGGAATATCGGAAATCGGAATCCGGGGAACGCGTTTCGAGTTGATTGAAGAGATAAAAGAAAAATCGACGAGGGTGCTCATGGCTATATCGGACTATTTGGCCTATTTGGAGGATTTGAAAAAAACATTGTCATAAGTGTATTTTATCGGGAGGGGATTACTTTGAAGGGGATGAAATTGATTAAGGAGAATAAATAAAGAATTTTGCCTTAACAAAAATATTCACCTTACTTTTTGCCCACAGTAGTATATCATACAGTTAATATGAGAATCTGATAAATATCTAAAAAAAAATAAAACTGGATAAATTGGATGGCCCAGCTATATCATACAGTTCTTATGAGAATCTGATAAATCTCTACAAATAATAAAACTGGATAAATTGGATGACCCAGTTATATAATACAAACACCCTCTTTAATAACTCTTTTCCTCAGTATACATTTCTAGCCAAACCTTCGGCACAAGCTCGACGACTTTTTCTCTCAGTGCAGACACTTAACCCCTGCCACTTGCCGTTCAAAATCGTACCTAACCCATTACCGTTGTAATGTGCTGTTTGCTTGTGCACAACTTCATTACGATTCCGAACAACTGAACCCGTTTGAGAGGTGCCTACAGCTTTTTTTGCTCTCTCTCTGCTGTTGGAACTGCCCTCGCCTGGCGGCGTGCCTGCTACTGTCTTATGCTCGGTACTCGCTGTGGTACTATAATTTTATTAGTACTTCTCTACAAGTTCATTTGCAATCGAAGTCTGGCGCGAACAGGGCCGGAGTTGGGGGCGGATGCGACTGCGGATGCGGATGCGTGTCGAGGTGAGCCCGGGAAAGTATGCAACAATGGGGCTTACTTTGCTATGCACGTACTGCCCGTAATAATTTGTTGATTTACCGTTGCCCCAAACAACAACATGCCCCATGGGTGTTGCCTGTGCCAAAGTCTAGACACACACAAAGAGAGAGCAGTATAAACTTTTTATCTGTTATCTCATGGGGCACAAGCCTTTCGGCCTCTCGGAATTTCCCAGACAATGACATTAGTTCGCGCTGTACCACAGTCGACGGGGTCAGAGGTTAGTCACATTTCGCTTGAACGGAAAAGTTAAGTACCTGACAGCCCTGCGGGAAAATAGCTCGTTTAAAGCATAGCTATTTCTTGAGCTTAAAGCCTGACAACCCTACGCAACCCTACGAAGTGCTGCTACTACATTAAAAGTTAGTTCGAGATATGGTCTCTAGTGGAAACTGTGTTAGTGTGGCAACCCTGGAAAATATTTATTTCAAAAAATCATAAAAAGAACGCTAAAGCTTTGACTGCAGTTATTTTCATCGCTTAGCTTAAAGCAACCCTGGCAACCCTGGTATAAGAAAACTCCTCAGATGCATTTACATAGTCGTTCGATTTCGTTAATTGCTATATTATTATTTATTAAACTCATTGAGTTTTGCTCAAAAAACGTGAAACCTGGCAACTCTGGCAATTGAAACACTTATTAAATTCATGTAAACAGCTAAATAGCAAAATTTTTTAAACTCATTTCAGAGTAGTTACTGTGTAGACGTTTTGGACGTCAGTTAAACTAAAAAAAAGCTGACAACCCTGGCAAATAAATGAATAAATTTAGAAGGCTTGAAGTATTGAAATATTCACATGAATCTATTGAAACATTTTGCGAAAATTGCAGTGACCTGACCCTACAAAGCAATCCTGTAAATTATTACAAATTAGGGCGTCAACTTCACTTAACCTGGCAACTCTGTTTGTTGAGCACTCACACTATACTATACATTATACACTATATTTCTTGGCTAGCAGTCTTATATATGCTAAATGTTTTCTTCGTGTGCTTGACAACCCTACGCGCTAAAATTACACTATGCCACGTAGTTCAACCATTTTTTCCCTGCACATAATTCGTAGATTTTTCATAGATTTACTTCGCTGATATTTGAAATTGCTGGCAACCCTTGCCCACACACTGCACCATTTTTCATGAGTTTTCCGAACTTTTCACTTGACAAACACTCGAGAGGAAATTTATTTTCTTGTTTTTCTTGGCCAAACTTTAAAATTGATACCCATCGCTGTTGGTCCTCCTGGTCCTGTTGCTGCTGCTGTTGCTGTTGCTGTTGCTGCCGTTGTCTGTTGCTGCGAACTTGCCGCAGCGAGACGGAGAACCCGCAGACAGAAAGAAGCACAGCAGGAAGAGAGGAAACGCAGCAGCAGCAGCAACAACAACGAAGACAGCGAGAGCGCACGAACTTCTTGAGGCAATCAACAAACTCAAGTTTCCAAGGCGAAGCGAAGAAAAGTGTTGACATTTCCAGTTAGCATAGGTAAGGGCAGAGCTGGCACCAAAACCCCGTAGCGCCCTCTGCCCCACAGTTACAGCCACGCCCCAGCCCCCTGCTTTCGCCTTTTTATTGACAAAACAAGGGCAACAATTTGTAGGCAAATTCCGTGCTAGACACAATCGAAACCCAATTGAGGCCACAATGTGGGCCAAAATATAGCTGCAGATCGGGCTAGATGTGGTAAGAAACTGTTGTATATATAGCAAAAAAAATTTACAAGCTGCAAGATCGGTCAATATATAGTCGAAGATCGGGCTAGAAGTGGCAAGAAATTGTTGCAGATATAGAAAGAAAATATATAAGCTGAAAGATCGGTCAATATATAGTTAAAGTTTTGGCAAGATCACATCTAAGATATAGTAAAAAATTGTACAAGCCATGGTAAGCCATGGAATTAAGCTAGAAATGGTGAAAGATCGGCCTATATATAGTTAGAAATAGCACTAGCTATGCTAAGAAGTCCTATAAAATGCAGAAAGAAATTGCAAAGATATAGCAATAAATAAGGCAAGATATGGTAAGAAATCAGGAAAGTCAGGCAAAGAAATCTGTTAATTTAATCTAATCAAATATTACGCCATTTATTAAAAAAGATCTGACAAGATCATATATATAGAATAGAATATATATACATATATAGAAAAACGTAATAGAAATCGAATAAAATATAGAAGAATATTGCACAATTAAAAAAAAAAGATATTGTAAAAAATCGTACAAGATATAGAAAAATATCGCACAAGTTATATTCAGAAATTGAACAAGATATGCTGAAAAATCAAGCTAGATGTGCTAAGAAATCTATTAAGTAATAATTAAGTAAAAGTATATATAGGTGACAAGTAGAGAAACAAATCGGAAAAAATATCGCACAGGTAAAAAAAAAAGTGAAGGAATATATAGAAAATTATCTTGTAAAATAGAGTAAAATGCGGGAAAATATATATTAACAAATTGGAAAAGATATGCTAAGAAACGTGTTAAATCGAGCAAAATATCGCACAAATAAGACAACAATTATACAAAATAAAGAAAGATATTTCGCAGGACATAAAATATAGCAAAATATTGCAAAATATATATAAAGAAATTGGACAAGATACAAATAAGATATCTTGCCAAATATATAATAGTAAGCAATCGTAGAAAATATAAATATTTAAGTAAAACTATAGATATAGTTAAAACTCGCATAGGATATATTAAAAAAATCGGACAGCAGTTGAATCTTGTTGTTGTTTTGTTTTATTTTTACATAATCATTTCATAAACACTTGTTTGTTAAACTTAAGCATAAAATATGTTTAATGTTAGCACAATACATAATTATAGTATATGTTAAAAATTACGTTTTAGATTTACTTTCACTTAATATTTTGTTGTTGTTGTTGTTTCGGTTTTGTTGTTGTTGTTACTGTTGTTTGATTTGCTTAAAAACCACCTCGGGGTTATCCTCTCTACGATGCCCAACATAATCGGTGTGTGTGTGTTTTTGTGTGTGCTACAAGTACACTTCGTATATATCTCTGTGTGTGTGTGTGTAGAGTTGTGTGTTCGAGCGTTGGAAATTGAACTGTTGCTATATAGTTATATAGTCTATGCCTGACAAATCACCAATCAAGCCCCAAGAGCGCGAGCAAATGGGCAGAGGCGTAGGCGGAGGCGTCAAGCCCCCCCTCATCGTTTGTATATATACAAAAATCGTCGGAACACTGGAACACACAATTCTACGCTACACAAACTTGTTGAACTTGTTTTTTTTTTATTTTATGTTTTGCAGATTTTTGGGGTTTCTGTTCTGTTGTTCCATTGTAATAAATTAAAAAAAAAAAAAAAAACAAAAAAATAAAAAACAAAAAAAATTTTAAAAGCAGCAATTCCGAATTGGGCTTGAACATAAAGTATTTTCGTTTTTTTTTTTTTTTTTTTTTTTGAAAAGTTTTCTGATCAAGACAAAACTAGACAGATCAATTGGAAATGACATAATCGACTTTTCGCTGCATTAACATAATAATATTAATAATAGTAATAATAATATTAATTTAACAGAGACATCGAAATTGTTATGGTAATTTGAACGGATTTAGTTCTAGTCAGAAAATGTGGTGTTTGGTGTGTGGGGAGTAGCAGGAGGAGGAGGTCGAAGTGATGCTACAACTAAACAGATCTAAAATACTCTTAGCTGGGTAGGGGGCGGGGCAGCGCAGAACCCCCAACTGTGTAGGTGTGTGTGTGTGTGTGTGTGTGTGAGTCAAGATTTCAATGCTTCAAATGATTATTCGTTTCTGCGGTTTTCTCTCTTTCTTTATCAGCTACGGTAATCGCTAAGTCACTAAGAATTGTTTCAAACTTTTCGCTTACAGATATACTATATATATATATGTGTATATGTGTATATGCATATGCTATATACATATACAGATATATATATAAATATACTTCATATTTTATAAGTATGTTTCGTCCCGCGATAGGCGCACTCATCGAATCACGTTCTTTATATATATAGTATATATATATATATATATATTTATGTGTGTGTGTGTTGGGAGAGGGGGTGTTTGTATTATATTGTTTTTGTTGTTCTCGGTACTATCGGCGATCTGATCTCAAATCGAAAGCGTTAGACTGCTATTGTTGTTGTTTGCTTTGTTGTTGTTGTAGTTGCCGTTGCTGTTGCTGTTGTTGTTGGGGATGTGTTTAGTGTTGTTGTTGTTGCTGTTGTTTGGGTAGCAGTTGCCATTAGTTTGCATGTAAACCGATATTATAACTCCATATCCCTGGCCTCATCCTCACTGTAGTCGGACATGCTCGACTCGCTGTCGCTGCTCTCGCGCTCCTGCTGCGCCGCCCGCAGCGCATCCTCGGTCGCAAAGCGCTGCACATAGTCGGCGACCTTGCGATGATACTCCTCCGGCTCGTGCAGGTACAGGGCAGCAGCGTCCCGATTCAGTGGATCAACGGGATTCGGATATGTGAGCAATTGCGGCAGAAACGATTCGAAGATGTTCGATAGATCGTACAGTGCCGTCCATGCCTGATTGATCACGTCCAGGCAGACGGTGCCGGAGGACTCATCGATGTTCGGATGATAGATCTTGTTCACGAATCCAATGCTGGGCGATTTGAAGGGATAGTTGTCGGGCAGGTAGACGCGCACCTTCCACACGCCGCCCTCGTACGGTGTGCCCGGTGGACCGAAGAATTTCACATGGAACTCGTTGAGGCCGCCCAGGATGGTGACCTCGTGTTTTGATTCAATTAGCTTGATGACGTCATTGTCCATGCGTCGCTTACCAGCACTGGGCGAAGACATCTTGTGTGTGTGTGTGTGTGTGTGGGTGTTGTGGGTGTGTGTGTGTGTGCTTTTCGAATATATTCGAAATTTGATTTGCAATTGTTTTTGTTTTGTTTTGCTTTGTTGTTGTTGCTTTTTGCTTTGCTTTGTTTTTGGTCTTCTGGTCTCGTTGTATCCACTAAGGCTAAGGCTAAGGCGGTGATTGTTGTTGTTGTTGTTGTTGCTGTTGCTGTTGCTATTGTTGAATTTGTTGCTATTGTTGTTGTTGTTGCTGCTCTGGCTTGTCGCTATGTTCGCGCACACATCGAGAATTCGGAGGAGCAAATGCAGCTGCTGCGCCGTCTGCCTGCAAATTAAATAAAGATTCAATTATCTGCGTATTATATATGTGTGTATATAGTTGTGTGTGTGTGTGTGTGTGATATCCTTATCAATGCTATCAGCGCTGCTGCTGACCATGAGCGCCGCGCTGCTGCAGTCGAATCTCGTCTATGCACACACACATGCGAAATGTAGGTCAAATGTGTACGACGCGCGCTATCTCGCTCGCACCTGCATGCGCACAGCCTAAATAAATGAAACTGTGTCAGCGTCGCAGCAACAACAACGACAACAACAAAGCGTGACGTCGACAAACAACGTGCGCTGTCGCTGCTGCTGCTGCTGCTGCTGCCACCACTGTCCACGCTCTCCTACACCACACTACTCTCAGCTGCGCTCTCCCACTCCCACTCCCACTCTGCCTCTCTCTCCCTTGCACACACACACACACTGACTGCAGGTGCGTTCGTTATTGGGAGTCAGTGTAAACAGCGCAAAAGGGAGGCGAAACGGCGTCAAGGACAAGCTGCTTCCACGCGCTCGCCCGACTGCAACTGCATTTCTTTTCGCTGCCTACTTCCAGGGGCTGGAACGCAGTTGGAATTGTTTCATTGCTATTTGTAGCTTTTGCTGCTGCGCTGCTGACGTCGCTGCTTGTTACTGTTTTTGTAATTGTTGTTGTTTGGCAACAATTGAAATTTCGCTTGTCTTGTGTCATCTCTCCTCTTGGCTCGCTGCTTTCGATGACGCGCCCCATTTCGTTGGTGTGTGAGGGAGAAGAGGCGCAGAGCAGCAGACACGTTGGCCAGGGGAGGGTGGCTTTGGGGGCCGTCTGTTTGTTTCCAAACAAGCTCAGCTGTTTAATGTTATTGGCTGGCACGGCTGACTGCTAGGCGAGCGCAAGAGTTCGCTCTCTCTCTCTCTCTCTCTCTCCGTTTCATGCGCGCGTGCGAGCACAAGAGCGCAGAAATGAGCGCGAAGTGAGAGCGTAAAGTATTAGCAGCAAGCCACCTTTCCCCCTCCCCCCACACACAAACGTTGTAACAGTGAGAAATCAACAAATATTACAGTGCGCTCTACAATTGTTCAACACCTTTGCTTTTTTTTTTACTCTCTCTTGTAAATTAATTAAACACGCAATAGTAGTATATTTGATATTTTTAGAAAAGCTTTCGACTCTGGAAATTTTCTTCAAATTGCACAGTCATACATTTGTATAGCATACACACGCACATACAGCTGTATGCCTGTATTTGTGGCAAGTTGACAGTCAACTGTCAACACACACTGTACACACTGTGGTCAAGCTGTGCTCTCTTTTGGGATGAGCTAATTCGATGCTTTGCCTCTGCCTCCCTGTCTCTCTTTGTGCCATGCCTTCTTTCTTGTCCGCTGCTTGTGTAGGCACACAAACACACACACACACGCGAGCTGACAGCAACCACAGTGAGGCTTTTCAATTTGTATGCGTTTTTGGACGTTTTATGTTTTGTATTGTTTTATTGCGCTGTGCCAAGTTTCACTGTGCGCTTTTGTTTTTCAAAACCAGAGAGCAGAGAGCGCGAGTGAGAGCGAGAGCAAGAGAGCCAAGTTTGCTACAGCGTGTTGTTATTTCCGTTGTCTGCTACATGCGTATGCCTGTGTGTGTGTGTGCGTGTGGAGCCCACGCTCTCTGACTCTGGAAGATCAGCAGCAGCAACAACAATAACAAGAGCGAAGAGAACGCAAATGGCACTCAGCTGCAATTTCGTTCAAGACGTTGTTGTTGTTGTTGCTGCTTCTGGGGGACCGTGACTGTCTAATGATGGCACAATACATGCACACACATACACGGACAAACTGCTGCTGCATATGTATTTTTAATAATTCGCAGTCAAAGAGCAGAGAAGCGAACAAGGCAAGGCAAGGCAAGGCAAAAGAAAGCAAGTTCGAAAATGAAATGAAAATCAAATTGTTTTCTATGCATGCTTTCTCTCTACATTCTGCTGACTGCTGGCTCTGTGTTGTTGTCTGCCCTCGGCTCCTACTCTTTGAACACACACACACACACACACACATGCACGCGCGCACACACAAAGCTTCAAAACACACGCAGCTGACTGCAATTCATTTTAGTTGCATTTTCAGATAATTACGAAACTTTTCAAAAACAATTTCAACAAAAACACAAACAGACACACGTAAATAAAGCGCATACACTCACACACACAAAGCGAGATAACATTCAAGCGTGTTGTTTTTTTTTTTTGCAGTTTGCTTTGTCTTTTGCTTTTTGGTTGTTTCTTTACTTTGGCTGCTGTTTTCGTTGTGTTGCTGCTGCTGCTGCTGCTAATTTGGGGTCGCGTTTTGTTGTTGTTGTCTGTGTGAGGCGTGCGATGTGTGTGTGCTGTTTTGACTTTTGATTTGATTTGATTTCGCTCTTTGTTTGTTGTCTACTTCAACTAGTAACTGAAAATTAACTGGCAACAGAGTTTGGAAGTTCCCAGCGAGCGCAGCACACGAACATCTGAAAGCAGCATAAGAAGCAGCACAAGCACAACGACTACAACGACAACGTCGACGGCGGCGGCGGCAGCGGCAGCGACAGAGGCCGCGGCAGAGCCAGATAACGCGCGCAGGCAGAGAGAACGCGAGCGAGAGAGAGAGCAAGCGAGCTTAGCAGGCGAGAGAGCGGAGCGAAGAGAGAGGCGCGCGCGAACGCGCCAACCTGCTGTCACCGAACGACAGAAAGAGACAGGGGAGAACAGAGCGCGAGCACAAGCACGAGTCCCCCACAAAGCACATGTACAAAGAAAATCATAATAACAAAGCGAGAGCAAAAAACTATACAAACAATATTAGGCGAAAGAGCAGCAGCAGCAGCAGCAGCAGAAGCAGCAATAACAACAACAACAAGAAGAGCAGCAGCAGCAGCGGCAACCAGTCCACGATTCTGCCAAGCAAAGAAAAGCTATAATCAAGGACAGCAGCTGTAAAGCACACACGACGCTAAATGCAAGCAACACATACAAATGCAGCACATACTCGCACTCACACACACACACACACAGACGCACGTTAAGCAAAAGCAGAGCGAGCTACGCCGAAGCTTTCAATGCCCTTCATTTGCCAACTACTGCCAGCATTAAGTTAATTCGCAATGACGCACAAGTCAGCCTCAAGCACATTGCCTGCTCTCCCCGTTCCCCCTTCCCCCTACCTCTACCCCTCCCCCAGCTGCGCGCAGTTTGAAATTGAAGCCCGGCAACTAACTGCAAGTGAATTGATTTAAGTGTGAACCTAACGGGGTCAAATGCATGCATGTACACACATGCTCACTCACACTCACACACACACACACACACACTGTAGGGAGTTTTGGCGTGCAAACTTCTTGTAGTCACGTTAAGCTTGCGCATGAACGCAGTTCATGAATTCTGAGTAGGTATTTGCCCCGTTGTTGTTGTTGTTGTTTCGACACCTTCTCCTCCTCCCACTCACGCTGCTCTCCACAACATCCCCCTTCGCAGGGCATACGGTCATTGACTGCGCATTAAAGTGCATAATGAGGCATGTGAAAGGGGTGTAAGCTGACGGGCGGACAAATGGGCTAAGGCCAACGGCAGTTCAAAATTGTTAAAAAAAAAAAAAACAAAAACAACAAAAAAAAAACTCTCTTTTAAGAGCTTTGCTTCGTTAACACACACACACACACACACACACACACACACACAGAGACTTACGTACACTGCTCTCTGCGTGTGCTTGTGTGTGTGTGTAACATTTCCGTTGCTGCTGCTGCTGATAAGATTTAAAACGCAAAAGCAAAGGCAAAAGCGAAAGAAACAAAACACAACGCAATAAGCATGCAAAAGCAAAGTGCGTAGTAGCAGTATAAATAAATATATATGTATGTATGTGTATATGTAAAAGAATTTGCCAATTCGACACATTCTGTATATTTTGTGTGCTCTTTTCGTTGATAACAGTTATTCGCAGTCACACACACACACACAAAGACACAAAGAAAAGCATTTGAAACAGAAACAGAGCAAGGATACAAAGACAGCACACACACACACACGCACACATGGGCAGGCGAGCTAACGGCTTTTCAAACTGCATTTTAGTGCTCTGCTTCGTTGAACCCTTGCAGGCTGCCGCCTGAGTGCAATTATTGGGTACAGAGAGCAGGCAAACACACACACACACACACACACACACAAGTGTAGCCAAATGAAATGAAACGGAAGAGACAAACAAATAAACTAAATAACAATGGCTATTTTAGCTTTGCACGGAACACTCACCCACTGACATGGAGAGGAAGAGAGCGAGCGGAGTGTAGAGTGTAGAGAGAGAGAGAGAGAGAGAGAGAGAGAGAGAGCAACAGAGTAGGAAGACAAAACAAAACTGCAAGGGCTGCCTACACAAGCACACACATACGCATACACACTTGCCAGCACACACGCACACACACATACACACACTTATTTGTACATGTGTATGCATGCATGCAATGTGCATACGTAAGAGCAATATTGGGAGAACAATTTAAGAGGTCAATTTTCGTGTCTGAGCAGAAGTAAAAGAGCTCACACCGTGGTTGAACTGCCGTTGATCTCTTCGGCTGACTCGGACCCACTTAACGGCTGACACTAAGCTCCTGCTGTTGTTGTTATTGTTTCTACTATCTGACGCACCCACACCACAGCAGCTCCATAGACAGCATACACACACACACACAAACGCACAGATACATGCGCAGACAATGCATTGGATTGCGAGACCTTTGCTATTAATTACTTGCGTATGTAATTTTGGTATTTCGCAAGCATTTCATTGGCCAGGAGTACCTTTTATTATGATTTCTCCGTTATTATATTTTGGTATTCGTTGTTCCTGTTGTTGTTGTTGTTGTTGGGATGGTGTGTTGATTGGAGTGGCTGGCGCCGCCTTTGATTTTTACGCTTCGATACTTCTCCACATTGTTGTGTGCACCGACCGCCAGAGCATTTTTCACGCCTTTTCGCTCTCTGCACTTTATTACGACAGCGACAATTGTTCAATAAATTTTGTTTTATGCCTGAACATAGAAAAAATGCACTGCGTCGCTATCTCTCCATTCGTTTTCAACGTCTCCTTCAGTTTTCTGGTTTGTCGTCGTCTTCGGCTTTCCAGCTGTTCTGCTTTGCACAAACGATACCAGCAGGCGCACAAGCGATATGTTCGTTTCGATACTTCGATAAATGCACGAATTGCATTTATTCTGCAAGCTGTTGAGGTTTTATTTCGATTTGCGTTTTTATTATATTTAATGTTTTTTTTTTGTAATACGCTTGAACTTGTCTTTGTCTTTAAAATGCTATTTATTTATGTTTGCCGATATGCAAACAGTATGATCGATATTTAAATTGCTAACAGACATCGATATGCCACTGTCAATGCGATATATGACATTTGGTATGCAGCACTCATAAGGCATAAAACTGAATTAGTTTTCACAACAAACAGTTGCAGCAACAAATCAGAACATCAAACCAAACCCATGTCATATGTGGTAAGTAGTATTTTGCTTGCTTGTGAGCAGCATACCAGCCAGCACTGTAAAGCTGCACAGCAGCGCTGTTAACTGCAGTGTGGCAACGCCGTAATTGCACTGGCAACGCTGCCGATATGTGCAAGTCGTATATACACAAAGAAAATTGCTAAAATTCAAATAAAACCATGAGATTTACTGCAACGAACTGCTGATGCACACAAGCCACTAATCACCGCAAGCACCGAGCACAAAGCCACACACACACACACACATACACATAATCACACACACACACACACGCATCTCGTTTTGGGGGGGTCGCGCGCGCAGCACACACATTCACCGTCGTACCGCTAACAAAATGGTAAGTCTAAGGCCAACAAGTCGCAGCGACAGACGGACAGACAGGCAGACAGACAGGCAGGCAGACGGGCAGACAGACGTACAGCGCGCACGAGCTGCAAAAGAGTTGGCACAGGCGAAGGCGTAGCCCGCTTTCCTTATGCTCCACTCACACACAGACACAGACACGTAGAAACCCTCACACACACACATACAGAGTGTTACTAATGTGCGTCATCATTATGTTTGCCCACTGGCAGCACGCCGCATCGATGACGTCGGTGGAGGGGCTGCTGAATGAGTTCTACCAGCCGACGACGAGCAATGCGAGGAAACGTGAGCTGGAAACGAATCTGCTGGCGTTCAAGTCGCAGCCGGAGGCCTGGCAGCTGTGCCTGCGCGTCGCGACGTCGGGCAACAGCTATGCGGAGAATCAATTCCTTTGGCTGTTCAGCACATCGACGCTGGAGCATACGATCACGCGACGCTGGACACAGCTGACGGCAGCGGATCGCAGCCTGCTGCGCGAGGCACTGTGGAACAGTTACGCCCAGCTGACCGTGCTGAGCGGGGCGCGGCGGCACTGCGATACGCTGGCGCAGCTGATAGCGCTGCTCGGCAAGCGCGAGTTCCCCGAACTGGATCCCAACTATATGCAGCACTGCATGGAGCTGACCAAGACGCGCTTCGCCCTCGGCGTCAATCTGCTGCGCGTCACCTCCGAGGAGGTGGTGATCAATCGCGGCGACCTCAACAGCGAACGGAAGCAGTACTTCCACTCGTGGTAAGCCATATATAGTATATAGCTATATATACTACGTATATACTATATATATTTATCGTGTGACTCGACGAGTGACCCTAAGCCTGTTTCCATTTGTTTCCTCTGCCGCCTACCCCCCCTGTCGTGCTGTGATTGTGTGATGTGCTGGTGTGGCATGCAGCATTTCCATGTGTATACCCGATGTTATGGATCTGCTCACCAAATACCTACTAATCGCCGTTTGTCACATCAATGGTAAAGACATACACACGACCATACCCAGCACCTTCATGGACTTCAATCTAACCACAGCGCTGCCAAATGACAATCAACTAAGGTGAGTACACCCAGCCGGGGGCACACCCCCCCCCCCACTCTGCTCTCAGTAGTTTGGTCTTATGGCATCATAATAGATCAAAGATCGCATAAGCCCTTGACTTCTACTTGAAGCTATGCTCCTACTGCTCTTCTATTTTAGTATTTTTTTTTTTTTTTTTTTTTTTATTTTTGATATTTATTTATTTAGTGAGTATGAGTCTGAAATCAGTTCAAAATCAGTCTAAATAGAGTCGAAATTCAGCTCAACTTAGTCTCTGTTTTCTCTCTAGTTTTACCTAGTCTTATATAGTTGAAAGCTATAGTAGTTTTCGCAACGATCTTAGAAATTTATTTTAAAACTTCAATTTTTTAAGTCGGAAAACAATTAAGTTTAAGTCTGAAATCAGTTCGAAATAAAGTGAAAATTCAGCTCAATTAAGTCTCTAATTTGTACATAAACTTAAGCTAGTTTTAGCTAATCTTATATAGTTTAAAGCTATAGTACGATAGTTTCCGCAAAGATCTTAGAAATATTTTTTTTTTAACTTGCTAAAACTCTTAAAGTCGGGCAAACCATTAAGTACTAGTCTGAAATTAATTCAAAATTCAGTCAAAATTCAGCTAAACTTAGTATATAATTTGTACATAAAGTTAAGCTTGGTTTATATATTTTTATCTAGTATAAAGCTACAGTATTGTGATTGCCGCAACGATCTGATGCTTCGAAATTTATTTTCAAACTTGCTTAAATTTTTAAAGTCGGTAAACAATTGAGTTTAAGTCTGCAATCAGTACGAAATTAAGTCCAAATTCAGCTCAATTTAGTCTCTGATTTTAACATAAAGTTAAGCTAGGTTTATCTAGTTTTATCAGCTATATAGCTAAATTAGTGTACCCAACGATCTGACGCTTGAAAATATTTTTTGAAACTTGCTACAACTCTTAGAAACGGGAAATAATTAAGTTTACTACTGTGAGCAAAAAGTAAGGTGAATTTTTCAATTTTAAATTCGCGGGCGAACTAGTTCTTTTCTTCTCGAGTTGGCAGGACTGTTGATGGCATTTGGCGGGAATTTCATGTCAATGTCAGTATGAGTACTATATTTACGCTTTTGTTTACCAAACGATCAAGAGTGCATTTGGCGATTTTTACAATGTCTGATTTAATTGAGCAGAGAAGTGCCATCATATTTTGTTTGCGGAATGAAATTTCGGCTGAAATTGATTTAGGAGAATAAATAAAGAATTTTGAATTTACAAAAATATTCACCTTACTTTTTGCCCACAGTAGTAGTTGCTTAAAACCTCTACACCAATTTTACCCCCTTTATTTCTCTAGAGTATTACGGTCTCATGCTCAGATCTGCCTACAACTCTGGCCATATTGATATCTTTTAGTTGAGAATTAATTCAATATCAGTCGGCATGAAGGCAAATTACCAACTAAGGCAGTGCTACGTCTATTTAGTATACTGGTCTAGTTTCTGGTAACCTCAGCTATATTTCTGCATGGTTATACGTACATTCTCCCAGTCTGTCGTAAATGAATGCAATTTTGTGTATCTAGTATAAGCAGTAGTGCTGGCATAGTTGCTTACTATCTCTAGTTTCGTCTGTCTAGGAATACATGCCTGGTTATCTTGTAACTCATATACCAAACCTGCAGTTAAACCCTCGACAAACTGCTCTACTATATATCAGTTTAGAAAGCCTTATCTCTTGCGGCAGGCAAGTACTGCAAATGGTAGTGGTAATATGTAGGAGGCACAATACCCTTACTCTTTACCTTTACGCACAACTACTAATGCTCTTTACGCTTTGCCCGCAGTTCCTCTGTGCTGGAGCTGCTCGCCTGTGTGCAGCACTTGGTCTCTTGGATACGCACCGAACTGATCTCCGAGTACTTTCTAATGAGCATACTCGACCTATCGCAGTGGCGCCACGACAAGGAACCCATCTCGCTGGCGGCCCTCTCGGTGCTCAACGAGCTGCTCTACCTGCAGAAGCCGCTGCCCTATGCGGGCACACTGATGAACGGCGTCAGCGGCCTGCTGGAGCAGCACAATGGCATCAAGCAGCAGAGCGAAATGTACAGCGATAAGTTCCGCGAGCTGCTGCGCCTCTACAGCACCAAATATGCGGGCAAGCTGCTGCACGAGCCCGAGCTCTTTGAGTCATTTCTCGATCAGCTCTATCGCTGCACCATCAAGCGTGAGTCAAGCATAACTCATATATATCTTCTGTATATATATATATCTAATTTGATATGGTTTGGCAGTGCACGGCGCCCTGGACTTCACCGAGAAACTGGAGATCTGGACGCCCATCATCAAGGTGATTGCACAGCAGCCGGCACGCATGACTGCCTACCATGGCGATGTCATGATGAAGCTCGTCGACGAGATTATGCGACGCACACAATTCGAGGTGAACAAGGCCGAGCTGGAGCTGCTCGACAACGAGCTGATGGAGGATGATGTACGTGAGCAACGTAGCGATGTCAATGATGACTTCTTAGACTATGAAACCATACAGCTCGAGCTGATTAGAGTGCAGAGCTTGTCACAGTATTATTTATAGACTTGTGCTTTTTATAGAAAGCGTGATTCGAAGCATTAGTTTTAGTTAGATAGTTTTGTATTAGAGCTAGAGAGACAGAGAGAGAGAGAGTTGTAAATTGTGCGACAATATGTTTAACTATTTGATAAGCTAGTTTGATCTAAGTCTGCAGTTTCGAGTGATTTTATGTGGTATAAATTGTAATTGTTGTAATAGTCTAGTGCAGGTTTTAGACAGTCTTTTGTATTTGCTACTACTACTGAGAGCAAAAAGTAAGGTGAATTTTCAATTTAAAATTCGCTGGCTTAAGATAGTATTTCTAAATAGAGCAGAGTGTCTGCTGAAATGGTAATACTCAATTTTAGCAGACTCTCTGTATGTACTATTAGACAGTTAAGTTCTTGTAATAGTGTAATGAAAGTTTTAGACAGCCTGTTCTATTTGCTACTATTTTTAAATAGAGCAGAGTATCTGCTAAAATGGTAATACTCAATTTTAGCTGACTTTCTGCTAGGGAATACTTGCCAGTTAAATTGTAGATATATTGTAAGACAGTTAAGCTGGTCGAAAAGGACGAAAGTTATGCCGTTCTATATCAGATACTATTTTATTTATTAATTTTTCGGGTTTATGGTCAATGCATTGAACGATAAGATAAAAGCCTAGTTTAGAAGTTTTAATTTAATTTAGTAGACAAGTAGACAAGCAACTGGCAAAGAGAATATCTATGCGTTTATATTCTTAATTATTGTTAGATAAGATACAATTTTAGTAAGGGATTTTTTTTTTTTAATTTGGCTGCTTAAGTTATTTTCGCTCTGACTTCAAACTCTTATATTATTTTTTTATATTATTTATATTTTATTTTATTTTTATTTTTATTTTACTAAGATACATTTTTAGTAAGGTAACTTTCTTTAGTCTTTTATTTATTATTTTTTTGCGAAGGAAATACTGGGCCAGTTATATTGTCAATGCATTATACGATAAGCTAAAAGCCTAGTTAAGAAGTTATAATTTAGTTTATTCAGCGTATACAATTTTAGTAAGGGATTTTTTTTAGTTTTAGCAGCTTATGTAATTTTCGCTTCGACTTCAAATTTTTATATTATTATTTTATATTATTTAAATTGTATTTTATTTTATATTTATTTTTATTTAACTTTTTAAAATTTATTTTATTTTATATTATTTATTTTTTATTATTTATTTTACTTTACTTCATTTTTTATTTTATTTTTATTTTATTTCTATTTTATTGTTATTTTACTTTATTTTATTTATTTATTGTATTTTTTTTTTATTTTATTTTATTTATTTTTTATTTTTATTTTTATTTTATTTTATTTTATTTTATTTTATTTTTATTTAATATTTATTTACGCGCTTATAGTTTATAACTCCAAACTGTAGAGCTTCAAGCTTCAATAATAGTTATGCAATTATGCTGTAGTTTTTTAACAGGAGCCTGTTCCCTCTGATCAGTCAATAGTATATATAATATAATATATAATTATATATTATCATTCATGGCAACACTTTGTAATTCCTGCTTCTTTCTTCTTCCCGCAGACCCCCACAACGGAGTGGCAGCAGTTTCTGGATCAGTGCTTCGAGTGCCTGGCGCTGCTGGCGAGCACGCGCGGCGCCCACATCGTATTCGCGCAGGTCTTTGCGCATTGGTCGCGCCCGCAGACGTCGCTGCTGTCGCTGGAGCTGGCGCTGGACCAGAGCAGCGGGCGCAGCTTTGAGATGGCGCGCAAACTGAAGATGGCCAATGTGGGTGAAATATTGCGGGATTTTGCGACCATCTGCCAGGCGGTGGTGCGCCTGGCGCCGCTCATGGACACAGCGTCGGCGCCAGCCGATGTGCTGGCCGAGGTGGAGCGCCAGCTGCAGGTGCTGTCGGATCGATTGCTGCAGACGCTGCAGCTGCTGGCGAGCAATCGCATCGCAGCGCACGATGCGGCGGACAAGGCGAGCTTTCAGACTGATTTTGATAACCTGTAAGTGTGTGCTTAGATATTGCTAACAGATCGATCCCGCTTACTAACCTGGTATTTAATTCATTTTCACATCGCTGTAGTTACGCTCAAGTTTTGTTGGCCATACGCAGCATATTTCCGCTGTCGAAGGCGCTGAACAGCGAGCAGCTGCTGCATCGCCTCTTCCCCATATTGGGCAGCATCTTTGCGTGCAGCAGCGGCGCCGCCTCGCCAATTGTGCAGCAGGCGGCCAGCGAGGTGCTGCTCTTTATTGCGACTGTGATACGACCCAAGTGTCTGCTGGATGTGCCCGAGATACAGACACTGTTGCAGGCGGGGCCGCGCCTGGGCACACAGCTGCCGCGTCCCGTTTGCATCAATGTGCACATCAGTCTGGTCAGCTACATGGTGTTGCCATGGAAATCGGTGCCGGAGCCGCAGCAGGACTATCAGCGACGTTTGGCCATGCTGCGCGAATATATCGATGCGTTGGCCCGCAATTTCATTGAGCTCGATTTGGGCGTCGCCGGCGAGAGCAAAGTGGCGGCCACCACGCTCAGTCTGCTGGGCACATTCACCGCGCTCATCGAGTACTTCAAGGCGACGGGCGCCAATGCCAAGGATATGCTCGCCAGCACGTTTAAGGTAAGAGAGAGAGAGAGAGAGATACGCTCATACTCGCTCGCTCTATTAGCAACTCTACTAACTGCTTTCTCGCTCTATCTCTTTGTGTCTGTCTTCCGCTGCAGCCCATACTGATCAAGGCGCTGGTGATCTTCCAGTGCTATGGACTGAGCAGCATTGCCATGGCCATAACCGTTGCGGAGTTCAGCCTCAGCATGCTGCGCACGCTGCCCATGCAGCTGGGCGCGCAGTTCATCAAGGAGATGATAACGCTCTTCATCGAAGTCAGCAACAGGTGAGTGACAACTCTCTCTCTCTCTCTCTCTCACTCACTCACTCTCTTTCCATCCCTTTCTAATACACTGCAATTGCCTGCTGTAGGGAACAATTGACGCTGAGCCTGCTGGCGGTCATGGAGAAGGTGCTGCAGATGTTCCAGCTGATTGTCGAGCAGCCTGGCAGCGCTTCGCTGGCGCTGCTGCCAAGCATTTTGGGCTTTAGCACGCAGCAGATACTGCCGCTGTTGCAGCAGCAGAACGCAGCGACGGACAGCAGCGAGATCACCAGTCTGCTCTATGCGCTCTTCGACAGGTGAGTGCCAGCAGTAGCGAGAACTGTTCCTCAATTAACTCTCTCGCTCTCCCTTTTAGTGTGCTCACCTGGAAGTGGCAGTACTTCTATAAGAATCAGCTGAGCAATGGCCATGGCAACAGCAACGGCGTCAATGGCCAATCGCCGGCGCAGTCGGCGCACAACTTCAACTGCAGCGACAATTTGCATCCGGAGCACTTTATGGCCATCATGAATGCCTATGGCCAGATGCTGGTGAGCGGCACAGATCCCAGCAATGTGCGCAGTGTGCTGCTCTCCATGCAGAACGTGAACGAGCGCAGTCGCCTCTATCAGCGGGCACTGTTCAAGGAGCAGCTGCTGGCGTCGTTTCAGCGCGCTCTGCTCAATCTGCTGCTCAGCGGCGAGGGTGCTCTGCACTTCGATCTGATCGCACAGGCGCTGTATGCCATGGGGCAGGTGGATCGCCGCCAGCTGCACGAGAGCCTGCTCAATGCAGCGCTGCCTGTGGCGCAGACGGCGCTCGAGGATTTATGCCAGACAACTGTAAGGGTGCATCCAGTCATACCTATGTATATCTTATTAATATCTGTCTATGCATTTTCTTTAAAGACTTGCCTACAGCTATGTAGTTTCATCTTTGTTTATTTTTATATCTATAGTATATCTATATCTATCTATCTATATATGCGTGCTTCTGTGATCTATATATTTCCATCTATATGCCTCTGCATCGTATCATATATAGATATCATACTAGATATATAAATATACTTCCATTTATATCCATCCACATCTCACATGCACAATTTTATGTCCATCTTTATCCTTTAGATTACAATTTATTTATCTATAATTTTAATCTATATATCCATATAAATTTATTTATATCTTGTTATATCTGGCTATATTAATATTTCATTAATACATAATTACATAATTATGTTCAATATTATTTCACCTAATCCAACTGAATTCATCTATAAGTCTATAATCTATATTTATGTATAGACAAATTTATCCATTTAAACTATCTTCAGCCAGCAAATATATTCATCTATATCTATATATAAGCATTAATTTCTATCTTTATCCATTTTTATACCTTTCATATTTATCTTCAGACATTTCTAAGTATCTACATGCTATATTTATCTATCTTATCCATCTACAAGTACCTTAACCTAGTAAATATCCATTTATGTCCATCTATATCTATATATAATCATCAATTCCTATCTGCATCCATTGTTATATAATTCATCCATTCATCTTTATGCATCTCTAATTATCTACATGCTATAGATATATATTTATCTATATACATTCAGTCATAAGTATCTTCCATTAGTATATATTTACCCATATCCATTTATATTTATAAAATAGCATCGATTCCTATCTGCATCCTGCTCTTTATTCATCTATATTCTTAGGCATTTATATTTATCTATATGCATCTCTAATTATCTATATGCTATAAATAAAATTATCTATATTTATTCAGTCATAAGTATTTTCACCTAGTATTTATATCTATAAATAAGCATCGATTCCTATCTGCATCCTGCTTTATTCATCTACATTATTCTTAGGAATTAATATTTATCTATATGCATCTAAAAGTATCTACATGCTATATATATTCATTTTTAAGCGATTACACATCAACTTTATGCATTATGTGTTATGTGTTCTCCCTATATTTACCTATAGTTATAGACTTGATTTTTAATCCGTTTCTGTCTCTCTCTCTCTTCCTTCGCAGGACATTCCAACGTTTACGCAGAAACTTACACAGCTCATGCAGGATGCGCAGTGTGCGCATCTCAATGAAACAGCGTAGGCCAGACCCGTCGAGGAAGATGAAGATAAAGTGGAAGTAGATGTAGAAGTAGAAGAAGACGTTGAAGATGAAGACTATGAGGAAAAGGAACCCCAATATACTGCTCGCTCTGTCTGTGTTCTCTGTGCTGCTTTGTGTGTGATATTATGTGGAATATTGTATATATGTACTTATTGTCGTGCCCGACCAAGAAATACGCCCCTCCCCCTCGCCATATGTATGTATATATAGATATATACACGAATGACTGTGCCACCCACTCATAGTTCGCCCCTGCCCGACCACTATACCCGTGCCCCTGTCCAGCCCCCCCCCCCCTCGGTTTTTGGTGTGTTCCTTTCGGGAGAAGAGAAGATAAGAAGATGGAGACGAAGATGAAGATGAAGATGATACTGTGGAGTCTGAAGTTGAGATCTATGCAAACAAAATTCACAACAACAATTTATAAAAGACAATGTTAGCTTGTAATGCGATTCCGTTATATAAAGATGAGACCTACATTAATCTATTAACTACTATTATCATTATGATTACCATTATTATTATTATTATTAAATTATAATTATCATTATCATTATTATTATTATCATTATTATTATTATTATTATCATTATTATTATTATTTAACTACATTATTATCACAGGCTTCGTGCGTCCAACAGCAACAAATTCGATAAAAGTCATATATGTATACTGCTCCCAATATGTGTGCGTCTATAGTACGTAAATTAGCATTAGCATTAGCCCAAATTGGCAAAACTAATTGCACTGCGTCAATACAACAACAACAGCAACAACTTTTATGTAATCATTTAATTTATTCTGTAACAGTCTGCATATAATAGCTCTATATATGGTCACGATACGATCGTGTTCTAAAACTGGAACTGGAACTTTGTCTGCCTATTGTAAAAGCAAACTTAATTTAAGTATATACCTTGCCCCACACCCCGCCAGCCCTGGCTTTCCTGTATCCCCCACACATCAATCAAAATTCGATTCAAATGAACCAATGTCATTTTTTTTTATATTCTCAAAATTGCATTTTTGTGAAATAAAAATGAAAGTGTATTACAAAAGTCGTGAGTTGTGCTTATTCTCTGATCCAATTGGAATTAATTAGCATTCGCTTTGCGGTCAACTTTATATATGTATATATATGTGTACGTGAGACATTGCAGTGGATATCGGAGGGAACTTTAGATAGTATATCTAGGTATATAGTATATTATAGTTTGTGTACCAAGTAAATGTTAGAAGTGTGGTACGTGGTGTTGGATGAATGAAAATATATATATATATATATAAATTCAGACTTGAAAATTCGAACATTTTAAAATATTTTTAAAATACTTTATTGGGAGAATTTATAGATATTTCGTCAAATTATTTTAACTAACAAGCTTAATAGATATTTGAGAACATAGCTGGATTATATATTTAATATAATACCATATATCACAGGCAAAATTAATATTGGTATTTTTCGGAGATTTATCTTCTATTTACTTCGTACATAGAACAAATTCTCCAACGCTGTTTGAGCTATAAATAATATCTATACTATATTTATAATTTTTTTTTTTATATATATAGTAGAGAACAATGCACAACTATTTGTGCGATCGGCTATATTAAGACATTTTTGAGCTGACGCGGGAATTGAAGAAAGAAAACTGATATATTTGTATAATTTGATATTTTTAAGATCAGCTAAGGTACTACATAAAACTGATCTATAGCCTCGACTTGGGTTTTGTCATACAGTTTATAGCAATGAGGCATATTAAAAAAAAAACTAGAAAATCTAAAAAATCCTAAATTTTCAAAGCCAATTAATTTAGATAACTTCTCCAATCAGTCACTCCGAAACCCAATTGGATTTCAGCGTACTTTAGGAATCTCTGATATCCCAGATATTACTAAGCCTAGAAATATGCTGTAGAATTCTGGAACTCATCCTGGATGAGTTGGAAGTAGGCAAATGCCCGAGCTGCGAGTGTGTCACGCTTTCCACACGCGTGCCTCGCCGTGGCACAATGGCAGGGAAAACGAAATGAATCTCAAATGTAAATAAATAGTAGAATGAGCAGCACTCGAAATACCCATTTAAGGACAGCCGCTGATGACGGAGGGAGCAAGTCCTTAAAAGCGACAGCTTCCTCTTTATTGTTCCTGCCAGTTTTATTTTTTTTTTTTGGGTTTTTGCATGCGCGTTCAGGTGTCGCAGACAAAGGAAAACAAGTACAAGCAGTGCGAGTGCAGCAGGCGTTGAACAGTCTATAGATACCCTGTGCAAGCCGTTGTTCAGAAATTATAAAGCGTAAATGACATGCGATTTAGTTGAAATTTGGCAAGTTTCCCCACTATAAGCTGAAACATGTGTATGCCAAAGTTCATCACTGTAGCACGAAAGATACGTTCGTAAAAGTACTTTAAATATTGACATCGCGTGGTAAACTCAACACTTGTCATGTAGTGTTTAAGTATATACTATATTACGTTCGCTGACTAAATTTGATAGCGCTAGCCACTGTAGTCGCTGAGTTCCCATAGGTAGTTCGCATAAGATATTTACATTTCTGTAGGCGTGACAGCTGGTCTATGCCCACGTCCAGGGTATTTGTAATAAAGCAAAAACAATATTGCAGAAATTGAATTATAAATGAAAAGCGAAAGCAAAACAACAAAGGCAGAAAAGGAAACCGAAATCGAAAAAAAAGGGAAAAATATCACCCACTTCCGGGACAGGTAGGCAGACACACAGGTAGCTGCGGCTGCTTTGCATGCGCGTAGCGAGCATCATAGAGAGCGCATCCTGCGGATGTGAGTGCGCAGTGAGTACCAGCAGCACCATCACGTGGCAGCCCAAGTACCGCCGCACCACCTGCGAATGCGAATGGAGGTTTCCTCCCCTCTGTTGTTGTTTCACTCTTTCAGCTTATTTGGCTTGCAAATCGCGCACGGCGCATACGCTTGACACCTCGCAGTAGACCCCTAGGGGGTCAAGTTGGTCGCCAGTCCAGAGTCGCGGCGGCGAGTATAATTGCCCCGGCGGCGCTGGCAATCGCAGACAGTTGTCAGCTCGCAACACCACGAGACACTTGTGAGAACTGCACAGCGAGAACTGTGATTCGATTGGCTTGGATTACTTGGACGTTCGAGTGGAACTAAGGAGTACGCAGCAAGGATGTCGGTGGAAACGGTGCAGGAGACACTGCAGCAAGCGCAGGCCTCGGGCGGCTTCGTGCCGGGCCCTCTGCTCACTGGGCTGTTGGGCACACTGATCGTGATGGCCCTGTACGAGTACTGGCACCGCAACACGCGGGAGTACCGCATGGTCGCCAACATACCGTCCCCGCCAACGCTGCCAATCGTCGGGCAGGCGCATCTGGTCGCCGGCCTGAGCAACGCCGAGGTCCTCTCCGTGGGTCTGGGCTACCTCAACAAGTACGGCGAGACGGTGAAGGCCTGGCTGGGCAACGTGTTGCTAGTCTTCCTCACGAATCCCAACGACATCGAGCTCATCCTGAGCGGCCATCAGCACCTGACCAAAGCGGAGGAGTACCGCTACTTCAAGCCCTGGTTCGGAGACGGTCTGCTGATCAGCAATGGCCACCACTGGCGCCATCATCGCAAGATGATCGCTCCGACCTTCCACCAGAGCATCCTCAAGAGCTTCGTGCCGACATTTGTGGAGCACTCGAAGGCCGTGTCCGCTCGTATGGCCAAGGAAGTCGGCAAGTCGTTCGACGTCCATGACTATATGTCCCAGACGACGGTCGATATACTACTGACGACAGCGATGGGTGTCAAGAAGCTGCCCGACGGCAACAAGAGCTTCGAGTATGCCCAGGCCGTCGTCGACATGTGCGACATCATCCACAAGCGTCAGGTAAAACTGCTGTATCGCCTGGATGCGATCTACAAGTTCACCAAGCTGCGTGAGAAGGGCGATCGCATGATGGACATCATTTTGGGCATGACGCGCAAGGTGGTTAAGGATCGCAAGGAGAACTTCCAGCCCGAGGCACGCGCCATTGTTGAGGAGGTCGAACAGCCCAAGACAGTCAGTGCCAAGAAGGAGGGACTTCGTGACGATCTGGACGATATCGATGAGAACGATGTGGGCGCCAAGCGTCGTCTGGCCCTACTCGACGCCATGGTTGATATGGCCAAGAATCCGGAAATCGAGTGGAACGAGAAGGACATTATGGATGAGGTGAATACTATCATGTTCGAGGGACACGACACCACATCTGCCGGATCGAGCTTCGCACTCTGTATGCTTGGTATCCACAAGGACATTCAGGAGCGCGTGTACGCCGAGCAGAAGGCCATCTTCGGGGATAACATGCAGCGGGACTGCACCTTCGCGGACACCATGGAGATGAAGTATCTGGAGCGTGTGATTCTCGAGACTCTGCGTTTGTATCCACCAGTACCACTAATCGCTCGTCGCCTGGATCATGATGTAAAGCTCGCAAGCGGGCCATACACCGTACCCAAGGGCACTACTGTCGTCGTGCTGCAGTACTGCGTGCATCGTCGTGCCGACATCTACCCGAATCCCACGAAGTTCGATCCCGACAACTTCTTACCCGAGCGCATGGCCAATAGGCACTACTACAGCTTCATTCCATTCAGCGCCGGACCGCGCAGCTGTGTGGGTCGCAAGTACGCCATGCTCAAGCTAAAGGTGCTGCTCTCGACGCTCGTGCGCAACTTCATCGTGCACTCCGACGAGACGGAGGCGGACTTCAAGTTGCAGGCGGACATCATTCTGAAGCTGGAGAACGGTTTCAACGTCTCGCTGGAGCCGCGCAAATATGCGCAGGTCGCGTAAGATCAACACAACACAAACCACAACACGTTCCTAGCACCCTATACCGAACACCAGCGAGCCGTACCGTCGTCAGCCAGAGAGTCGAACCTATATAATGTTATGTGTTTTTTTTTCCAAAGCAGCAAAAATCTTAGAGGAAGTTTGATTTGAAGTTTATTTGTTTTTCGGTGTCCTTATATCTTACACTATATATCCACATATACGCATATAATACACTTCTATGCTGTTACTTATTTTTTTTCCCTAGCATGTAGTCTGTTTTTTTTTTTCGTCTCGATATTGATTCATTTATTTATTAAGTCACATGGTTTATATGAAACCCAAAAATTTTGAAAAATATATACGAAAAACGCAATTGACAGCCAAAAGAGCTGCAAAAATTAAATGTGAAGTGTTGGTATTGGTATTGGCAGCCTATGTATGTTTATGTACTATATACATATATTTATTCTCGATCAGCATCAATGCCGAGCCGATTTTGCCATGTCCGTCTGGGTGTATATGTAAATGAAAAGTTCTGAACACCTGCAAGCACCAAATTTGAGTTGAAGGTTCGTCATTTCGCTACGCAAATTAAGTTTAGATTTTTTATTTAAAGCGATCCGCACCAACTCGACTACGAAATTTGGATTTCAAGAGAATGTACAGTAGCTTCCGTACAGTCGCAGCTAAATTAAATTATAGTCTATCAGACAACAAACACTAAAGGTTTAGAGCAACCATACAGGTATAAGCGCCCAATCGAGAAAGAGAAAGACTGTAAGATCTTTCTGTCTATTTCGTGCGTATGTACAAGTATATATGAATTAACATACATAGTATATGCATTTTCAAACGAAGAACTACAAGTCTGAGCATATTTATTTTTTAACGTAATCTCACGATAATCGATATAATATATCGATATCTCGACCTGCTTTAATTCGTCAGGGCTGCATTCTACCAATTGCGATTTATGAAATTAAAACGTTGAGGTAATCAATATAAACTTAATACTTAACAAGTAAAAGACAGCTTAAAACAAAATACTGTTTTAAAAGAGTTATTTCACCCTATTGCTTTATCGCTCTAACAGCCGGCCCGCTGCCAATATCATTCCGAGTTAAAAATCCGCATTCTGCGTAATGTTAACAGGGATAGTCTGAGCAAGTTTGGGACTTGTTGCTTTTTTAGTAGTTGTGAAAAACGCATTTTTCGATTTGTGGCGGCAGTGGGCATGACACTCAAAATTTGAAAAAAGCATGTTCTGCGTATCGTATACAGCAATCACCATGGCAAATTTGGTATCTCTAGATTTTGTATTAGCTGTGTTATGTGCGTTCATACAGTCAGACGGACAGACGGACAGGGCAAAATTAACTCGGCTATTGAGGCTGATCAATAAAATGTATACTCTGTTTGGTCATTTAATCTATTACATACATATTAAACCTAATGTATCATTTTAACCCATACATAGGCCGTTCTCACACGAACATGCCGATCTTACACATACATGTATATGCAGGCATTTTATATAAAACTTCTAGCACCTGTAACTGCTTTACAGCAAATGCCAGCAATATAATTAGTTAATTCTGTGCTAAATGAAAATGTTGTAGCTGCTAAACATTACGTATGATTGCAGCTGAAAATTGAAAATATCTTATTGCACTACGCATACGCTTGACACCTCGCAGCAGACCCCTAGGGGGTCAAGCTAATCGCGAGTCCGGAGTCGCGGCGGCGAGTATAATTTCCCCGGCGGCGCTGGCAGGCGTAGACAGTTGTAAGTTTGCAACGCTAGTGAGAACTGCATACAGAGAACTGCAATTAGATCGGATTGGATTTGATAACCTGCGATTGCTAGTGGAACTAAGGAATACGCAGCAATAATGTCGGTGGAAACGGTGCAGGAGACGCTGCAGGAGGCGTCGGACAGCTTCTCGCCGGGCCCTCTGCTCACTGGGCTGTTGGGCACACTGATCGTGATGGCCCTGTACGAGTACTGGCACCGCAACACGCGGGAGTACCGCATGGTCGCCAACATACCGTCCCCGCCGGCAATGCCCATAATAGGGCAGGCGTATCTAGCCGTCGGCCTAAGCAATTCCGAGCTCGTCTCCGTGGGCATGGGTTATATCAGCAAGTACGGCGAGACAATGAAAGGCTGGCTAGGGAACGTGCTGCTAGTCTTCCTCACGAATCCCAACGACATCGAGCTTATCCTGAGCGGCCATCAGCACCTAACTAAAGCAGAGGAGTATCGCTACTTTAAACCCTGGTTCGGAGATGGTTTGTTGATTAGCACTGGGCACCACTGGCGCCATCATCGCAAGATGATCGCTCCGACCTTCCACCAGAGCATTCTCAAGAGCTTCATGCCGAAGTTCGTGGAGCACTCGAAGGCCGTGTCCGCACGCATGTCTAAGGAGGCGGGCAAGTCGTTCGACGTCCATGACTATATGTCTCAGACGACGGTCGATATATTGCTAACGACGGTGATGGGCGTCAAGAAGCTGCCCGACGGCAACAAGAGCTTCGAGTATGCCCAGGCCGTCGTCGACATGTGCGACATCATCCACAAGCGTCAGGTGAAGCTGCTGTATCGCCTGGATGCGATCTACAAGTTCACCAAGCTGCGTGAGAAGGGCGATCGCATGATGGACATCATTTTGGGCATGACGCGAAAGATCGTCAAGGATCGCAAGGAGAACTTCCAACCGGAGGCACGCGCTATTGTCGAGGAGGTCGACCCCAAGATAGTCAGTGCCAAGAAGGAGGGACTTCGCGACGATCTGGACGATATCGACGAGAACGATGTGGGCGCCAAGCGTCGTCTGGCCCTACTGGACGCCATGGTGGATATGGCCAAGAATCCGGAAATCGAGTGGAACGAGAAGGACATTATGGATGAGGTGAATACCATCATGTTCGAAGGACACGACACCACATCAGCTGCCTCTAGCTTCGTGCTCTGCATCCTCGGCATCCACAAGGACATTCAGGAGCGCGTGTTTGCTGAGCAAAAGACCATCTTTGGGGATAACATGCAGCGGGACTGCACCTTCGCGGACACCATGGAGATGAAGTACCTGGAGCGTGTGATTCTCGAGACGCTGCGCTTGTATCCGCCAGTACCGGCGATCGCTCGTCGCCTCGATCACGATGTGAAGCTCGCCAGTGGACCGTACACAGTACCTAAGGGCACGACCGTCATCGTGCTGCAGTGCTGCGTGCATCGTCGTGCCGACATTTTTCCGAATCCCGCGAAGTTCGATCCCGACCATTTCCTGCCCGAACGCATGGCCAATAGGCACTACTACAGCTTCATTCCATTCAGCGCCGGACCGCGCAGCTGTGTGGGTCGCAAGTACGCCATGCTCAAGCTAAAGGTGCTGCTCTCGACGCTCGTGCGCAACTTCATCGTGCACTCCGACGAGACGGAGGCGGACTTCAAGCTGCAGGGCGACATCATTCTGAAGTTGGAGAACGGTTTCAACATCTCCCTGGAGCCACGCACCTATGCGTTAGGTCAACAACACTCTCCACAGCCCCGTTTCTAGCACCCTATACCGATCACCAGCGAGCCGTACCGTCGTAATGTTATGTGTTTTTTTTTTTTCCAAAGCAGCAAAAATCTTAGAGGAACTTTCATTTGAAGTTTGTTTGTTTTTCGGTGTTCTTATATTTTACACTATATATCTACATTTATATATCTATATATCTATACGCATATAATAACTTCACCCTAGCATGCAGTCAGGTTTTTTTTTGTTTCGATTTTAGTATTTATTAAGTCACATGGTTTATACGAAACCCAAAAATTTAGAAAAATATATAAAACGCAATTGTCAGCCAAAAGAGCTGCAAAAACTAGAGGATAGCGTGTGTTTGACTACTCAACAAAGTTATGGGTTGGTATAACTGGGATTTTGGAAAGTTGTTAAAAATTGTATATGCTGATGTATAACTCTTCGAACTTGGTGAGTTTCCAGCTATCACTATGAAATTCGATAAGCTTCTCTTATTCGAGTGTTTTGCAAAAGTTTTCAAAAATTGATTGGACTATACAGTATATAAATTATTTATAGCTGTATGGCTACCTCAACTTGGTGTTAACTTAGGCTATTTTAATCAAACTTAGTATACTTATATATTGTAGAGTTTTTCGAAACCTGAAAAGATTTGATTTGATATATCGTAAGGAAACTTTCACTTGAAATATATTGTCGGAACTAGTAGCGTAAGGCCACTGATTGCGATCCGAACTTGACTTCCACTTGAGAGATTGAATTAAAATTTTCTGGAGTTGACCACAAATATATTAAAGTTGAAAGTATTACAAAATTACTTAGAGTCGCTAACTATAACTTCGTTTAGGTGTAAAAGAAATCGAAGTATTTTATTTAAATGTATCGCAAATTGTACGAGCTGCAATAATTTCATATCTAAGGCTAAGACTTAGGAATCCGTGCAGCATTTGGCATATTACTTACTTGCTACAGGTGATATTCTTATTCGTACCTGCAAAATAGTTGGCAAACAAATTTGATCCCTTACAGAATTGCTTCTCGCTTGATCTTCGCCGACTGCAGCAGTAATTGCAATTGCTATACGATCTGGCATTCGTTTTCCATATATGCACGAGACATCGGGAGACTGAGGCCGAGCAGAATTCGAAACAATGTCAAAGGGGTTTGAGGTTAGATGCGATCTCAGCTGTCGCTCTCGGGCCGCCGTCATAAAAAAGTAAACGAATGCGCAAACTTCCGGCTGACAGGTAGGCTCTGATACGAAATGAACGAGCTATAAAAAATCGAGGCATCGTTAAAATTGAAATTGGTAACCGTAGCCGGCGTTTTGTTATTTGCCTAGCGCAAAAAAGGACAATGACCAAACAGAAAACGTTTGGCGGCATGCGCCTCTCTCTCTATGTGTGTGTGTGTGTGTGTGTGTGTGTGTGGAAGGACCTGCACCCCGTTCATTAATCTTGTTAGCCCAAGGAAGTGCGGAAGAAACCGAAAGGATTTCCGTTTCGTAATACGATGCCCAATGGAATCTGGAAAATTGGATAAGAAATGTTGTTAGAGAGTCTTAAAAAAGTGAAAGCCGACACGAGAGCCAAGACTAGAGCTGGAGATGGGAGTTGGCCTGCGATCCACATGGCCTGAGCGCAGCTCCCGCTCTGTTAATCTGCCTCTCACTCTCTCTCTATCTCTCTATCTCTCTCACACACATACACTCTTTCGGCGATCGCCGGCTCTCTCTGATAAAGGGCCGGCCATATGCTAACAATGGCATTTGCATTTGTCACCATCGTCGACCTGCGCTGCGTACATAACATCGCCGATTAATCGCATTACTAAGAAAAAAAGATGGCAAAACGAGCTAAACGAGGTGTCAACTTAAGTTAGTGAAAGGTACAGCATAATGCTAACAAATACCCAAAGTCTCGCGACCAAGGACAATGCCGGACAGTGGTAAGCATGCATCAATATTTTGACATCTCGCGCATTTACTGCACTGCGCTGTGGAATGCAAATGTGCTTGTGCAGTACGCTGAAATTATGCCGAAGCTTGCATACTCTTGCATTTAGTCACTGGTACACTTGTTGTATGTCCACTACTATACATATATATATAAATAAATATATATATTATTATCCACTAATATACGTAAAATATTAAAGACTAATAGTTTTTAAGCTGCATTGCAATTTTTTTGAAAAAATTTTAATTTTTGTACGCTTTTTTCTATAAAAACTGGCGAAATTTGAAGGGAATGTTAATGGTACTATTAAAATGAGATGTGCTGAGTTAGATAAATATATTTTGACTTATTTAAACTATGCAGAAGTAAAGAGTATTTAAGTTAGATCAATCTAGCTGACAATTGACAGACTACGTTGCTTGCATGGTAACAGAAAGTAAAACGGACAACCAAACGGACAAGGAAAAATCGATTTGCTTGTTGATGTTGATCTATAATATGTATTATATAGTTTCTTTGTATGTCTGGTTCAATTTCTTAGACCCCCTGCAAGGGTATGGAAAGCTGTAATGCATTAAAAATAGTATAACTGCGAGTCTCAACATTTTTGGTGTCCGCAAATGCGAGCAAATCGAATGACTGAGCATATCCTTTCCATTTTGTTACTGCCTGGCAGTGATATTCGAAGAAAGTACTACCAATACGATAAAAAGAATGCAATTTGAGCTGCAAACTAAAAAAAAGGCTAGTTTTGACGGGAAAAGGCTGCTTCGGCAAACTGGCACACATGCATTGGCTTTGACTTAATGAGAGTGCCCAAAGCATGCACTCTTGTGACTTTAGTGTATCAGTGTGTATTATACAATTGGCAATTGAGAAATTAATTGAGTGGAATTGAGTACAAAATGCGATCCACTATGGAATAATCATGCATTTGCATCTATAATTTGTGAGTTTTTGCTTGGTTTGGGCAAAGTATGATAGTTTCCCGCATTTGCTTGTAAATGAATGCGTAATAGCATATAATTTCGCAACAATTGCCGGGCGGTGGAACATCTGCAGTAGGTTGCAATTGCTGCACTGTGTGAATACCCTTCACTAGTGAGAATAGAGAGAATTGCATTTGTTCCCATTGGCCATAGATTGAGCTGTTTCCGGGCTGTCATTGTCGCCAGGGACCCCACACACTTTGCCAGCTCGCAGTGTGTTCTGGCCAAAATGTCTTGGCGAAAAACGCAAGAAAGCAGCTTCGCAGAATGCGCTCAGCGAGCTGAGAGCTGGCTGTGCCACAGAATCTGCTGAATAAGGTTGAAGCCGAAGATGAGCTCGGGAATGCGACAACGGACAACAACGGGGACAACTCAATCAATGCAAAATGCAGTGTGCACTCTGCCCGGGGAGCTGAGACAAACCAAGCAACTGTCAAAACTCTCTTGCTGGCAACAATTGCGAGCTGATGACTCAATGTGTCCTGCTCTGGCCTTGTCCATGTTGTCCTGTCACTCGCTGTTGTTGTCGTCGTTGTCGTTGTCGTTGTCCTTTGTGCGCTACCACCCTGGGCGCAGCAGTCACAACAAGGAGCAGTGCAGCGCACACGTGGATTGAATATCTTTGTCATCATTTTCATTTTCCATTTTAATACTCTACAGAGTACAGAAAAATTGTACATACATTTTATTAAGCAGTACCAACAGTCGAGTCAAGTCTCTTGGTTTTAAAGGCATTTTAGGATACTTAGTAGACACTCTTTTTTCTTCTGTATGCTGTAAACAAGTTGTAACGAAACAGATTGCAACGACATATCGTATAACTATCGGCCGATTTTTGTTGTTTTTCAAGTTATCGTAACCAAACTTGCCAGTTCTTATTTTTATGATACACCCAATATTTCTACCAAATTTAATCAAAATCGGTCCACTATAACGTATAGCTACCATAGGATTAATCTGATCAAGTAGGATATGTTTTAACAAAATACAATAAATTTTGTATTCAAACCAATGTTTTCAATTGCATATTTTAGTTTCTATAAAAATGGATAACCATATATAAGCGATAGAGTAAAAATGAGAGATTTCAATATTACGTTGGATTTTTAGTACGATCTCGAAAAGTAGTGTTTAATACCTTTTACGCATTATAAGTAGATATATAGAAATATATAAAACTTAACGAAAAATAATATAGCGTATGAAAGGGTATGTAATATTCAGTACGTCAAAGGAAATATATATTTCATTCTAGATCATTTTCAATTTACTATTTCCAATAATATGGACAAGGTTGCCCGGAAAACATGTGCAGCCAGCCTTGGGGGATATACAGACAAACTGTAATTGTAACAGAAAACATATGTCGACCTTATGGAGTACAACCGTACACTGGCAAACACCCGCGCACACACACGCGCCTATGTAAACGAGCTCCTGTCTTCTGCCTTCTGTCATGAATGAAGCTCTGATTATGCGAACTGCGCTGGGGGGGCTTAGGTTAACCGCAAAAGGGAAGGGCAGCATAAGCAGCTAAGCGGTTTCTGAAAGTGTTAAGTCCGCCGACGTGTGTGCTGGCTATGTCCTTGCGTCCTCTGCCGACGTCGCCGCCGCTGTCCCGCTGACCTGCTTAAGGACTTAGGCACAATGCACACACTTAAGTGCCTCATTGTGGCCTGAAGTGTGTCCACTCGACGCGAACTGATGCAAAACTGAGGCCTAAGCCTGAGCTTAGAGTCTTAAGCCATTCAGCAAATCGTTTAATTGACACCGCAAATCCGCATCTAAGAACTGCACCAAGTCGTCCAGCTCGTGCTTAACTCTTGACCAGAATGAAATGCTCATGAATGAAAACCAGAAGTATCTATCGAATACCGAGCACAAAACATCGGTCGGTTGGCTTAGTAGTCTAAGCAACTAATGCGATCTACTTGAGTTTCGAGTTGAGACTATCTCAAGGGTATCTCTCTGTTTGGGTTAAAAGATTTCCCATTGATGTACTTGAACTAAGCTGAAGATTTCTTTCGGAATTCCAAGCCAACAAATTGAACTAAAAATCGGCTTAATACTGAGGATCGGCACTGGGCATCTTCGGTTTGGTGAGTACAGTGTAAGGTCATTCGTTTTTCAATTGAAAAATGAGTTTTTAGAAAATAATTAGTTTGAAAATGTTAATGAAACTGATTAGCTTAGTATACCGCAATCTACTTTATTAAGCCAAAGAAAGTTTTCTATCTACGATGTTTCACGAGATATGAATAACTTACAGATCTCTTGAGATCTCAAAAAATGTTGAAGCTTGTCGAATGTTTTTTTTTATCTACTTATTCATAAAATTTTATTATGGCTCTATTAGAAGATAATAAGTTTAAGGGCTTAAATGGAACTTGCACATCATATTAAAGCTAAGAAAATTTATTTAAATATACCATACATACCAGATACCGCTCCTTACTTCAGCTTGAGGTTATCGTTCAAGTTAAATTGATCGCGCGTGTTTTGCTTCAGGAGAATCGGAACAAGAAGCACCTGGCATGTAATGCAATATGTGCAGGATCTGGCGACAATGCGAATGCCGAAGAACACGAGAAGATGCCGAAGAAGAGGAGCGAAATGGAGGAGGAGAAGGAGCCTGGGCTGGCGCACACGCCAAGCGAGAGCGCAGGGATAATGAGTTATTACATGAAATGATTTATGAATATTCAAAAGGTGACACGAGGTACCCGTGGGGGCGTGACAACAAGCAAAGTCCGGAGGGGCGCTCCTAACTGTACAACGCTTACAGACCTGGGGGGGGGGGAAGAACAGACGAACGCAGGAACGATCGAACGATCGTTTTGTAACCAAATACATAGCGGCAAAAGGCACGAGAGCTGAGATCGCAGCAGAGAAGCTGCGGGGAGAATTATGCCGAAAATAAGCCTTTGCCATAACGCAGGACAAAAGGACATAACGGAGCACACGGAGCTCGGAATCAAATTGATTTTTGACAGGCAACGGGAACGGGAGTGGAAAACTGTAATACGAGAGCGCGAAATCGAAGGTGAGCGAGCGAATGGAATCGAATGTACGAGGAAGAACAAGAGCGGCAGAGGCGTGTCGCATTACCTGGTACAATATTAATAATAAGCATAACGGTGCGCGGGGTGCTGAGGATTTTCACTCATAACGGATCACGCAATACAGATGAACAGTTAGCCCGAGCCATGGTCCTCTTTGGGCACCCACAAGGGTACGAGCGCTAGACAAGAAGCAAACGCATACACACCTGGAACTCGCACAGTACCGTCGCTCTGGACCTGGCCTGGGGGTTGTAGGCGCTACGGCTCAGCGCCCGATGCCGATTCGGAGAGCACATAGGCACATAGGCTCGAGGCACTCGCAGTCGTAATACTACCCAATCGGGTCCGAGAAGCGGGCGCTGCCGCAGATGCAACTGCCGCATTGTCTTGGCCCCTCTGCGCACGGGCCTGTCGTAAAGGTCCTACCTTCTTCTTGTGTTTTTTTGGGTAAATGATTTTCTTTTCTTTTTCTTTTAATGCCGGAGTGTACGTGCGTGTGTGTTTGTGTGTGTAAATAATTTTGCATCATATCTGCCTTGGCGGGTTCTGTGTCTTGTGCCTGGAGCGCCAGGCCAAGGCAGCTGCGCGGGCGCAGGACACTGCACATAAAGGAAGCGACATGCAATTAACGCTCAAGAGACTTTAATGGAAGACTCCCTCTCTCTCTCTCTCTCTCTTTCTCTCTATCTGCCAGTAGATGCATTAACTCACGATTTAATGTGGAGAATGGCATCACAATCGATGAGTTATTAGCAAGATTGCAGAAGGGGAGGAACTAATGGAAACGGGATTAAAGACAGTCCGCTTTAAATGCTACAGAAATTATAGATAGTATCACAAAAAATTAAAAAATGTAGCTTAATATTGTGTAATTACTATTTCAATTAGGATCATTGATCAGTTTCACTATTTTATCAATTTCCATAATACTAAATGCTTGTAGATTTTTTTTTATTTCCAACTTTATTCCACTTTAGGAATATTTTGAAAGATTGAAAGCTTTAAGCTATGATCAACTGCTATAATATTTCAATAAAAAATTTCAGTAAAATTTTTAGAGACAATGCTACCATGCTGTAGCCTTCAAGATCATAAATAAGTTTCAATATTTTATATAATTTCCATATGAACAATTCGATGAGATCAAGCCATATTGTATTGCAGTTCATCTGATTCCAACTTCATTTCAATTTATAAGGTTCTCAACTCATGAAATGTACCACTAAAGATTTGTAGATACTTGTAAATATATTTTATGAGATTTTACCACGATCGGATGCCTGGGAAAAACTTTAGCCATCGCGTTCAGAGATAAGTTCCACTAACTTAATAATTCCCATATTAATAATTCCAAGGGACCAATTGTGATCTCATTCCACTGTGATGATATTTGAAAAGGTTCCCATCTCACGGAATCGTTAAACCATGCAAAAAACACTTCGAATTTTTATGATGAAATCGTTGAAAACGTTCTTATGCAAATGTATTGCAACCTTAGCCCGTCTACCATCATCGTAAAGCGACCAAATGGTCTAAATATGCTGTACAATCTGATGGGAATAATCATCAATTACCCTATAATTGCCCTCCGGCAACTTTGCACTGAGATTTTTTGATATGCCTGCGGTTAAGAAGGTCCTCCATCAGAGCCCAAGGAGCGACACTTGCAACAATTCCCAGGGCTATTCCCACGTTGTCTGCGCCGCGCGGACGCTGCTGTCATTTATCAGGACATACAGCAGAGTACATAGCATGGCAGACGGTGCGACATTCATTTGAATACGCAGCCAGCGACGCGCTCAAGCGCAGTACCTTGTGCCGTACTTGCTGTAGTACCCAGTAGTAGAGCGAGAGAGAGAGAGAGAGAGACAGACGAGGTCGCCATAGGCAGGGAGGGAGAGCAACCCGACTGTGATCCTTGGCCAATGCAATGTTATGCAAATGTTGCCATATTCTCTCTGCCATACCCGGGTGTCCGGGGCTGCCCTGCCCTGCCCTGCCCTGCGTATATCCTTGCATGCTTCGCCGCTTATGAAAATGAACATGATATGCTGATTTAATTCCGTTTCTTCCTCTTCTCTCTGCATGCTGTTTTCCATTCCCTGGCCGTCCATTGTGACGGGACGTTGGGCGTCGGACCCTCGGTCCATAGCGCACACACACACACACACACACATGAACATATGTTTGCTGTGCGTGTGTTTAATGCTAATGACGTTGCATGTTTCACTGTCATTAGGCCGAACCGTTAGAATTTTCAAAAAGTGCGCTCAAACGCGTGTGTCTCCATTCAAATTCCCGGAACTCCAAATGTTTTTCATAGCTCTCAGTTGGAATATGTCGCACTGGGAGCAGAGTGTGGGAAGTGATCTTATTCCAGCGTTGAGGATCTATTAAACAATTTAGAATTTTGCTGCAAAATATTAAACAACTCTTTACTATAAATTCGTTATACTAACTGATAATGAGACTAGTTACCCCAGCTTAAAACTTAAAACCAAAAGTTAAAAAAATTCGAACTTTCAGAAATATTTAAGTTAATCGGAATATATAATTCAATTTGGTAATAAGGCTACCTCGCTCTTAATTTACAGATTTCATTGCCAAACTCAGCATTTTAAAGTAAAAACTTGAGATCCATTTTCCCTCTAAATTATATAAAAAATATAGTCCTATCATGATCAGTCTCAACATCACAAACTGTAGAGATTTTATTGCAGTCACATTTCTGAGTTTTATTTAAAAATATTTAAATTTTTAAAAAATTTTGGTCTTATCTCATAATCAGTTTCGGCATCTCCAACTGTACAGATTTTAAAGGAAAAAATTTAGTTCCATTTAGAAATATCTAAATTATATAAAAAAAATGCTATCTCATAATCAGTCTGAGCATCACCAACCATAGAGATTTGGTTTCAAAACTCATCATTTTAAAGGAATACCTTTAGCGAAATTTCTGAGTTTAATTAAAGAATATTAAAATTTTAAAAAATGTTTGGTCCTATCTCATAATCCCGAGACTGATTATGACATAGGACCATCCCCAACTGTACAGATTGTATAGAAAACATTTTAAAAAATTTTCAGAGTTCCATTAAGATATATTTAAGCTATAAGAAAGATATAATTCGATTTCAGAATCAGTCTCAGCATCTCCAACTGATTTGATTAAAAAACTCAGCATTTTAGAGAAAAAACTTTATAAGTCATTTGTATATAACTAGTACTTTCTGAACGTAAGCCTGCTGAAATTGTATATGACTCTGGAGTATTAATACATTAAAAAAAAAAAAAAACAATATAACTTCCTTAGTCTGAAATTTTTTGAAATATTGAGGAATTTGAAATATAGAAATATAGAATATTAGTTCATATTTTTTAGATAGCAGACTTTTTGAACGCATCATCAAGTTCCCAGTTACCCAATGAGTAAAAACACCATACAATCTTGATTTCTGTAGAGCACACATATGTTATTCCAATATGTATATATAATATAAGTTCTTCGGCTTATCAAACTATAGCTGTAATTCATATGTAACATCAAAAACATCCGACTTAGGGCTAGACAAAAAAATGTAGCTTAAAGTAAGCAAAAAAAAAAAAAAAATGGTAAGCAAAAGGTTTTGGGCTGTCTAAAACTAAGTGACTAAGTTAGCAGTGGCTATGTACAGTGGGGGGTGGGATGAGTTGGATATATACGGTCTATTAGATGCCCGCCACAGTGCCAGCATCCGATTTGGGTGTGTGCGCCTCCCACCAGTCGATGGCATCGATCATGCTCTCGTCGGAGAGGCAACCGCTTGCCGTGTTATTGGACTGATCCTGCAGTACGTCGGTGAACTCCTTCTTGAAGCTGGGCAGGCCGACGACAACGTTGTCGTAGAACGAGGCCGATGGCTCCTGGTCATAGAAGGCGGGCAGCGCGGGCGAGCAGAGCAGTTGCTGTTGCTGTTGTTGCTGCTGTTGCTGCTGCTGTTGCAGTTGCTGTTGTTGTTGCTGTTGTTGTTGCTGTTGCAATTGCAGTTGCAGTTGCTGCTGTTGTTGCTGGTAGTTGCTGGCGTTAATTGCTGGCGGGGAGCTGCTGCTGCTGTTGCTGCCGGCGAGCTGCCTGTAGTCGCCCTCGCTGTATTCCTGTTTGATCAGTTGCTGCTGCTGCTGCTGTTGTTGTTGTTGTTGCTGTGCGGCACACGCCTGCAACAGCAGTTCATTAGCGACGGCCGCGGCGACAGGTGAAACTGCAGCAGCAACAGCAGCGGCGGCAGCAGCGACGGCTGCCGCAGCAGCGGCGCCTGCCTCGCTCGGTGGTTGCTGCAATGGCGCTGCTGCTGCTGCTGTTGTTTTTGTTGGTGTTGTGCAGCGACTCGCTGCTGCTGCTGCAGTTGTTGCTGTTGTTGTTGTTGGCACGGGCGATCGCGATAAGTTCGAGGCGAATTTTACACATTCACCGTTGCTTGGCGCAGCTGGCGACGTTGCAGCTGCAACCACGTTGTTGTTGGGCTGCGTGCCCAGGCAATTGCTGTCGATGAGCGCCTCGAAGTGCTCCTCGTCGAGGCTGGAGCTGTCCTGCGCGGCGCCGAGCAGCTCCGGCGTGAGCAATTGGTACGTGCTCGTGCCGGGAATGCGCACGTATTGCAGCCCATTCAACATGGTCACCGTGGGTAGCTCCAGTTCTCGCTCCAGTTCCGGTTCCAGTTCCAGTTCCAGTTCGCGTGCTCGTGCCTGTGCCCGTTCTCGTTCCCGTTCCCGTTCTGTTGCCCGCTCCAGCTCTGTTTCCGGTTCCAGTTCCAGTTCCGGTTCCGGTTCCGGTTCCGGCTCTAGTTCCTGCTCCGGTTCGTGCAACTGCAGCAGCGGCTGCTCGTCCAGCTCGTAATTGCTGAGCGAATCATCGAAGTGCTCGTCGAGCGCATCGAACTCATCCTTGATGAACATGAAGCTATCGTCGCCGCTGGACGAGCTGTTCGAGTTGTGGCAGCCGCGCAGCGGCGGAAAGTCAAAGCCCAGCAGCCGCTCCAGGCTGCGTATATACTCGACGGCCATGCGCAGCGTCTCGACCTTGGAGAGCTTCTTGCTGGCGCCGCGTCCGGCGCCCTGCGCCTCGAACGCCTCGGAGACCTCGTCGGGTATGCGATCGCGCAGTGCGGCGAAGCCGTTGTTCACCTGCTTCACGCGATTGCGTTCGCGTGCATTGCGGCGCGCCACCGCCTGCGGCAGCGGCAGGCCCTTGCGGCCGGGTGTGCCCGCCGCCCGAACACCCTGCAGTTCGGCCAGCTTATCCTGCTGGCGCAGCGCCTGCTCCGACTGCTCCACTGCGATCGTTGTGGTCTGCTGCTGCTGCTGCTGCTGCTGCTTCGCCTGCTTCTTGCTCAGTTTGCTGCGTTTGCCGGGCGTTGGTCCGCCCACTCGGGCCTGCTGCTGTGGCTGCTGTGCGTTTTGGCCAAGCTTAATCTCGGCCAGCGGACGCTTGCGCGGCAGCGCTGCGGATGAGGCCATCGTGGCGCTCTGCACGGCGCCGAGCATGCCGAAGTCCTTGATCTTGCGTATGATCGTGTTCTGATTGTTGATGTGCTGCTGCAGCGCATTGGCGCCGCTCTCGCTGAGCACGTTGTGCACGGTGATCTTGTGGAAGGCCTTGCTGTGCGCCCCATTGCCACCCAGCGGCGTGACCGCCGGCTTGTTGTTCTCCTTGCTGCAGGCGGTCGGCGGCGGCGGCGTCGAGCTGGGACTGTAGCTAAGTGCAGCCATGTCTGCGCAGTGCGTTGCTGTGGAGGATCACGGTGAGGATCACTGGATCACTGTGGGTATCACTTGGTCTGCTCTCTGGTCTGGTGTGGACTGGCTGTGGCTGCCTTTTGGTCGCTCTTTGGCTCTGCTGCTGTTTGCTGTTTTTGATGTGTGTAGGTCCTTACGGCTGGACAGCTGCTTGCGTTCTGTGTCGCGTGCCCGACAAAATGTCATGGGGCGTCGGCAGCGTCGCTAGAGTCGACGGCGGCGACGTCGACGCTGGCAGCGCAGCGGAAATGACTTCGTTGACTGCACGGTATACAAAAGGCCGCAGCAGTGGCAGAGAGCGAAAAAGAAAAAAAAAAAAAAAAAAAAAAATATAACGTATCCTGCGTATCCCTCGTATCCCTCGTGTATCCCTCTGCTGGCGTCGGCGCTGCCAGCGCCTGCGACTGCTGCTTATGTAAAACATAATGAAATGAAAACAACAAACGGCATTTATTTCACACACACACACACACGCACACTCGCACACACATGACTTTTCATCCCCTAGCGCTCGCACACACACACACACACTCGCACACCTCTCAGTCAGTTCGGCTTTTGGGAAAACTAACATCTGATCGCAGTCGCAGTCGCCGTCGCTGCTGCTGTTCCTGCTCCTGCATATATAACGTATGCCACGTATGCCTCGTATGCCTCATATACCCCGCTATAAGGGTGGTTTGCGCCGACCCAAGTTTGCGCCTTTACATAAGGCATAACGCGCCGTGTTTATATGCCGCCGCCCCTCGCCTATATAAACAGCTCGCATTATGTTATTAAGCTCCGATCTCGATCTCGATCTCGATCCCATGCCCTGCCATATGCCCCTCTCGCACACACCGCCTTAGAGTGAGCGAGTGCGCAATGGTCGGGCACATGGTTCCCACACAGGCGCATAGATCACCTTATGGTCGAGGCTTATGTACATACATAATTTATATACAGGCATGACATGTACCTATATGGCATGTTTATATGGCATGTTGGGAAAGTGCTAAGTGCTGAACCAAATATTTTTTTTCTGTCGCCTCACTCCCAGTTCTAGGCTTGGTAGTTTCCAGAAACTTCAGTTAATCTTGTACCAAGTTCCTTTCGATTTTCCCATAACGAAATTTCTCCCAGCTTTGCAGTACTTCTAGGCTGTTTTGTAAAAATTAGTTTTTTTTTAAAGATCTTTTATTCAAGAAACTAATTGTATTTTTCTTGAATTTTCTAACTTTATTTTTTTTAAACTTATTTATTTTTTCACTTAGTTCCTTTAGAGTTCCTTTTAGAGTATGGCACTTAGGCACCTTTATGCTTTTAATATCTGCTGAACTTTGATTTTTCTTACATTTCTTTTAGTTCCTGTGGTACCTCCAAAATTTCAATTATCTGGAAAATTGTTGGTATATTCTATTAGTTTCCCAACGATACCTTCAAATATTTTAGTCTTTTTTAATATAGACATCGCCTTGAGTTCATAGGCCTTACCAAGTATCCATTAAAAATCAATGATCTTTAGACAAACTCAGCTTAAAACAAGTAAGGAAAGCTACAGTCGAGCGCGCGCGACTGTAAGATACCATTTACCCTATTCGAAGAAATAATACAAAATAAAATAAATGGTATAAAAATAAAAAAAAAGCAATTTACATTAAGAAAAAAAGATCGCCCCGCGCCAGATTCGAACCCAAGAACTCTCACGAACTTTGTAACTTACGAGTCGGACCTCTAACCACTAGACCACACAAGTTTACGCCATGCGATCGGCAAATTAGGCTTTTATTGACGCGGGACCTCTACTGCGTCGATTTAACGTTTTGGTTAGGAATCGCTAGCGCCCATAACTTTGTATGGGGAATTCGAACTCCTATAACTTCTTTGTTATTAAAAAATAAAAATTGAAGAAAGCTACAGTCGAGTGCACTCGACAGTAAGTTATAATTTACCTTTGGCTGCTAAAAATAATTCTTAATATTATTATTTTATTCGAATTAATAACAACGCATCGCATATTTCCGAAATTAAATACACATGCATTGACGCTAATGGCACATGCCGACTGCACGCCGATTGTGCGTGCGCAGTCGGCGCAAGCATTGAAGCCGTGCCTCTGCTCCGTCTCTGCTGCTGTATGCAAAACTTCTCGCGCCTAGGAACAGACCATGTGCTTCAGTGATTTGTTGTGAGAGTTGTCAGCTCTATAACTAAATGTCCCCGGTTCGAATCCCAGCGCAGTCTTCTTTTTTTTGTATTGCTTAGAAAAAGTTTTTGTTTTTATTTTTTTTTTTTTTGCATAATATACTTTTCATATAGCGCAAAATTATTAAAAAAAAAAAAAATTGCCCAGCGCAGGATTCGAACCCGCGACCTCACGCATCAGAAACTTGCGAGCCAACCATCAAGACCACACACAGTTACGCAGTGCGATCGGCAAAAAAAAAAAAAAATTGCCCGTTGCTGGATTCGAACCCGCGACC
Organism: Zaprionus bogoriensis; assembly: GCA_035046045.1. NCBI lineage: Eukaryota > Metazoa > Arthropoda > Insecta > Diptera > Drosophilidae > Zaprionus > Zaprionus bogoriensis. The sequence goes on along the minus strand of JAWNOI010000106.1, from coordinate 558,752 downwards.
ACACGCACCAGAATCTTGCATGCAACCATCTAGACCACACACACTTACGCGGAGCGATCGGCAAATGAGACTTTTATTGATGCCGGCCTTCTGCTGCGTCAGTTCAACATTCTAGTTGGAATTCTAAGCGCCCACAACTTTATATGGGAGATTCAAACTCCTATAACTTCTTTGTTTATTGTCCGATCGGATTGAAATTTATAGGGTAGATCTGTACTATGGTAAGCTACAAGAGTGTTAAAAAAAATGTTTTGTTATTTCCCTACTTTTCTTAAAATTCAATAGTTTGGGGGCGGTGGGCGTGGCATCCAAAAGTTGAAAATCAAACATTCTTCGTAATGTTACCAGGCACCTTACTTTCAAATTTGGCGCTTCTAGCTTTTCTAGTGTTCTTTTAAACTATAAAAATGTGTTTTTTAGAGGCGGTGGGCGTGGCATCCAAAATTCTAAAATCCAACTTCTGCATAATGTTGCAAGACACCCTCCTACCAAATTTGGTGCGTTTATCTCTTTTCGTTATTGAATTATTTGGAAAAAATCGAAATACGCATTTATCGATTTGCGGAGGCGGTGGGTGTGGCACATCAAGTTTGAAATAAACTTCTTGTGTGTATTGAATACACGCACACTCCCACCAAGTCTGGTGCCTCTAGCTCTTTTAATAGCTGAGATCTGTGTGTTCATACAGACGGACAGACGGACAGACGGACAGACGGACAGACGGACAGACAGACGGACATGACCAAATCGACTCGGCTATTGATGCTGATCAAGAATATATATACTTTGTATGGTCTGCCACGCCTCCTTCTGCCTGTTACATACATTTGCACAAAGTTAATATACCATTTTTTACCCATTTTCAATGGGTAAATGGTATAAAAAAATATATCTAAGGAGCTAAAGTTTTCCTAAAAAAATATTTACTTTTTTTATTGACAGCTCATTAATTTTTCTGTTTTTAAGAATCTCTTTTTCATAGATTCTATTAGCCTACATTCAGGAGCAAAGCTTTATACCCTGATTTTCCCATTTAACGATCATCAAAGGATCACATAAGTTTCTATTGCGATCACTTCCATCACTTCCATACTTTAATTGCAGTCTCATCACGTTAGTCGAACTTCTTCCGCTTGCTTGGACCTGTCTCTATGGATTTGTCTCTTCCATCATCGTTCGCTCGATTGAGCTTGAGAGATCGCTGCTTCGCATTGGGCTGCTTTATGTAACGCTGTTATCCCATTATCGGGGCTCGAGTGCTTGAAAAACCTTTTACAGTTCGCTCCCATTGACGATGTCAATGCAATCTAACTTTTCCACTTAATCATCGTGAATGATGCGACATTGTTGCGTTTTGGGAAATGCCTCGTGAGATTTTCGCGCTTGTCGCTCTTTCGCTCTCTTCCGAAATTGGCCTTCTCGCTTTAGATTCTTTCCCGGGGCCGGGGCAGGGGTGTGTATGCCCATAATTCTTAATCATGGCACATTTGTCTTGCTGTCTCCGTGTTGTTGTGCAAAATCATTTGCCAATTGTTGAGCTAATTAAACGGAAACCGTAGAAGAAAATCCCAAGCGAACAGATTCTCAGCTCGAAAGTTTCACCGACAATTTGTTTGGTCATAAATTCTAATCAAAATCGACAAGATGCCGTATTTAGCGCTGGGAAATAGACTGTTGCTCCAGGCAATTAGGGTGCTCGGTGCTGTATGGTGGGAAAACAATATTCCCAGAGATGTCTACGAGGAAGCTCTGAAACAAGTTTCAAGAAGTTTCGGCAACGCAACGTTACAGTAAGCTTGGTGTTCGCTTCTGTTTCTGCTTTATTTACTTGAAGTCTGCCAGGTAGTTGAACATAGACCTGAACTACGCAGGGTATACCCGCTGTGTGTGCGTGTGTGTATGTGTGTGTACTTGCTGCACAATTTATAAACTTGAGTTCACTTGAAAAGTTCAAGGAAACGAAAGTCTACGAAGCGGCAGTTGAGGAGGAGGTGGAGTAGGGGGAAGCACTAAGGACTACCGGTTTCGGTTGGGCCCTGCTTTAAGGTCCTTTTCCACAAAGGAGTCAAAAATGCTGTGTGCGTTTGCGAGCGTGTGTGTTCCTTTTTTCTGATCCCGTTTCGCTTTTGTTTGTCGTCGACGACGACGGCGACAAGGCTTTGACTTGGTTCCGTCCCACTTTGCCGTCGTCGTCAAGAAGCAGACACGCCCTGGCAGGATCGCGTGTTCTCTCCCGTCTTCCCCCTCAAGACAGAGGACCTTTTGCTCGTTGCTCCTTGTGCTCTATGCGAGTCAAGTAAATTATAATAAATAATAATAATATATAAATAAATAAATAACCATTTCGAAGATCGTCTGCATTGTCGAGCAACCCCTTTTTCGGCAAAATTCATGCTGCTATCGCAGGGTTGAAATCTCATTAATGCGCTGTCAAGTTGGGCGATTATTATAAGCATTATAATTATTATTATATGCGCGCACCACTAGCTCAGTCGGCAGGGTATGTTAGAGTAAGGTGAGAGAATTGTCCGATTTTATTTTGATATAACTTCTGAGTCTGCAGAGTTAAAGCTCTGATCTTGACTGGCAATGGGTTTCAACATTTATAGAGCATGTATACTAAATTTCATGGCGATCGGTAGAGAAGTACATGAGTTATTACGAGCTACAGGGTATCTGCTTGTCCATGCCCCACGTTATTGGATCACTCATGCTTCAAATTGCAGTTTTTAGTTTCTCTTGCGGCAAAGGGAGCAGGGACTCATCATGCATATGTGTGTCGTACAATAAATAACTCAGATTTGCTTGTGGTCGACAACCCTTAAAAGGCGCACGAATTTCGTTTAGTTCGAAAAAACAGTATGATTAAAAAAAAACCAAATCTTTATAAGTTTTTTCCGTGTTGTATGTGTGTATGTGTGTGTGTGGTTGTTGTTTAACTTTATCTTCGCCTTTCTTCATCTCGAATTTGATCCCATTTCAACTTTCGTTGCGAGGCGCACATCCTGTGCAGGATCCTCTTCATTATTTTGACTTTCATCTCGGCGACTGGGAAAATATGAGAAAATACAACAATTTGTGCAAACACTGAGAGCAACTATAATGGGCATGGGATTTTGTTTTCTGGGTTGGGATTTATTTGCATTCGCCGAGAGCATCGATTTCACTGGGAATGGGAAAGTAGCTGAGAACTCAAAGAATGAGTAAACCATGAATGAATCGATGGAGAGTGAAATTGGAAAAACGGTAGACCCTGGAAGTCGAAGTGAAAGCAGACATCCTTTTGCTGTCGCAGCCATCAGCTCGCACTCCTTGCCCGTAAATCAATCAGGCATTTTTCACTTTTTCTCTCGATATTCCCCACTTTTTCCTCTTGCCATAAAATTAGCTTTACGAGCTCGAGCTCGAGTTCGAGTTCGTGTAATCCGATCGACTGATGAAATATAAAGTGAGCACGTCGGTAGCCACCATCCGAGTGCTACTTGTCGTCGACTCAAGTGCCCCCCGGTACGCGTATGTATGTGCATGTATGTCCTTTCGCCTCCCGTTGGCATCTGTGCCCAGTTGCGCGCACATAAATTGACTTCTCTCTCTCTCTATGCGACTCTACTTGCCGCACATCTGAGTACATACTGTGATTGTGAATGGCAGAGTGTATGCGAGTGTAGGAAACTTAAGCGGAAATCCCTCGTGGAGCACCAAGGCTTGAGCCGAGCTGTACCCATAAGTCTTTGACGAACGAGGCATGTGAAAAGCCCTTGGGGGTCGTAGCAAGCATATGTCAAGTGGAAGCGTCGGGAGTGGATCACAGCAATGAAGGGGAACAGGAAGGAGCGCTGAATGAAGTCACTTCTATTACTCATTACGAATTTCTAGTGTGATCCGTAGGGGAGGTACAGTACAGCGGCGCTTTTTGCGCAGCTTTAATGTGCTTTTGTAGTGCTAAAGCGATAGCTATGCGTTTGTCGATTTTTTTCTGTACAAATCTAACAAGTTATTAACTTGGTATAAATTTTATAATATGCAAAAGTATTAAAGAGCATAAATGATCAACTAGAAAATAGTTATACTCAAAAAGCTTTTAAAATTTTCAAATATTAGTGCAAATTTTGTTTGTAGGTTCACTCCCTGAGCATTCTGCTCAAAAAGCTTCTAAAATATTCGAATATGAGATCAACTTTTGGTTATAAGCCCACTTTCTGAGTAATGACAAAGCAGTACTTGCTACTTAGCCTTTTTATAGCATTTACCCATTGAAAATTGCTAAAAATGGTGTATTAACTTTGTGAAAATGTGTGTAATAGGCGGAAGTAGGCATGGCAGACCATACAAAGTATATATATTCTTGATTAGTATCATTTGGTCGTGTCTGCATATACAAAGCTTTAAGCAACTTGTAAAGCTGCTCAAAGTGCGCTTAGATATCCTCAAAAAGCTTTATGTAAAGCGTTTGCCTATACTGCGACTAGAATATATACCATACAATATAAGTGTACGAATATAATTTATATGTGTTCTATAATTTTTGTAAGGCTTTTGACTTTATTGTGAAAATACTACTAGAATGTATACCATAATATATTAATATAATAAATTATATAATAATTTATATAATCTGTGCTATGCCACAAGCTTTATTGTCTAACGTGTAGAGCTTTTTCAAAGAGCTTCCGCTTCGTTGGGTTAATGTAAAGTCTTGCTAGATTAATACTTTTATTGGCAATGCATTTCAAGCTCTATAGCTTTGCATATCATTGCGATCTTCAAGCCGTAATTGCTCTATGCGGCATGCGCCGAAAGTGTGCGTTCGAGCGGAAGAGTCGAGAATGCGTCCAGTTCGCCAGGATCACAGCGCGAACAATGGAACTCGAGTGAAAAGCAACGATTGCAATTGAAATTGAAATTTTCCAGCGCTAATGGAACGCAAAGGGAGTGGTGTGTGTGTTGTGGTGTGGGGTGTGCTGCAGGGTGTGGTGCCGGGTGTGGTGCGGGACAGTGCGCACGTGCGCGCAGTATATGCAAAGGAATTGTGGCTACTACCTGGCACTAGAAACCTCGGAATGCGACTGCGACTGCGACTGCGGCTGGGACTGGGCGTTGGGGGTAGGTCGATCGCAGCGATAATAAATTACCCTGCCGCTCCCCCTCTCTAGCGCTGTCTATCTATATCTTTCCTGGCCTGGCAAATGAATCTATAGCTTTTGGGCGCAAAAAGCATTGCATTTCGCTGCAGGACACGCTGGCGACCGGTTTTCAAAACTAACAACAACAATGAGAAGAGCCGAGCGACCGGTATTGGGACCCCTCCACTGACCTGGTCGCTGCCTCGGTCGCTGCCGCTGCCGCTGCCGCTGCCTCTGCCCGGCTAATGCCCATTGTTGGCATGTCCCGTGCCAGTGGCCGTGCAGCCAGGATCGTCATCATCATCCTCATCCGCGAAAAACATCTGCTCCTGCTGCAATCGCTCAAAGTGCCTCGTCCTGGCAATCAAACTATCAGCAAATGGTACGTGCAACCCCTATTGGAGTTTTATGTTGCCTTTCCCTGTTGCTGCTGCTGCTGCTGTTGTTGTTGCTGTTGCTGTTGTTGTTGCTGCTGCTGTGGCATTTTGTCAACAACAAATGTCCACCTTTGGGTTCTTTGTGCGCCGCTTTGGAGTGTGCGTGAGCGCGCGCGCGCGCCGTCGCTGTCGTCCTACGCTCGACACATGAAGTTCCAACAGGATTAGTGAGGTTATGTCCAAGTATGTGTGTGCGAGAGAGAGAGAGAGCACATGCATTAGTGCTACTCTCAGGCTCGCGCTTTTCTGCGCCTTGCGCTACAGCGTGTGTGGCATATTGATTTATTTACAGCGTTTAATTGACTGTGCATAATATTGGAAATTTTTTTGTTTTTTTTTTTGTAGCAAAATCAATCGAAATTGTGTGTATATATAAGCGCAACTACACTATTCTATCTACACTTTGGCATTTGTCTTTTATCAATTTGATAGACACTCACATGCTGCTTTTTTCTTTTTGTTTCCTTTTATAAATTTCTCTAATTTTCTCCATTTATTAATACTTTCATGAATCTTAGTTTTCTTTGCTGTCTCTCTTTTTGCTTATTCGCTCGAATTTTTTTTTTTATTTTTTTTTTATTTTTTGCCTTATTCTTATTCATATTCCGTCCATATTTCAGTGTGTTACTCCAGCTTAGTTTATTTATTTCTATGTTTTACTTCTCTCTATGTGTCTAGTTTCTCTATGTTTCTTAATATTTAAAATTTGTGTATATTTTTCTATTCATCTCTATCTATCTATATAAATTAGCTGTACTTTAGATCTTTACCATATATTTAACAATTCTGCTCTTTATCTCTTTATTTCTGTCTGTCTTTGTCCGTCTTACTTTCTTTTCTGCATTAGTTTCTCTCTGTCTTACTTTCTGAATGACTTACAAATTTAAAATTATTAAATTCTACTTTTTCTATTTCTCTTTTGATTTTTACACATTTCTCTCTTTCGGTGTACTTCAAAATATTTCTTAATGCTTTTCGCTTTTTTTCATAACTTCTGGCTTAATTTTTTTTAACCCATTCGTATTTTTTCTTGTATTTTGTTATATGGCTAAAACATCACGTTTCAACTTATAACTTATGGGTGTGCGTAGCGCATACAAATGTATCTATAGCGCAAGGCCATCATTTTCCATCCTCTCGCCATTCCACCCCAAATGTGTACTTCCCAGCGAATACTTGCACACACAATGCCATCACGTACGAGTATGGGCCGAGAGGGTGACGGCGCAGGCGCAACAACTGTCAAAGGGTGGGCGAGCAGGGGGTAGCCATAGCCCGTGAGAGAAAGAGAGGGAGAGAAAGACAGAGCGAGCGAGAGAGAAAAACGAACAATGCGCCAAATTAATACGCGAACAATTGTGAGTGCAGCGAAATCTATTTGAATAACCGATTAGATCGAAAGAGCTTTTATATGGTAGCAGTACGGCAGAGGGAAGGGTTCGCGGTGTTGCGCGCACGCGCAAAAGGGTCCTTTCATTAAGGGATTTAATCAGCGACAGGCAGCAACAGCGTGTGGAAATTATGCAAATAGTGCACAAAGGACAGCGGCCGGTAATTAAAATGAAACTTCAACCGGGGAGGACGCGAGGGGATAAAAACTACGGAATTTTGAAATTAAATAACCGAAAAAGCAGGATTTGAATTACCTACAATATTCGACAGTACGAATACCCTGAGAAAGAGTAGCATTTTGTTTTCTTTTTTTTTTTTTTTTGGTTAATATGTCGTTATAATCCTTGAGAATTAGGTAGCATTCAATTATTACAAAAGTCTCCTTTCAGACCCTGAGTATTAGCTGGGGATTAGTTGTAATATATTTTTATCAGTTTCACATCAGTTGAATTTGGAAAAAAAGGTTATTCTTGTTCATTTTTTTTTTATTCTGAAAATTTACATAAAGAAAGATGTTGAAAGTAAATTTCTGTCCATGTTCAAAGAAATTTCTGCTAAACAACAGAAGTTCCATAGAAAAATGTTTGCCTCATTGACAGCCATATGATATGCTTAAACGAAATTTGGTCAAGTCATATATGATTGCACTAAAAAGGTTTTTGTAAGCTGAAAAACTGATTTTATGGAATTTTTTCTATGTACTATAACTGTGATATCATGCTGATTTAGCATATACTACAGCGCTGCCAAATTTCAGCTTTATAGCTCGGCTGCGAGATCAGTTCGCTCAGCCAGTTCCGTGCAATTAACTTTATGGGGTTGAATGGCGATGGGTGCGTTACACAGTCGCCGACAAAATTATAATACCCGTTGTAAAACTGAATGAAATTCCAGCTAAAAAAAAATAAAAAGCGAAAACCAGAGGGTTATGGAAAAAATCAACCACTTTAATTTGTAGAATGAAATGACCTTGCTGCAAAGTCGCAACCCAGACCGAGTCGGAGCTATAGCTCTATAGCGCTATAGCTGGACGATGGACCGTTGCTTACATATTAATGAGCCGCGTGTGGCAAAGGGACACACACAGACAGACAGACAGACATACGCACGCACGCACACAGAAATGAAATCAATGACTTTGCCCGCTGTCCGCGTGTCCCCTATCACCTAGCACCTTTACACGCTGCCTCGGCTATACCCTGTGCTGCGTACCCAGTGCCCTGTGCCCCGTGCCCCTACCCCTGTCTGTAGCCACTGTAACCCCTGCCCCTGCCACTGTGCGCACGCGCGTTTTGAAGTCGCGCCGCTGCAGGTGTTGAATGAACTGGTTGCGTTACGCCTTATATATCATCTAGCCATGCAGGATGCCAGCGCGTAGCCGGCGTCCCCAAATGGACATCAGGACTTGGCAGCACTACCACCGGCACCACCACCAGGACGGTGGCACTCGATTCGATGCGACGCGATGCGACGCGATGCGATTCGACGCAGTTCAACTCGCGCGTTTTTAGCAAAATTTTACATGTTGCTTTTGGGCTTAAGGGATGATGAAAGTATCGAAGGGATTGGATCGTAGAGCGGGGCAGCGGGGAAATGTTTCGCGTTGATGGATCTTAATTAGTGCACGCAGCTCCGATTCCATTCACGAGATCCGATCACTTGAATTTCGTGTGCTACATTTGACTCCGAATTCCGTAAAAGTATTTGGGCTCAAGAGAAACAGGTCTATTATATAGGGAAAACTCCATAATAATTTCTTTAGATCGATAAAAAGGAATTTTTCGAAAATTCTGCTATAGTAAAAGAACAGATTTAGGATCGAGATCTTTATAGCTTGGTGTATATTATTATATATGGAATAAAAGCAATGCTTATAATCGGAATACAGATCGCTTTATAGCCATACAAACTGATTTGATTAACAACAATATCGATCACCATCTTGCAGCTCTTTTCCTGATCAAACTAGCTTGTATAGATCAGTGATTCATCTTTCCCTGCTCTAGAAATATTGCTAAATAGCTGAGTTGTACTTTAAATCCTTCTTCATTCCCTACGCTTTACAATTCGCGCATGAGAAAATCCTACCTACACTCAATTCCCCACGTTATTGATCTCTATGAGTGCTTAGTTGCCGTTGTGCGCCCACAAACCGTTTCCGAACTCTTTTTCGCGTTATTGTTAATGATCGCAGGGCGAAAGGCGATTTGTAGCCATTGCTCTTCCTCCTTTGCCATCTCCAACTCATTCATTCAATGCTCTTTAACTTCGCTTTGATTCAGTGATTTCTGTGTCAAGCGTTGATTTCCTGCTTACTTATGATAACGAAGATGATGACGATCGAATGACGATCAGTTTAGCTGGATGATGATGAGGATGATGATGGGTTGGTAATGATGATATTTTTTCTTTTGTAGAAAATACATTTGGCGTAATTACCGCAACCCGTTCCCTTTCTGCCTTTTCTGCTTCTCTGTATGCCTTTCGTTATTCGTGGAAGCCACGCTTCATTGCATCCTTGAGAATTGGCAAAAGGCGCGGAGCGAGAGGGACGAGAGCGGGTCTGATGGATGGAAAATGTTTACGGGCCGCTGCATTTAGCCGATGCGGTTAGGAGCGGCAGCTCCTGTTACTCCTCTCTGCACTCGCATTAGGATTTAAATGCACTTGAATGATCGCTTGAGCGATCGGGCCGAGCCGAATGCGTCAAAAGTGAATTGTAGCTCGAGGATTAGATGCTACTGAAGTATGCCGCAGGATCGAGACGATCGAGAAGACGACGCCGACTACTTGCTGTCGCCAGTTTGGTCTCGTGTAGTGTCGCATGCCGTACTCGGCGTACTCTACAGGACACTTGAGAGACTTGGGCCCAGGACAATTAACCTCTAATCGCTGTTGTAGCACTTCGGCCTGCTCTGTGTGTGCCTTGTTCGGCCAGATAAGATATAGATACTACTACTACCACTACTACTAACTTGGCCCTGTCGCTCTAACAACCTGCACACGACAAATTATGGCCCTTGCGATAAGATACTGCAGCTAGGTTCAGCTGGAGCAGCGGCAGCTCTGGCAGCTGCTCTTCGTACTGTTTGCTCCCGTTTTATGATTAATCATAAGTTGTCTGAGGGATTCCTATTCTTGGCAATTTCATGGAATCTCATTGCTCCATTGACGACGACAGACAGTAGTAGTCTTCGCATTCTCTCTCTCAGCCACTGTTTGATTAAATGATTTGTGCATTTAGTTTATGCTTCTTCGCCCGTTTTCCCGTTTTCCCGTTTTTCCTGTCTTTTCTCGTCTTTGTGACGAACAATCAACTGACCAGGCTCGGGCCCCCTTCTCTGTAATATCAGTGGCAAAATAGGATCTGTGAATGGACTCACTCCCTGAACTGGACCCGAACTGGGCCTCTGCTCTATTCATTGGCGTGCTGCAATGTTTACCCAAAACATGCCCTCGCCAAACAAAACAGGACAAACGCCCCGTTTTTCTCGTTTTATTTTTATTATCATCCATGTTCCATGTTCCTTTCATTATTTTCGATATATTTTTGCACTTGTTTGTATTTTTGCTCAATTAAAAAAGTTCCCTCAGGTTTTCCTTTAATTTTTCTTTCACTCCTCCGTCCCGAGTTTTCTCAGGTTTTGCCATTGTTGTCGATCCGTGATTTTTGCTTTTTCTCATTGTGACTCCTTGGGTTACCTTTGGGATTGCTCAATGTGCCCACATGCTGTGCGTTTGTTTACTAGAGGTTTGGGTGTGTGCGTGTGTGTGGGTATACGAATATTGTGGAAAAAATGCATTGCATTGAGGTGGTGCAACAATTTCTTGGCTCCTCGCCATTCTCCTTGGCATTCTTTCGCATTTTCCACGGAAATTACGAAAAGTATTTAACAAAAATCAACTAGATAGCAAGGTATTTATACGATTTGCACGATCGTCTTTTCATGCGATTGTTTATTTGACAGTTGGGGACTCTTCGGAGATGGATGTAGGTTGTTCCCTGCAAGGGCAACCCTATTCGGTAGTGTACTCAGCGAATTATATAAGCTAAGCTGTATTAGAGGGTGTCACATATAAATTTATTACATATAGCGAAGATCTATAGTACATATATTTATTTTAGCTAACTATTATAGTTTGGGTACTTGCGCTACCCTACAGTACGGTCGTTAAAAAAGCAGTAATATCCAATTTCATTTAGCTTATAATTTTAATGGGATAAGCAGTTTTAAACTGTCTTAAATTTTGTGTAGACGACATCTTTCAGGTGCCACCCTCTGGTATTGCAGATTTTTTTTATAAAATTCGCTTTGCCATGAAAGTTTTAATATACCATATAAAGGCTTTTCTAGGTTGTACCTATGGTAGTGCTATAAATTGACTATCAGAAGCTAAATCTCTGGTACGGTTGCAACAAAAAATGAGAAGGTGCTTACTACAAATTACAAAAGTCATCTAGAAGATGGGATAAGCAATTTTAAACTGTCTTAAATTTTGTGTAGACGACATCTTTCAGGTGCCACCCTCTGGTATTGCAGATTTTTTTTATAAAATTCGCTTTGCCATGAAAGTTTTAATATACCATATAAAGGCTTTTCTAGGTTGTACCTATGGTAGTGCTATAAATTGACTATCAGAAGCTAAATCTCTGGTACGGTTGCAACAAAAAATGAGAAGGTGCTTACTACAAATTACAAAAGTCATCTAGAAGAGTTGAGTATTTTACTTATAATTTAAATACCAAGCAGGCTTTACCTTCCACTGCTATGGTATGATTGGCTGTACTGGTCTTTCAGAAATATATAAATCGATAAAGCTATAACTGAAGACTAAGGCAAGCTTAACATTTCGTTCGTTTTATTTTCGATATGTATTTTTAGGCTTTAGTTTATCTTTGCTACCGAAGAAGGTGCTTACAAAGCTATAACTAAAGAGTAGAGCAAACTTAACATTTCGTTCCTTTCAGTTTCGATATGTATTTTTAGGCTTTATTTGATCTTTGCTACCGAAGAAGGTGCTTATTTTTCTTTTTGCTACTGCCCTAGGCTATGGGGTACTGCTTTCTTTTGCTTCTGCTTGGTCCAATGTTTATGTATGTATTTATGGCACAGGGTGCCCCGCTGCCCGTACTAATCCTTTTTGTGCACACAGCCAAAACATTTTCTTAGCTGCGGCTCAAGACTATTGCGCAAATATGAAGTGTACGAGGATTCGCCAGGCAACAGACAGACAGAAGCAACAACAATCCAAACACAGTCGCCCCTCATCTACTACGTTCAGGCTGTGTCAATAAGATATATCACTGTGATGGCCATTGTTGGCCCGTGCACATTGGCAGAAACCACAAAAATTGGTACAAAACGCTGTTGTTCCAGCTTCTGGGAATGTCTCACTGCTTAAACAGAGATCGAAGATTGTCTCTCACGTTCGGTCGCTTCTCTGGGAAATTCTGCCAATCGCTTGTTGTTGTGCGTGATGTTTGCCCAATGTTGCGATTTTGTATTTTCAATTTTAGCACACAGAATCTATATAGGTATATATAGATGCTGTTGCTTGTGCAATTCGATTGTGGCCATCTATGATGTTCCAGGAATTTTGTGAAAGGATTAAGCGTGTTGCGTGGACATGTAAAGGGTTCGCTAAGGCTAAACTGATGCAATCGTTGATGTACGGGGGTGGTGATGTATGACAGCTGTGCAGGTGAGAGGGGAAAACGAAGGGGAACTCAGCGAATCTGAATCGATAGATATGCATCTTCTTTAAGCATATAACCGTAGAAAATGGGTAACAAATTTAATGTTTACTGTGTGAAAATATATTATATGTAACTGCGAAAAGCAGGCGTCACAGCATATATTATATATCTATTATATAAAAATGAATCGCAAAATGTGTTGGTAAGCGCATAACTCAACAACGCCTTAACCAATTTGGCCAAATTTATTTTTAAATTGTTCGTTGAAGTTCAAGGTTTGTTATCACGGCGAGAAAAATTAGAATTATTGCTGGGAAAACCGTTAAAATGGCCATTTTCTTTTTCCCATACAAATTTTCCGGGCCACTTCAAGTAACCTTTCACGAACACGTCAAAGTAAAACACACCTAAACACATTATTTGTAATACATAAACAGTCTGCTTTTGCTCACCTAGCAGCAAGGTAGTACTTTAAGTCATATCAAAATTAAAAAAAAAAATGCCTGCCACCAAATCAACTGAGTTTGCTTTTTTCATGGATGGTTTTTTTATGGTTTTAAATTATAATTATTTCTGGATAAACCCTAAAAATAGCCATTCTTTTTTTCCCATACAAATTTTCCCGGCCACTTCAAGGAACCTTTGACGAACACGTCAAAGTAAAACACACCTATACTCAGTTTACATAATAAATAGTTAGTCTAATTTTGTTCACCGAGCAACAAGGAACTTTAATTTATTTTAAAATAAATAAAAGTACCTTGCTGCTTGGTGAACAAAAGTAAACTGTTTATGTATTACAAATAATGTGTTTAGATGTGTTATACTTTGACGTGTTCGTCAAAGGTACCTTGAAAATAAAAATAAACAAGAAGCGGGCAAAGTGTGACCCCCATTCGGGTCACATCTATAACTTCCCGATATGAGATGTATGTATGTGTAACGTCATACTACTTAAACTATTAGAGTTGACAAGAAATTACCATAACTAAAGTTGTGCTCTATATACAAGAAATACACACTTCATCTAAAATAACGTTTTTCCCCATTTTGCATAAGTAGGGACTTACGGCCGTTGAAATAATTCTACACGTAAGAAGTGAACCAATGAAATTAGCCCCACCATGGAGGTCGTAATCGGAGCGTTTCTGTACAGAATATAGCAGATTATAGTTTGGATGACATTTGTCCGGAACACGCAATGTTATCAACAATTGCAATTGTTTATACCGTTCTACTGCATAAAATATTAGAGTGACGAAAAAATGTATGTATATGAGAAAAGTTGCCCCCTTATGAAAATACGCATTTTATGTGAATTCCTTTTTTTCACAATTTCTATAATTAAGGAGGTATGACTGAATTAAGGAGCCAACGGGGTCACACACAATTTCATCTCACTAGTTGACTTTCTGATTTTCGGCAAGTTATTGTAATGGCCCTGATTTGACGAGCCAATGTCTGTGTGTGTGTGTGCACAGTGGTAAAAATTTTGAACTGAAGTTTCCGTATTTTGTACCGGACGTTTTATACAAGTGATATTTACACTGTATTTTTTTCAGTCAATATTGATAACCAAAATAACAAAAATATGTATGTGTGTGTGTGTGTGTATGTGTGTGCGAAATTTCTATCCTAGGCTTCTCATTAACGAATAGAATTATCATTTGTATGCAACTGAGACCTGATTAGGTTTTGACTAAAATGGATGATGGATACATATTATTATTAACAACTGCAATTATTTATAATGGTCAATTGCATAAACTATCAAAGTTTGCGAAAAATGTTCGTGGCAGGAGTTGTTCACGACATAAAAATACACATTTTATGTGCAACGACTTTCCTTCATAATTTGCATAGTTACGGAGATATCATTGGTCGAAAACTTAGATACAAACGAAAAGTTTTGCTTCTGTCCCCGACCGGGTCACACACACTTTCATCCCATTAGTCTACAATATGTTATAACACGTCGGATCGCCTGTAGTGAGATATGAACGCTCGACTCGCAGGATCGCGTAAGTGGGGCAAAACAATAACATTGAATTTTGCGATGCGGAAGTGGCCGAAACTCCTAATCGCCTATCCAAAGATATACAGTGGGGAGCAAAATTGAGTACATGTTTGCATATTTCACATTTCGGAGCGAATGATAAAGAAAACAGTAAAGCAAATGGAAAAAAAGTTTATTCTCTTTATTCAATATATAATTGACTATACATTAACGAGAAAAGATCAACGAAGAGGTGCACAAAGAAGAAAAGAAAACTTGAAAACAAAAACAACTCGTATGTACTCATTTATGCACCTTTGACATTTTAAACTTCTTATCTGCAGACAAGATCGTTAAATGGAATTTTTAGTAAAAAATTAATATTTCGTCCATAAACCTTTATTTTTTATGACGCTTTCAATACGGTCTGGCATACTCTCCACAAGGTTTTCCAAAATTTCTTTGGGTATACGGCGCCACTCCTCATGCACCCTTTCCCATAAATTTGCGAGGTTTGATGGAGCTGAATTATATTGTCCCAATCGTCTTTTGACTATTGACCACAAATTTTCGATTGGGTTTAGGTCAGGGCTTTGAGCCGGCCACTGCATCAACTGAAAATTTTGGTCCATTAGCCATTTCTGGACGACTTTTGCAGTGTGCTTCGGGTCTCCATCCTGCTGAAACACGATTTCAGCTTCGTTGTAAGCACTGCGATCAATAAATTCGGGAAGATGGTTCCTCAAAATACTTAGATATTGCTCTTTGTTCATAATCCCTTCTATTTTGTGCATTGGTCCAATGTTCCACCAGTTGAAACAGCTCCAAACCATTATATTGCCTCCACCATGCTTTACAGTCTGCTTAACGTGGTGTCGTTGGATTGTTTCACCGGGCCGGCGCCAGCAATATTGTTTTCCATCTGATTGGAATCTATTAAACTTTGTTTCATCTGACCAAATTACTCGCTTCCAGTCATCTATAGTCCAATTTCGGTGCTGTCTGGCAAAACATAAACGTGCCTTCACATTTTTGGCCGACAACGCAGGTTTATTTTTTTTTACTGCTGCAACATATCCAATTCTTTGAAGTGCTCTTCGAGCTGTCCATCGACTTACATCTTTATTTATCTCTAAAGAAGCCCCCTTAGGCGTTAAGAACTTGTCCTTTCTCATATTAGCCATAATATGACGAGCATCCGCATCGTTTAAAAGTCGAGGACGGCCTCTGAGAGGGGATTCAACCGAAACTTTGCGTCTTTTTTGGACACGTATGACCACCGACTGACTTATTCCGAGTTTACTGGATATTATCCGGGACGAACATCCTTTCTCGGTAAGACCTATTATCGAATTTTCCACGTCCTGACTCAATTTACGCATAATTTTGAAATAATAATAAAAATTGCTCTTCACTTTCAATGTAACCACGTTGACACTTTAAATCATAATAAGCACATTACAATAAGTCTAAGAAACAAAGCAAAAGCAATAAGATGACAATTAACGGTAAATTTTTGATTCTTTTGCAGATAAGAAGTTTAAAATGTCAAAGGTGCATAAATGAGTACATACGAGTTGTTTTTGTTTTCAAGTTTTCTTTTCTTCTTTGTGCACCTCTTCGTTGATCTTTTCTCGTTAATGTATAGTCAATTATATATTGAATAAAGAGAATAAACTTTTTTTCCATTTGCTTTACTGTTTTCTTTATCATTCGCTCCGAAATGTGAAATATGCAAACATGTACTCAATTTTGCTCCCCACTGTAAGTGTGAAAAGGGAATCAAGGGGGAGGGGATCGCCTGTGATCAACCGGCGTGATTTTCTTTGAATTATTATCACGTAAATTCCTTACGGATTCCATCAGCAGTTACAAGCCGATTAGTGTGAGAAAAGCGTGAGCAGTGGTGAGTATAATAAATGGGAATATTGATTGTTCAGTGATATTGTTCATGATATCGTTCTTGATAGTGTTATTAATAAACTAATGGAAAATTGTGTATCAGCATTGCAGATCAAACAAAATATGTCGAAAGAATACGATGGTGAGTTATAGTTGAATAACATGATAATTTCGAAGACATTGATTGATGTTGAATTATATTATTACTGTTATCAAAAACTAAAAAAGTGAAACGAATATTTGGCTTCAAAAATATAAAATCTTAGTATAGGTGTTCATGAGTGTGTGTATGTGCGTGTGCGTGTAGACGTGTAGGTAGGTTTGTGCGCGCGCGCATGTGAGTGTCTGTGTGCGTCTCGTTAAGGGTTGAGAATTTTGAAAAATATCATATTACCTTTTTTGTAGAGAATTTAATTTCGGCTCGAAAAGTTTCTTACGACTTTCTTCAAAACCCCGTCGTTTACGAGATAGAGCCGAAAAAAGCAAAAAATACCCAAAAAATCGTGCTTTTTGGCGAATTATTAAAAAACTATAACATATAACCCTCTTAAACTCCTTTCAGACCTAGATGGCGGTGAAACGAATCTTTCAAAAAAAAAAAAGTTCAAATCGGTTCAGTAGTTTATGAGAAACCGCTGACACAAAAAAATCTCACATACGAACATACGCACATACACACACACACACACACACACACACACACACAGAACCCTCATTGAAAATGGGTCAGGGGGATGTGAAACGTCGAGAAACGTGAAAATTTCAAGGATCTGACACTCTTCAAAATCGGGGTCGTTACAATAACTTCCCTAGATCGGGAAGTTAATAAATAAAATATTATAAGCAATAAATTTGATTATAAAATCTTTTAAAAAAATTATCAAAAATTTATTTTCAAAAATGTTATATACGGGAGAGGGATTGGGAGAGGGATTGGGAAAAGTATTGGGAGATAGACTGGCAAAGCGACTGGGAGAGCGACTGGGAGGACTGGGAGAGGGACTGGGAGAAGAACTTTGAGAGCGACTGGGAGAGGGACTGGGAGTGCGACTGGGAAAAGAATTCGGAGAAATACTGGGAGAGGGAGAAGGATTGGGAGAAGGACTGGGAGAGCAACTGGGAGAGCGACTGGGAGAGCGACTGGGAGAGCGACTGGGAGAGCGACTGGGAGAGGGACTGGGAGAAGGATTGGGAGAGGGATTGGGAGAAGGATTGGGAGAAGGATTGGGAGAGGGACTGGGAGAGGGACTGGGAGAGCGACTGGGAAAAGAATTGGGAGAGGGACTGGGGAGAGGAACTGGGGAGAGCGACTGTAAGAGCGACTGGGGGAGGGACTGGGAAAGGGACTAGAAGAGGGACTGGGAGAACGACTGGGAGAAATATAGCCATCTGGTGGCGAAACGGAGTTCGTCGGGTTTGCTAGTTCATTATATATTCATGATCAGCATCAAAAGACGAGTCGATTTAGCCAACTCCGTCTGTTTGGAATGTCTATGCATTTATCTGAATGACCGTTTAATTCACAGCTATTACGAAAAATGTATGTATACCAAGTTTAAGATGAAGATGGCTAGATCGACCTTCCTATTGAGTGTAAAATTATTTAAAAAATCGAATAAACTTAAAATAAATTAACTTAAAAATCGATTAATATGCTCAGCTGATTTTACTTAAAGACTTCTTTTCTGAAATCCCTAGAAGGATTATTCCAATATAATCTATAACTTAGGATTGGCTCGCTTACTGCAGAACTCAAATTGTTTCGTTTTATTTAATCTCTGGCATCGTCTCTGGTCCCGCATTGTGCTCTTAAGAGCTCTACTTTTCGAATTGGCCTATAACTTCGGATTTGATAAACCCGAATAACTTAATACCCAATTCAAATAATTTCTTCATCTGCTTGCACTTTGCTCTAGTTGGTCGCGTGTTGCGCGACCTGGCGAGACACTTGAGACGCTGCGGGCCGCCGCCTTATCAGGGAGGCGGCTTGTAGTGGCCAGAAGTAAAATGCTCTCAGATGTTTCGCCGCCGGACAAGTGTCCTCTGTGCGACGTCTGCCGCGCGATCTTCGGCATGTTTGTTTATTTAACTGTGCACAAATTAGACGACAAGCCAAACGACTTTCTGGAGGACTCCGACTGTGTCGGGATTCGAGCTCGCACCATGCCTGCCCGCTTGCCTGCTCGTTCTATCTATGCCACTTGACCATTTGTTTTTTGGGACGCGCCTATTTAGATAAGAGTCTCAAGCCTTAATCCATGACGCTCGCTGGCTCGATCGCTGTCTCGCTGGCTCTCTGGCTCTCTGGCGCGATCCTCGAACGAGGATTGTCCGCGCAGCATGTTGCTGATTTGCCTCAGTTCTCTGCCGCATGTTGCAAACTTAATTCTCTGTCTTCCTCGTCTGTCTGGCTCGGACACGTCTGGCCCGACTGCCGACTGTATCTTGTGGGCTCATAAACATTTGGGCGCTCGCTGCGGCGTCCTAATTAAGTCATTTTGCCAGCTCGTTACTACCGGACGGTAGTAGCCTCCTTTCCTCAAGCAAGCAGCAAGCTGATGCTAGACACCGAAAAATCTTGAAATTCCACATAAATTCCGCGCCCACAAATCACTTTAATAATGGACTTGCACAACTCAGATATGCACTGAGCGAAAACTGTAGAGGGTGTAGTGAAATTATTAAATTGCAGGAATTGCATAGAATATGGAACACATCAATAGTACACACAACGAAATTAGACAATTCTGAGATAGATTTCAAAATTGTCTATAAATTTTCTTAGTTTTTGGTGCCAAAAATGATCTTAAGAACTATGAGATTTTTTGAGTTTTCATGTCGAATTTTTTAAGACTTTAGTTTCCCATACATTTTCTTAGTTTTTGGTTCTACGAACGATTTTAAGAGTACCATATTAGGTTGTTTTATTTTTCATGTCGAATAATTTAAGGTTTTAGTGTTTGAAAATAGCCAAGCTTATTAGCTTGTAGGAATAAAGATATTAGCTAGTTCATTTACAGGATTTATTGCGATATTTTCCAATTAGAAATTCAGAGAATTTTTAAAAGAGTTGAAAATAGTTTACATATTTTGAAACTTGGCTAAATTTTTTACCTTTTGATAATATTTAATATTATTTGAATATCTAGATTTTTTTTTGAACCAGATATCAATTCGCTTGCGCTTTGGTTCCTTCCTTACTTTTTCTTCGAGTGCATTTGCCAGTTGCTCGACATCGTTTGCGTTTGAAGCGCAGCGCTATCTGTCGCGACGTGGCGATAAACAGTGGCTCAATGCAGGATTGGTGGATCGGATGTTGCGGAGAGCTGTGGAGAAAAGAAGTGAATCGAAGAGTCGTGGAATCGGAAGGGATGCGACTAATGAAGGCAGGGCGTAAAGTGCTTGATTGGCATAGACCACACAGCGCCCAGAGCATTGACTTTGAGAAATTAATTTGATAGCAAGCCACACTCCAAACTCGGTGTGTGTGTGTGTGTCTGTGTGTGCGTATCTGACAGGTAGCGCTTAGTCTAAGGCAACTCCGACTCATTTTGGCCGCTGTCTTGTTAGGCTAATTGACTTCTTTGGCCAAAGGCCAGTGGCAAACTCTTCCCTGGACCACCTTGAGCGTGTTTATAAGTTGTTTGCCTCGGTGATGACAAGCCAAACAAGCGACCGCCGACTACCGCCAACGGACAACGGACAGCGCGGACTACGGACATCCTAAGAGCCGACAAATGGCAAGAGCGGCGCTTTAGCAGCTCAATTAATCAGCTTTAAAGGGTACTTAGGCTACAGGTGCCTGTGTGTGCTATAGGGTGTGGGAATTTCTCCAGCGATTCGGCGTTTTTCTGCCTCGTCTTTCGGTTTTGCAGGAACTAAACGCGCAACGCAATGCAATTTCAATTTCGATATGCTCAGAAACGGAAGAATGACGAATGAGAAGGAAATTTGATTTGCTAAGTTCAATTTATCATTATCATTTAAAATTACATTGTGGGAATGTTCTATCATCTTTGTGAATTTACTTGTTCTATGATCGTTGGTATGTTACGTGCGCTATAGTGAAGCGATTTGCAAGACACTTGAAGTACTCGCTATACAAAATATTAATTTATCTCTCTAAAAAATTTTATTAATATATGAAATCGATTTTAGCTAAATAATTCATGCTATAGCAAACCAAAAAAGCTGATGCCTAGATATGTTTTATCTGCCAGCAAAAGTGATCGCCATACAAAATTTCATCAAGATAACTCTCTTGAAAGTCGAGTTGCGTTAGTTGGTTGCAGAAAGAAGGAGTTCTATATTTGGGCATATTTTTTTCCCAGACCTATAGCAAAATAGTCTTGTTCTTCGGCGCACTTTACAACATTTCTCATAAAACGAGACTTATCAATCAATCTGAAAACGCCGATCGACAGAAATCTACAGCTAGTTGTAAATACACAGAAAAAAACCTCGATTGAAAGTATTTTTCAAAAATAATTTCAGCCGAAAACTGAAGTGAATTGCCTTGGGCTCGGGTCACACCCCTCCGCCCCGATCTCGTTTAGGGCCAAATAAACGATATATATTATTTTATAGTTGGGGCAGGCACATATCAATGTCAACATATCAATTTCATGTGTTTCATAGGAAATTGTCAACACAAACACAGAGCGAGAATGAAAACTAAGCGCAAACAAATCGAAATGAGATGAAAGCGAAATCGTATATGGGTCGATCTTGATATCGATCTACAGATGGGCTCTACGCTTCTGTCTCTGCCTCTGCTGCTCTGTTTCCCTGTCGTTTTGGCTACTGATTGCATAATAAAACGCCCACCAGCTCGCAGCAGGGGGAGCAGCATTTCGATAATAAATCAAATACGAGGCGCGAGTTAGCTGCCACCTAAGGCATGTCGCGTCTAGCATGTTTATGTCATGTTGCCAGTTATTGTTGCCCCTTTTGTAGTTGTTGTTGTTGTTGTTGCAGCACCTGCCTGAACGGTAGCATGGTACCTGCATTACCTGATCATCTCAGAGCTATCTCGAAGTGGACATCTATTTTTGGGTTAATTAGAAACCCGCGTTGGCTCATAAATTGACATAGCTCGCGTCTTCTGCTGCTTCCACAGCTCTCCGTATTCTTTCTACTCCTTTGCCGTCAAACTCAACTTGATTCTCCAATCCCTTTCTCTACTTGTTCCTGCAACTCCTACTGTCTACTCCCTCTGACTACGTTTTCTCTGTATTCCTTCTCTAGGTACACCATGTCGTTAATGTAGGACTCTTCCCTCTTTATGCTCACCGCAACTCCCCCTTTTTCTTTCCCCTTATCTATTTCTCTACTCTTTCTATAAGTTTCCCATTTCTTCTTCTCTTAGGTCTCTTTTCTCTGTCACTCTCTCTGCTCTCTTCTTCTCTCAACTATCTCTGTTCTCTCTCATTCTCTCTTTTTACAACTCTCACGCTCTAACTCCCCTAACTCTCTATTCCTCTATCTCTCTGTCTCTCTCTCTCTCTCTCTATCACTATCTATCTCTCTATTTCTCTATCTCTCTAACTTCTAGCTCTCTATCTCTATATTTCTCTATCTCTACATTTCTCTATCTCTCTTTCTCTATATTTCTATCTCTTTCCTTCTATCCTTCTATCTCTCTATCTCTCTATAAATATCTCTTTATCTCTCTAGCTCTCTGCCTTTATTATCTCTCTCCTTCTCTTCCCTCTCTCTTTCTGCTCTCTACTTTCCTTCTCTCTTTCTACTGTCTTTGTCGTCTGTCATTTTTGCTATTAGAAGCCTGAGAGAATAGAGAATAGATGGAATAGAAGTCCATTCTCTACTCTCTCTCTCTTTCTATCTCTACTCTCCCTTCTCCTCTCTCCACACAGAATTATCTTTTATCTACTCCTGCAACTGCTTCTCCTTTCTCTCTCTCTCTTTTCCTGCTACTCCTTCAAGCCTCTACTCTCTTCAAGACCCTCTACACCGTTTCTCACTGTTGCTCTTCTCTACATTCTTTCTCCCCCCACTCTCTCTCTCTTTTTTTTTTGTACTCACTCAGCGTGAGTCTCATGTAATGCCCGCGAGCATCATGAAAATATTTTGTAACATAAATTATAAATATTTCCATTGACAAAAGTTAACGAAATCATAGCGGAGGCAAGAGGTCAGAAGACGGGGTGACAGGGAGCTGGAGGAGAATGGAAAGGGACCGGGGAGGCGGCACTGGGCATCATTTGTGCTCCCCTTCGACTTGCTGCTGGCCTGCGGCTGCAGGCAAACGGTGAGTGTTGCACCTGCGATCCTGGCGCGTCGCATCCTGCAGTCGACGCAGGCAGCTGCTGCAGTTACAGGTGCGCGTGCGCAGGACGCCAAGTCAGTTACAAGAGACAGCGAGCGGGGAGAAGAGAAAGGGAGAGAGAGAGTGAGTGATAAAGGCAAGAAGCGAGTGAGTGAGAGGAAGGAGGCAGGCGTTGCTCCAAGCCTTAACTGCATTTTGGCATATGACCCCTCACTGATGACGTCACAGCAGCACACACCAATTTACACACACACACACTCAGACACACGCCAATGCAGTCGTCTTTATTATGAAACTTCCTGCCCCAAATGACGAGCGGAAATCACAAAAATGAGCTCGCTTTCCGGTCTTCAGCAGCAGCGGACAAAAGAAAGGGGAAATCTCGTTGCCAAATTGAAATGCAATAAAATTTACACTTGCAGCAGCAGCAGTGGCAGCAGCGGCAGCAACGGCAATTGCAGTCGAACTCTCGACTAGGCCCTGCATTTAAGTTAACAACATGTCAAATGGCAAATGGCAGCGGGCAGAAGCAACCAACAGCAGCAACAACAACAGCAGCAGCAGCAGACAATGCAACAAGTTGTTGTTAATAGCAAATCGTGTGCACCACACAAAGTTGTCGAGTTTGTTTTCGCTTGTTTTTGTGCATGCTTGAAATACTTTTTAAATTTTTGTCTTATTCTAAAGCTACACTAAACTACAGAGCTGCCGATTGCTACTTCAATGGGGTTACACTGCACTACAGGTAAAAAAATAAATGACTATAGATAAACGAATTTTATGCTTCAGTCTGCTTTTCTCTGAGGCATAACAGGTTTACACTACACTACAAGATAAGCGTTGTTCTATACGCAGCTTTAATTGCGACTTTCTTCCGCTTTACACTGCACTACATTAAACATTGCGTTATTCCTTGTCCATGTCCTTTTTTAAAACATTTTTTTTCCTTATTAAAACATAACTAGGCGTTTTAACAGGTCTACACTGCGCTACAAAATAAGCGTTGTTCTATACGCAGCTTTATTTTCGACTATCTTACGCTTTACAGTGCTACACTGCACTACATTTAACTTTTTCAGTTTTTTTGGATTTATTCTGCATTTAGCTATTTTTTTTCCTTGTATTTTTTAAAGCATTGCCACAAGCTAACACTATGCTACAAAGTAATAAAGGTTCAGCATAAAGAATAAACTGATTTTTTGCTATTATCTCCGTGTCTAGTTTTAATTCAGCTTCAAATTATTGAGTTAAGTGCCAGGAAGCTTAAGCTTTTGCTGAAAATAAAGTGTAGACATTTGTCGGCTGTAGGGCTAGCGCGATGCAGAGAGCCAGACAGATGAACAGACTGACAGACAGACATACAGAGCGATCTACGCTCGACATCGACATCGAAGTTGCGAGAGAGAAACGACGTTTTCCGTTAACATCAATCTTGAAGAGGAGAGAGTCTTGCAGGGAGAGAGCTTAGAGCGAGAGGGAAGCTACTATATAGGCATGACAGTGTACGAGTGTGCGAGTGTGTGTGTGAGCGTGTGTGTGTGTGTGTGTGTATGATAAACTGCAAGTCTAACTAAATGACCTGAGGACTATTGTGATATTTTATTGTATTAAATCGCATCCGACACACGACGAAGACGCTGCCGCCGCTGCTGCGAAAGATCGGACGTTCGGACGATCGGGGCGTATGAACGGACGAACGATCGAATCGAATCGAAGGAACGAGGCACACAGGAAGCGCCAACTTGCGCCAATCTTTAAGCGTGTTATTAGTGTTTCGGCATATTTATTTATTATCATTTGGCTAAACTTGATCGAAGCGAAAGAGTTTGCCACCGAGACAGAGATAGAGAGAGAGAGAGACACAGTGAGAGAGAGAGAGAGAGAGCAAGTGATCGTGACTGACAGAAAAGCAGCCGCAGAGAGGCTCAATCAACCTTTGATTACTTAACTTTTGCCTCCGCTGGGAGCAGCCCGATCAAATTGATGACATAACTCGCCCGAGAATTCTTCCGCTGATCGAGACTTTTTTCCTAATTGTGTGTGCGTTTTTTTTTTAATTTTTTTTTTTTTTTAATTTTTGGAATTTGCGAAATACGCGTAATTTCTACATTTAAAGTGCAAGTGCTGAACTCTTGAATTGGACTCGAGGGGATTTGTCGCTGTGTCCGTCCTTCGTCAGATCATTGACCGCTCACCTCAAGCGCAAGATCAAAAGATCTGAGAGAGAGAGAGAGAGGTAGCGAGTGGGAGGGCGGCGGAGAGAGAGAGAGACGGGAAGCAGTGCCTACCCCGAACCAAGATCAGAACAATTAGTTTAATTATGCCGAGAACACGGGCGCATTTTTTGGCATGAGGTGACAACGATGCGACATGCGATGATGAAGAGCTCGCCCAGTGCAGGCAGCTGCGGAACGTCTTCCGTTCGTAACCCCCTCTCGCTCCCTCTTTCTCTCTCTGTCGCTCTCTTAGTCTCTCCCGCTGCCGCTCGCTCTTTCTCTGGCCTGGCCCTTGGGGCAATTGGGTAATTTTAGCTGTGCAACTTGTTAGCACCGGGTCCCGCATGCGCGTTGCCTCATGCCGCATGCCGTATGCCGCATGTTGTCAGTTTGCCCGTTGACGTCGCAAGTCAAGCTCCTGCCAGCCCCCACGAAAGAGAGTCGAGAGCCGAGAGCCTCTACTCTTCTTTCCATATCATTAGTTGTAATTGATCCTGTGTGATCTTTTGATTTTGCGTCAACGCTGACGGTTTTTTCTTTCGCGTTCTTTTTTTTTCTTTTATTTTTTCTTTTTTTTTTTTTTGCTTATTTTTGCATACGGCGCGCGACTCGAAGCACGCTGTGGCGTGCTTCCTTCTAGACGGCACTGACAGTCCCGCCGCCCCGCTGTCCGGCCCCTGCTCATTAACATGATCATCAACGCTGTCGTATTTGCTTGGGCTCTGTGCCAGCAAATTAAAAACTCCAGTTCCAAGCCCACGTCTGCTGTCTCGCTCTCTCTCTCTCTCTCTCTGTCTCTCTGTCGCTCTGCGAAACCGAAACTGAAACTGGCTCCAGCTAGGGAGGCAGTTGCAGAGAGGGGGGAAGGGCATACCCAACTGGGTTCTGCTGGCCTGGTGGAGCCCCCATGCGCTCAGCTCTCAGCTGGCATTTATGCTGGTTGCCCGGTAATTGCCTGCGTCCTTTTGCCATCGTTTAAATAGCTACTGCGGGCGAATATTTAACTAACTAAGTGCTGTCAATACCTGCGGTATCCTCCTTCTCCCGTTACCCTTTCCGCTTACCGCACCTTCGTCTTACTGCTGTACTGCGTACAGCGCGGAGAGTCTGGCCGAAAAATAATGCACTTTCAATTTGCATTTGCAACATTTAAGCAGTTGGACACTCATTGGGTTGCCTGTTGTTAGATACCCTGTAAGTGCTGAAAGCGTGCAGTGGGGTAGTATAGTGTGGTGTGTGATTAAAAAACAAGACTTTCCCTTCTACATTAGGCATTGTTTTGACTGCTGTAATTCCCTATGTATAGCGCAATATCAATAGAATCATATTGTTAAGCTATCATAAAATAATTTAAAAATAGTTAAGCTTTATCTTAGTTGCTATGCACCAAAACATATTGCTTTAAAAATACTATCTACTCAATAACATCTACTATTGATTTCAATCGTTTTTTTTTTTTGCCTTAGTTCAATATTTTTACATTGATAGTTGAATAATTTACACATGTCTTCAGACTCATGCCTAAAATTTGGCATTACTGTAGCTATGGTAATTATTCACTTATTTTACAAATTTCATAACGATCGCACAGAAAGCATAAAAGTTATAAGAATTTTTAATAACTGCCCGTCTGTACAGCAATGCACCTTCCTTCAGCTCAGCGGAGTAGGGCATCTGCTCTGTCAGCTACTGCCCACTAGAGCATACTTGTATTCTGTTTCTGTTTTTGACAATAATGTTTTAATTTATGTGCTGCAAATTTTGGGCCGGCACAACCGGCATCATCTTATTGCCGATCGCGCTGGCCAAATGGTTCTTCGCCTTGAGGCGCATACTGTGGCTACAAGTGGCTCCGGTGCTGGACGCGATACGCCGCCCCCCCCTGGGGTGCATTGAGTGTCATTTAGTTAATGGGCCATAAATTGCAGCGATTGCTGTTTTTCTCATTTTGGGGGCTCGATCGGCAAATTAGACTGGAAAAATTGACAGACACAGATGGAGTCCATAATCGAATGTGACTGTTAGTGGGACTGAGCATAAAAGGGGCGGTCAGAGTGAAAGAAACCAAAAGAAGCGAGACACAAAGAGAGAAAGACGGAGAAGAACATTGTAAATTGAAATTCCATGCAATTCCATGGAATGCATATGTGATAAAATCTTCAGATCTTCAAGTGATCTTGGGTTTTCAATTTGAAGGCGTTTCTTTTTTTATACCTTCTGTCAAAATTATATAGAATGTGTATCAAAAGTAGAGGCACGATCATAAAGAATAAGTATTATATGTATTTAGAATAAGTAATATAATGGCCATACAATATACCATATACCATAATAATGAGCAGTATACATCATAAGTATCACGACATATAAGAAAAAAATTATATATATTCGTCTAATTATAGGTATATTTTTTAATATATATGTACAATCATTTTGTATAGCAGTTAGAAACTCCCTGTAGCCTCCAGTTTGATCCACTGGCAAATCCAGCTAAAAATCTTGCTGTTCGTGCAACTTGATTGAAGTTGAAGTCATCAGACGCCGTAACGGCCACACGGTAGCTGCGCCGGCTGCCACATGCAACAGGCTCTGGGGGGCAACTTGATGCTTTCCATGGAAAAATATGAAGGGCCCCGTCGAGCTGTGCTGATGGTGAATCTGAAGCGCCGTTAGGTCTGCCCGCCTGCCGTGCCGAGGGGGCGTACCAGAATCAAATAAACGAAACGGTACATTTGCAACGTACTGCGGCAAGTGGCAAGTGGCAAGTGGCAAAGCGGCGCCCGGCACGATGTGTGTTGTGGCTGGTGCGACCTATCGACAGGCGCATCGGTAAATTTGCGAATTTTTGCACTGTGTTGCAACACGCGCTCTGGCGGCTTAATACGAGTAATCGGGATTGAGTACTGCGGCAAGTGGCAACAGGCGAGTGGCAAATGGCAAGTGGCAATGTGATGAGTTGCCAAGCCGAAGCTGTGCCTGAGACGCTGCTGCTGATGATGACGACCAGCAGAAGGCTGATGCCGATGCCGATGCTGCCGCTGATGTTGATGGTGTTGATTGTGCGCCAGTCAAGTGTAAGCTGCACATTAGTCAAAAAAACCAAAGAAAAGCCACAAAGAAAAAAAAAAAGAGAGAGAGAGAGAGACAAAAGCGGAAAAAACGGAAAAAATACGAAAACAAGCGCAAAAAAATACCCAAGTTGCACTGAGAACTTAAGCCGCTTAAACGCAGCACAGCGTAGTGCAGCGCAGCGCAGCGAGGAGTCTCTCATGAATGAAAGCATACTGACTGGTCATACCTTGCCGCACTCCCATGCTCCTTACTACCAGCATACCTCGTGCACTCCCCTGGCCACTCTGCCTGGCGAAACTCGATTTGGCCAACAGGTCAGCGACGTCGTCGCCGATCGTAGTGATCGTCTAAAATGGAACTGGAATTTAAGCTCAGCATTTGTTCTGTCTGCCTGTCTGATGCCCTGTCTGGCTGTCCGTCTGTCAGTCTGTCTGCCTATCTGTTCAACTATAAGTTAAGGGTATGTGAACTTTTAGTTGAGCTTTGTTCAGCATTGCAGATTTCCGCTTTTAATTGGAGGTTTTAAAAAGCTGAGCATGAAGTTTGTGTATATGTTTTAATTGCTTAAAAAAATATTTTAATATTAAGCATATTATTTAATAGTAAGACTTCAAGTTAGACCAAACCATAGTACATAGTTACATAGTATTATATCAATCTAAAGTTATTCTTTTTTAATTATATATTATTAAACTTATATATTTTTATATAATTTGTTCTGTAAAGTATCGATTAGGGCAGACATTTTTTAGTGAGATTTCAGATTCATAGTATTGTATATAATTTTAGATTTCTTTCTTTAAATATTTCGGGGTATATATATTTTAATTTTCTCATTACACATATATAATATAATAATTAAATATCGCTATTTAATATTAAATTTTTTAGCTTTCTTTCTTTAGTAATTTGAGTGTATATAATTGTTTCATTATTAATATATATTTTATTTATACATATAGAGATTTTATGGATAGAATGTCGATGAGGCAGAAATATATTTATAGATTACAGATTCATAGTATACTTTTTTTTGTTTAGTTATTAATAGGTATATAGAATATGTTTTTATACTATGGTCTACAGAGTAACGACGCTTCGACTTCCGCTCAGCTGCTTTTCAGCTACCAATTTTAATTATGAACAGGCGGCAGCTCGCGACTTGCGACTCGCACTGCGATTTCGATTTCGATTCCGACTTTGACTTCAACTGCGAATCGCGTCGAAGCGCGCGGCGCGCGACTGCCTCTGACTGCGCTGGCCTGAGGTGGAGTCAGAGGAGACTGCCACGCTGCCCGCTGCCCGCAGCCCGCTGCTCGGTCTTAATCCACTTGTTCAAACGCTGTTGATATTCATATGCTTTGTCAGTTGATTCGCTAATATGACGTCTGATGTGGCTGCCGTTGCAGGTTGTGTGCTCGGTCCCGGGCGCTTTGGGTGCTGCGAAAATTTGCACTTTTGACTTGGGCGCACAAAACTTTTAATTTTCGCGGATGAGGCAAAAATAAATAAAGCTTGAATAATGGGCTAAGCTACCGCGACTCGAAGGACAGCAGCTGTAGGAAGAGGCAGCTACCGGTAGGATCAGGCCGTTGCTGGAGACCATCAGGCCATCAGGCAGAGCGCTAAAGTCACTCATTAAACACAATTTCGACGGGTCTCGTCGCTGCTCGCAACTGGCAACTGGCAGCATTTGCGCAACGCGCGCGCGTTTTGGGCAATTTGCCCAGCGCCTTTTTTTTGCGAAAAGTTGCGGTTGAGTTGGGGATTTTCGGGGGTGAACTTGCTGCTATCGGGATAAGGCTCAGCCTCAGTCCCAGTCCCAGTCCCAGTCTCAGGCCCATCCTTAGCCTGAGCAGAAGCTGGCGATGTATTTGATTTGTGCGCGATTTGATTTTGATTTTTATGCTGTGTTTATGTTGCACGTGTGGAGGAAGTTGGTGTTGCGCACTCATCAGCGATAATGATGGTCAATTACATACCGAACGGGAGGTAGATAGAGATAGAGAGAGCGACAGAGAGAGGGGGAAAGGGAGAAAGGGCTGCGCGCGCGCCTTTCACAAAGAAACTCTCGAAAATCTTAAGTTTTGAGTGTGGGCAGTCACAAAGGCCCTACAAACTCTTTGAAATGCACATGCTCGGTTCAAAATGTAACTTTTATACGATTCTAGACTATTAGAACCAAGTTATAAATAGTGCTATGTATCTGAAAATTTGCTTAGATACTTTCTATGACAGTAGAAGGAATATATTTCAGGTATAGTCCAATTTGCTTCGTACAGCTCTTAATATTTCATATTAACCGATCTGATCTCAGCTTTCAGTAATCATATAAAGATGAAATTTCGCCTAGGCAGTCTTTGCAGGAAATAATATTGAAAACTAGTCGAATAGCTTTGCCATTTCTCTGTATGCTCGATTTAATTCTATTTGAACTGAGCGTGTACTAAAGATATGCCGCTGAAACATGGTATAAAAAATTTATTTAATATATAATCTAGCTGAACTCAGCTCTCCTTTGAGCTGTGTTAATCAAATTTTTTTTTTTTCATTTTTCAAGAGTTTTTAGAATATATGTACATGAATATTGGAAGAATCGCATTGCTATATTATTAATATATATTCAATAAAACATATAGTCAATTACTTAGACGCTGACTACAAATATGAAATCAAATCGAGCGCTTTAAGAAGCTGTTGCTGTCGGTGCTACCTTCCAGGGTATTTCCACGTCGTTGATTGCGTTATATTGTATGTAGTTGCCGCATCCTCAACTCTTTCGCGATGCAGTTGTCAATGGGCCAATTGATATATGGTCGGCAGGTTCGTTTGTCGTCGTCTAATGCCGCATTACTTCATTAAGCGAACTCCGACTTTTAATTATGCGCAAGCGCATAAGAATTTTAATTTGAGTTGGAGCCAAACCAGTGCAGAATCTACTCAGCTCCTGCTCCTCATCGTTCTCTTCCTCTACTGCTTCTGTGTGCAATTCATTGTCAGCAAACAAATGCGAGAGGCTGTTGATGAATGCGCCGGTGCCACGCAACTGGTGGAGGAGGCTGGGTCCAGGGTATTCTATGGCGCATTATGCGCACAAATTAATTTATGTGCAGGGGCAGGAGAGTTGGGCGCGTTGTACCCAGTCTGGGTCGTCAGTAGGGGGTTGTATGTGCTATATATATATTGATATTATTATTTGTTATTACAAAAAGTACTGTTAAGCTATTTACTGCGCCATCTATCGGCTGTTTGCTCTTGCCTGTTGCTGCATATTGGCTTCATTTACAGGGTATTTCGTGGTGTTGTGAGTGGATAATATATGCATTACGATTTATGTTGAATGCAGGCTACTTAATGTTCTTGTCATGATATGATATCTGGTAATATTATAAGTTCCAGCTTCTGCCAACAGATGGCGCCACTATAGGGTATATTGAAACGATGCTGTGCTTCGATTATGCTACAGCATTTTAAATGCCAAGTCTGATTTACAGGGTGTATGCAGTCTCTACTATGCTTAGCATTTAATTTATGGCAAAACTTTCCACTTTTTACAGGGTATCTGCTGGCTACTGCTCGGTGCCCATCAACTTGGCTGCATTCCGTCCAGGTTCACACCACAATTTGTGCTGCGATTCACTGAGCTGTTTGTCCGTTTGTGCGATCGTCCGTCTGTCCGTTTGTCCGTTTGTCCGCCTGCTGTCCGCTTGTCCGTCTGTCTGCTGGTCTGTCTGACTGTTCATCTGCCTGTCCGTCCGTTTGTCCGTTTGTTTGTTTTTTGTTCTTGGGCTGGCTGTGTGCTCCCGTTGGGGCGCAGGCCGCGCAATTACGCGCTGCACTTTGATTCCGTTTGGTTGCCTTTTTGGAGGCAATACACACACACTCGCACACACACACTGGCACACACACTCGCACACACAATTCAAAATGTTCGTGTTTAAGCGCTATTAAGTGGCAAAAATCGCGCGCGCATCAGCCTGCGCTTCGAAGGGGATGAGGATCCGTCGTGGATCTGCTGCGGATCCGCTGTGGATCGCTCTGGATGAGCCTGTCGATGCGTCCGTGGATGCAGGAGCATGTCGAATGTGACCACGCGCATGCTCAGTCAACGGCCAGGGCCGCCTGCGTGTTGCTTATAATTAAAAAAAACATGGGCCCAGCTTGGGCCCAGTTGGGCAGCACCACAGTGCGAGGGCGACGGGGATGCGAGCAGCAGACGTGCAGGGTGGGGCAAGGAGGAGCAACAGCAAAATCAACTTATTTGCCTTTCCATTGAAATAATTAGTTCAAAGTTAAATATTGGCTGCTGCGGCGATGACGTGCGACAGGGCGGGTTCAGCCGAGAGAGCTGCAAGCCCGAGGGGCAGCGGCTACGGGAGGCCAGTGGCGAGGCTGAGGGCTTATCGCATTTAGGCGCGGAATTAATCGATTTGCGTACCGGGTGCGAAAACATTGGTGCGGCTTTAATTGATGCGTGCACAGCACGACAAGACCAGAGAGCCAGAGAAAGAGAGGAAGAGAGAGAGAGAGAGAGAGTGCAAGAGAAGGTGCTTGCATAGAGCAGTAAAGCTATTGATTAGCTCGCCCCATCTAGATATTAAACTGTCGACTCTTATCGCTGGCGTGTCAACGCGCCTCGAGTGAGACAGCTCGACATATCGACAGCTTCCACGGGCCTTGATTAAAGCACTGAAGTGCCTCGTTAGTCGCTCAGTTAATAAAATAGTTGAGTAAGTGGTTAATTGGACGAGGCTCAAAGACTGCAGCAATTGATTTAGTACGTTTATACATGTATGTACATTATGGAAAGCATCAAAAATTAACTTGTTATTCTATTTATTAAGGTCAAGTCTCAAATCAAGATTTTATAATAAATATCCGTAAAAAAATGTTAAGAAATGGTATATTATTTTTGTTTTAAATTCTTAAACTTAGCATTAGAGATTGAATTATCAAATTTTGCATAAACGCGCCTGTTAGCACTTATAACTTATACTTAAAATTGCACTTCAATCGAGAAAGAAACAAAAAAGTTATTTATAAAAAACTATTGGTGCTCAATTTATGTTCCTGGAAATATAGAAAGTTATGATAACAAATATTCTGAGTCAAATGGGAAGGAATATAGCATAGATACCTATCGTATCCTTGTAAGTATTGTATTGTAATTATGTAGTTTATATGAAATTTAATGGTATATGTGTTGTAAACTGGAGCCTGCAATTTAATTGATACTTTTGCCTTTATTTTTCTTTTTGTCAATCACAACTCTTGATCTAAATTTTTTTTTTGGTATTACTTTGAGCTAGTGTTTGCGGTAGTATACGCTGCTTGCTTGGGAGAATTGTCACCTTTCGCTGAAGATCTTTAGTTAGTTTAGCTGGATATTTCGATGGCGAGGACCACCTTGAGTCATGGACACAGCGGGCTGGCTGGAGTGTGTGGTCCAGGACAACAGGATGCGGACGGAGCACAATGCGCAGTCCATGAATTGCATAAAAGTAATGAACCCTAAGTCAAGACTCCGAAAAAAGACGAGAGACAACTCAATTAACCAAACAGGCGAAGCAAGTTGGAGTGAAAGAGAGATAAAGACTGAGAGACTGGCACTAAGAAATGCATAAGTAGGTGGACGATAATGGACCAAGCGGGAAGCGCATGTCTGCCAACAATTTCCGGCCATTGGTCGAGAATTGAATTGTCAGCGAGAAGAATAAGCAAAAAGATGAGCATCATCAGGATGAGCGCAAGGACGACAGAGCGAGCGAAGGAGATGGAGAGGAACCCACACACGGCGCAGTGCCATGGACACAGCTGGAGGGTAAGTGAACTTCCACTTCTTGTCCACTTCCACTTGGGGCAACTTGCATACGGATGTCCGGCAAAAATGCTATATACAATATATATTTATATATATACCATATACCAAAATATATACTGCAGTTGGAGGGTCATCGCTGACAGCATTCGAGTTGATCTAATTTATGATGGCCGAGAAGCATTTCCCGGCATTGCCATAAAGTCTGGCCCGATCGTGTGCGCCGTGACACGCGTTAGGCGTTACCTAGAAATATGCTCAACAATAGCAAAAAGATTCGTATTTGATTTTTCTTTTCCTATTTCGTTGTTGTTGTTGTTGTTGTTTTTGTCATTTTGTTGTCCTTTTGCCCATTGTCCGGTCATTTGATGCGTGTGAAAAACGGAACAATGCCAACTGCGCCCAAATACGTTTTCAATTAGAAATTTACGATTGTCCCTGGCATTGTTCTGCTCGGCCGATCGAACCATTGTCCATGTTGCCGAAACAAAGCGCGTGCTCTCTGCTCGACTGCATATCAAATTCATTAGGAATCGCCCCACACCGAAGCCAAATGTCAGGCCTGAAGCTTTGACTTGTCTTTAGATACCCTGCTAATCGGCTATTATGAACAGATCTGTTACGCTTCGCAAAATGGCATTTTGTCTTCTGGTACATAAAGTACGTGAATTCTTCATAAGTTAAGGGAATTTAAACGAATTTCAGCACATTTAACACGTGCGCTCTTCAAGCGAACTATGTGAACTCAGCTCTTAGCCAAGATATTTTAATGAAATTTTATATAGGGAATTATTATAGCCAGAAATGAAATATATTTGTTGAAGTATTCAATTCGGTTGATTATTTTGTACTGTAATCGGGAATTATTGCATGAAAAAATATATTGTTATTATTTAAATTAAATTATGAAATAGTTGTACGTTTTTTATAGTATTATTCGGGTATTTTATACCCGAACTCATGGTTAAATATAGTGAAATAATGGACTGATCATTCCTATAGTGAATTTCTGCTCAGTGTATTTTACTAGTAAATTCGTCTTTCCTGTTTCCATAGCTGTCCACTGCGTTTCGCGCAATAAAAATTAATACGCATTTTTAATCGTTCAGAGACTGCGCGACTCTGCAACTGCAAGCCGCTGCGAGCGGGTTCAGATCGGGTTCGCCTCTGGTTGAGCGGGGGTCTTAGTTTTATTTCTGCATTTTTTTTCGCAATTCCCGTTGACAACTGCAATTCGGCTGGGCGCTGATTTATGGCTGCCTGCGGGTCTGCAGTGCA
Source organism: Zaprionus bogoriensis (assembly GCA_035046045.1). Lineage (NCBI taxonomy): Eukaryota > Metazoa > Arthropoda > Insecta > Diptera > Drosophilidae > Zaprionus > Zaprionus bogoriensis. Next base: position 523,531 of record JAWNOI010000106.1, on the reverse strand, counting down.
ATGCAATGCGCAGCAGTACATAAAAATTTGTCAACTTTAATTGAATTTACAATTTTAGAATTTTTGCGAGTAATTCGTTTTTGTAGTTTAGAATTTTTATCATGATTGAAATGTGCATTGCGCACAGCACGTCGCTGTGCCGTGGATTGCAGTGGGAATTTCAGAAATGCAAGTGCACCTTTTGCAGTACCTCGGCATAATTTTGACATAAATTAAAAGTAGTTACGTCTCAATGCGAATGAGTTATGAAATTTGTTGTTTTGATTTCGAAAGAAAGTCTAAAAAGAAGTCGAAATATATTATATACATTTATGTGAAACCGTACTTTATTCATAAGGGTGCGCCATACATTTTTATACAAAATTATTATTCCAAATTATTTTCTATTAAATGCAAAAAATATTAAATTGACTTCACCATGTGAACAGAAATTTCACGTAGGATGCCTGAACATACTTGTATTTTACACAGTCATACAACTCTACCTAAAAAGGTTCTCTAACTGTTTTACAACCGAGTTGCGCAATGTATGGAAAACACATTAGAACATTTCATAGTTCCATAAATCATTTTCGTGCGTCATCCCTGCCGGAGTAGTTTAATGACACACGCGGATCGTAAGTCATGGATATTTCTTCTGCAGGCTCACTAGATTTATCTGATATCGAATGCAGCATCCTCGCAGTCTAATGACAACTTTCTACCACAAAATCTTTTACGAGCATAACTAATTTTTTTCCTTCCCTGGTTTTACGACTTTCACCTACCGCAGTCGCATACGATCGGCACGATCGGAACGATCGGGACTCTCGCGACGCGTTAACCCTTGCTGGGGTCAATTAGTAAGCCGGGCGATAGGAGACAAGTGACAGGACAAATGTGAAAGGACACTTTGCTCTCGCAGACAGTAGCGGACAGTAGCTGCAGGTTGTTCCTGGTCCATTGATCTCTATCGGGCGAATGGTTAATTGAGAATTAGTAGAGGACCCACACAGACTGCACAGGCTGGGTCTAGCTCTATCCTTTCGTTTTATTCTCTATCCTTTGGCCACATCCTGCCACTTTCTTTCGTAATTAAAGTTGTTGCGTCTTGTAATGAAATGCGCGCCTGGGCCACACGCCCTGCAAGACGTTCCTGCCGACAATGTGGGTCAAGTGTGTGAGTGTGTAAGGGTGTGTGCCGGTGTGTGTGTGTCTGCCTTCGCCAGTTTTGGGAGCTGCGTTAATGCCAGTGCTGGTGGATATAGTTACTAATTGTTTGTTATTAGCGCGCCGTTCTGTAACTGTTTCTTGCATCTTTTTTCGGCATACCCTGTAGCTGACTGGAAAAGGGTATAATGAAGAACATTTGAGTTCCAATTTTATAGGATTTTCCTTATGTGTTCATGTATATATATTATATGTGTATGCATTGAAGCTATATATATATGTTCAGTGCTGTTTAAAAAAGCTTGCAGTCATATATAAATTTGTATATTCCCTAAGCTCGAAAAACCCGTATATATAGTGTATAGGATTATATAAGTAAGTTCAAGGCACTAAATATGTTATTAAATATTATATGTTAAATATACATATTATATTTTTTCTAATTTATTTTTTTTCCTAAATTAAACATTTTTCAAAGCCATTTATATACGAGGGTCGTTCAATTTATTTTTTCTAAAGACGTATTGAACCAGCCTCGTAGCTTATGCTTGTATATATTACATCAATTTCATCGACAATTATATATACAACTTAACAACAACATATACTCAAAATTTCATAAAAATCAGACTATGTTTAGTCGAGTTACATGGGCACTTCTATGGTATAACCAGGCTGAGACTGCTCTTGGCGTAGTTCCTTCGGTTATTGCAACGGTATTGCAACGGTATCCAGCGATATCGTTGCGGGATTATGCGCACGCATTGATTGTAATCTTTGCAGTTTTGGGTTTCAGCTAAAGTCGCTCTGCTCGTCCTCGCTCAGAATTGGAACTGGAGCTAAAGCCGAAGTCGAAGCCGAAGTCGAATGGGATGGCAGCGATGGGAGAGAGATGGGTGCACGTTGATCGATAGCCATCACAACTCACGTGATGGGCCGCCGATCGTCGCAACTTGTTTTCAGCAATTTCTGTTGTTGCTCCTTTGCTTCGCCTTTTTTTCTTTTTGCATAAAACGCGCCTCATTTGCTTTACATGCCACAAAACTCGAGTGGAGTTGAGTTGAGTTTTTAAAAAGCGTTCAGCGCCGGCGTCGCCAGCTTCATCAACTTCTTGGTCCGCGTGAGCGTGTGTGTGTGTGTGTCTGCCTGTGTGTGTGTGTGTGTGTGTGTGTGTGTGTGGGGACCACCCAGGCAGTCGATATTTACCACCAAGGTTGCCCGTGCTGAAAGCTCAATCTCAGCCCGAAGAAACGCGTGCACTCGCGCGCTTCTTTTGCATTTATTTCGCCGGGCTGCAAATTAGAAAAATGTTGCATGAAAATCAATAAAAGCTAATGGACGTTCATTTGGGGCGTCGCGAAATTGCAAAGCGATCGACAGAAACGTCAACTCGTACGTACCCGTACTAGGCCCCAGCCGTACCCGTACCCAACCCGAATCTACCTCTGGGCTAGTAGTTTGCTTTGGCCCAAAAAACAATGTGAGATAATTGCAAAGTTCGTTCACTTGCCACAGTACCCACATTATGTGTGTGTGTGTGTGTGTGTGTGTGTGTGCCTTTTTTTCTTACCATATCACTTAAGTTGTCTCAAATTTTTAAGCGATTTCCGCCCCAGAATTTTGTGCCTCATTTGCCTAAGTAAAAGCTTTTTTGTACTGATTTTCGCAAAATTGCCAGCGTAATAAATTTAATTTTAGCAGTCCATAAGTGAAGTTTGTTCAGGTTGCTTTCGCTAAAGGCTGCTCTTATTGATATTCATATGCGATATGTTATGTAATTTTCAAACTGATTGAAGGGGAGTTTTATTACCTTCTTTTTTTAGATACCTGAAGCAAAAACTTGGGAAGCGCAGTACAGGATTTCGTTATTAGTCACAATACGAACATAAAGCCTGCTTTATAGTTAGAATTATTTATATATATAGCTTCCATAATTTTATAGATTTTATATAGTAAACTTTTCTCAAAAATCTTAGAGTCTTCGGAATTTTTAAAATAAGATATTATAATTTTGATGCGAAACATAACTAAAGTAATATCAAAAGCTTTTCATTACAAGCTCGATGAACTCTCTTCCGCTTTCTGCCAACTTACCTTAGGCAATTCTTCAGACTTTTTAGAGAGTCCCAGGAATTTTGAAAATAAGATATTATGATTTCGATGCCAAACAAAAGTTTTCATTACCAACTCGATGGACTCTCTTCCACTATCTGCCAACTTACCTTAGGCAATTCTTCAGACTTTTTAGAGAGTCCCAGGAATTTTTAAAATAATTACAATTTTGATGCGAAACATAACTAAAGTAATATCAATAGCTTTTCATTACAAGTTCGACGAACTCTCTACCACTTTCTGCCAGCTTACCTTAGGTGATACTTCAGACTGCAAGGCTTTTTTTTTGTTTTTGCATCTGCCGTCCGGAAACATATAAGCGGGCCTTATCGGGCGAACTTCCCCAAGTATTTAGCACTAGAATTCAATTATGTCTACTGGAAATCGTTTAACTCGCAGCGAGTGGAGGAAAAACTCCATAATACTAGTTGCCTTATATCATACAAATGCGATGCGCTATCACACGCACACACACACACACACAACCGAGTGTACCTGTGTACTGGAGGCGGACCCCCAAAAGCGGGCGTGGTACGAGTGCAGGCCATGGCGAGCAAAGCAAATAAAATTATCTCATTACAAATTATGCCCGCAATGCTGCAAGTTGCGGCGCGCGGCGACTCCAGCGCGTTGTTGCTGCACACGCATGCGTTTGGGGCATGCAGCACGATGCGCGTACGCTAAATAGATTATGTCAAATGATCGAAATCACATCATAAATTCAGACAGCGGACGGCGGACGGCAGAGCCAAAACCAGAAACAGAAACGGACACAAGCAAAAGGCGCAACAACTGAGTGCAGATCCCAAATGCCGAGGGGCGCGAAATGAACGCGTCTAAAATCAAATAAGCCAGGGCGGTGCAGTGTAGGCGTGGAGCATCGCCCAGGGGGGGTAGCTGTAGCTGTCCCGGTCGGATCTTTGGATCGTTGCATCGCTGGCTGCCTCTTTAACACGTTTTAAATGGAATGGCGAGCAGTGCGCGGCATTGATTATTGTTTTGCATGCGCCCCGCTCCATCGCCTGATGTGGCCCAAGCCTCCCTCTACCGCTCTGCTCTCTGAAATCCGAGTCGCAGTGCAGTGCCGGTAGCCGACGGCGCTTTGAAGGTGGAGTCGAAGCTGATAACGCACCGACACCAACTCCAAACTCAAGTCCAACTGCAGCTGAGACTTGTAGCGCGATCGGACGGACAGACGGACGGACGTGATCGGTACGGGCTCGTCGGGGCTTTTGGGGGCTCTGGCACTGAGGTGCAGAAGTCTGCTTGTTTGCCAGGCAAACAATAAAATATTACGATGGCCAGCACAATAAATTCAATGGCTAAGTACGAATCAAACGAGCATCGCATTGGCAGTATCGCCGGCCGAAATCGGCGCTGGAATCGCACACGGATGACTCCCTCACACTTTGCGTGCAAAAATCGATCAGCGCGAAATGGAAATTGAAGTTCGAAAACGCGCAGAGCCTGTGGCGCTTTGAGTTATATGCGATTTACCATACGGCATACGTATATATATAAATATATATATATATATGGGTATAACGTATAAAGCGAGAGTCGCGGAACAAATATGTGCATATTATGATATCAGTCCAAACTTTGGAAGTGTGATATTTGTGTACATTGTCATATAGTCCAGCTGATCTCAATATATGTGCTTGCTATAATACAAAGCAGTCTGCATGCCAAGTTTAACGAAAAAAGCGCAAGGCAAAATCTGATTAACTCAAGATTTTAATGAGTTTAATCATTTGAAGTACAAAAAGTACCTTATATCATAATGATATCAATTTACAATAATATATATTTAGTAGCTTATAGTGACGAGCTTTCAAAGCTTATAATTTATTGACAGAAGAGTTTGTCTTCATGCCCATTTGCTTGTCCACAATTTCCCGTACTGCTCGTACCACCCTCGCTGGGAGCATGCCAGTTAGACGCTCGCACTATATCTTAACGCTGCGGATCAGGCCAATGACTCTGCGCATTCGGTCGAGTCGGCTTTTGCGTGTGAATTCACTTTGAAATTGGATAGGTTTGCTGCTAAATTATGGCATAGCCGTAATATACGGAACAATTGCAGTCGGTTGGATCGGAGGAGGAGATGGCTGTGGCGGAGAATGGAAAGGGAGCTGGTTTGCTGGTTCTGCTCTGGATTTCAGCACAGCTGGGCAAATGTCTATGGCATTATGATCATTTGCAGCAGTTGAAATCAATTTGCGAATGGTCCAACGAACAGCGTACCGAACCCTGTGACAGGATCAGGCCAGAGTTGCCGCCCTTTTGTGACACTTTCGGCTCTGCGGCAAGTGTAGAAAATGCATTTGCTTTGGCATCAGAACTCATCATCGGAGGCGAAGATCGCCTCGGGGTGATAAATTTTCAATTTGTTTGACTTTGGGCCGAGCGCAAAGTGTGACTCACACAGCGGCGACCGACAGACACCCACAACGATCGACACACATACATGCGCACATACATTGGTACGTACTACGTACTCGCTATGTTCCCAACTCGATCCATTGATCGGGTGCTGGTAGCGCAGCGAATCGCGCTTGACACGGGCATACACAACAACAAGAAGAGACGCGCCGACGCTCATCATGGCCCATTGTGTGTAGTGCAACATTAGGTCACGGCTCATCAGTAGCACACACATCTGAGCTACACCCACTGTGCGACACTCTTTCACTCGATCGATCGCTCGCTCTCGAGCTCTCTCTCTCTCTCTGTGTGTGTGTCCAGTTACCTTTTCAGTGTGCATATATTAAAAACAATAACTCTTTGTACTCATTGGAACTATCAACTCTTGTTTCATTCAGCCACTTGGTGGGTCCTTACTATAGCTAAAGTCCTGCCTAGACTTCGGGTCGCATGGGACATGTGACAAGTCCATTAGTAATGCCCCGTGCAGGTTAATTAACATTTGAAATGCTCACTAAACGGCGGCTACTTTATGTTCCATTTCTCGATTTCCATTTGAATGCAGCTACTGCTTGAGAGCTATCGATAATCGAGAGTTATTACTATAAGACAAAAGAGCGCTATAAATTAATCGCATGACAGCCTGAAGCTCTTTGGATTAGCACTGAAAAGAGAAAAAGGATATATAAATTACGGCAGCATAACTTATGAAACGGAAGTTCTTCTGAGTTTCTTAAATCCGGATATTTGATTTTACCCTGAAACTTTTACCATGTACATTAATCTCCGCCACAAAACCGACTTCAAGAAATTTTCAGATTGCAACCATAATTATTAATCGCTTCGATTATGATTATAATTGTTGACACTTTCCTTGCGTCAGCCACTCCATCAAGTTGAAAGATATAGTCGACTCGAACACGAGTCTAAACGACAGTCAAACAAAAATGGGTTCGTGTGTGAGGGATACCATTTGACTAACTAGTGATTTCTACGTTATACTGTTTTTATTTTATTCCAATTTTTTTTTGTCATTTTGTTTACTTATTACTTTATACACACCATACGCCGGCCCTATTAACGTATCTGTCTATAGGTGTTGATAGCACCATATCTCAAGTGCGTATTCATATTAATAGAATTAAATATTTCTTCTTGTTATTGTTGAACACAAAATCGTGTCATGGGTATAGCCTGAACTATATTCAGTAAGTGGGGTGTGCCATAATACTTATAGATATGATTAACGTACAATAACTGAGTATCTCAACAAAATTTACAAAATTTCGCGGCCCCTAAAATATACGATTATAGTTATTGGTTTATTCGAGTACTACTGTTAGCTTATATACGTATATATTTATTTAATAACGTTGACATGATAAATTTGGAAGAGCCAATCACACTGGATATCTGCTAGTCGCACACTCTGAAGTACTTGCATTATTTTTCTTAGAATTCATTTAAAAGATAATAACGAAAAAGTTGAAAAATAATTTTTAAAATATTTTATAAATTCAGATTAGATTCTTCCCTCGAATAGATAATACAATAAGATGAAGAAATCGATAACAAGTTGTCACAATATTGCAAATGCATTGAGAGGCTTTACTACATGAAAACCAAACAATTACTGATAGTGAAAAATCAATTGGAAATTCTCTTATTTGGGTTTTTTGTGCCTGATTTCAAGGAAATTGTAATGCAAGTATGGTATTTATAAGTATCTGAAATATCTTTTACACATGCATACTAAGATAACAAATTCAAGGCACGAGGCGATATGCCTGTTAAGCACTTGGGTTACCAGAGCTTCAAGCGAACAATGATTGGAATCATTTTCGGGTAGTTTGACTCTATGACAATGCGCATATATGAATCTATCACAACCCTTTTGAAATCGGCCAAATCGCAGTCTAAATGATTATAATCGAAGTTCTCAATTTCGAGCACAATTACATGAGAAAGTTACTTACGTAGTAAAATGAAGAACTTGTAAAATCAAATTTTAAAACTAAAGTATTAAAGATATAAATAGAAATAAGTAGTAGACATCATTAAAAATATATTATTTAATCATACGAAAAGTTCTCTCTTTGAGCTACTAAAAAATCACTTTTTTAAAAATATTCAGAGATGAAAAACAAATAATTTTAAATATTATTATTAATAGAGATTTTGGATAGCTTTTAACTCTTGCCAAAAAATCTACATATTGTAAATGATGTTTAAACGTAGAAATGTATTGACCTTCAGATAAACCACCCAAAAATAAGCTTTAATAGCACTTAATAAGCCGCATCATAATGATTGAAGTAAACAAACAGCACTGAATTTGTAAGATGACGTCAGCATAATCAATGAAAATAGCTAGAGCCTTGATTGACTACTCGCCTGATCGCGGCGTCTGCCTTTGATAAGACGACAATCTCAAAACGTGGACGTGCTGCCTGAAGAAGATATTAACAACCTTATCTCTGGCAGATCAGTAGTGATTTGATTGAATTGCACGCCAAGAGCGTCTAGTCTAATATTGATAACGCGATTCGTATAAATACGAGAATGACCAGCACAAGACCAATAGTCGAACTATAATAGACAAGCAATCAATCATGCTGAAGTCAATCACAGTGCTGCTTGCTGTGGTCCTGGCCGTGGCCAGCGCTGAGCTGCATCGCATGCCAATCTACAGGCATGAGAACTTCGTCAAGACACCTGGCAATGTGAAGGCCGAGGTAGAGCATCTGCGTGCCAAATATCGCTTGCCACTGACCCGTGATGCCAACGAGGAGGAACTCTCCAACTACATCAACATGGCGTATTATGGTGCCATCACGATCGGCACCCCACCGCAGAGCTTCAAGGTGCTGTTCGATTCGGGCTCCTCCAACCTGTGGGTGCCGTCCAGCACGTGCTGGTTCTTCGATATCGCATGCATGAACCACAATCAATACGATCATGATGCTTCCTCTACGTATGAGTCGAACGGTGAGAGCTTCTCCATTCAGTACGGATCTGGTAGTCTGTCCGGATTCCTGTCTACCGACACCGTCGATGTCAACGGTCTGCAGATCAAGAGCCAGACCTTTGCCGAGGCCACGTCTGAGCCTGGTACTAGCTTCAACAATGCCAAATTCGACGGTATCCTCGGCATGGCCTACCAGTCGTTGGCCGTCGATGATGTTGTTCCGCCTTTCTACAACATGGTTTCTCAGGGTCTGGTCGATGCTTCTGTCTTCTCCTTCTATCTTGCACGTGATGGTACCTCAACCACTGAGGGCGGCGAACTGATCTTCGGCGGCTCCGATGCTTCTCTCTACACCGGCTCGTTGACCTATGTGCCCATCTCCGAGCAGGGCTACTGGCAGTTCACCATGGATGGCGCCAGCATCGATGGCAAGGCTTTGTGCGACGACTGTCAGGCTATTGCCGATACTGGTACCTCTCTGATCGTGGTCACCGAGGAGGCCTACGAGATCCTTAACGATCTGCTCAATGTCGACGATGAGGGTCTGGTCGATTGCGCTACCGTTGACACCATGCCAGTGCTTAATCTTAAGATCGGCGGAACTACCTTTACTCTGGAGCCGGCTGCCTATATTATTCAATCCGAAGGTCAGTGCCAGTCCAGTTTCGAGTACATGGGCACCGACTTCTGGATTTTGGGCGATGTCTTCATTGGAAAGTACTACACCGAGTTCGATTTAGGCAACAATCGCATTGGCTTTGCTCCTGTGGCTTAAGAACTGACAATAAACGAGTTGAAAAAATTAAAACCTTATGAACCTAATCATAAAAGTTTTAGGTTGTAATAGTTAACTTACTCTATATACCCTTGCTCAGAGTATAGGAATTTTCCTTTCTAACAGAGAGAGAGAGTGAGAGGAAATTGCGCAACTTTGGAGCTTACAAGTCTAGACATATTTCTGAATGGAAAATTGCTATAAGCACTTCAAATACTTCGAATTCCTCAAATCACTGTTATAGCTCTTGACTAGTATTATTACGTTTTATATGATTAATATGAATAGTAATGTTTTAGTCAGGGACGTAATAAGTGCCCTTGCTTGAGGGCGACAAGTTTTGAAAACAAACTCAAAAGATAAGTGTATGGTTTTCCAAATGAGTCGGCTCGGCTTCTCTAATCGAAGTACAAACAAGTGCTCTACATATGACCTAGTAAGCATAGGCAGCTGCATCAGGTATGATAGGTACTGGTGTGATAGGTGCTGGTATTTTGGCTGTGAAACTCATTATATCTTCAATAAAATTTATACGGGTTTTTAAAGATAGTAGCATAAAATTTAGTGGACAAATTTTAATTTTTTAAATCACGCGTTTTATGCTTGACTTATATAGATAAAAAACACAAGCCATCTATGGTACATAATTATATTGTTTATAAGACCCGGTAAGCTTTATTAATTGTATTAACCTATTTATCAAAAGAGTCATGTATAAAATGACTTTCTGAATGAAAATCGTATAATTTTTATTAAAATTTGTAATAAGTGCTGGTACACCGAGAATCTCCATTTTGGATGAACGTAGGTCGTGTTTTTATTTCAGTTTTATACCCTATGATAAAAAAACTGTTCCGAAAAATCTGTCTAAGCAAAACAGACAGCTTGAAGGTCAAGACTATGATTACTTTATAAATAGACCTCAGTCTAATTTTGTGTATGTATATGGGGAATATAAAACTTCTACGAAATTTTCCGGAATCATAATCACTTAATTGAATTACAACTTTATAAAGTGCAGACATGGCGTTATGCTAGGTCTGACGGCTTGTCTTTGGGGGCTACGAAAACGAATAGGCTAGATAGAGCTTGAAGGGTTGATAAATTTAGAACGTAATAAAACTGATTATACCAAAAAATATGCGAGTGTCGAGTGTCTCCCCTTTGGTTGCAGACAGAACGACGATAAAGACTAAACATAATTCATAGAGCTAATGTCCGCCGTTTTCAGAGCTGGAGAATCGAGTCGAGTGTTTCGTGAGTGAGCAAATCCCTGCCAGAACGAACACCTGAGAGATTATAGGGCAATCGACGCCTTCATTCAACTTATAGATATTAACAATCTTATCTAGCCGCAGATTTGCCATAATTCTATAGCGCGATAAGAATTTTGCTATAAATATGCGAGTTAGTTGCGCTTAAAAGTTAGTCGAACTTAAGTAGACAAACCATAGAAATCATGTTCAAGTCTGTCGTAGTGCTCGCATTCGTCCTGGCGCTGGCCAGCGGCGAGCTGCGCCGCGTGCCCGTGCTGAAGCACGAGAACTTCGTGAAGACACGCGCCAACGTGAAGGCCGAGGTGCAGCATCTGCGTGCCAAGTACGGTCTGCCCACCGCCCGTTCGGGCAACGAGGAGGTGCTCTCCAACTCGATGAATATGGCCTACTACGGTGCCATCAGCATCGGCACTCCAGCCCAGGACTTCAAGGTACTCTTTGATTCGGGATCCTCCAACCTGTGGGTGCCCTCCAACTCGTGCTCCAGCTATGCCTGTCAGGTGCACAACAAGTACGACTCGAGCGCCTCCTCCAGCTACGTGGCCAACGGTGAGAGCTTCTCCATTCAGTACGGTACCGGTAGCCTGTCCGGCATCCTGTCCACCGACACCGTCGATGTCAACGGCATCATCATCCAAAGTCAGACCTTCGCTGAGGCCACCACTGAGCCCGGTACTAACTTCAACGATGCCCTGTTCGACGGTATCCTCGGTATGGGCTACCAGTCGATCTCCCAGGACAATGTTGTTCCACCCTTCTACAACATGGTCTCCCAGGGACTGGTTGATGCCTCTGTCTTCTCCTTCTACCTGGCACGTGCTGGCACCTCCACCACTGCTGGTGGTGAACTGATCTTCGGTGGCTCCGATTCCTCGCTCTACTCCGGCGACTTGACCTACGTGCCCGTGTCCGAGCAGGGTTACTGGCAATTCACCATGGCCGGTGCTTCGATCGAAGGCAACTCGCTGTGCGATAACTGCCAGGCTATTGCCGATACCGGTACCTCTCTGATCGTGGCTCCTGCCGAGGCCTACGAGATCCTCAATGAAATCCTGAACGTCGACGATGAGGGTCTGGTTGACTGCTCCAGCGTTAGCTCTCTGCCTGTGATCACCTTGAACATTGGTAGCGGTAGCTTCACCCTGGAACCTTCTGCATACATCATTCAGTCCGATGGCTACTGCCAGTCCAGCTTCCAGTACATGGGCACCGATTTCTGGATTTTGGGCGATGTCTTCATTGGACAATACTACACCGAATTCGATTTGGGCAACAACCGCATCGGTTTCGCTCCGGTCGCTTAAGCACTTGACTAATTTTCACTGATAGCAATAAAAATGATTTCATGAATCAACCGATTTGCATTATCTTTATGAAGTCATTGACATTATACATATATGACTAAGGTGTGAGTAACTAAAGACTTAACAATACTAGTCAACAATAGATCTGAAGAAGAGATCACACAGGGTAAGCTAAGCACAAGGTAATTCTTAGTTGATTAAGCTCAGAATGCTTACCAAATTCTAACTTTAAGATAAACAGTTAGAAGTCAGAGCTATGGTCGAACTGTGTTAGAAAACATTTGTTTATAGAATCCAAAATATATATGACACAGCCCGCAACAACACTCTCTATCTACTGCTTGACCTAACTTCCTGCTTGTATCTAAGTATTTGAGCTCCTGCACTTTGTGACGGTCCCGTAGTAACCGCTGTAAGCTTTTTTCGCTATCTGTTGTGGCTGTTGTCTCATCGACACGTCATCAGCGTCGATGACAAAACAACAACTTGACCACCTGCCCTGCCCGAGGTAGGTTTATGTCGCCCACATACAGCACCTTTTGGGGACTGTCGCTTAAAATGCCATTAGCGACGACTTGTAGCAATCTTATCTATGTCAGATTTTCAATGATATGATTGATTTGCCTACAATGATAAGAAAAGTGAAAGTGTGCCGTATAAATGGGTCTACCCTAACTGGAGGAATGCTCAGTCCACGATCAAATATCCAACAATGCTGAAGGCATTTCTCGTATTCGGTTTGCTGCTAGCACTGGCTACAGCAGAGCTGCAACGTGTGCCCATCTACCGGAGACAGAATGTGCTGAAGACCCGGAAGAGTGTGCAGGCGGAGGTCGCTCATACGCGTGCGAAATACCGAGTGCAGAGTGTCGCAATTGATGCCGTCGAAGGGTCGAGCTCACAGCAGAATGAGGAGGAGCTTTCGAACTACGACAATATGGTCTACTATGGACTTATCGAAATTGGAACACCGCCGGTTTCGTTTGAGGTTCTATTCGATACGGGCTCATCGAATCTCTGGGTACCGTCGAGCAGTTGCCAGAGCACCGCTTGCCTGACACATACAACTTACGACCCAACTATGTCGTCCACATATCAGCCGAATGGAGCGAACATCACCATCAAATATGGCAGCGGTGGACTGAATGGATATCTAGTCACGGATACGGTTATATGGAACAATCTCACTATATTGAATCAAACATTTGCACTTGCAGTCGCGGAGCTGGATGATCACTTCGATAACGTTGCATTCGATGGCATTCTGGGCATGGGTTATATTTCCCTGGCCGTGGATAATGTTGCGCCGCCCTTCTATTCTATGTACAATCAGGGATTGGTCACCAATCCAGTCTTCTCATTCTACTTGGCACGTGACGGTACGTCCAATGAGGGTGGCGAATTGGTGCTCGGCGGTTCCGATCCTACGCTCTATACGGGCAACATGATCTATGTGCCCGTCTCGGTGGAGAACTATTGGCAGTTCACCATGACCAGCGCTACCTTTGATGGCACCATACTGTGTACCAATTGCCAGGCTGTTGCCGACACTGGTACCTCCCTGCTGATGGCACCCATCGATGCATATACGACTATTTATGATATACTCAATGTGAATTCAGATGGTTTGGTCGATTGTTCGCAGATTGAGTCGATGCCGGTTCTTAAGCTGTACATTGGTGGTTCCATATTGGGTGTACCGCCGTCGGCGTATGTCATCGAATCGGCGGGCTATTGCATTGTCGGTATTCAGAGCATGGGAACCGATTTCTGGGTCTTGGGTGATATCTTTCTGGGGCAATACTATTCGGAATTCGATTTGGGTCAGAACCGTCTTGGATTTGCTTCTGTGACCGGAGCACATTATACAAATCAAGCGAGTTCTAGCCTTGTTGGCTTTGCTACCATTTGCGGTATGTTCTTCATAGTTAATATTGTTAAATTTTTTTTTAAACCTTAACGAATCTGCGATATGTAACGAAATTGTCTGAAATAAATGATATTGTTAAAGCAAGCGTTTGATTGGCATGGCCTGAGGCTTTTGCTGAGTTTTAAATGCGACAAATATGTAGATATAACTGAAAGCTTAGCAAAGCTTTATTGATCTAATTTAGAAAAGGTTGGCGTGAAGCTTAAAGCTTTATTTCTCTTCGAAAGCTCAGTATAAGCTTCCGTAAGAACTTTCAACTTTCTGAAGCCTATCTGAAATTAAGAATGCAGCATTATGCATAGAGAACATAAAATCAAAGTAGCTATGTTAACCAAAGTTTCATTGCCACATATCATAATAAAAAGTCAGATAATTCTAAGCACAGGTGATCGGCTTTAATTTTAATTAAGTTAAGTTAAAAGCTTTAAGCTTGTGAACACAGTTCTTCTGTCTGCAACTCAGCAAGTCATATATCAAAACATAAATTAGTGTTTTAGATCACATTGTAGTACTGACTTTTAAATTTCGATCTCGATCTGGCAAAATTCTATGCCTCGACGGGATTACGATCAAGTCTTGGGCTCAGCTGATTGAGTTGCATCTGGAGCTGTAGGACCGTTGCAGTTGGAACGCCACAAAAAACGCATCGCAAACTTTTTTCAGCTTCTTCTTCTCGTGCTGCCGCTGCCGCTGCGCTTAATTGGGCCGCCAACGATTCGCGTGATTTATTGTGAAAATGAAGAAGAAGAATGAGCTGCAGAACAGGAGGAATGAGCGCTGAACTGAGTTCTCAGTGCGTTGCGTTATTTATGTGTTGTTATTTTTTTGCGCCGTTGCGCTTGTCGGGGATTAGGAATTACTATACCGAAGATCGCAGGCTCCCACACACACACACAGGCACACACATGCATACACCAGACACGTGCACAAAAAACCGAGAGACGTTGTTGGTGGGCCACGTAGCGATCCATCTTTCAATCGAGCGATCGACCGATGGGTCGATCGGTCGATCGATCGATCTCTAATGAGCGACGGGTTTAATAAGCGCAATTGCCAGCGTGTCCTGGAAGCTGATCGAGCGAAATTTATTGGCCAAGCAATTGCACATTTCGACGCTCATCAAATACCAATAAAATATCATTTGTTGTAATTGAGCTGAAGCTGGAAACCTGGGGGATCGCCGGCCTCTGGCCGCCAAGTGACCTCCAGTTCGGGTTCGCTCTGGTGCAGGTTGAGCACGAGGCTTAGTTTCTGTTCGGTTCCCATTTTCCGTTGCGATCTTCAGTTCGATCGCGAATCCGATTTCGATCTTGTACTCTCTGGTCGCAGCAATCTGTCTCATTAGTTGCCAAATCGCTTGATTTATTGTTCAGTCGCTTGTTGTTGTTGTCGATAAATCACATTAAAATATTTGCAAAAAACAACAACTGAAAACAGAAACTGATCGCAGCGAAGCGAAAGCGGCACAGACTCTGAGGATCAGCTTGACAAATCTCTAAACGAAATCAGTTAACAACTTAACTAATGATTATCAATGTGTGTTTAAACACCAGCAACAACAACAACAGCCACATCCAGAACACCCTTCTTCGTGAAGTCCAACAACAGACCAAAAACTGCGCAGGATCAGCGACAGATCGGTTGCACATACATGCACTACATACATACAATCCAACTGGGTGTGTGTGTGTGTATGTGAGAGTGTACTGGCAACAAATGAAACAATCTGTGATAACGGCTTTGTCGCTTCGATCATCTGCAAATTGTGCGTATTTGCATAGTTGATGCACCATACAAACAATGCAAAATATTAGTATAAGAATACATTTATGTAGGGCTTATACGTTATAGAATAAAAGTTGTGTATGTGTATATTATAAAGTATAAGGTATAAAGGCTTTAAAAGCAATAACTCTAGTGCCTTTGTATAATTCTGATGTTATGATCATACCATACAGATAGAGATTTTGAAAAAATAGTAGACTAAAAATTTTTCAAAATATCTATAATAATAGTATTTTTTCCATTATGATTATGCCCAATACTTTTTAATATACATACATAATTTTTTTTATTGTAAAATCTTTGTATAGTTTTTCTACTGAAACTTTACTTCACTAAAAAAAATTCTGTTTTCAAACTACGTTTTTACTAAAAACCATAAACCAATATCAAAGTCATGCATCTTATTTACTATATAAACTGAGCAGAAAAAAAAATAGCGTGTAATTAGTTACTTATTAAATCTGGCAATACCTCGAGTTTAAGTCTACTAATATTTTGCAGCTGGTGCTCGAAACACTTGGTAAATCTTGCTATAGCTTCGATATACGCGATATTCGCAGCTTATTGGCAGCCGCCAAATGCTGCGCTCGAGCTCGACTTCAGATGACTCGGTGTATTTCAAAAAATATGCAAATTAAATGTAAATAAGCATGCAACTATTCAGCCGAAGAAGTTCTCCTCTTCGCGTTTGTCTGCCCGATCGTTCGGCGTTGCCAGATGTTAAGTCACAGATAAAGCTATCGACTGGTTGCGGGGCCCGTTGCTCTTTCGCAGTTCTCAGTGCGCAGATAAGACGACGCAGCGTACACTTTTCCGTTTGGCCTACGAAAAGAAAGCAAAAGGCGGAAAAGACAGAAAAAGAAACAACAGCAACAGACAAAAGCCCAATAAGAGAAGCACGTCACATCTGATAAGCGAAGCCAATCGATAAATTTTGTTAAGCTGCCCTGTCGGAGCTGCCGAGAGCTGGCCGAGACTTGCCGATCTACAGTTCCTCGCGCCCCTCTGCCTTGTAATACTTAATTGTGAAATTGTTTATTATAAACGCAATTAGTATTGGGCTCGGGCCTCGCGCGAGAGTGCGGCGTGTGAGTGGAGAGATAAATCAAAAGGATAACTGCGATAAAGGGCGACGCCAATTGGATTCGATGCGCCGTTCAGAAGCACAGCCAGAGCTTTGCCAATGCCCTGTAATGAGCTGGGAGAATGGTGTTGTTCGACTAGATTTCCTAGAAGAAAGAAGGAGTACACTGTGTTAATAATTTTTTAACTATCTTATTGTGTGATCTCTATGATCTTGGAACCATTTTAGTATTTATATGGAAACTTGCTTATTGTCTAAGCTAAAAGACATTTTATTATCATTCCTCATATTTCTTAATTAAATTTATCTATAGAATTAAAGCTCCTCTTCTGCTATAGGGAACATCGATGGTTTTATCGAACTGTTCCCAAAAAATTTCAATTACTCTATTATCATTCTTGAATTAATTTTTATTTTTATTTTTTTTATTTATCGATAGAATGAAAGCTTAAAATCAATACACATTCACATTGTTATCGATATACTCGATATTAGTGTTTTCGATGATTTTCTTTTGCTAAAGCTGCAACATATTCCATTTTTTATTCCCATTAAATTTTTTCTCTTCATAGATAGAATCAAAACTTCGTTAGTTCTGCAGTAGGTTCTTATGCAATCGATATCAGCGATAGTTTTGTTATCGATGTTTTTTTTTTTAAATTGCAAGATATTGTTTTTAACAATATATATACTGTAATTGGTCATATATAAGCGTATGGTATCGATGTACTTGCACTATCGTTATCGATATTTTGTTGTCTTCTTCAAAATATTTTTTTTTGACATGGCAGTGGTAGTCTGAGTATTAATCTGAGTAAAAATGCAGGGTATCTGCTCGTCTGTCAACTTTAATTGGATCAATTGCGCTTGCGCCAGTTGCCACGTTTCGATAACCGATAACAAGTTTTTGGGTTCGTTCGTGTAAGTGATTACAGTTTATGAGTTATTGTTGCAGTTGTTGTTGTTGCTGCTGCTGTTATTATTGATATTATTTACTTTAATCTGCTGCATCGCGGCGCTGCAACTTAATTGCAATGGGTAAAAGTTGCGTACTGCTGCAGTAGCATACTCTGCTTCTTCGTCGTCGGCCGCTGCTTTTCGGCTAACCCCGCTGACCCGCCCTCTCTGTACACGCACGGACGGGGCACGCATGCGGCACACTTTTGCGCCCCGCGAAATGTGTAATTTGTAGCAATTTTGTTGGAAACGACAACTGGAACTGGGTCAAACTTTTATAGTTGACCGCCAATAAACGAATATAAACGCGATCTCAACTGGCTTTTTTTTTTGGAGGAGGAGCGGATGGGGTAAGTTCCCTCGTCCCGCCCGCCTGCAGCAGATCCTCCTCTCGCTGGTGCCACAATAAAAATTTAGTTTAATGAAAGTGTTTTTGATGCGTTACTTTTGCTTGCATTTTGATGGCTTGATTGTTGGCCATCAGTTCGTTGGGATTATGATATATAGTAGAGATCAACCGATCAGGCGATCAGGCGACGACGACGATGACGATTATATTACGAGTTTAGCCTCGAAAGCGCGTTGAAAGCGCATCGTCGCCCTGTCTCCATCTCCTCCTTTGCATTCCACGGTGCTCTCGTCTCACTTTTATTTCGCCTTGGCATTTATTATGCCATCATTTGGCCCCCATCATCAACTTTGGGCCCCAACGGGCTGCAGCTATGGCTACCACAATGATTATGTGGATTATAATGATGATTATGCTACATCGCGGTAGCGATCACAGTAGTAGGCAACTCAGTAGCGCGCACTCAGCCGCGGGATGATCCGAAACGATCTGAAATGATCCGAAATGCACACATAAAACATATTTTATGAAATTTCAATTTCAAGCGAAAGTTTTTGCTTTTTGTAAGCCAAAATACACTTAAGGATTTTATGGCGAGTACTTAAAAAATTAACGCCAGCTTTTACTCAGCGGGTAATGAAGTAGGTTGCTTTTGTATTTGTCTAAGATCTCGTAGGCCCTTCATGAAAATTATACTAAATATAGGCATCCTATATATAGGTATATGTATATAGGATTATATACATGACTGATATAAAGATCAAGTATGAGCTACAATAACGTTCTCTTGTCTCTTTCAATGCCAATGGCAACTTCAATTTGGAGTAATTCCATTTATCTCCTATCATAGTGAGGATCGATAAAAACTTAGTGCTTGAAATTCAACTCGAGCTCATTAGATATTGATTGAATTTTGTTGAAGCCCTTCAATGTGTGGCTTAATCTATTTCATGCCTTCATCAACCCAGTAAAAGGTCTTACAGAAGATCGCAGCATATCTCCGGCTCACACAAGATCGCTGTAGATCAACGGGCTTCACGTGAGCACACGTGTGCAATGAGACCAGAGAATTAAAAATAAAACGAAAACCATTTAAGAATGTGGCATAATTTAGCGCTTTATCAAGTTCATCTCTCGCATTTATCTTGCGGATCGGCACGATTTGCGGGCCTCCTGAAAACTCGAGTGACTTAATTAGCATGCGAAAAATGCATTGGGAATCAATCAAGTCGACTCGATGCAGCCTGTGCAATTTTCATTCAAGCGAAACTTTCTTTTTGCTTCCTTTGTGGAGGATGCGGCTGGAGGTGGAGCTCAGTGGCCGGCAACTAAAGACCAGAGCCCGATGCTGGCCAAAGGCAACGCTGCTAATTGAAATATTCTTAATCAGATTTTATTCGCAGCGATTCGCCGCGTTGCAGTTAATCCGCAATTACTAACCAGACGTGAACGATACGCGCCCAACGAACCACACACCCCTCCCAGCCATAGCCACCATCCCAAGCACTTGGGCTAAAAATAAAGCTCGATGTGGAAACCAAAAACGATCGATTGATGATGGCACGCACTCCACTTTGGACCAGTTTGTCCTTCGCGCTTAACAAGGTAGGCGCAACTCACATCGACTCCGGATCGGCAGAAGAAAGTGCTCAAGTCGAGAAATGATGATGCTTTCTCGCAAGTTCGGCGAGAGTATGGCCAGGTGCGCGGGGGTGGGAGGTACCAGCCCGACTGGGAGCTAAGTCGTTCAGATTAAAGAGCTGCCGTTTAGTGGCTACTTAGTCGACGATAAAGCCGAACGTGGAATTGCATTTAACAGCGTGCAGCGGCTGCACTCTTCCTTCCACCCACTCTCCCTTCTCGGCCAAGGAACGGGATTTGGGGCAAGCTTAACAAGCTTGTAAGCTCGAATGGGTTTTTAAAGAGCTGCCGTTGCTGCGCTTGTGTTCTGGGCCAAGTTAATAAGCTTTTTGCGCGCCAGCAGCAGCAGCAACAAGAACAGTAATTACAAGTAGCTAGTAAAAGATTGAAAGTTGTTGAAGACAATGAGTAAGTGATGGCGACTCGTAGATACGCTATACCAAAAGAATAGTAGTTCAAGAAAAATATGGTTGCCTTACGATATCAGAAAACAATCCTCAAATCGCAAAATTAAAAAAACGTGATTTAATAATTAATAAATATACAAAAAAAATATATAAAAATTTAAAAAATAATAATAAATATTTAATTTAATTTAATTTTTTAGAAATTTTTCTTTTTAACTATGCAAATTTTTAGAAAGTTGAAGCTTAAATTAAGATATATTTTGAAGTCATCAAAAAAACTAGCTTTAAGCAGAATTAACTGATCGCCAAAAAGTAAAAAAAAAAAACAAATCATACTCGTACATCATTCGGATCATGATCATTCGGACTATTTAAAAACTTACAAACTTACGTTCAAATGTACACTGAAACTTAAAATCAATAAAATTTCCCTAACGATCCTCAGTCGAGCCGCTCGCACATTGCTCTCAGTTCGCTTTACCTACAGGGTATTGACACTTTATGCGCGCGGCACACATGGCTAATGCTTTTATGCCCTCAATGATCATGATCAGCAGCAGGTACATCACTCACTCACTGTGCGTTGCGTTGTTCTTGGGCTCCCGTCATATGCCCAACAATCTGTCCGAAAGCGATAAAGTTATAATGGCGCAAATGTCGTACACAGTTCATGTTGTTGTTCGCTCTCTTTTTTAATGGAGCTCCCAGACAGCAGCAGGATCAAACTGCCGTCCTGTTCTGTTGCTCTGTACCGATCTACCGCTGATCTTGGAATCTAAGTCGACGCGCGTCTTTGGCTTAAAGCAAGACAGGACAGGGCAAGACTGGGCAAGAAAAGAGGCAGATGAGGAAGCGACGCGTCTTTATCGCGATGTGTGCTCGACTTTGAAAACTGTTTACAAACTGTCTGACAGAGTTTCGACTGCCGTTTGGCTCCGTCTGCTCTGGTTGATGTCGCCGCGTTGATGCCACGCAGCATGTGCCCCATACCCCCATCATCATCATATTGTATGCCTGATAGACTGTGATCTCTCGCACAGACACATGGACAGACAAGTCAGCCGTCAGACGGATCGCTCTGACGCTGACGCGGACGCGAACGTGGACGCGGACTAGCTTCGGGCGACGACACGCTGTGTTTGTGTCAGTCAGACTCAAATCTCTCTCTCTCTCTCTCTCTCTCTCTCTCTCTCTTTTGGCCAGCACTACGATGCGATCATATATGGGATCGTATAGGCACTATATGTGTCCGTAGGGCGGCACAGTGGGCGTGCAAAACACACAGCCGAGGCATAAGCAAATAGTGTATTAATAATAAAGCTTGTGGGAATCCAGTTGGGGATCATCATCGTCATCATTATACATGAAACTTTAACGTGCAATTAGTTGGATTATACACATGAAAGTTTCTAAATGCTGAAAAATTGCAAACGTGACGGCGATAAAAATCAATTTCAATGTAGCGATCGATTTTAATTGCAAGTGCCAACTGATCCGCAGTTAAGTGCACTCGCTTCACTAGCTCCCATAGCCATGTATAATGATCATTATTTATCTACACATGATCGAGCAGCACAGTTTGTGGCTCGATTAGATGTTGAATTTGTCAAATTAATTACAACAAGTGTGTTGCGATTGCAGTCACTGCTGACTACGATCGACTGCGATCATTTCAGCAGATCCTTGCAAAGTTTCGCCGATCGCGGGACTAGTTTAGGGACTAAGAGCGCTGAGAAATGATCTTCACTGAAAGATCAAGCGGTCGATAGCCAATCACAAATATTACTTAAGCTCTATTTGGCTTAAAACTGATCATTAGAAAATCAATTAAGTTAAAAGGTAGATCGATATTAAAAAAGATCCAATGTGAGTGATCTTCAGTTTCTGGTCGATTTAAATTGTATAAAGATACTGAAAGGGCCAACAGAATTGATCAAACCATAAAGGTCGCGTTTGGTCAAGTTCAAGCACGCACTGCTCCACTGTGCCACAATGGGCAATTGACCGCTTCGGATAGCGTCGATTATCATTTCAATTATGAACACTCGCAGAGGGCAAGCTGCATTTTGGGTTAAGCTGCATTAGATCAAGGTGGATTATTGTTGCGATACCGCAAGCGGATGAAGCGGCCGATCGCCAGCGATCGCTCAATTGATCAATCTGCAAAGTTGAGTGAGGCACAGAAGACTGGAAGCGTTTGCGTCTAAACACCTTCTCGGAAGGTTGGCGGTGCGCAGGTGAGCCGGCCAGGCCGACTGGCTGGCAGATCATGCTCAGCGCCCGCAACGGAGCGCAATTGTCTCGTCTATAGCCCGGAGCTGCTGCCGGCTATTTGCACAGTTCGCGAGGCTTTTGGAGCCATAATTTAGGCGCGGGCGAGTCATATATCAAAACGTGGATGCTTGACGGGGCGACCTGAGTGTGATATATGGCTGCAATGTCCTAATGATAATGACGTGGCGAGGCCGCAAATGTTGTAGGCGGGTAAACAGAGCGAGTGCTCTGGACGGGAGCACGCGGAGTTTGGTGAAGGGAGCCGAGAAGCAGCGGATCGGGGGAACTGAGCAGCTCGATCTTATCTCAAGAAGTTCATTTTCTTGTTCGGTTTTCATTATTTTTTCGAAATATTGATTTAAATATGCCGTTTTTCTCCTTTTTTTTTGTCATATTGATCGACGCGCGTTTGACACACTCGGCAAATGTTGACTCGACGCCACCGCGATGGGTTACCTGGCTGAGAGTGGTTACCTGGTTATCATCTGGCCGATTGGCCTGTGTTCACCCACACACACACACACACACATAAGCACATACGTAGAGCACGCGTCGCTGCCGCCTGACACAGTTATGCAAGTTCATAATCAACACCCACGCAGCTCACGATTCGATGTGGAAGGAGTCACATTAACCGACTCAATTCAATGCGATGCGATATTTGTATTTACATAATGAATGAACCGAGCGACGATGACGATCGGCGACCGATCGACAAATTTCTGTGCAAACAATTCCCCTGAAAACAAAATTAACTGCCATATCAGTTGGCGTAGAGCGTCATAAAATGGAGAGAAAAAAACGTAAACGACTAAGCCGAACGCGCGCCAAAATCTTCCTTAAATAAACGATCGGTTCGGATCGTAACCCCCTTCCCTATCAACCATTCTCTCTGTCTCTCTCTCTCTCTCTCTGACTTGCTGTTGTTGTTGTTCTTGTCTTGTCATGTTCAAGTGAATTTGTTGAGCTGTGCGCCATGTGTGGGTGTGATTATCTGTAGCGTGTGTGTAGTTTACGAGTGTATCCATTGGCATTTACATTTGCCGTATCTCGGTTATCTCCATGACACTACTCTATCTCTATCTATCTATCCGCACACATAACTTACGAGCATATCTATCTGCGGCTCTATTTGCATAACCAAGTGATTTACATTGCCGTGGGCTTAGCACGCGGAAATGACGGGTGAGCAGGCGGACCGACGCGATGGCAAACTGTGTCACTGCACCGGGGTGACTCGAGAGCACTACAAGTTATGCAATGCAGAAAGTGATCTTCGATTGTGACAAGCTTTAAGATCACGAAGGAATCTCGGAATCTGCGTTTAATTTATAAAATCTGAGTTACGATCCTCTTGCGATCGATGATCTCCAGCAAGTACAGATCCAATTGCCAGGTATTTTGTTTAATGAGGAAACCACAATCAATTAGCGATCACTTATGCTAAAGAAGAATATTATATTTGTAAATATGAAAACCAAGGCTTCCATAGCATTCTCGCAAATCCCTAATCTAAAAGTCGATCACGATCGCTGGTGATTTTCAAGGCTTTGATCGCGAAGAATAAGCGAAAATTTACGATGCGCCCCGCACAATTCAAATTCTAACAAACTGTTCATCATCTAAGTGACAGTTTGCGGTTCAGTATCAGGTTGAGGATCAAGCGAAGATCATCATACATGCATGCATGCATGCATACAGCGTGTACTATAAGCATATATCCTGCATGTAGTTTATCACACAACGATCGTAAACTATTTTGTCTGCTGTCACATGCTGTTGCAGCGGGGCCAAAAAGTGAACTTCTTTGAATTGTGTTTTTTTTTTCTCGGCCGTTTCGCCTCTGAGAGCTGTTTGCATTTTTGATTGATCGCTTTATACGTAGCACAAAGAATGAGAGTACCAAAATGTAAATGCAGCAAACCACGAAAATTCGAAATATACGTTAAATATATTTATACCAAAAAACAAAAAGCGATGAAAAGAAAAGAGGAAGAAGAGGCACCGTGGCATCGATCATCATTTGGCGGCTTTTGACGATCAGCATTCTCTCATTCTTCTTCCCTGTGTCGGCTACGTCAACAAATGTTGATAATCAAATCAAAGATTTTCGGAATCGGTCTGAGAACAGGACCAGATCGACAAACTGTGATTGTACACAGGTCCCGTGGAACCATCATAACTTCAGGCCACAAACTATGTGCGAGAGCGAGAGAGAGCACGTTGCTGTGCAGTTGTATGTGTGCCGGCTACCTACGCAAGGATTGAGGAACGAGGATCAACGATCGACAATCGGTGATATTGATGCATAATTAAATTTAAACAAATCAAACTGCCATTGCAGCAAAGGAAACAGAAATCAAGTTGTACATTGAGACCACCAGAGAGCGCTGGCAAGTGAAATAATTTGCTGGCCCCAGCGATCGACGACGATCGGCTGCGATCTTCCGACTGATCGACCTACACACATTGCACGCAGTAGCCGAACAAGAGACAAGGTAAAAACAAGTACTCCTCAAACTGGAGCCTCAAGTCGAGTCGAGTCGAGTCAAGTCGAGATGTTGTAGTAGTCGTGGATCGCGAATCGTGGAGCTGCCTGTCTCCGCTGATCGTTTAATCTAGCGCTAAAGATCTGGCAGCGTCCTACGTACCGAAACTGAAATGATTGAATTGTGTCTTGCTGTCGATCAGTGCGTGAGTTGGCCAGGCAGCGCGACAGTCGAACAGTCGGATAGTCGGACAGCAGAGAGCTGGGGGCTGGGGGCAGCGAGACGATCAACGACTGTTGGCCGACTGATCGCCAGACATTGATATTGATATTGATGCATGGATTCACTGCCGATCGCAGCCGATCGCCAGAGAGTTTGTATGCAAAACCAACGATCGCCGGTGCCGTTTTGCATAATATTTCCAGGCCGGGCATGCAAATCTCCTAGTAGCTGGCTTGTCCTGACTTTGAGTCCTGTTTCCGATCGCTGTCGCAGACTTTCACAGTTTTATAACAAATTTGATTGAATTGCTTGGTGGTGGTGGTGGTGCTTGTGGTGGTTGTGGTTGTGGCGCGGGGACTCGTTCCCTTCTGAGTCTCCCGATCGCCGGATCTTCTTCGGGTCCCGTGAGTCTCTCTGTCTTTTGATGTCTGCACCTTGCAAATGATTATGAATTGATTTTTGATTGCACGCTCGGGCCTTATGCGTGCATATGATATACACATATGTATCGTATGTACGCATAAATTTGCGAACTGAAATTGCGACTGGCTATTGTACCGTTACAGCAACAACTAACCGGCATTTCTGTAGGATCATCAGTTGTGATCTTGAGACATGATTGTGTTTCTTCCTGGTAATTAGCACACGTGCGACCTGCCGGACTCAACTTCGATCTGCACTCTCGATCTTTGTATGCATACATATGTGCTGCCAAGCACACACCTCTGATCTATGATCTATGATCTGTGATCAATGATCTTCGATCTGTGATTTCCATGCACATGTCTCTATGCGCTGTCCCATGCAAATCTGAAGGTAATCGCCAGCGCAATCGCACACGTTCCTTCGTTGTTGCACAATGATTGAGTCATCAGCAGCTCCGACCCTCTATCCATCCATCCATCCATCATCGCTGAGGGCCGGCGAGTACATGTGCCCGTGCATTGTCTCTGGTCAGTTCTTTGTTTGCGTTAGGTAGCCAAAATAGTATTTAATGAAGTGTCCCTGCGACCCTGTGTGCAAAATCATCTCTAATGTGCCTTAATGTTTATGCAAAACTCAGCGAACGCCGAGGCAAATCGCTCGACAATCTCTCTCTGGGGAGTTTTGCACGTGCTATGCCCCTGGGAATGCTGCCGGCTTTTTGGTCGCTACCTGAAAACTCCCAAGAGATAGAGAGAGAGAGAGACGAGATTATTAGCTCATATGTGAGATGCTTCGTTGCGATACAAAACAAGAAAAACTACATCGGGACGATCAAGCTGTAAATGCAGCATCTCTATGTACATATTCGCAGTTTTCAAGCGACTCAAGTTGCTGAAACTTCAGCTCCAATACCTTTTATATGGCCACTTTGCTTTGACAAATCGCATGACAAATGTCAGAACAAGCCATAAAAACCTTCGTTTCATTGCCTTCTGCTTTCCTCTATATATAGCCCTCTGTCGCAACTTGTATCACTTTATTGAGTAACTTTAAGATATTTAAACTGCAGCTCTTTTAACTTTTTATTGGCCATAAAATGGGCCAAAGTCTTAAAAGTAGAGCAAAATGATCGATACAAAGTTGAAGATATATTCGTAAAAGAATTGTATAGAATCTAGGTATATCCTGAAGAATTCACAGTTTTTAAATTCTAAAAAAAATTAAGATTATTTCACGTTGACTTAAGCTATATAAAGTAAACTATGGAAATGTTCAGGAAACTGGAGCTTCTTCTCCATTAATTTTTGCTGCATCTTAAGTACCCACATTGTGGCTGCCACATTTGGCCCAATGGAGTGGACTATCTGAAGGCAGCATCTGCTATCTGACTGAGTTAAGCTGAAGCGCAAATGTAAGCAGGCATCGCAGGCTGATAAGCTTCCATGTAACCGGTAGATGAGGGCCTGTGATATAGGTATTTGGCTCTCTTAAATCGATTTCTTATGTTGCCGCGCTTATCGACGGGGGGCGACGGTGCGACAGCGCAGCAAACTTTGAGATTAGCCAAGTGGCAAGTTGATTTCATTATCGGTGCGGCAATAAGTTGATGTAAGATATATTAAGAGATAAATAACATTGGGGCAAACAGATCGATGACGTTGCGATGGCGATGGCGATGGCGATGGCGACGGCGAGTGGCTCAGCAACTTTATTAGAGCCTCTCAACACGATGCCAATTGATAGTCAGTTAGGCCCCGCACCCCCGTCACTGCTGCCAAAAGGCATTAACAAACAAACTGGCCAGGCAGATCAACTGATCAAGTGATCAGCAGATCAACCGTTCGGCAGTTCCTACAGTTTGCACCGATCAGAACAGATCAACAGATCGGGAAGATCAGCGCAATTAAAATGTTATCGCTGTTTGTTGTTAATGGTGACGAGGCACAGCGCGAAGACTTCCTGCTCTGCACTCTCTTAACTTGAAGGTACTTGGCTTGGTTCTTGGCCTTTGCATGCACTATTGAGTTTGAGATTTTATACTACTGTGGGCAAAAAGTAAGGTGAATATTTTTGTAAAGTCAAATTTCTTTATTTATTCTCCTGAATCAATTTCATCCCCTTCAAAATAATCTCTTCCCGATAAAATACACTTATAGTATATTGTTACTATAAATTTCAGCAATGTAGTTCTATTTTGCTTGTAAACTGTTTCAATTATTTTAATATAATAATAATAAATATATTTAAATTATTTTACAATT
Source organism: Zaprionus bogoriensis (assembly GCA_035046045.1). Taxonomy (NCBI): domain Eukaryota; kingdom Metazoa; phylum Arthropoda; class Insecta; order Diptera; family Drosophilidae; genus Zaprionus; species Zaprionus bogoriensis. Next base: position 495,694 of record JAWNOI010000106.1, on the reverse strand, counting down.
AAAAAATTTAAAATTTAGTATGTTGAACTGAAAAGTTTAGGCTTTTAAGCAGAAACGTGCTAGAAAGCATAGGTATACAAAATACCAATTTAATAGAGCATTGCACTAAATTGTGACTTTAAGCCTGAACTCAACTGATTCCTTGCACCTAGCTTTAAAAACATTAGAACATTAAAAATCTGGCCATATTTAAAAAAAAAAAATATTGACTTTTAATTAGGGTATTCTCCCGTCGACTTGCACTCGTTCGCCATTTTCCATTTGTTGCTTCACGCCTTTGGCATTTCGCTAAAAACTTAATTTAATTAATTGCCAAACACACAGATTTCCCCATAAAATGTTCAGTTCGGTTCGGTTCGGTTCGGCTTGGGTTTCAGTGCCATGGCCAGTTCTCAGTTACACGTTTCGTGTTGGCCCATTCACCGGTTCAGCGGTTCTCTACAGTTGCAGCTCCGGCCACAACTGCAGCGCTCCTACTTGGCCATTCGATCTACACTTGAGGCGCAAACGTGAATAATTGGACCTGCAGTTGGAGAGCATTTAAAACTGATTCGTTTTACGAGCGCATTGCACTCGCCTTTATGATTGGCAATTAATTAGGCCAAAAGCACGAATGCGAATGTGAATGCGATTCACGAGTTGAATTCGCGTTCGCATTCGTATTCGCAACGCATTCGCATTCGCATTCGATTCCTGGCCCGGGGTTATTTGTTTTTACAGCTACCGTATTTAATAGGAGACCTCATCGATATGCCCGTCCGATTTGTTTGCTTAATTAATCGCAGCTGTAATAATAATGCCAGTGCGGACTTTATATAGAGTCAGGCATGAAATTACTTTTCTTTTCTTTGCTGGATTTTTTACGATTTTTTCTTCTTTTTTTTTTTTTTTTTGATATTTTCATATTTGTGCGCTGCGAGTCCGAGTTGAAACTGAATCGATTATCACGCGCAATTGCATTTGAATGGCAAATGTGGCGCATTGCTCGATTGTTTCTCGATTGTTTTCTCGCACTTTGTGCCCCTTCCATGTCGATTTTTACCCTACGCAAGATCGGACCTCGGTCGAGCCCTCGCAGCCCTCACACTTGGCCATTGTGTCGCCATTGTGTGGCGATTCGACATGGCAATAATAATACAAGAAATAATACCTAGAGCATTTCATAGAGCATCGCAACGGATTGCATGCTAATCCTTTGCCCGAGATGAGAGTTGAGACGTGTGTGGGCTGCGCCAGCGCGGGATTAGTGCGTGATGCATTTTGGCATGAAATGAGAGAGATCAGAGCAACGGCCAAAGAATACCAAGAGGATCGTGAACCTGAAGCAGAGCAAGCTGGAGAAAAATGCGTTTTTTATTGTAATATCGACCGACATTCAACTATAGCGAACGAACGTGCCAAGCCAAAGACAGCAGATCCAGCAGAACAGAAAACCGAGAGCTGAGAACTGCGGACCACCCTAAAGGTAGCCAGATACCGAAATTTATTGCTGCCACACAGGAGACGGGGAACGGGGAACGAGAATCGGGGCACGGGGCACGGGGAAGAGGGACCCGTGAAAGGACCTACTTTGCTGCCTTCTCGCATCTCTGGCACTTCATTTCAATTTTAATTAGAGCAGAGCTCGGAATTTCTTTCCTTTTTTTTTTTTGTTTTTTTAGGCATTTTATTTTTTTGCTTTTTACTTTTTTGGGAAATTGTCCGCGCGTCGCGACGCGCTGATCCATCGTTATGTGTCTCTCTCTCTCTCTCTACCTCTCTCATTCACATTTTCATTTATAATTTTTAATTTTTACTTTAATTTTTTCGTTAGTCCGACGTCGACGTCGTCGGCGCATTTCTCTTTTCCCTTTGATTTCGGTCGATCGGCCTGTCGGTCGGTCGCCCTTGTGGCCTTTTCGATTATAATTAGATGGGCAAAATGCCGCTGCAAAGAAATTGATTGTTAAATAATTTTCTTGTGCCACCTTTGCGGCGCTGATTGGACCTCGTTGAGCAGTCGCGGGATTCTCCGGCTCTGAGCGCGCCGCGTCGCCTGCGAGTGCTGCGGCAAAAGTAGAGCAGACGCGGAGCCTCTTTAAGAACTAATGCGTGGGTCGTCTTAAGGCTAAGTAGGGATATAAGTTTCACAGAGAGGATCACACAAGCTGAAGATCATAACTTCCAGACGAGCATCACATTAATTGAAGTATATACTAGAGTGGCCTCATTTATCTGAATTAGGAAATAAGTTTCAGTGGGAATTGCTTAAGTTTTTAAATTTGTATAGAAAAAACCAAAAAAAAATATACATATGTAAAGTAATAGCTGAAATTGTAAATTTTGTAAAATTTGAAAAGAAAATACGTAATTATACATGGTAAAATAACAGCTAAAATTTAAATATAATGTAAACATTTTTTATTTTTTTTGATTATTGTAAAATGTGAGACGGAAAAAATCTATTTAGAGACATAACTTTAAAATTAATATATAGTAGAAATGTATGCCCATAATGTTACTGCACACAGATTTGATAAAAAGGATAATATCAAAAAAATATAGCATAAAGCTTGAACTTGAAAACTCTGCTAGCAACCCTCGCATTAGCCACTTGCTGCACCCATTCCCAATGCCGCGTTGTATGCAAAATATGCCGACACAAATCAAAAATGAAATCGGCCAATGCCAGAGCTAACGAGGTAACCCTGCCCCTCTGACTTCTCGTGAAGAATGAGAGGGGGGGGGGGGGGAGATGCCACAGCTTCTGCTGTCTGCGCATGCGCGGAAGCAGACCAAAAAGGGGAAAATTAGGCGTAAATTTTTATTGGCGACAGTTGGACGTGGGCTTCGCTCCTTTGCCTTTGACTATAGCGACATTTGCGACTTGCGACTTGCAGTCGCTGCAGTCCCTTGCTAAGCCACTTAAGTGGTCACTCCCCAGGCAAACATAATGCGTGAGGTTCTCTGGAAACGGAAAGGAAGAAGGGTTAAGTCTGTTATTGTTTGAAAATATTTAGATTGAGGGCGGAACAGTAGCTGACCGCAAAATGTCTAAATATTTCGCACGAAAACGGAAGAGTTGAGCCTTGTGGATAGTGTGGATTTCTGCTGAGATCAGTTGAGTTGAGCCGTGAGGTTCGGTTTCAGTCTGACAGTTCCACGTAGACGTAGCCGGCAGGAAGTGTGCCCACTTTTACCGGGAAGTGATTGCAGATGTGTGCAGTTATTGATAGATCGATAGGCCATGACCAGCATATGAATCGTGGCTTGTGTCTGGCGCGTGTGCCGGGTAAAGATGCTGGTGGTGGTGGTGGTGGTGGTGCTGGCAAGGGCAAGGGCAAGGGCACAGTCAAGTCCCATTAGAGAAATGCCAAAATGTATGCCAGGTGTGCTAGGCAAATATGTGTATGGAGGTATATGGCTGTACCTCTATCTTCCTTACAATGCCAGATGCGCTGCGCTCTCGTGCCAAAACATCGTGCGCTAATTGTGTATAAATATTTTGGTCTAAACAAGGCTAAAACCCCCGGGCAGGCAGCATGCAGCAGGCAACCGGCAACAGGCAAATGAGCAGCGAGCACCTTTGACCTCTATAGCCCCTAATAGATATGTACATCTCATACAATGCCCGTTGCTGTGACAATTAGAAACTGTTTAGCTTTGTCCCACTCGCAGCTCGATTCCCGCAGTTCCCTGCGGCATCGCAGCATGCTAATAACAGTTAAGAGCCCAAATGGTTTTTGCTCATTTCAAGGTAGAAGCAGCCCATGCCCTGGGTCTGTGTGTGCGGTCCCTTGGCCAGCATTGTTTGCATGGACAATGTTTTGACCGCATTGCCAAAACCAAAATAAACACACAACCCCCGCCAGGCCCGCACAAAAGGTGCACCTACACACACACCACGCACACGCACACGTACCTTATAGTATCGTTCTATATAGTATCGTGTATAGTATAACTCACTCGCCGCTGTGGTGGTCCGCTGCATGTCACCGCTCTATACGATTCCCTTTAACAGTCGCCCATGGCCATTCCATTCGATTCCAATTCCGATCGCATTGTCATTGTCGCGTAGTCCTCTTTCTCTCTCTCTCTCGATATATATGGAGTTTTCTATCTGGTATATGCGTGACATCTTATTTCGAGCTCGTCTGCTTCTTCTTCTTCTTCGTCTTCTGCTAACTGGTGGGCGTTCTATGTCAATTGTTATTGAATTGAGTTCTCTTTTATTTCGTTATATTGTCATTGTATGTGAGAGCGATTCGAGGCCCGATTCGAGATGCATGGCCAGCGATAAGGATTGGGCCACAGCTGCCGTTGGCTACCGCAAATTGCATTAACTTGGCCCATGGACAATTGAGGCGTGATTGAGGCGTTGTGTGCGGTAGCCGATTTCGCTCCTAACGACCGCAAATTCATTTCTGCTTCCCCTCATCTGGCATTGTTCTAGCGCAATTGTATTCGCTGTTGGCCCCGAGGGATGCGACGTCAGGGCGATCTTCCGCGAAGACCAGCTATGCACAAAGAGTCTTCGAGAAATGCATTCGCATTCGCAACGCCTTCACAAATTGAAAGGCTATACAAATGGCCAATAGAACACTTTTTTGTTGTTCAAGCCATCATATATTAATCATAGCTGTCTGTCGGTAGGACTTGAGGTTGATGCAAAAGCTATAGAGTACCATAGTGGCATGCCTCAAAGCTATCTCAAGCAATACTTTCTATCTAAAAGTATCTGCAGATTTGCTTAGTTAAACAACAAGAATATTTATATGCATCCATGTAGAGTTTGGCTACAGTAAAATTAAAAAACCTTAAGCCCTGAAAGTATCTTAGAAATATATTTTTCTCAGTATCTATAAATCTTGTTGGTACACGTATATCAAATTAAAATAATATCTATGAAGACTAGTTGCCACAGAAAATATCTCTGGCAAATATATTTTTCAGTTTCTTAGATATTTTTAGTATCGAAAAGTACCTTAAAATCCAGTGCATATCTTTGATTTTTTTTAAAGATTTATACTGTAAAGTATTTACAATATCTCTTACTGTAGTCATAGTAATTTGTTAATCAATCATTATAAGTTTATGTCATAATTTAATTTAATTTAATTTTCAAATGGCTTAAATATTTTTCAAAATCATTAATTTTCTAACGCTCTCAATTGCTGCATTTATTTAATTCATCTATAATTACGCCTTGTAAACGCTTACTCTTACTTCTATCTAATCTAGGACTGTATGTTAACCAACAGTCAGTCTAAAATTGAGTTCTCATCTATCTGTCAGATGCGCAAAGTATCTCAAAGATATCTTTATAGACAGCCCATGTGCAACACTTCGAATTGAGTCGTCATTTAGTGAAATTTGCGGCTTGCAATGATCAGTTGAAAAGGGACCCTTTGCAGCGGCCTACACTAAGCTGCCACGCCCCTCTGCGAGCAGTGTACTTAGCTTAGGACAAGGCTCGACGCGCGTGCTGGCCCACGGCTCAGAGCTCATTACGTCAGGCTAAGCCAAGCGTCAAGCATGTCCACGAGCCTGGACAGGATCAGCACAAGCAGTGGGCTGAGGGCAGACGTAGAGAGATGGAAAGTAGGTGTGTGAGAGAGAAAGAGAGAGAGAGAGAGAGAGCGGCAAAGCTGTTAAGCGCATTCGACGCGCATGCCGCCCACGTCCTTTTGCTGCCTTTTCCTGCCTCCACTTTTTGCTTTGCTACGCTCTCCCTGTCGGTCTGTTTCTCTCCCTCTTACAGCCATTTGCCGAGAAAATTAATTAGTTGAAAACCTCGAAAAGGTGTTGGAAATCTCTGATTACGCTGGTAATTTTAGACAGCGTCTCGCTTGTAACGCGAGTAATTCCCGGCGTCGGGCATTTGCTCTGCAGCCACAGACACATTTGCAGCAATTTCAAATCGACAATTTCCAATTTTCTCTTTCCACTTTTCGGTTTTCAATTTTTCCAAACATTTTCCCTTATCATAATCATATTTGCCACGCCATCGCCATCGCCATCGTCATCACTGTCCCTGCTGCTGGGTGAGTGTGCAATTCTAAGCCCCGAACTACCCACAGGAAACAACTCAATTTGTAGGCATATCCTGTGCAAGGTGTCGGTTCGTTCCCCTCCCTCTCTAACTCCCTCGCTTGCTCGGGGTGTGTTTGATTATTTTTTTTGTGGTTTTCCTCCCCGTTTTGATAGCATTTCCCAGCATTTTGGGCGTTTATCCAAACATTTTTCCATAGATTTTTCGTGAAAAAATAATAGATCGCATGAAAAAATAATTTCTGTTGAGTTTCCTTCCGCTTCGCTTGGAATTACAAACGACAATCAGATCTTTATATCCGGCAGTGGATCAAAGTGAACATTCCATTTGCTCAGATTTAGTCGTGATCATTTGTAAGGATAGAACTCATAATATGATTCTCATGTTATCAAAATTTGATTAAGATTGAGTGATATAGTTGAAAGTTATTCGAGCTCAACTGCGATTTTTGGGCCACATGCAGATTTGTATATGACTTTTATGCGCTCAAAATTTCCAGATATACAAATATTTACTTTTCATATGGTTTTAATTTATGTTTCGAAAATGCTTGTTAAATTCGAATAATATTTTCGAAAATCTTTGATATTTATTTACACCAAATTTTCACTTTACTTTGATCCATTAAAAAGGATGACGCTGACTAACTCCAATTTAAATCCTAAATGTGATCTGTGGCTTTCAGAAAAAATTCGTTTAACTTGAAAACTAATAACTAAATAAATTACCGAAAATAATAATTTTTCAAAAATCTTTTTTTAAAGAAATTTCAGTTTTTTTTCGTTTGCATATAAATTTGTTGTGTTTGAAGCGCTTACTGGCAGTCTGTTTGCTATGTATCTGCTTGCAGAGCATCTTCTAGTCGAGCACTCTTTCTGCCGGTTCTGTCTCTTTCACTGCTTCTTTCTCCTGCATTCTCATGTGTTGCAAACTGAAGTTCTTGTCCAGGGCACTTGCCCGATTCTGGCAACTTTCAAATGCTCAAGACAGTGGCTGATCCACTTGAGAAAGTGCTCCCAACATGTGTACAGTTGCCGCCCCCCGTCTCTACCGTCTGTCAAATGTTTCCCTTCCCATACCCATTTCCCTATCCCGTTGCCTGCCCCTTGCGCCATCACGCCTTAGTCTAAAGCATGTGCCTGTCAATGTCCATAGATATCTAAATTTGTTTTGCTCTCGAGGCGATGACAGGCGAGTCTCGGATTTAAGCGCGTGTTGCCTGTCAATTACACGTCACGATATGCAGCTCGTCGATGATGATGAGCGAGAAGCGAGAAGAGAAAAACTCTTTCACAAGCGATCCCAAGGCACGCGTCTCAGACCCCCGATCTGCTCCGATTTTTGTGCTCGAGCGCACACATCGGCAAGTGCGTCCGTCAGCGGCTTCGGCTTCGTCTGTCTGCATTATGATCAGCTCTGGCTGGCGCTCGATTTTCAGTTGAAAGAAACTTGATCGGTTCGTTGTGGAATTGGTAACAGTAGAAAGCACTAGCCAAACACTTGCAAAGTGGCGCAACCAAGTCAACTTTGGGCTGGAAAGTGCATGCCAGAAGTGTGTGCAAGTTATGAGTTCTACGATGTTGAGCTCTAAAAGTGGGGAAGATAAAAATAACCTCTACAATAGAGTTAACATAGTAGATACTAGGAATGCAGTTAAATAGATGAGCTAAACATTTTTCAGTTTATTTTAAATGTGCAAAATGAAGGCTTAGGAAATCTCAACAAAATATCGGCTTTATTATTATGATAATGAATTGCCACTGTTTTCTATATTGCAGCTTAAGAAATATTTCCTTTCTTTAATAGAAGTCTGAGTATTAAAATTTTTATGCTAATTAAATGTTGAGTAAATGGGAAAGAATATTCAGGCATCAGTAATATACTTATTTTTAAATAAACAAAGTTTCAAAAAAAATATATACACATTATTTCTCAGTGTAGTACAAAATGTGCTTCATTTTGAGATCTACAAAATATAAAATAATAATACCAGATTGCAGTTACAGTTTTCTATGGATAGTTCCATAATTCCATAATATCTTAGTGTAGTAAAAAATGTGCTTCATTTGAGATCTACAAAGTATACAATAATAATATTAGATTAATCAATGGTTGCAGTTTCAGTTTTCTATGGATAGTTCCGAGACCAAAGTACGAGCATCTTGCCTCAAATGTTAATTATATCTACGCTACGCACTGCCTTTTATCCCAATCACTAACTTGTCCTATGCAAAATGCGTTTTGTGGCTAGCGCCGTCTGCAGCGAGCTCCGGTCTGACCTGCTCAGCCACCGGGCTCTGCCCCTAACTCCCCTCCCAGTCGGTGCTTGTGACTGAACCGAGAGGCTGCTCAATGAAACCGCTTGGCACTTGTTCCACGAACCGCTGCGCGCCTCAATTAAAAGACAACCTGCTGCGCTCTCGGCGGCGTCTGCTCTGAATTTCTAAATTGGCGGAAGCAAAATCATCACGGATATCTATCAATGGCTCTCTCTCTCTATCTCCCTCTCTCTCGTTCTCTCTGCTTCGCTGTGTCTTGCATTGTCTCTCGATCGAAAGTGGGCGTAGCCGATGTTTGAGGCAAATGTTTGGGCCATAATTGTTCACGCCTCGGTCGCGTAATAGATACTTTGATGCGCCGGCGTCGGCATCGGGTGCTGCGGCCTGCTCTAATTGCCCCGTACATCCTCACATCCTGCCCGTTGGGCTATGCAAAGCGCCGCTAAACGCTGAAGCGTGCGTCTCGACTCGAATCGCAATCGAAATCGAATTCGAAATCGCCCGTTGGCTGATTTCCCAGGAAAAACGTAGGAGAAAACCTGCCCGCCTGCCCGATTGCCTGCTCGCCTGCCTGCCTGCCTGCTGGGAGACAGGTCAGCTGCGGGTTGCGGAGCTGCCCGCTGCTCGACCTTAATTGCAGCTACAAGATACAGATACAGCTACAGAGATACAGTATCTGTTGCTGCGAGCTGTATCTGTATCTTGTAATGTTTTTTTTTTTTTTTTTTTTTTTTGCCGAAAAACTCAGCAAGACACGCGATTGCGATTGCGGGGTTTGTCAACGGCGATTAGATAGCTGGAAAGTTACAAATGTATCTTGTGGATACATGAAATACATATCTGTTTATCGGGCTGAGCAACGCTTGGTATCTGCACTGTCGGTTTTGCGCAAAAAAGGAAGAGATACAAATGGTTGTAAGTTCGTCAATGGCGATTAGATAGCCTGAGAGATACAAATGTATCTTGTGGATACGTCACGTGTATGTGTATCTGTACAAGGAGTTGCTTGTGATCTGAATTAAATGCTGTTGCTTTTGCAGCAAAAAGAAGAAAATACAAATGTTTGAGCGCTTGACGTTGCCGATTAGATAGCCCAAAAGATACAAATGTATCTTGTAGAGACTTAATATCTGTTTAACGTGTCGAGCAACTCCTGAGCTCTGGTCGTCGAGTTTGCACCGAAAAGGAAGAGATACAAATGCTTGTAAATGTTGTCAGCCGTGATAGATACAAATGTATCTTATGAAATACATATCAGTATTTAGAATTGACTGATGGTTCAACTAAATGCAATCGGTTTTGCGCCAAAACGAATACAAATGTTTACCGATGCACACGTGCATCCGAGAGATACATTCGTATCTTACGGGTGTAAAAATCATTGCAAAGCCAAGTAAACTCCCACTTTTTTCTCATCGGCCGGTAGGTGTTGCAAGCAGACCAAAGGCCGCTGCGGCGGCGGCAGAGTTGCAACATTAAAAATCTTGCGGCTTGCACTGAAGCAAAATGTATCTGAGAGATGCGCATTCATGCCATCCATTGAGGTGACCTTTTAATGCGCTGTCAACGCGAGAGACCGCCGACCGCTGCCCCGAGAGTTGCTCTCTTTTTGCTGTTTGCAACAGAATGTGGGCCGTTGCCAGCGACACAATGGCCGGGACAATGGTGACAATTTCACATCTTAATGCACATGAATGCGCGTTACGAAATTCTGCCGTCCGTCCGGCCGCCCTACCTCCCTTTGACCAGAGTTCTGTGTCGGCCGACGGCTTTGAAATCTTCCCGCTTTTTGGCAAAGCGTATTTTGCTTTTTTGATAAATCGATTATCGCATCGTAGGAGGCAGTCCACAAAAACAATGCGAAAATAGAAGAGAGCTAGAAAGAGATCCAGAGAGTGTGTGTGAGAGAGAGAGAAAGAGAGCGAGGGAGAACGATCTCTCTCGGAGCCATCAAAGCGCAGTCGTTGAATGCATCGAAGACTGCCCATTTACTACCCGACCTCATCGTCGTCATCGTCATCATTATCCTCATCAACGGTCTTTGGTCTCTCTGCTCTTTGTGGTCGCTGAATGCAGATCCATCGATCCGTCGTTGCATCGGCTTGTAGCCGCAGTTTTGTGGTTGACATTTTCTTCAGTCTTCCCTTTGTCTATGCCACGGTCGGTGACTTTGCTTTGATGACCCGGTACATGGGGCATACCCCGACCATGACTTCCAGATCCAGATATAGTTCCCGTTCGACTTTGACCCCGCGTGCGGGTTATACGCTCTGACTGCTTTGTTTTGCTTTCTTGTTTTTCTGCCCCTCTCTCTCTCTCTCTCTCTATTTGTTGCTCTTGTTTTTGTTTTGTTTTTTATCTGATTTCTCGATGCGATTTTTAGTTAATCTAGTTCCAATTTTTTTGTTTCCTTGGTTCCCAGGGCCAGCGCAAAAATGAAGCCGCTTAGACTGGTCAAGCGTTGCTAAATGAGCTCTGGATAAGCTTGGAATGGAACTGCTATCATAGGGCATCTTCAGATACTCCTGTAACACAGCTATTTGTGCAGCTGTAAACATGTAATGGAAGACAGTGTAGCATGTCGCCATATCATATGACTAGTCTGCATGTGTTTATTATTTTAGATGTAGAAAAACATATGTGATTCAGAGATAAGCAAATCGAAGGGATGCAAGTAAAATCATTAGAGCCAAAAATTGGTGAGCTTAACAATGAAAAAATTGAAAATATTAAAAACAACTACAATTTTCTTGGATTTTCAATGGCTGCAAAATTTTTTAAATATGCTTATTTAAAATTTGTTTAATTTAAATAAGCATATTTAAAAAGAGAGCAACAGAGAAAGGGAGAAGTATAAAAGTTTTCGCCCGAATATGATCGTAAGTTATCAAATTTGTGTTTATCTAAGTGTGTATAGTTTTTAAAATAAAACTGCTGTTCTGTCTTTAGAGTAATCAATAAAATGTACCCTATCTCTAATATTTAAATAAATTTTATTAAGTGATAGTTTTACTTGAATGTACCTATTTTATGCGGTTCTAAAGAAAACTTATAATTAACCTCTTATATTCTTTATTTGTTTTAATATTTTGCAGAATTAAAAACTCGTTGCTTATTCCCTTACAAGGCTTAGCTCCAGGCAAACATTCATATTTTTACTACACATTCAGCTCTGCTTAATGATGCGAGATCTCCAGAGCTGTGGTGTGCTGTTCTACTATTCAAATCAAACTCGATTTATAAAATTCTACTTACAATGGATAAGAAGATCAATGTTTCCCTGTCTCAACTTTAACTAAAGTTCGAACAGAAACTAAGCATACAAAATTATATACATATTTCTTTTCTTCTAAGCCCAATGATCAGTTGAGTCTTGTGTCTTTCTTTACATAGAGTTGCATACTGTTTCCTCACCTTAGGTATCGTTCTGCACTAAGCTCAATCCCAAGCCAACATCCCTCTGGCTCTATAGCGTATTTAGTTCTGCTTCATAATGCCAGATATTCCGGCTCTGTTGTACTTTGGGCATTTATCATCAGGCTGATCTACCGCTGATCAGTGCCCTGGCCATGGCCCGTGACATTGTCGCGCCTCTAATAGCAAACACATGCGTATGACCAGGGGGTTGCCCAGCTCGGACTTGGTTCCGGTTGCACTTTGCTCTACGCTTTTTCACTTGCTCATTTTTGCGAATTTCCCAAGGAAAACCCGCGGCGTACAGGTAGACGAGATATTAGCGCTGTGACACCTACGCATTGGACACGCTTGCCTCGTGACGAATGTACCAAGAGGGACAGAGAAAGAGTGAGAGAGAGGAAGGCACAGTGAGAGGGTGCTGCGACAGTACCTGCTGCTTTGGCATGCTAATGCTCGGGCACTGAGAGCCGCCCGTGGACCAAGAGCAGCGTATAAAGGCAGATATATATATATATATATATATATACATGGAAAACTGTAGGAACTGCGCAATTCGCCAGACTCGCTGGCGCGCCGGGCGCAGCGTAAAGTTTCCGATTATCCTTTCGGAGTCGTAGTCGGCGACGCAGTTCATTTTTGCTTAACTATTTGATTTGACCTTAGAGTTGACCTCTTGCGATGGCGCAGCGCAACTTGTCGACTTCCAGCAAAGAAACTCATACAATGAGCGAGAAATCGCGCTGGGAAGGGGAGCAGGAGGGGAGCCTCGCGCTTCAGTGAACAATTTCGATGTAAAGAAACGCGCGCGAGCTCGACGGGAATGTCGTGAAATCAAAAAGAAGCGTTAGAAAAAAATCGATTTTTTTCATTCCATAATGAAAGAGAAAAACGAAAGAAATCACTTTTCATGCGATATACTCGCAGGATTCTGTAGCGCAGCGCAGACAATGCGCGCAGGATATTCCAGTGAAATCTTTTCAATGGGATTTGCTTGTATGGATTTTCGCTTTTGTCCTGCGATCTTTTTTGGCTTTTGATTCTGCCTTTGCTCTCGAAACGCTCTGACATTGATTGCCTGCGATAGTTTATTGAGCGAACGGCGAACACGAGAAGCGAAAGCGAGAATGGAGAATGGAGCATTGAGCATTGAGAATTGGGAACGCAGAATGGAGAACGGAGAACCTGCATATACGAGTCGGACACGTGCATACGATAGATTCGGGTATGTGTAGGTGTGTGTGTGTGTGTGTGTGTGTGTGTGTGCAACTGCGTTCTACAGTTGATCATTCATTGTGAGTCTGCGGTTAGTTTTCACATCATGTCAACACAATCGAGTCAAAGTCGAACAGAGTCGTGAAACCCCGTTGTATGGGAACCCTACTGCACTTTGTAGTCGAATCTGTATCAGTATCTCGCCCGCTACCTTTATGAAGGGTTGCTCCGCTCGACCCGAGCAAAGTCATTTAACTACCGACAGTTCACACTGTGCTAAATGTAGCGTGTGTCGAGGATCAATAAAATGCGATGCGAGCAAAAGTGAAATGCAATATCGGAGATTACCCCAGTTGAGCAGCGAACTGACAGTTGTATAGCTAGTCCCGAGAAAGATACGAGAAGGGTAGCGCAGGAGTGGGGGAGTTATCTTAGCTATCCTACAGGTTGCGATAGCCATGGTGATCATGTCGTGCTGTTCGGGCGATCACTTACCTAGAGATACATGAACATGTTGCGATTTCAGTCGAAATTCTAGGCAGAAATCTATGTACTTTGATAAGATATGCTTAGGGCGAACTCGCTCGGCAGTAACTGCAAACTGTTTACGATCACTTATTGCAAAATTTAACGCATTTAGTTAGCAGTAGCTAGAATACCTGATGGCATAAGATAAAAATTGGAATGGAGCTCAAGTGATTGTCGTAAATAAAGTTATCGTGACTGTGATGTATGCCATCTAAATGACTCCTAATTTATTTTTATCCGTTGTAAAAATCATATGAATGAATTTTGTTTTGTTTAGTTTCAATTGCAGATTTTCTAAATTTGTTAGAAAGTTCAGCTGGATAAACCGATCCTCCAACGTACTGATTACTCGATCTCTTCACACTTCCAGCCAATGCTTTAGCAGCTGATCAACTGAGCGCTCGTTAATTGAATATTAAACTGTTGTGGGTCAAGTGTTTTGAATGGTTTAATGAGTTTTCCTGGTACTTTTAGTGTTGCTTAGTGTTCGCACTAGATGCGTTTCGACGAACTACTCTGATCGTGTCAGATCGCGAGCAATGCTACAACTCAATCTACTGGACTGCAGTCCAGACACGAATGCGTCTGGTAGCACTCGGTGTCGCCGCGTTAATGGGCTACTCGGAACCTATTGGAAAAGTGGCGATCGCAGTTTTGCTTCCTGGACTACTCGAGTATTTCCACTTGACGCCTGGTTAAGTGCGAAATTTGACAAGGCGCTCGAGTGATCGATGGACCAAGTACTGCACTACCGAGCCAGCGACCCGGCGGCCCAACTACATCGAGTGAGCGCAACAAGCGCTCTCGTATTTTGACACATGCTCCATAAATCTTGTCCAGCCGAGCGATGCGATCCGCGTCGCCGTCATAAAGTCACATAACTCACAGGGGAAAAATACAAGTACAAGTTGCACTACAAGTGTCCTTGCCAGAGTGTCCTGCCCTATTCTGTATGCTGTGTCGGGGCTGTGCGCACTTTTTCCTTTGAATTGCGACACGATAAAATAACATTCGTCTCGGATTTCCGTAGAGCGCAGATACAAAAATAAATAAACTCAGAGATACATCGAGGGAGTGAGGGCAAGAGGAAGAAGCAGCGCGCGCCGAGCACTTCACTTTCGGCCAGGACATTTGCTTGGGGCAAAGGACTAACTGTCCGTCTGTCTGCTTGTCTGTCCGTCTGCCTGTCTGTCGCGAGAGATGCAAAACAAATACGCACTTCCTGCGACATGGCGGACATGTCTGCGCTAAAGTGGCGCACAAAAGAAGTTACTTCCTGGACCAGAAACCTGAAATTCTGAATTCTGAACTCTAAAAGGACCGAAAAGGACCAAAGCGCAGCGCATCACAGCGCTCAAATGAATTTATTGCAATCGTCCGTCTCAGTTATTTGAGTAGCGCTTACGTACGCCTCGAGTGAGGCAGGGGGAAGCTAGGGGAAATGCGCCTGAGTTCTTAGCTAAAATTGCATAAGACCGAGAAAACGATATGCTCGGATCGAGCCTATTAGAGGACATTGGCTTAGCCCCGTATTTTGACACCTACGACTGGCTCAGAGTCCGACAACGGTCAACGGGCAGGTCCTAAGCTCCTACGATGCTGCTACTGCTGCTGCTTCTTCTTCGTCCTTCTTATTTTTGATATCCGGTAACAAAGCAGGATTTCGCTCTCGTCTCTCGTGTGTCGTCTTGGCTGGCCTCGCCTCGTTTCCCATTTCCTGGTTTTATCCTGGCCGTCGAATCTTAAGCTGACATACAATCACATTTCGCATTGTCCCTCGAGTTCTCGTTTTCGATCTCGTCAACGTCCTCGTCTACCTACACACAGCACACGCTTCTCCCGTCTGCTTCTTCTTCTTCCGCCTTCTTGAGGCAAAATCTCGACATGCTTCCTGTCTCCTCGTCCTCGTCCTCGTTCTCGTCCTGGTGCTCGCCTTCTTTTGCGAGGCGGGTCAGCTGCATGCAACCCACCGCCCTTTCTCCTAGATCTTTGCACGTGTCCAGCTCTACTGATCTTGTTCTCGTCTAGTGGGCGTGGCGCATTTGCATACGCATTCCAGGCATTCGTAATGAGCTCCGGTCGATTCGCGATTCGCGTGGCGTGGCGCGGCGCACGCGACACGTTTTCCTCTTTGTCGTGGGGTTGCACCCAGTTTAGGTTTAGGGGTAGTCCGTCTACTGTCGTCCGTCGTCCGTAGTCCTTCGCGATGAGGTGACGCAACTTTCTACCCATCTAGCGGAAAGCGGAAGTGCATTTTATGCCTTATGATTACGTCCAGCTTTCAAGTTGCTCGAGGTTGTTTTTGCTTGCCGTATCTGGGGTGCGCCAGCCACGTGGTACTTGCCAGCCAGATCCTTCCCCGAGACATAGACATAGACATTGCGAGGGCCGGGAGAGAGAGAGAGAGAGAGAGAGAGAGAGAGAGAGAGAGAGAGAGTGAGCGACCCTCCCGGTCCGCTTGAGCCCCTCAGGCGTGACGCCTATTTCCGCTGTCGCTGGGCAATTTATGCGCCATTAACACAACTAACCAAATCGAAACTCGTTAAAAAAACGTTGAAATTTTCAACAAATATTTGCCGGTTATTTCCGGTCTCGCGTCTCTCTCGTCTCGATTCTTTCGATGTCGCCTTGTTGAGTGGGTTGTCGGGCGGCAGAGTCCTTTACGCAGGAAGTCGGCAAATTACTGAAGTTTCACCATGGCAACGTCTCAAACTGGACTTCTGCTGGATGAGTCACAGAGCAAGAGTTCGCTTGAGCCTCTTTCACTGTATTCCTACCAAAAGATACTTCATTATTTATAGCAACTGTTTCAAGTCCTTGGCACAGGACATGCTCTCTTCCAAGTTAGAAATCTTCGTTCTATTTTTAGGAAATCGGTTTCAAAATTCAAGATGCTCTTGTGCAACGCAGAGCACTTGAGAGAGTTCTGGAAGAGCGTGCTATAAATCATTGAAGATAAGATATTTGTTTTTACTGGGATACTCGTACATCGTATAGAGCATGTTTATGAGCCTCGCAGACTTTAATTGCAGCGAATACGAGGCGCTTATTAGCTGCAGGATTTCAGTTGGATGAAGCTAAAATTAATGAGAATCTTAAAATCCTTGAATTTAAATATATATGCAACAATATTGAAAGAACCAAACATTTCTAAAGCGTAAAGTAAGCAGAAAGCAACAGATTGCTGAGAGCTTGGAGAAGTTGGCTGTGTTTCCCTTAAAGTTTATAATACTATCCGAAACGAATTTTAGTTGGGTACCTATTAAATGAACTGAAGATTGTATTACGATCGTTGACTAGAACCAGTTGAAGACAATACAATTTTGAGCTTCAACTTGGGACACCATCATAGAAAATAATACATACAAATGTTAAACGTCAGCACCAGAAAATTATTCGTACGAGTATTCAATATTGAGTAGAAAGATAGGTGTATGCTGTATAGCCTAACTAGAAAAAGTTTTAGGTAAAGAGGAAGAAGAAAATTTGACAACAAAA
This sequence comes from Zaprionus bogoriensis, assembly GCA_035046045.1. Classification (NCBI taxonomy): domain Eukaryota; kingdom Metazoa; phylum Arthropoda; class Insecta; order Diptera; family Drosophilidae; genus Zaprionus; species Zaprionus bogoriensis. The sequence continues at coordinate 478,729 of JAWNOI010000106.1, read as the reverse complement.
TAAATTCAATAATCTAAATTTAAGTAACTGCGAAATTAAATAAAGTAAAAAGTATTACAATGTATTTCAATCCTAAATTTTTAAAAGAATGTTGAAAATTTTTGAAAAAGATTGCTGCCTTTCTTGGTATTTTAAAATATCGTAGAAAGTTCTTTATGATATATCTAATTTTATGTTGAAGCTATCAATGTGAAAAAATTTTAAAAATATGCTGACTTGTATGAAATATATTAATTGATGAAAGATATCAAAGATCTCATATATTTTTTAATGATTTTTAATAAAAAGCTGAAAATGTACTTGAAAGTGTGCTGAAAGTATTGCAGAATGTTTTTGGCTTTTGTGGAATGAGAAAAACGTTTGTAAATTTATGTTTTCAATTTGTTTGCTTGTTTTTATTATTGCATTTCAATAATAATAATACTAGGAGTCTTAAAACTAATGCTTATAGTTAGTTTAGTGTCTTCCATGCTTATAACAAAACTTAGAACTATGAAAAAAATTAGAGTTTTAAATCATTGTCTTCCATACTTATGCTATGTAAAAAAAAATGTTGGGGGCAACTTAGACTATATATATATATATATATAGATAGAATCTGGGACTTGTTGTTGTTGTGGTTGTTGTTTCACTAAGGCAAAAGTTGTTTGTTCGTTCGCGATTATTTACACACTTTGTACAGGAGTTACTTTTTGGCTTGCTGGCTGATCGTGATCTCGGTATCGGATCGCGATTACTGTTCCTGCCACGAGGAGATATAGTCGAGCAGCTCCTCATCGTCGGGCTGCTCATCGCTGAAGCTATCAAAGGACTCGAACTTGAACTGTTGCTGCTGCTGCTGTTGTTGTTGCTGGTAAAGATGCTGCTGCTGGTGCTGGTGCTGCTGCTGCTCCTCACGATCCTCGGGCAACTCCTGCTTCACATAGCTGGCAGATAGATCGGAATCGCTGTACGAGGGCGTTGGCGAGGCAGAGTGATACGACTGGTTGACATAGTTGGCCTGGTCGGGACTGTCGAGGCTGCTGTAGTCGTTGTAGCTGCCATCGTTGCTGCTCTCGTCGGCCGAGTTGCCGGCGAAGTAGCTCGATCGCCGCGACTGCCCGTCATCCAGCATGTCCTGCAGGCCGCGAATGTACTCCACGGCAATGCGCAGTGTGTCGACCTTGGAGAGCTTCTTGCTGGCGCCGCGTCCGCCATTCGACAGGGTGTTGATCACGCTCTGTGGCAGATGCTGGCGCAGATTGACGAATCCATTGTTCACCTGCTTGACGCGATTGCGCTCGCGGGCATTGCGACGCGCCACCGAGGGCAACTGCTCGCCGTAGGGCATGTTCACGTAGCTGAACTTCTTCTTGAGCGGACCCACAGAGCTGGAGCCGGAGCTGGCACTGCTGCCGTGTTGCATGTTCTGCAGCTGACTGTTGCCCAGTGGCAGCTTGGGTGCGATCAGCTGATGCTGATGCTGCTGCAGTTGCTGTTGTTGCTGCTGCTGCAGTTGTTGTTGCTGCTGCTGTTGCTGGTGGTGCAGCAACATGATGTTGCCGTTGGTCAGCTGGAAGTGCTGGTAGTTGCTGCTGCAGATGCTTGTCGTCATGTTTGGAGAGTAATCCGTAGAGGTGTTGCTGGGAGCGTAGCGAGTACTTGTGCGTGTTGACTGTGTGGAATCAAATTCCGCAATGATAAACCTCGTCCTGCACGCTGCCCTTAAATACTCTAGCGCTGCCGTCGCTGCCGTCGGCAGCGCAGTTGCGCCTCGGTGGTTGCTCGCTGTCGCGATCGCTACCTGCCTCGGGGCTGCGCCTCAACCCGGGCCCTTTGCCTGCGGGCGCACAAGTGATCCTCGCTCGTTCCACCTCGCCCGCTCTCGCTCTCTCACTCGCTCCCTCTCGCTTGCTCCGGTGATCGCTGGGCAGGGGTTGGCAGCGGCTCGTGTGGGTGCCGCTAGCTCGCACTCGCTCGCACCTTACAGCGCTCGCTATTGCTCTGCCGCTCGCACTCACTGTTGCTCTCCCTCTCGCCTCTTCTCATAATTCATATGCCCAGGCCAACTTGGCTCATTCAACTTGTCTCGGGTCCTTTTGTGTCACAGCTCCTTTGTCTGTCCGCCTGCGCCTGCGTCTTCGTCTCTGGCTGTGTGTGTGTGTGTGTGTGCGTTTTTCTCTTCCTTTTGGCTCTTGCACAGTTTCTTCGACTGCTTCTTCACATTCGCATTTCGTTTTCCTTTGCGCTTGCGGGAAAAACTACATCGAAATCGAGACTTAAATCTATGCACAATAAACCAAACCTAACCTTGCTGATCCTTGTCACAGCGCATAAAAAGGACTCGCTTTTCAATGCACTTCCACTTTTGTCGTCGAGAAAATCGAAAAGTAGGAAAATGAAATGAGTAGAAAAAATAATAATAATAATAATAATAAAGGCGCAGAAGACGAACAAGAAATGCAGCGCAAAGAAACTGCGCACCATTCCCATTCGAACTCCCATGTGATCCATCATGTGCGCCAGGGCGAGAGGAGTCGATGTCGTTGCTGCCTCTGCCTCTGCCTCTGCCACTGCCACTGCCTCAGGCTCTGGCACTTTCACTATCCTGCCGTCGGTTGAGGAGACTCTGTGTGCCGCAGTTCTCCTCACTGTTCTCCCATCTTCAGCTCTTTTGCTCCAGCACTGTGGTGTGGTTGAAGTAATATGGAATTGTATGCATATCGCTTGTATTTGTGGAGCGCAAGTTCCAGATCGTCTGAGATTCTCTAAAAGCTTTTAAATAAAATTCTTTAGTTAAGATTACAAATTCAAATGCAATAGTTTATGTATGAAAATTAAATTATTTTGCATTCTCTCAAGGTTATAATTTGACTATTTAGTAAATTTATTCGTAGTAATAAAATTGATTTATTTATTTTTAAAAATATTTACGCAAATCGCAAAATCTTCTTATTTTTCCATCATTTCATATATCATATGTATGTGCTCTTAATACATTTATAACTGAACTTCTGCTATATATCAGTGAGAATCTTTCAGAAATTTTAATGGTCCTCGAAAAATTCTATTTTTTACATAATACATTTTTGAGGAACATAATTGGATTTACTCAATCAATTCTTGAAAGTTTCTATATTTTAACATTATAATTATTATTATTTATAGTTACCAAGTATTCTTGTTGCTATACTCCATATATAAAACTTAAATTTAAGTTTTATACTTCAGATTCAATTTCGCGAACATATTTAAAAATTTATATAAATACTGCCAGGCAAAATTTTATATTCCAAGTTCGATTTTCTAGTTGATTCAAAAATTTATAATTCTATTTCACATGCTACATTATTTTAATTTTATAATTATAATTCTTAATAACTATACTTCATATTCTATTTAAATATTGGCAGACGAAATTCTATATTCCAAGATTTCGATTTTGCGAACATATTCCAAGATCTGTAATGTGAATTGTATATGCTACATTATTTTATACCTATAATTATTATTCTTAAAAATTAATAATTACTCTGCTAGCTATTCTCCATATTCTACATGAAAAAGACTACATTTTAAACTTTAATTAGCAAATTCTATGTTCCATATTTTACTGCCAGGCGGGATTCTATATACCAAGTTCGATTTTGCAAACATATTGAAAAGCTTACAATGCAAATTGCATATTTCCATTTTATATTCTATTTTTAATATTCCACATTCTTAGTTCAGCCCTGCATATTCTTTTCAACTCCACTCATCGACGCTTCGCTCCACTGTGGACCACTTCCTTTGCGTCCGGTCGACTGAGCCGTCTGAGCCGACAGAGCTCAGAGCTCTGAGCTCAAGGCTTTGGCTGTGCTCTGCTGCGTCTGGGGCGCATCTCTGGCCTTGGGGCGCAGGCGCAACTGTTCTTTTGCATTACGCGTTGCCGCATTGCCGCATTTGACACGTGCTTCCGATCAGGGTGATTAGCATAAGCGCAACTGCAGCAGCAGAAAAAGCAAAAGCAACAAGAACAACAACAACAAATCCCACAAGTGTGTGCCGCCTCATGCATATCAAGTGGCAACTGCAGAGTGGAAGCTGCCTGCCTGCCTGCCCCTTTGGCTCTACATGCAACTCACTTGGCATGAGCTTTGTCACGAAGCTGCAACGAGTTGACGAGCTTGACAGGCCGCGGGTGGCAAGAGCGGGGCGTAATGAGGATCGGCACCGATCGCGTCTGCTGCTTGCCTTGGCGCTAGGCTATTTATATGCACATACGCCCGCAACAAGTCAAGTGGCCCCCATAAAGCGCCCGATCGTAAATTTGTTATGGACCTGCAACTTTGTTGCACATTCAGTTCCCGTTACAGTTGCTCCATAACAAGATCGCTCTGAGCCGCCAATCCACCCCGAGCCATAAATGCATAAAACCTTGATTAACATTAAGCAGCTGCCGCTGCTGACGCTACAGAGGGTGCCAGGGGCAAGGGCAAGGGCAAGGGCAGTGGCATGGGATCAGGGATCAGGGAACACTACGTGCAACCATTTCGTTACGTTAATCGTTTAATCGTTTTTTAAAAGCTGCCACCGATCGTGGCCACTGCTCTCGATCCTTAATGCATTTCTAATATTCTGACTTCGGGGGCAAATCCTTTGCGTCATCGCCTACACGCCCAGCACTGCTCTCCCCTTTCTCTGGTGCGACCCATTCAAAACCCCTTTCAACTCTTCCTCGGCGTCGTCTGCATTTTCATTTACCTTTCGATCGGCCGCTTCATCGTGTTTTCCACACCCACCGAAAAGTGCAGAGGGGGAAAAGATGTTTTGGTAGCATTTTAATTAGCCGAGTAAATCTGAAATTTTGATTAATTAAAGTGCTTGTAATGCTGTCCTGCTGGGGTCGGGGACTAACTGCCAGGGCCAGGTAGCCGCAGGGTAGCTGAAAGGATCGCCAGGACACGCAGGCGTTGCCAGCTCAAAACGAAGGGGAGGAAAACCGCAGCTAGCGACATCTATTTCTCGTGTAGTTTTCCAATTGGATGTGATGGGAATATGATCCTGGCATGGTGTCGCCCTCTGGCGGTCGGGGCATAGGGCACACGAAATCCTTATGGGTTTCTGATTAGGCCAATTGGTAGATCAAGGATTTCTAGTGCATGTTTTCTATGATATTAGGAAGTTTCGAAAGAGAAATACAATATACTGCTGATCTTACTATGCATTGTCGATCTAATATTGATCTGATATAAAGCGAAAGAATTTCTGGAATAAACAAAGCATCGAAAAAAAAATAGTATTTTTCTGGGGAAATAGCAAGCCGTTTTTTCTTAAATTTGGTAGGCATATAAAGTATATATATATATTTCTGACTGTTAAGTTTGCTAATGATTTATACATAATTAAGAAAGTTCTACAGAAATCATGGCTGAAAAAATATAGAAACTTATGATCTGATCACAATTTGATAAAATATTTTCGTTCAACGTTAGTTCATATATTAATAGATTATGCGTATGAGATAATAGCACAGCACTACATTCATCTGTTTTTCCTAGAACTTACCTATGGCAAGCTGCTAACTACACGCGGAACGGAAGCCTGCGACGAGTGTCAACCATACATCTGGTATCTAGCGCCTGGTACTCGCTTTCCCTGCCCAACACAGAGCCGGCGCTGCTCTATCTATCGACATCGAGGTGACAATTAATTACGTACTTTATGTGTTCGCTGCTTCATTAAGGCTAATTGAGAATTCTGAACACCAACTCGGTTGCAGCTACTTGAGCTACCGTAGAATCGGCTGTCCGGTTCCGATTACGATTGCGATTGCGATTTCGATGTTGATGTCGATGCGGGAATGTGCGCACGTACGCGCAGCATCGCTGCGACGTGATGGAGTAGGTCAGAGTTGAGTTCGAGGAGATTTGTTGCGTTCACCGATATCGTAAGCATGAAATCTATGGAGCGTGAGTGTGTGTGTGTGTGTGTCTCGGTTCGACGTGTTATCGTGCGTTATCGCTTATCGCCATCTTTGTGGTTGTCATCACATTAATTTGACTTTTTATTGGGTGTTCCCGAAATCGAGCGGAAATTGTCATCACTTTCGCGTGATGAAAGCGAAGTGAAAACTGCAGCGCAAGAAGAGCATCAGAGTGACAGAGAGGGAGAGAGAGAGAGAGAGAGAGAGAGAGAGAGAGTGAGTGAGTGAGCGAGAGCTCAATCACTTCTCGCTTAGCATGCGGCTGCATGGCGAATTCGCACGATCACACCTAATAACGGTAATTTACACGCACGCCACTCGCCGATAATTGCGACGCCAAATGTGCTGACAGCGGAACCCGGCAGGATATGCCCGTGTTGGCCCCCTCCTGCCCGCCCCCTCACGCTGCATCAACTTCAAAGGCCTCCAAAAGCCAATGCCAACGCATCCGACGCATCCCGATGAGCTGAGTGAGATAACAGGGGCAGACGCTGCCCCCAAACCGCGCTAAAGCAGCGAGAGCGGGAGCGGTTGCGGTAGCGGTAGCGGCAGCGGCAGCGGCGGAGGCAGCGGTTATTAAAAACGCGGCAATCGGCAGTCGGCGGCGGCGGTGTTTGTGCTTCTTGTTGCTGCTGTTGTTGCAGTTGTAGTTGTAGTTGTAGTAACCGAATCCGCCGCCAAGTGCGAAAAAGCAACAACAAACTGAAATTAAAAGCGTTTAGCTCAACGAAGTTTAAATACTCTTATAGAGCATTTTTTTTAGTAGTATATGCCATAATGCTATGAATATTATACGAGACTAAGAGACTATAAACGTTTCCTATGAGTTGTACAAGGCCATAAAATAATGAAGATCTTATATTGATCCTCTATAGACTTTTCACTTAGCACACGATCATAGCTTAGTGATATCATGACTGAGAATCATATCATATACATAAATCGTTTTTGGGCTTATATAGAAATATTATTATATTACTTTTTTTTTCCGTTTTCTATGATTTGTCTAAGGCCATAAAGTAATGAAGATCTTATATTTATCCTTTATATATATTTATATATTTTTTATTTAGCAAATGACTGAGAATCGCATCATAGCTTTTGGCCTCATATGGAAATATTATTATACTATTAAAATATTTCATCGTATTTTTTAGATATTTATTGATCTTAGTTGAATGATCACAACTGATATACTAATATAACTTATATCATATATATATAAATAGTTAATATCCTTACATCACTCTTCATATAGAAATATTAGCATAAAACGAAAAAATGTTGTAACTATACTCCAAAAAAAAGTAACAAAAAAAACTATTCTTGGGCAAATATTATTAATTTTGCATATATTATTTTTTAAATTTTTCGCACTTCGAACGACCCATCATAGATATTCAAACTATTAAATACCAAAGAAGCTGATTTTAACGTATTTACTAGGTACAATACTAAATTTCATAGATTAAGCTGCAACCAAACTTGGTCGAAAATAGCATTTGAGCTCCATTGCATAGTATAGTCAACTTTCAACAGCAAAGAGTATGAGAATGTTGTCGAGGTGTGAAAAATAACTGACCAGTCCGGGGGCAGTACCCGCAAGTAGCGCAAGGCCAGGGGCGGGCAGGGGCGAGTGTGCGCGATGGGCAATACGAAGCCTGTTCCTGGGCACGCATCGAAGGTGTTGAAAGCTTTGCGCTTCTAAGAAACGTTTGTCGTTGTTGTTGCTGACGTTGCCGCTGCTGTTGTTGTTGTTGTGATTTTGGATGGTTGATATGAAAAAAAGGCGCAGCTACTTCTGCAGTACGACCGGGTACGGTCCTCTTGAAGATGATATTTGTCGATGGTGTCGAGGTGTTAAAATTACCCCAAAGGTACATAATAATTACCTTAAATTGCAAAAACAGCGAAATAAATTTCAAACTGGCAGACAACGCCGCCCGAAAGTGCTGGTCTCCACCGCCCCCCTCTCTCTCTCTCTCTCCACTCGCACACTCTCTGGGGCCCTTTAACTGCCTCAGCGGTCACGTTTGAAGCGCATCGAGCGTTGCCAGATCGTTTGCGCGTGCAGGCATTGGACGTGCATGCAAATGTGCCCCAATGGGGCGTGTGTCCTCCATAAAAATTGAATGCTGTTGTGGTAATTAACGCAACAACTAGAAGAGTGAGGGATCAGGAGAGCAGAGCGGCAGAGCAGAGGGTCAGCTTGGACCGGGACCGGGGGCAACTCGGCTGCTTGCTGCTCGTTGGGGACAGTTTGCCGAGTGGCCGCAAGAATAATGACAGAGCGGGAACTCAACACACTGTTGCCACGGGCCGATCTATTTAATTAATTGCTAACAAGTTGAAAATGTTTAAATGGTTTATGGCCAGCGAGCGAGATAGACCAGGAACCGAGACAAAGAGAGAGAGAGAGAGAGAGAGAGACGGAGGAAGCCTGGTCGACAACGCTCAGGGCTCCTTTTTGCCATAAAGACAAATTGTGGAGGCTTCGCTTCAACTGTTGCTCTGCTTCTTGCCTGCGTTATGCAGCCATAAAATGAGTATTGAAAGGGGCCCTAAGAGACGAGAAGACTTGGCAGCTGCGTATCTAAGTAGGATGCGTATGATTTGTCAACTTCAACAAGCCAAAACTCGGTGCTATAAACGGGCAAAAATTGACAATCATTTTTATAAGGATATAACTATATTTAAAAAATATGTTTACGAAATTAGGGCGAAGTCAAGCAGTCTTAGAATTAAAGGAAATGAGTTAACAGCGAGTTTTATGTAGGTTATTTTTGTTTGATAATTTCCTAGCATATATTGGTCTAATCATCATTATTATATATATATAATAATATATATAATATATAGAATATAAATATATTTTAGGTATAAATAATTGATTCCAAATAAAATAAAAAGCATGTTTTCACATTTTTCCATAGAACCCATACTTCCGAAATTAGGCATATATTTGACAGTTTTACAAATAATTTCAGCAAGAATTTTATATCGGTTCTTTTGTATTTCACATTTTTCTAGACTATTTTAATTATATTTGCAATTATTTTTAACAGTTCGTGAATTTAATTGTATTTTTTATTTATTTTTAACATATTGAGTAGAGTATTATTATCTAAGATAATATCTTATAGAAATCAAAGACTGCAACTGTAGTAGAGAATTTAATGAACTCCCTTTTTTGGGCACCTACAAATCGTCTGGTGTACTGGGGCCCGTCGTGTGCCGTTCGAAAGCTCAACGTGTTGACAGTTTTGGGCGCATACAAATGAGCGTGAAGCGCAACCAGTTCAGCCGACATTGATCGCGATTCGCGATCGTCAGGCGCGATCGTCTTCTTCGGCCAAGCGCGCGTCGCGTTGCGTATTTATCACTGTGAGAAATGAGTTGTGAGGCCGCAATTATCATTAAAAGTAACATGACTGCCGCAACAGGCAGCAGTAAAAGTGGCCCAAAACTTTGCCCCAGGGTTGCCAGATCATACACCGCTCCCCAGAGAGAGAGAGGCGGATAGGTAGAGAGGTCAAGATCAGGATGGCAGTGCGTATGCCAATGCCATAGAACGATCTAAGGCTAATTAATGATCAATTTCTACTGGGCTCCCGTTGCTTTCTGGTTGATTTCATCGGCTCTCTCTCTGGGTTATGCAAAACAAATAGGGGCTCCAGGGAATAAAAATATATCGAGATATATCGCGATCGGGTCGAAATGCTGATCGTTTTAAAGAGTAGCAAAACAAACAAAGCTAATGAATTTGCGGTTCGGAAACGCAGCAGGAGAGTCGGTAGCACACGCCGACAGTTCGCAGAATCCAGCTGTGCTCTCTCGCTCTATCTGCCTCTGCTCACATAACTCTGCCTCTCGCTCGTTACAGTTTCGTTTTCAGTGGAAACATTTTTTCACTTTTTTCTTTATTTCTTGTATTTTCTTTTTTTTTTGTTTTTTAGTTTTTGCCTTTTTGATGTAATTTTTCATGCGCAGTTTTCGATTTCAAAGCAGATGCAATTAATCTAAATCCAATTATAAGACAAAGCGATCGAGCGCCCATTACAAAGAGTCGATCGCAGCTCGATCGGACACGAGCCCAAGTATCTGTATCGGATTCTGTTTCTGCATTTGTATCTGCTGCTGTTGCTGTTGCTGTTACTGCATCTGTATCCGTATCTGTGTCTGGTGATATACGCCAAAGTGCAGCCGATTAATATTGAAATCAATACGCTGTTGCGTCTTTTGTTTGGCCGGATCGCTTACGTGCCCCCATTGCGTCGCATCCTTGCCCCGTGCCCTTTTGTATTGCCCTGGGGCAGCGTATCGCATTACTTCATGGCTCGCGTTGCAATCTCTGGCCTAACAAGATGCATGAAGTGTCTAAATTGGTGTTGAACCATATTACCCCTTGACTGCGCCTCTGATCTCTTCTTCTCCCCTCTCACTCTCTCTCTCACACACACAGAAGTCTCTGACTGCGAGGGCGTCGAATGCTGTAGACTGTGGAAGAATCGCAGAAGCGAGCTGAAAGCTGAGCAGATTTGCAAGAAATGAAGTAGAAAAGCAAAGGGTCCTGGTGCTTACTTGCTTCATTACGGAAAAGTTGGCTGGGAAATTTAATCTTAATAATGAGTGAAATTACTTGACTGTAGAATGTTGTTTATCCAGGTATAAATAGATATTATATAGAGTAAAGTCAATAACCAAACTTACAGAGCATTAACAAAGAAGAAAAATGTACTTCTTAAGATGGCATAGTATCATACTTCTCCTTTTGCCTCTAGAAAAACCTTAGGACACTGCTTTAATACCTGACCCACATCAGCTTAACTAGAGATACTTGGGGCCACTGCATAAAAAGAACTTCAAGATTCTGTGCTCGAGCAAGACATAAGCCGCTTGCCCATCCCGCTCTCTATTTCCCTCTGTGCTCCTGCGATCACTTAGATAGCACCCACATTTGAGAGCGATTAGACCACACAACATAGTCTATTCCATCGATCTAAGATCTCGCAGGGCTACTCCAGTGATAAGTATCGATCGCTCGATCGATCGTAGTGTCGACCTAAGTAAATACGATTTATGTGACTTAATTCCCCCGAAACGCGACAATTGCACTGCAACTGAAGCTGGGACTGAGCCGCTGACTCGAGAGAGTTAAGTAGTGCTCGTTGGAGTGGGGCGAGTTGTAAGTAATATGCCCCGCATGATTTTCAAATTGGAATTTCGGCTCGAAAGGATTAAAGACAGCGCCCACGCGCGAACAATGGAACTTAAATATGAAAAATCGATGGACGGCAAGGATAAAGTCAATGAAATTTATGACTTATTTAACGCGGACCAGCCAAATAGATATGGCCAGGACTATAGACGACGGGTGCTTCTTCTTCTTCACGTTCATCTTTCTACCCAACGCATGACAAAGCATTTTGTGTGCGTGTGTGTGCCGCGTCCACGTCGGAGGGTTGCCGATCCTGCGGTCGTTAATAGCGCATTAATTTCCCAAACGAAAATAAAATGTTGCCTCGTCTCGTCTTCTTTGTATTATCTTTTTTTTATTATTATTTCTCCATTCTCGACTCACTTTATCGGCGCGTATCTCGGGCCTGTAAAGGACACGACGGCGATCCTGCAGCGCAGTTTTTAATAATTTCATATTTCATTCGGGACTTGTTTTTGTGTTTGGTCATCGCAGTTTGTGGAAATTTACACCGAGTCGCTATCTATCGCCTTGGATCTGGGATCTAGGATCTTTATGGCTAGAAGAGAGCAATACTCCACCCGCTCGCTTTCATTACTTGTCTATCTGCTGGCCAAAGTGCAGGAACGTGTCGTTGTCTCTTCAATTGTCTAATTGCCATTTTAGCCCTCATAATGAGCGATCTTCTGCCGACACTGTCGACAACCACTTGACACTTGGCGAAGTGCTAAATGGGAAAGCTAAGTAGAGAATAGAGTTATATAGGCACGGCAGAAGGTTGTCATATTAACTGAAATAAGATTGGATGTAGCAAAGGATTAGCAAAGGGTTGAAAAGTATATCTCATTAAATTATAAGAAATAATAGGTTTATCATGATAATGAGAAAAATTATTATTTAGAAATGAGTAAAAGGTTAAACCATATATTATAAAATATATAGTATATATTATATAATGCTAAGTAGAGAATAGAGTTACATAGATACGGCAGAAGGTGGTCATATAAACTGAAGAAAGAATGAAAGGATGAGCAAAGGTTTGGAAAATATTTATCAATACGTTTTAAGAAAGAAGAGGAGTCGTGATAGGACAAAAATTATTATAAATAAAGTGTTAAGCCATATATTATATAAAGCTGATGCTTAATGTTTACATAAATTTAACTTTAAGGTACAGGCACCTTTTGAGAGTAGTGATCTTGATAGATTTTGCAACTTTCTCCTTACAAAGATTTGTTGATCTTTCTTTGGAAAGAAATTACTATAAATATTGCATAACGCTCAACTGAGTCTTATCTCAAAGTACATCGGGCCATATTTCAAGTTGATGTAACATATGCAGCCGCATTATCATAATCTACAAACCGATCAAGTAAGCGTTGGCAAGATCAGCATCTGTTTAAGGGTTCGCAGCGGAAGTTAAGGAAGTTGTTTTGAAAGCCGTTAAGATGCCGATCCTCTGGCGGCAGGTTCGTACGGGTGTCCCGCCTGCCTCTTAAGCCCCGTACCCCTCCTCCCCGATCAGGGTCCCTTCTCGCAGCAGCTTGACGCGTGTTAACTTTCACTGAGGCCGCATGGGGAGCAGCAGTCTGGCGGGGCCGCCTATTCGCGTGCAGGGCAGCTATTTTGAATGCCAGCGCGCAGCACGTTGATTGACTCGCAAAGCGTGACGACTGAGCGTTGGAGAGAGAGAGAGAGAGCGTGAGAGGGGAGCAGCTGGAGGGGAGAGCAAGCGTAGTAATCCCCGACCAGCTGCAGAGCAATTATGCGACTGCGCGAGTGGGTTAATTCCTGCAAAGTGTTGATAACTTTATTTCAACTGAGCGAGGTTGGAGCTCAGCTCAAGTCGCTTGCGGAACTGGCTAGTTAAAACGCTATTAAGATCACTGGCAACGCCAGATCGGCAAGATCGCAAGATCAGCAAATTGTCGCTGCGAACAGGGACCGCACAGACAGCAGCAGCGACTCGCAACGTGGATGAGCGCTAAACTAATTTTAATAGGACTTGATTAAAATGCAATTTGCGATCGAAAATTTTTCAATTGTCTGCAGATCGCAGCAGCCGAACAAACACGCACGATCACACGCACATACAGGAGCAGACGCACACGAACAGCTGCCCATAAGGAGAGAAATCAATATGACGAGGATCAGGGATCAACGTTTTGGACTCAGCCTCGCAAATAAAGTCATTAAATTCAAATCAAAATTATGCTGCAATTTTTGCTTCGATTTTTGGGTGGCCCACCGATCGTGTAAATAATACGGGGTCTTCACAGCGAGCACAGCGAGCGAGGGAGAGAGCAGGCGAGTCATAGAGACGAAGAGGATGGCAAGTCGAGATGCGGGACGGGGAAATTCAATAGTGGCAAGTAGAGAAACCTGTGTAAGGCGAGAATCCCCGAAGCACATGCCATTTGCCATTTGGCATTTTCCGTATACCCTATAAAAATTAGCCACGGCTGCTACCGACCACGCACCACGTGCGCTACTGTGCAACGAATGCAGTACAGAGCCCAGAGAATAGACAGTAGATGGTACTAGCCCGGTACCAGCTGCAAGCAGTACCAGATGTCAGGCCAGAACTTGACCTTGCGACCAGAACTAAACGAGGGGTCGAATGGGTCAACTGGGTCAGCTGGGTCAAAGGGCCATTTCACGGCTCGTCTAAATGTTTACACACAAAAAAACAAATGCGAATGCGAATGTGAAATTAATTTTATTCACAGTTGCAAACGAAACGGCCGAACAGCAAATGTCACAGTTGCAACATGCTGCGGCTGCATCAGTCGCGCGCTGCATGGCGCCTCGACCAGCTCATTCGAAACTCGCACGAAACTCATTTGAATGCACTCACATTATGTAAGGTCCGGCTGCCCCTACCGCTGCCCCCGGTCTCCCCTCTCATGCTCAGTCCCTTGTGGTGCCCCAGTCTGCTTGCAGTCTGTTGCAAGTTCATTGCATTTATGAATGAAAATTTCGCACGCTTGAAACACGCTTCGAGCTGCGGACAACTTGGCTGAAAGCGAACGAAGCTGCGGCTCTGAGTGTGGGCCAGGGGGAGGTGGGGCACTGTGCAGACAAGACGCTGTGCATGCACCTGATAATTGACAAAACCTGACAGCATTGGGTATACTTTTTTTTTGTTTCGTTTCCAAAACCCGTACGGGAAGTGGGCAAGGCAAACGCATTAAAACGGGCCTGCCAAAGAGCAGCAGCGCAGGCGAAGCAGCAGCTTCAGAGGTGGCGGAACAGGGCGAGGGGCAGCACTTGGCGTTGCGATAAAAAAAGAATGGAAAAACAGGAATGAAAATGCAAGTAGCATGCCTCAAACTCTGTATACACTACTGTATACACTGATTTAAAATAGATATAGGTATATACTATATATTATATAAAATATTAGATTAAATCTTATAAAAAGGAGTCTACAGTTTGGTAAAATATTATGAAAGCGGTAAGTATTTTACAAAAAAACTTCAGTCAAGCTGACGTTAAGCCAAGTTATGGCTTAATCAGTTCCAGATTAACAGAGTTGCGATGCTACGGTTTGTTTTGATTATTTTGCGCTAAAGTCTCTTTATATCAATTAGGCTAACAGTTATTTGATGAGCTGTAGTTCAACTAAATTTAAGACTCATATTAAAAGTGCAGTAACGATTAAGCCATAATGCTACAAGCACAGCCAACAAATCTAACGGTTCGTTGGCGTATATCTTTTAGATTCTACTGAGAGGCGACTATTAACCTCTACAAAAAATATAAAATATAAATAAAATATAAAGTAAATAACAAAAATATAAAAGAAAATATAATATTAAATTTAAAACAACATATTTTGGCATCTTTTGTGAAACGTCATTCTACAATAAATCGGTTGAGGACATGGCATTCATTAAATATGATTTCCTTTACGTTGTACTTCAGTTTTTTATGTATTATTAATTTATAATTTATTTATTGTTTATTTATTATTTATCTATTTTTTACTTATTATTTATTTATTATTATTTTATTATTTATTTATGTTTTATAAAGTGAAGAATCTGTGCAGCAAAATACTGCCTTTTTGTTTCAGTAAATTTTTTTTATTTCCAAATATTATAAAGACCTAGCAGAGACTTTTTCAAAAAATATGGTATATGCAAAACTCAAAACTCTCTAAATTTAATCAAAGAAATTGCATTTTTTTAAAAGTGAAAGTTAATAAATTGTTATGGTATTTCATCATATCCTTTGGAGTCTCCTTTCTCTCTCTCTCTCTTCGGGTATTACAAGCGTGCTGACTTAGCTGAATATGCCCAGCTCTGTTGGGCTGTGCAGAGCAGCGACTTGATTTCATTTGACAGTTTATCGCTGAGGTTTTTGCGGTTGTATTGCCGCTGATTGCCTAGCGAAGAAAACGATGAGGAGCCGAAGGATCTTAAGTGCGCGCACATGGCATAGAGAATCGGTTAGAGATGGAATGGGGGAGAGTGAGGTCAATAGACGTCTTCTCGGAACTGGCGCACAACTGACAAATGTATCTATTATGCATCGATGAGGCAACTCACGGGTTTGCGCTGCAACTTCAAATATTTGCAGCTTGTCACAGAAGTGAGCAGAAGTGTTGAAAGGCGGCAGTCAAAGGGCCCATGGATGGCAGGACAAAAGGATGTTTCGAGGGCGACGCATATCAAAACAAATATGGACATAGGATCTGTGGCATAATGTGGGCACTTCACAAAGGTTGCAGCGACAGTAATACGCACCACTCGACGAAACTGTTTGGTCATCGCCTGCCGCAATCCTTTTATTCCCGGCATGTCCTGGTTCAGCAGAAAAACACTAAAAAACCAAAAAACCAAACCCAAAAAAATGAAGAACTGAAAAAAAAACAACACATAAAGGATTGCAAGCGCCAATCGATAAACTCTTGAACTCTTGCAACGCGGCATCGCGGCGCAACTTGCGACTCGTTGCGCGTGGCTTATGCGTTGCATCCTGCGCCAACGGGTAATTACACCACATGATTTATGATCGGTCAGCGGCGGCAGCGGACCCCAAAACTCAGCCACAGCGAACGTACAACAGCAACAACAACAACAGCAGCAACAACAACAATCGATCGATCAGTTCAGCTCTGTCCGCCCATTTTGGCCCCTTTGGGGCAGCCAAGTGGCTCAGTCGGTCGCTTCGGTGCGCACCAAGAGAGCAGGCTGTAGTTTAGAATGCTCAACCGAGGAATACCCTGTATATATAATGAAAAGTGAAATTAATGCTGAACAATTAGAAGAGTTTTAGAATTTTCTCAAATATAGTTGAGAAAATTTCAAGATTTTTAATTTATGCGCTAAGATGTGAAAAATGTAGTCTATGTTGATGTTCAGTTGATGTTTAATTATAAGAAATTGGAATATAGTAGAATTATTAATAATAATATTAATCGCTATGTACCAAAATTGGCATCTCAAAGTCTTCTGAGTTGCTATAGATAAATTGACATGAGATTTTAGAGTATTATACAAGTTCCATGCTGCATAGATATAAAATTGAAGCTTTTATCGGGATTTCAATTTTTATATTTAAATATTTGAAAGGTTTTTGCATTATAAATTCAACAGAAATCCCAAAATAAAAAGGTTTGGAAAATATTATACAAGCTCAGTTGCTCAAAAAATACCGAATTGCGATCGAAATATATATGCAATATATACTTAGACTGGACTCTATTGAAAAATATTTGAGATTGCATCAACAATCCATGCAGCATATATAATAAAATAGAAGCTTTAATGGGGAATTAATATGGGAAAATATTTTATAGTTTTTTATTATATATATTCAAATTCAATTGAAATCCCTACACAGAAAAGACTTGCAAAATATTGAAATATATGAATTTCTGGAATGCATTTTCCACTTATCGATATAACTGCAAGGAACCAATCCTGCCCGCTTCAACTTTAATTACAGGGTATAAGTGCGCCAACGACGACAACAACAGGCACAATGCAGATGCGCCTTGGCGCGTTTTATGCAAATATTCGTATGACCGCACCGCCTCTCCCCCCGCGTGTTGCTTGGCGTCCTGCCTTCCGCCCAGCCAGCCACAAGCTGCAGTGCGCGAGTGTTTGACAAACTTGCAGCAAGCGTCAGCGCTGCCGCCACCGCAGATTGATGACACCAGCAGACAGAGAGGCAGATAGTTGCAGCAGAGGAAGCTGCACAGGAGTGAGCTGGAGCGAGGAGAAAGAACGACGGGGCGACGGGGAAACTGCCCCTGAGTGGGGCAACTTCAAAACTATTTGCCGCGATGCGTTATTAATTTCAGCCTTACTTCACATTTATGAGCAAAATCCATATAATCCATCAAAGAACATCTCAGACGCAGCGCGTACGTGTTTCGGAATTTCAATGCGAGATCGTTGCAAAAAGGCCAGCAACAACAGCAACAACAATGAGAGCTGAGAGACTCCCAGACAGACGGAGCTAATGCTGCTACGTGCCAACTCGACGAGGCTGCAAGCAGTGATCGCGGGGCATCTGCAACTCGCAACTGGACACTGGGGCACGTGTGGCAATGTCAAACGCGTTGCTGTTGCTGTTGTTGTTGCTTGCTTGCCTTGCTCTCGTCGCTGTTGTTGTTGTTGCCGTCTTTGTCATGGTTCATAGTAAAATCGCATTTCAAGTGTCGGGCAATTAGATGGCCAAAGAAAATATGAAACAAGCTGAAAATAGCAAACGGAAAGTGGGAAAGAGATAGATTACCCAGTGAGAGAAAAAGAGACAGCAAAACTGCACTTGACACTCTGTTGTTGCACCCCGACACGCCCAGTAGCCCATGCGAACTGTTTGTGCTGACAGCCTCGTAGGATTAGATAAGATCTGCCAGATATGGCAGAAAAAAAAAAAACAACAAAAAATGTGAAACAAAACAAGCATTAAGTAATTGCTCGAGTCTCTCTAATTGCGACAACGTCGTCGGTGGTCGCTGGACCGAGATCGGTGGTCGATCATGTTGTGGCAGGCATTATAACTGTTTAGAATGAGATCTCTCTAATATCTATGGCTATAATTACAGGCTCTGCTTCTGGAAATTCTCTTTTTTATTTCATAGGAAAAAAACCTTAAATTTTGCTCGGAAAATAAAATCTGGATTTAATATGAGAATAGAAAACTAATCCTTAATTTTTATTGAGTCAGTATGGCGCCAGTGAAATCTAAAATGTGCTATATAAAACAAATTTACGCCACTTTTTCTCTATTTTCAAAATAAATTGTATATAGAAAAGCATTTTTTCTGGTTATTTTTAAAAACTCTTTTGTAGCTGCTTATTTTCGTACGATTTAATTAGTATAGTATAGTATAGTAATTAGTATAATTTCCTATAAGACATGACTTTTACACAGTTATTAAAGATTTAGCATGTAAAGATTTACCATTTCGAGCTGGTATTCCCCAGGGAAACACCCTTAGTTAAATACGTTAATTCCGGCTAACGGAAACGATTCGAGCTGTTCTACATGTTACACCTTTTCTGTGTGCACATTAACTTCTTGAGTAGCCTGTACTCCATATATTCGTATGCGTACCATAAAAAAAAAACTCATACTTCAATATATTTTATGGCTTTATTCCTTTAGATATTCCCAATCCTGTAACTGTCAAAATCGTGACTCAAATTACAGCTAATAAACATAAGTATAATCCTCGAAAATGGCTGATTGTCCGCGAGCCTAAAGACTTTAGGTAAGCGCAATATAAACCCTTTCTTTTCCAAAAGGTGTCACAGCCCAAGTCCACCCCGCGGGCAGGTGTAATATTAAGCGCCCCGAGCAGGTCAATTCGATCGGGATCAGCGACTCAAGGTCGGGGTTTTCTCGCCTCACCAGGTCAATTGTAAAGTCAGGGTCAAAGTCGACAGCAATAAAATCAGAGACGAAAAAAATACAAAGACAGAGAGCAAAATGTCGAATGCGCAGCTCTAGGAATTTCCCTGTTGCAATAAAAGCGTTTTGAATGATTCCTGTGCGCCGGCGTTCAGGGACGGAACGGAACGTTGGGTATATACCAAAGTTAGGGAATGATCATGATGATGATGATGAGATTCGCTATAGTTGAAAAAATATCATCATGATCATTGCAAAGATAGACAATGAAACCTCTAGGATATATCCACTCATGCTAAGATCGGCTGAAGATTATCATGATCATCGCGCAAAAGGTGATGAGTCGAATATATACTCGTACCAAACTTAGCTGAAGATCATTATGATCATCGCAAAAATGAGCATGAGTTGGAGATATACCCGCACTAAAGTTAGCAGAAGAATACCATAATCATTGCAAATGATGATGATGAGTTAAAGGTATACTCGTGCTAAAGTTAGCAAAAGATCATCATGATCATCGCAAAGATGATCATGAGTTGGAGATATACCCACATATATATAATCATTGCAAATGATGATGATGAGTTAAAGATATACTCGTGCTAAAGTTGGCAAAAGATCATCATGATCATCGCAAAGATGATCATGAGTTGGAGATATACCCATATATATATAATCATTGCAAATGATGATGATGAGTTAAAGGTATACTCGTGCTAAAGTTAGCAAAAGATCATCATGATCATCGAAAAGATGATCATGAGTTGGAGATATACCCATATATATATAATCATTGCAAATGATGATGATGAGTTAAAGGTATACTCGTGCTAAAGTTAGCAAAAGATCATCATGATCATCGCAAAGATGATGGTGAATCGTAAGGCGATCATACCGCAAGAGGATATACTCTTGCTACAGTTAGCAGTAGATCATGCTGATCATCGCAAATAAGATGATGAATTGTTAGGCGATCGTACCTCACAAGTTTATGCCAAAGTCAGCAAGAGATCATGATGATCGTCGTTAGGTGAGCGCACCTATGGTAAGCGCCGGCAAAGCAAAAGTTATCACATCGGGTGTGTAACTACATTTATCACAACCTAATATGACAAGTCGAATAACTTTTGCCTGACTTCGCGCAGCGAACTCGCTCGCCGCCGCCGACTTGTCCCCATAAGCTGTCTCACTAATTGGAACATATCTTCTGCGCAGACGCGCGCGCTGTCTCTCTCGCTCCCGCTGGAGCCGGGCTTCCTCTGTGGATGATGATTATGATGATGATGATGTACGTGCAACATGTCGGCGATTTATGCATCCTCCGCCGTCCACTGCACAATGAAGATATCAGTTTTGAGCTCCATCCACTTGCAGCAAGTGCAAATAGTTGACTATCAAAATTGGCCGTCGCTGGGGCAGATATCAGGAGCAGTCGGAGTAGATGGCAGGCGGGTGGGGGCCTGCCTGGCCAGCCTGGCCCGCCTGGCCCGCCTGGCTTATCCCTTGGATTAGCCGAGAGGGTTGCCCACATCAATAATTCATAACGCTAATTAATAACGCCCCGTTTCAAATGTTGCGTGCGCGAGATGAAAGCAAAAAGTGCCGACGCCGCCGCACATAACAGGATAATGAACCCCGATTCCACTGGACCCGAATGGGGGCCGACCTCCCTGCGCTCCTGTGCCTTATTGAAATTCAAATAAACCCGTCTCGGACTGCGATATTTGGTTGAGGATTCAACGGGTTGCTTTTGCGGGGCTATCGCGGGGCTCGCATCACACGCCCGAGGTGTAAAAATAAATGTTTTGAAGTAACAACTTCTTAAAGAGCTGAATTATGGCCAGCACGCCCGCGCCAGGCCAAGAACTTGGTGTTTTTTTTTCGGTTTTAGGATCCCCGAGATCGCCATCAATCTGTGCGTTCTTATATATGTAGCATGTATGCCATAGAGCGGGCCTATAATTTGTACAAATTTGTTGGTCTGATTGATTGGCGGCGGCCTGGATACAAAGTTGTGCGTTGTGGCGCGCCAAGAAATCTATTAAACAAGATTTTGGAGTGAACCGGCAGCAGCTGTTTGAGCAAGAAGAAGAACCAGAGCCAGAAGAAACTGAAACTGACACTGAAAACTCGAAGGGTTACAATACAATGCGAGAACTTGGCCGTTTGTGTCTATCAAATGCTCATTTCGGGAAAGGTGAAAGTTCTTCCGGCGCGTTGTCCTTTTGTTTTCTATGAATGCACTCTAATCCTTGCCTACTATTATCATACGAGAACAAGCTGCAGTAGCCCCCGGCTACAGTCACTACACACTGTCGTCTCCACGGCTTTCACACGAGACAATCGCATTGAGTTGTCAAGTGTCAGCGTTGACATTGAAAGAATAACCCAAGGCGAGAGTGAGTGAGAGGTCGGGGGGACTGAGTCTCACTGTTACCCTTCAACTTTCCACTTTCCATCGTCGACCATCCACTTTCCTTGTGGAGCACGACCCCGACCTAGATCGGACAATGGACTCGGGCCCTGCAGGGCCCTCATTCGGCATTGTTCCCGCGCTCTTTAATGTGTCAAAATATAGTCTGAGTTTTTTGTGTTTTTGTAATGCAAAGTGATTTATTGTCGTCTCTCGTCTCTCTCTCGGATCTGGCGTGGGAGCTGCCAGTCAAGCGAAGAACAGAGCAGAACAACAGACTCCTTAAAAAAGGATTTGTATGCGACTCTCGGGAGGGGAATTCAAAAGCCGGAAAGTGTCGGCGCTGGACAACGACCAAAGGACAACTTCATTTGGATAGTGCTTAACAGTGCTACAGAAGTTCTTGGAAAATGTCAAGAGATTTTAAAATAAACTTAACTTTGTTTTGATATGATAGATATTTTAGATATATTTGAAATACTGCTCAGTTAAAAATTGTGCTGAAAGTTATAAGAAAATCCTATTTAACTTAATAATATATACGTTTTTATTATTTATATATATTAAGGTATGCTATGTATTTATATTTTTAAGTAGTTTTAGAATAATACCATATCAAACTTTGCATAATGAAATATTGAAAATGAATAAATGAAATAATGAAAAATATATATTTATTTCTTGATTTTATATAGCACTTGAATCTACCTTTGATTTTTTATTAAGATTTGCATTATACGAAAAAGGCATAATTTTCAACTCAGCAGAAGTGATTTAAAAAGTAATTTTCCCTCAAATAAAAATAATATCTTTATTTCTAGATTTTATATATCACTTGAATCTAGTTTTAATTTTTTATAAAAATTAGCATTAAACGAAAACGGCATATCAGCAAAACTGATTTTAAAAGTCTTTTTCCCTCAAATTGTTCCATTCTATGCCTAGGGAAAGATTTTTGGAACATATCGTGAAATTATCAAATAAAATCATTTCTCGCATTTCAAATTTCAACGGCTACAGTCTTCTCAGTAGTTACCGCCGCCTATTTCCGCTTTGCAAAATGCTCGAATTCAATTGAAATATGTATAGTCGCCTATCGGAGAACTTATTTGAATTGCTTCGAGATAAGACTTCCACGTAGAACTCGCTGGACTCTTTTCACTGCGTCTTTCCATATTTGTCTGTCTCTCTCTCTCTTTCTGTTAATACCACACGCTATAGCTGCGCCCTGCCCTTTTCTAAGCACGCGTCAAGGCAGCGCATTACTTATCGACGCGGACGCCGACGCCGACGCGGCAACTACCTGCGCTTTTAAAGTCATTTGAATTTCTGTTGCCTCGATCCACGTGCCACAAGGGGCTTTTACTTTTATAAGGGATCTAAGCCTAATCGATGTGGGCTACCTGACGTGACGCGTGTTTATGTATCGGTCGATTAGCTCGATTACCAAGTCAAGGGTTAGGGAAACTTTGTGAGTGCAGCGAGGTAGCTGCTATATGATTTGCTTCGGTTTCGGTACTTTGATCTGTCGCCAGACTAATCTGAGTACTCAGCACTTTCAACTGTTTTCGACCAGGCCCGCACATCCTGCCAACGAGTACGGCTCGTACAGCCTGTCCCAGCCAGGTCCAATCAATATTTATTTTAGGTTTCATCAGCTTCTGCAGCGAGAACAGGCTTCGCGAAGCAAAGCCATCAAGCTGCCCGCATGCGTGAGTTAATTATTATACCCTTGCTGAGGACAAAGCACTTTTGGCCAGCACTTTGTAACGCAGAGAAGGAGGCATCTTCAGGCATATACTATAGTGTGTATGCTTGATCAGCCCAGACGGTCATGATTATGTTTTCATGTTTTTAATCAAATTTATTTAAGAGCTTCGATCTATTCCTTTTGAAATTTATTTATTAATATATATTTATACGTGCACACTTTTATATATAATTCAGAAGAAGCCAGATTAATCAATATAAATTATAACTCTCATAGAACTTCAAGATCGAATTCGACAGCTTATTTCCCAATTCAGTCAGTCTAAAGCATAGAAAAAAACTTGTCAAAGTTTGGAAAATTTTTATTTATTAGAAGTAAAGTCCTGTCATATATAGAATTCTCATAGAGCCTTAGCCTGATGCCGAACTCCAGCTGGAAGTAAAGTTGCAATAGGAAAGATTGGTCAAAGTTTGAAAACCTATATTTTTTTGAAGTGAAATTCAAGCATTTTTGATTCTCGAAGAACTTTAGCCTGATTTCAAGAAGGTAGTTTGCATAAAAAAGATTTGAAAACGCTTGGAAAATGTATATTTTTTAGAAGTAAAATCACATCATATATAATTCTTAAGATCAAGCTCCAGCTGGAGGCATAGTTGCCATAGGAAAGATTTGTTAAAGCTCAAAAAAATATATTTTTTTCGAAATGAAATCCTATTATATATAAGTCCGCTTGATTTCAAGATCAAACTCCAGCTGGAGGTATACATAGTTGCCATAGGATAGATTTGTCAAAGTTTGGAAAATTTAAATTTCTTAGAAGTAAAATGCAATCACTACTTGTTCGTATTTTCGTAAAATCTGATCGCTATATGATCTGCAGAAACCCAAACTAAAATATTAATATTCAAGCTGATATCATATTCATATTCACAATTCGAAGTCTCAGAAATTTGAATAGTCCCCAAAAAGCCCATCAAAGCAGTTCGATTTTTATACCGTAGCCATAGCAACGATCGCCTGAAGCCCATACAAGTAGCTGTAGGGGTTTGCAACCTTCTTTGCTGTTCTGTTAAGTTGTGTTTACACTCAAAAAAAAAGGGGGAGCTGAAAGTGAGTAAATAAAAACAGCAAGGTTTTTTTTCCTACATATAGCTATATAATTTCTGATTTATTTCGTTTACAACAACTAATTAACATTTAAAAAAAATTACTTAAGATTAGTTTTACTGGTCTGAGTTTGCTTAGGCTTAGGTTTACAAAAAACTTATTCTATACGATATACTAGCTAAGTTAAACTAAGTTCTGACAAAAAAAAAAATGTTTGAAAAAAAAAATGGATTTAAATTATTTCTAGTTGTTGCGCGCGGGAAGGGGGAGGGAGGTATACACCGCTGAGTCTATTTACAGTTCGAGGCACTTGGTTCAACTCAAATTTGATTTGACTAGAAGAGAGGAGCGAAGGCGGGGCTGCCGCCCTACTGCTCCTGCCACAGTGATATATAGTCGAGTATCTCCTCGTCGTCGGGCGTGCAATCCTCCTCGTCCAGCTGGAAATGCTCGTACGGCTCGAACTTCAGCTGCAACTGAGCGTCCAAGGCGGAGGCGCCATCCGCCGACGCGGACGCCAGAGGCGGCGAGAGTTGCTGCGGTGCCGCCTCATAGGTGCCCGAGTCGAAGGACATGCTGGAGTTGAAGCTGGATGTGGGCGAGTGGCAGCCGCTGCTGCTGTTCGCTGTGGTGCTTGCTGCTGCGGCCACTGCTGCAGTTGCTCCTGCTGCTGTGCCAGCTGCAGTGGGCTGCATGTTGCCGTTCAGCGTGATCGGCGTCAGCGGATGATTGGGGAACTGTTGGCGCTGCAGTTGCTGCTGCTGCTGCAGGGCTGTGGGCGTGGTCGTCGCCGCCGCGGCCAGCAAGGCGCTGCTGTAGTAGAGCGCCTGCTGTTGCTGCTGCTGATGTTGCTGTTGCTGTTGGTGCTGCTGATGCGCCGCCAGGCTGGAGTGGCCGCTGATGGAGGAGCTGGACGAACTGCTGCTCGAGCTGTTGCAGCTCGTCTCGTCCAGGCAGAGATTCAGCTGCGCCGTCGACATGGACGCGTTCGTGCTCGGTCCGCCATTGAGATCGTCGACGAGATCCTGCAGCCGGCGTATGTACTCGACGGCGATGCGCAGTGTGTCCACCTTGGAGATCTTCTTGTGCGGCCCACGGCCGCCGCCCTTGGTCAGATCGGCGATGATGGACTGTGGTATGTGCTGGCGCAGCCTGGCGAAGCTGTTGTTCACCTGCTTGACGCGATTGCGCTCGCGGGCGTTGCGCCGCTGCACCGACTGCGACTGGTCGACGTTGTACGGCGACGTCGAGTTGCTCGAGGAGCACGACGATGTCGAGGAGGAGCCACCACTGGCGTTGGCCAGCGCCATGCCGCGAGGTGTGTACTTGCGTGTCTTGATCAGGCCACCGCCGTTCATCTTTTGCTGCTGGTGCTGCTGCTGCTGCTGCTGCTCGGGAGCGGGCATGATGTGCTGATAGCGATAGATTTTGCTGGCGGCGCCCAGGATGGTCGTGGGAAATAAGTCGCCGGCGCTGGCCAATTGCGATTTGCCGACGGCGCTTGCATTGAACACCACACTGGACATTGTCTGGCTCTCGCTCTCACACACACACTCACTGATGCTATCTCTTTTACACACACACACGTTGAAAAAAAATGAAACTTGCAAATTATTTCTATTTATGGTTTTGCGTTCTGTTTGTTTGTCTTTCTTCGCTCTGCGCTCTTCGCTACGGCTTCTGCTCAATGCTCAAGTTGATCGTTTGACACCTTGCACAAGAATGAGTCCCTTCGTCCTAAACCTTCATGTTTTGTACCTTTCACGGCGTCGGAGTCGGAGTCGGAGTCGGCGTCGCCGTCGACAGCGACAGCGACGCGCGCGCACCGCGGCACACGCGCTCTCGCGCCTGCTCTCCCGCTCTCGGCTGTTACCTGTGCGCGAGTGCACCTGGCCATGGAGTCCACAGGTAGAGAGCGAGAGCGAGCACAAGCGCGAGCGCCTGCAGCAAGAGAGCGCGCATCAGGTAGCGATCGAGCGTGCGCTCACGCTCACCCGCGCTCTCTCTCTCTCTCTCTCTCTTTCTCTCAGTTTGCCTGATAAGCAGACGCGCTCAGCTCAAGTGAGCGCGCTCAGCTCCTGCGCACTCACTCAACTCCTCGTTGAGTGCAAACTCGCACTCAGTGTGAGTTTCACTCAGGGCTGGGATTATTTCTGATTGCGAGGATCAGTCGCTGCGACGCTGCTGCTGCTCCTGCTCTGCCGGCTTTGGGCTGCATTTTGGCATGCCAGCAATTTGATTTCCGTGTTAATTAACTTAGCAAAACTTGACGATCGCACTGCACTGCTCCAGCTCGGAGTCCGAGTCCGAGTCCGATTCGAACTCGAGCTCAGGCGATCGACGAGCGGCCCCCATTTCGGTGTGCAACTCACGCACACGCCCCTATTCATTAGCGCCGGCACCGGCACCGGCATCGGCACCGGGAATGGCACTCGGCCGGCAGAGACTTCGGAGTCTTCTGCAACGTTGGCCCCGGGAGTCGCCCACTAAAACGCAACGCTTTGGCATGCGCGTGTCACCAGGCGATCGACAGCAATCGACAGCGTTCGAAGTCTGCGCGCTGCGATCGTCGTGCTTATTAGCTATGCAGAGTCAGGCCTCGGTAGGTGTTCAAACAATTTCACATATGCCTCTAATTAAACGATCAACAAGATCACAAGTTTTTCACTTCCGTTGCGATCGTGCTCTCGCTCCCCCCTCCCCCACGCAGTTCTCAGTCTTCCTGCCCTTTTCGCGCATGCTGTCGATCGTTCAATCGTTCAATCGTTCGGGCCAGGTGTAACTTGGTCTGTCTGTATTGTCTTTCGCTTTCAACTCGTTCCCTTTGTTCTCGCTCCTCGGCCCACATTTTTGCTGAAGCATCGGCATGATCAGCGGCGTCGCGTCGATCGCCGGTAGCCGTGTCAATTTTCCCTTTTCCATTTTCCATTTACAATTTACCATTTACTATTCTCTGCATTTCTCCCTCGATTTCTCGAGTTTCACATTTGCCAAAAACTCTTGACAAAAATCCTTTTTTTTCGGCTTTCTGGCTGTCAGCCATGATCCATGACGGCGCTCTGTGTGTACTTTGCATCCTTTGACAATTTGCGCTCGTCCTTGTTTGCATGCCGCATATTTTCCCTTTTTCCAATGCGCATTCTGCATTCTGCATTTGTGCATTGTAATGGTCAGGCATACGGGAGTTTGCAGGGAACTCCGACTCGGGCAGACCCCGCGTGGCTTAGACTCCATTATTTTGGCATCATTAACACTTTCATTGTTCGGATTTCTCTCTATTCTCCGCATTCACCACATCCTTTGACATCCGTCGTCGTCGTTCCGTCTGACTATTCAAATCGATTTGATAAATGCAACTTTGACATTTGCCAAAAATTCCTGGCGAAAATGCTCGAAAACGGGGTACGGATTTTGTGGCATTTGTGATCGCAGCGAAAGTATGCGACGATCTATTGTAAGCATTGATCTGCTCGCTCAGGGGTGCTCTGCACGGCATTGAAGTGCATTTGCGCAATGATCGCTAGTGCGGAGAATAGATCATGTCGAGAGTACAGCACATCATCGGCTTATAGGTGGAGTAGCTGGAATGACGGAATAGCAGATCGTAGCAAATGTAGCTATAGGGTTGAACTCTTTAGAACAATGAAATTGAAACAACCGAAATTTATGACTCTCGATCAAACTTATATCCAAAACTGATCAGTTAAAGCAAAATGGCAACTCTGAGATAATTTGTATATATCTTTGAATTGTATTATAGATA
Source organism: Zaprionus bogoriensis (assembly GCA_035046045.1). Classification (NCBI taxonomy): domain Eukaryota; kingdom Metazoa; phylum Arthropoda; class Insecta; order Diptera; family Drosophilidae; genus Zaprionus; species Zaprionus bogoriensis. Next base: position 450,716 of record JAWNOI010000106.1, on the reverse strand, counting down.
CATATGAGAGAAAACCAAGATCACCAGATCGTTAGGCGAGTTCAAAGCGATCGTATCAATGAAGAGAAGCCGACAGGAAAGAAACAGAGAAGACTATGTATATACCACACATACTTCTGCAATTGCATCAATAATCTCGATCAGTTTCGATCAAAAGGCAAAAGTCAAACCCGAAGATCACTTGTAGATGCAGTCATAGATTTCTAGTGATCGCATAACTGATATTTCAGCTCAGAAATCTTCGTTGCTCGATCAAGCGATCGTGAAGTCAACTCACATATAGGTTTTGCATATTATGCATATGAAAATTTCCAAAATCTGATTCAACTGATCTGCGATCATATCCGTTTCGGTTACCTGCCCCGGGTAACTGTAATCTTTGATAATCTCGGGCGCTTAGTTCCTGTGATCTGTGTGAGCAGAGGCGAGTAGCGTGGATCAGTTATCAGCTGATCTGAGAGTGATCTATGCGAAGCCTGGGCTTAAGCTGCAGATCTTCGGCTCGGATTGGTTAAGCTGTCTGTCTCTCTCTCTCTCTCTCACTCTCCCCCTCCCGCTCAGCTGCTCCTCTCGCGCTTTCTGTCTGTCGCTGCTTCGCCCTTTGCCTTCGCTGGAAATTGTTGCTCCTGGCAACCGCAAACAACACCCCCGCCCGCGCGATATCCTTTGCAACGCTTGGAAGATTTAAATGCATAATTATTTTGATATGAAGCATAGTTCCGGACCGAACCGGACCCAGGGCGCGTGCGTTAATTGCGTGCGAGCGAGATGGCGTGTGGCAGTATGAGCGAGGGAGACGGGAAGACAGGACTGGCATATCCTGACTGGGGCGCGCTTTTGAGCGTTTTTCCTCGAAACTTGAAATGCAAAAATGAATGTTGAATGTTAATTGAAACAAGTTTCCGTAAGGACCTGCCCCGCAACGCGCGCCCTGCTACCTGCCCCGTGCCGCACCCCCATCCCATTCGTCGTGGACTGCGATCCCCTCTGGACTGGCACGTAGTCCAGGCAACGAAGCGTAGTTGTTGCTGCTCTGCTTCTTCCTCGTCTGCTTGCAGTCATTTTCGTAGTTAATATTTTAATTAAATGCAGGCACAGGACTCCGGACTCTCGGGCTCTCGCCGAGCAGCGCCGCGTCGCGTTGCGTTGCGTCGACCTGACGCGTGGCAGGTGTATTTACCGCGTCCAAGCACCAGGATCGCGTAGCCGGGGCACGGGCTTAGACAGTCGTATCTCGCGCTCAGTCGAGCTCTATCTCTCTGCCTCTCTTTCGCTCACTCTCCACCTCTCGCTCGCCTGCAGCTGAAAATGAAACACACACAATGCACAACAAATAACACAACTAACACACACTCACGTGTGCATTCGCTAGGGGTTGCATTTTGTATCCAACACTGAAAAATAGGGGAGCTCGAGGCCCGTCGAAGTCGAAGTCGAAGTAGCGCACACGTCGAATCGGAGTCTCGAATCGGATTCGGATTCGGATTCGTTTTCGTATTCGGATGCGAAGCCACGCGAACAGCTCAATGAACTTTGCACGGAGCAAAAGTTCAAGACGCCAAATCAAATGGTCTACCCTCATGCTCTTCAAATTGGGTATAGTTGAGAGTGGTATATTCTTGACACTCCATACTGTCTATGCCTTCAGTCATGCTCTTCAAATTGGGTATACTTGGAAGTTGTATATGCTTGACACTCCCAACAGTGCTACAGCTTCAAAATTTGAAATAATAAAATATGAAATATTAATAAAATATCACTCTCTTCCCAACAAAGAGCATAGCTTCCACTTTCTATAAATACATATATTAAAAATTTAAAATCAAACTACTAGAACGACTATATGCGTAAATATTAGAGAGATTTCAATGCTGAAGTCCATTTAAATGTCCTAAAATATTGAACTACAGTTCAAGTGATCCTCAAAGCATAGATATAAAGTTAACTCTTCGGAATATTTATTTATTTATTAATTTTTTTTTTTTTGATTTACTTTTCTATAAGTACATGTTTTTATCAGAGCAACAAAGCTTCGACTTGATGAGACATAGAGAAATTTGTGTGTATTTTTTGAGTATGTTTCTTCCTTTTTTGAGGGGGGCTTGCTTTATGAGTAGTCGCGGGCCACAGAGACAGACACAGCTGATAACTATCATTACCCGCAGCGAAGTGTGTGCGTGTGTGTGTGTGTATGTGCGAGTGTGTTTGGCTTTTGTTTTTATATTTGGCTACATTTCTGCGGTCGAGCCTCAAACTGAACCTCAGCCTGAACCCGTCTCAGTTGCAGTCTGAGTCTGAGTCTGAGTCCGAGTCTGATTCCGAGTCCCAGTCTGTGTCTGATCATCGTGATGAGGAGGAAACGAAGCAACAGCCAAGAGCCATGAGTGGCAAGTGGCACAAGACGCACGGGGCACAGGGCACGGGGCAGGAGGCAAGAGGCAAGAGGCAAGAACAAACGGCAGTAGCACGCACCATTAGATGCGGTCAACATGAAAACATCTGCTCTTCTGTGTATTCTTTGGGGTCAACAGCAACTTCGACTACGTGTTTAGGGATAGGAACTGGCGCGCGCCATTTTCTCTCAAAAAAAACTAAAGAGGGAAGAAACGAAAGAAAAAGAGAGAGAGAGAGAGAGAGAGAGAGAGAGAGAGAGAGAACGTGAGAGAAGAAACGCATTGAAATGAAAAGTGTTTTGAAGCGTGGAATTGAAAAGTTCGAGATCGACGGCGTCAGTAGTTCCAATACATGTGCATCTCCCCTCCATATGCATGCATGTATGTGCATAGTATAGCCATACATATCTCGCGACTTGATCTGATCCAATCTGATGCAAATGAAGCCATTTGGGCCACATATTTATGGCTTACACAGTTGCGGCTCATTAAATTTTAATCAATTTTTGGTTCGTTTGCATCGCGTTGCGATCGTAAATCGCAGTTTAGTTCAGGATTAGCGCATATAACGTTTAATTTTAAAAACGCATAAAATTTTGTAACAATGTCTCTCTCATGTCCTAGAGAGTAGACGACGGATCGACGATCGTTCAACATTTTGCGCCTTTTAATGGTTAACGATGTTGGCGACGTTCGACGATCGTCCCTCGATGCACCACGCTCCACGCTCCATGCTCGACGATCACTTGGAACTTGTTTTTCGGGAGGCTCTTGCGACTGGAGACTCTTCGCACGATCCAGCCAGCAGCTCGTTTATTGATTTTTAATGAAGCGAACGGCAAAGATCACTTTGGCTGTGATCGAGAGACGATCGAGAGATCTGTTAGCTCCCCCCCCCCCTCCGAGGACAGGTACTGCCTGCTCATGGCTTGCGTTCGGCTTGATCTACTGCTACTACGATTTCGGACACTTCCTGTCTAGCCAAATATTTGGCAACAAATCATCAATCAGTCGACAAGACAAGATCCCGTCTAATTCCCTGCTAATTTGCTTCGATTTCGACACCTTTTTTTTGGCTCGTACAGCGCAAACGAAGGTGTGAACAGCCACACGAGACAGGCGAGGCGAGGCGCTCAGGACTCGAGCTGGACTCGAGTCGTGCCTATTAGTGGCAATTTTGGGCTGATTTACGCAGCAGCTTGTTCCAATTAAAGTTCTCTAAAATGCCAAGTGAGCCTTTTAAAAACTCATTAATCACACGCTTAACTATCGCCTGAGCCAATCCCCAGTCGCAGTCGCAGTCGCTGTCGTAGTCGTCGTGTCCGTCGCCAGACCCAAGATCGATTTCAAATATTGCGAAAAAGGTGCGAACCAATTTGCACCTCAGACGTGGCACAAAGTCGTCCCTTTGGCCTGCCTCGGCCCGACCACAAGTCCGACTGTCGACTGTCGACTGTCGACTCTCGACTGTCTCCTGCGGACAGTCTCGAGGTCCGTTCGCTCTGCTGTCTGCTGACCAGCCCAAAGTTACGAGTAATTTCTATGAATTTCACGCCTACCACAAAATGGTCTCAGGGCCGCGGTCCTCGCCCCGGCACCGGCGCCAACTTAATGGATCATCCATCAGCCAGTAAAGTACTCGGAGCCCGGTGTTTGGCATACTCGTAATATCAATGAGCTCGAACAAATGCAGCTGCTGGCTTATTCATGGCCGAAATTAGAGCTTAACCAATTGACGGGATCACACCTTAATTAGGAAAAAACTAAAGTGCTTACAAATTCTTAGAGAAGAATTGTATATCATGCTAGATCAGCTCAAATCTGCTTCAATTTTAATTTTAATAGAGTTCTATTTCCAAGACTGTTTTTGCCGAACTTGTCAGTTTCTTGTAGATCAGTTCCTATCCTCAGAAATAAAAGCATCACAATATAACAGAAAATATATAAATATATAAAATTATAAATATATAAAAAAAAATATAAATATATATAAATATATTAAAAATATTTGTAGTGCTACTTAGAGCCTCTGGCGCTTTCTGAGGGTTTCTTTCTCACCATAACGCTATATATTTGGTATTATAATATATTTTGAATATAGCTGAGCTAATAAAAACTACAGCTGTTTCTGTGTGCAGCTGTATGTACTCGTGTATGGTTGTTTATGGTTGCTGCTATATGGGCTCAATATTTTTTCCGAGCTGTATTTTGGCCAATGTTTGCGAGCCAATTAAGCCATTAAATCTAGACATGCACCAATTTAGGTGCCTGCTCAAATTATTCAACGACCACACATTATAAATTTTAACAGGGTCCTCTTATAAAAATACCGACTGAAAGACCAATAGGCAGGCAGCAAATAAAGCAGAGGACGCCGAAGAAGTCGCCGCAGAGACAAAAAACTACGACAAACTTTTGTCACAAAATGTCAAAGTCGTCGTGGTGATTTACTTCAGTGTCTGGCGGCGGAAATACTTGATGCGGCCAATGTCTGGAAGTGCTGGCAGGCATCTAAAGTTGCGTTGGCAACTCTGGGTGTCTGCTGCCGTTTGATTGCCGAGAAATTAAAACGTTACGCCCAAAGCGAAGTTGACATGCGGCTGCGTTTTTTCGCTTGCATCACGGAATTGCAGACCATTCTTAGCCGTAAGCCTGCTCTAACCATTCTTGCGTTCGGCCCATCAATCAAGCGTCCAACACGCCAGGTCGACAGTCGAAGGCCAATTTTTTTCGCAGCACTTTTCTTTTAGTGTGTGTGTTTTTTTTTTTTTTGTAGTATTTTCTGCGCGCTAATAAAATTTCATAAATTATATGCAAAACATTACTCGACCCGACCCCAGTGGAGTGGGCGGTGGGTACCCTGTTGATCTTGCGCCTGCGGCTACTACTCGTATTTTTTTTTTTTTTTTTTTGGTTTATGGAACTTTCAACACCTTCGCACAAGTCTTTATTGGAGCCAGCTCGGTCTGTGTCTTTAAATTGTTTCTGATTAGCTGAGTGCAGTCGAGAAGTCGATGAAATGAAGTCTTCCTCTGCCTCTTCCTCGGCGTACACGACCACGACGACGACGACGACGACGACGACTGCTTCCTCCCCCAGTTGGCCACTCGACTGTCCGCTTGTGCCGCATGTTGCGTGTTGCAGCATCCTCTCTGGTGATATATCTGCCATTGCGTTTCTTGCATATATAATTAAGGCGTTAGTGCTGCTATGGATCCGGTGGAGTGCCCAGTGGTGATATTAAGTAAAGCAAATGCTAAAAGTTTTACCTTAAGCTAACATTTATTTTCTTTTTATTATTATTATTATTATCTTATATTTAAGCATAATCTTACTCCATATATAATCATAGGCATATGTCATCATTTCAGTGTAATAACTATTATTATTATTAGCAACACAAACATTTTAATTAATAAAATCATTGGGCTAAGTTCAATTAGTACTTTATTTATTTTAAAGAAATTTGGCATAATTTAATTTAAATTTTTTTTAAATATTTAAAAAAAAAGCCTGAAATTCGATACAGAAATTAATTTCAGTTTCGCAACTGCGCGTATCCAATTGACCACTGGGCACTTGGTTAGACCAAATTTGAATACACTGTCCAAACAGCAACACGCTTTGCCCGTCTGCCCGCCTGCACTCCGCCCTCGCAGCTCGATTACCTTCCCCCAGCACCGCTCTCCCCGTAGCTGCTCACAGTGCTGGCTGTCTCTGCTCTGCAGATTGTCATCACCAAACGGGCTTGGGTTGGGCTTGGGCTTGCACTTGGCCTCTCTGTCCTCTTCCCGCCCGGAGCAGGCATGCCTAACATATTTGTTGTTGCTCGGGCAGGCATACAGGATGCGTTGGCCGCGCCGGCCGCGCCGGCCAAGTGGTTTTTGGGGGCACATCCAATTGGCGGCCTAATGCAATAACAAATATTTATACTTTTCGCGATAAATGTTTGCGTTGGTTAATAAAGCGATTTGTTATTTCAGTTTCGTGCTCATAATTTATATGCTCAAATTGGATTAAGTCGTCGATGGCTACACGCATGGCATAACTTCTCCGGCTGCTCCACTGCCTAAGCCTCCTACCCACAGCACCGCCAGTGTAGTTTGTGTGGTTTGTGCGAAGGCGTTGAGCTGCGATTGGATTGCGCTCTGCGCTCTGCGCTGGGGATACGCAAGCGCCGCAGGCCCCCACCGACAACTGTCTCTGCGCAGAGGTGTGAAAACAGCTCGAGTTGCTGCCAGCTTCGTTTTGTTTGCCTTCCTTATATTGCGCGCAGTTTGTTTTCCAACTGCTCCTACAGTTAGTATAGCATGTGTGTGCCCATACTCTATAGGCTGCCCTGATTGATCCAGTCCTATTAGTTCTGATCGTTGAAGCAGGCTCAGCTACTCGTAGGTTTCTCTAAATAAAAAAAAAGATATTTTATAAAATTTATTGAGATTTCATTTGAATCCGCATTGATTTTGCTAAGAAATCACAATTTTGGCATAATAAATTTTATTTTATTTAATATTTCACTAATATTTATAAATTGCTTCCTCAGTAATAAAATAAAATATAAATTAAAAAAAAAAAATAATAATAATAATAAGATGTAACTTAACTCAAGTAAAATCTAAAAGAAACATAATGTGCCATAGAACGAGTTACTTCAGTATGGATAGCAAGCAAGTGTATTGGAACTTCGGTTAGCCAAGGCTAACTGAGATTTGGCTCGTTTTTATTTGAATCTGTTCGAGTGCTTAATGGTTTTCGGTGTACATGGCAAATTACTTAACCGGAAAGTTAATGACAACACCTACAAAAAAGATCTGTCCGGGCTGACTAGAGTAGGCAGGGGTAGCTGGCACTCTCGGGCACAGCTTGAGAGCCAGCAGGAGCTGCATGGCTGCAGCTACAGCAACAGCAAGAGCAAGAGCAACAGCTACAGCATCAGCAGGAACCGGGCGATCATTTACAGGCAGCGATCATTTATTTAAAAATTATTGCCACATCGATCACTGAGGCGCAGAGACACCGAGAGACAGAGAGACCAAGCGACCGAAAGACACACGATCGTCGGAACCAGCGCCGACAGTCGATAGCGGCGGAATCGGCCCGGTAGTAGGCCCAGTCGCCAGACTTTGGCACTGCCCTCTCGTGTGTGTGCCATTTCATTATTATAGGGCATGTCTCCGCTCGCTGCAGATCGCCACAGATCGTCGTCGTCTCTGTTTCAGTTCTCTCTCACTTTTTGCACATTTGATGGACCTGAGGACGAGCACGAGGGAGGATGGGAACGAGGACGGGAACGGGAACGGAGACGGAGACGGGAGGACCGGATATGCTGCACACGCACAGGCTGAATGCACTACATTTATTTATGGATCCGCCTGCTCTTCTGCGCTCCGCTTGGCTTACCGATCGAGCGCTGAAAATCAATTGTAATCTTTGAGTTTGATGAATTGATTTCAGATTGCGTAGATTTTGATAACTACAGCCAAACGCAACGATCGCTTCTCTCAGTCTCTACCTCTCTCTGTGTTTGTCCCTGTCTTGTAAGGCTGTCATTAGAAGTCTGCCCTGCGATCGCAATTAAGCACATTCACTCTCCTGTGGCCCTGCGGCGGGATCAGTCCGAGGTTCGGGGCGATAAGCATAGACATTATAGGCAATTTGTTGTAATTGAAAATTAAAGTGTCAGCCTGTGGCATTCATTAATGCAACAGGCACAAAACTGTGGGCACGCCTGAAAAACTTGCAACCTGCAACATGGAACTTGCAACCTGGCACTGGCACTGGCACCGGCACTGGCACCGGCACAGGCATTGGCACTGGCACTGGCCGGGCCCTGGTACGTGGACAGTTTTGTCATCGAGCATCGTACATGATCGCCGCGGCGATAAGACGCGCTTTACAAACTGCAGATCCGCGAGCCTTGCATTAAGTTGATATGCAAATTATGCGGCCGTAGTCGAGTTCAGGACGAGGTCGAGGATCGTATGCTTTGGGATGCGGACTGGGGGGATCGTATTCCGGCGAAACGTCGCCTCGTCACGTCGTTTAAATTAGCGTTAGTAAAAGTATGCCAGGGCCAGGGCCATGGTCAGATCCAGATCCAGAGCCAGTGTCAGAGTCCGAGACTGGCTGCGACTCGAGGAGATTATCGATCGGTCGCTGATGCGCGATCGCTGGCCACAACATTTTGTATTTGTATTTAAAAATTTACAACTTTTTGCTGCCCTTTTGCAACGTTTTAATAATGTTTTGATGAATTTTATATGCGCCGCTTGTCGTCGCTGATCTCGACTTTGATCATGGCTCTCGGCGCTTACCGATCGCCCTGCCTGCCCTTCCCCACCCCCGTGTGCCTCCTGCCATGCGCTTGATCAACGGCATCAGTATCGACAGCATCGACATCGAAATCGCCATCAGCTCAGCATCAGTCTTCTGTCCACTGTCTTCAGTTTGCGCTCTTCAGACTGCGATCTTCGTGGCGAGTGTCAGTTTATGAGCTTCATTATATTTAAGCTTCTTTATGCTGTGCACTCTGAGCATGCGCACTTTGTCATCCGTCTGCGCAAATTGCTGATCTCGCTGATCTAAATGGAAATAGTTTGGCGTGCAGATCAATCAGCCAGAAGCTCCCGTGAGGTGTATTAGGTGAGTCTTCGAGTAGGTTTGTGCCGTCTGAGCTGCAGGGATCAAGTTGATTGCGTTCCAATATTGGATACGCTTTAGTTTGATGTTAGTCCTAATGTGCATGACGATCTTGAAAGCGCTTGTATCGTGTAAGCGGAAAGATGATCTATCAAGTTGTCGATCGATGTACTAGAACAGCTTAAAGTACTGTTAATAGTATGAAAAACTTGATGCTATGTAAGCATTGAAACACTGATTGATCAGTCCATTCACAATAGGTTCTCGATCATTCGATTCTCCCCACTGAATTGCAGTGTATTTCGCTCGCGACTCTCTTTAAATTGGGCTTTAATTCTTTATAGGCAGTCGCATTGTCGCGATAGGCGATCGGGAAACCGCTGAACCGCTGTACCAATCGTGATTATGTTGTTGCCGTGTTTTACGATCGGCCTAGCAGCAATGCATATGCAAATACACATACATACTTTGGTATACCTCGGGTATGGTGGGATATACAGATCTCGCGCTTGTCAGCCATTTGACAGTGCACTAATTTACGAAACACCGCCAGGATCGCAGGAGCGTCGCAGTGGAGTCGCTGAGCAGATCGTTAATCGATTAACGATCGGGCTTTTGTCTTTGTGACTTTTTGTCGCTAATAAAGAACGTGATAAATTACACGCAAAATCTTTTGGGGAATTGAAATTGAAATTGGAAAATGGAACGATGGAACGATCGATCGGAAGATCGAGCAATCGAACGGGAGATCGAGCGATCTCTCGATCCGATCGATCGTCTCGTAGTTTTTTATACGGGGGGAACGTCTCGGGTGGCCATTGGAGCAACTTAATTTCAATCGTTCGGGCTTATTGTTATGGCCCCGTCGGGTCGGTTGGTCCTGCAAAACAATGGGGGCCCAAGGAATTGGAGCACACCCAGGGAGTTGCAGGGTAGCGATAATAAAGTTTAAGGATCTGGCGAAGATCTCGTCGGAGATCTGCAGTCCAATTATTGTGTGCGTTGTTGCAATAAATTCGTTTATCGCCGCGACGGCAGCCAAAATCATTTAAAACCGATCAGTTTTTTTTTTCCAGCTCCGCTTTCAGTTTTTTTCCTGCTTTTTTGGCTTTTTGTAGTTCAGATTAAGTGATTGGCAAAGTTTTATGGGTAGTCGGTTTTCTTTTTCGCTTGGTATACCCTGTAAATGGCGAAGAAGGAGTGCAGTCGCGAATGGATGCACCAGCTGAGTCGGGCTCAACACGTTGATGTTGTATGTGAATCAGATACCCTATATTTTTAAATACAAACAAAATAAATAAATGGAAAGTTGAGTAGCTAGAAAGCTAGCACTAAAGAAGACTAGAGAAGCTTAAGTCTGTTACTCAATTTTTTGTTGCATAGCTGCTACACGGTATCTTTCAAGTCATGCTACCTTGCTTTGATTTTTTGAATATTTTTTTTTTTTTTGGGCTGCTTACAAATTGATTGAGTTATGTAATTGCGTTCCGGGACTGCTTTACATGACTGCGCTTCACATTTTAATTAAAAAGGATGCCAAGTGGCGCACCCAAAGGGGGCTTCAGCTGGATGGTATAGGAGCGGCGAGGCGCAGGGGCTGCAGCATGGGGATCTTAAGTCTTGTCACAACAGCATTTTGGAGCGATCAATGCCATTTCACTCGCATGTCGAACTGCAACAAGTGGTTGCTGCTGCTGTGGCTGCTGTTGCTGTGGCTGAAGCACATCATAAATCACCCAACTTCGAATGTTGACGTCAACGTCAACGTCGACGTCGACGTAGCTGCTGTTGCTGCTGCTGCTTACTGCTGCTGCTGTTGACGTCGCCGCTGACGTTGACGTCTCTTTAGCATTTTAGCGCGCACTTGTTGTAAATTTCGTCAGAAAACGCGTCGCGCTGGACATGCACAAGTGTTGCTGCCACTGGGTAGTGCATGCAGCAGCGGCAGCGGCAGCAGGGGAGTGGGTAGCAGTAGCAGCAGGAGCTGTATGTAGGCAGGTTGCCACGCTGGCTCCTGGTGGCTGCCACATGACGTGCGCACAATGCGTGCGCATAATTCAGGCTGCCTGCCTGCCTGCCTGCCAGTCTGTTGCATGCAACACGCCGCCCCATGCAGCAAGCGCGCTCATTCATTCATGCAACGCGCGCAGCGATCCGCCTTCCGCCTCCCCCTTTCGATCTGCGTCCAGTTTGGGCTCATTGATTCACGGCGCACACATTCCTTTTGCTTGCCACTTGTCAACACTTCATTTCGCTGTTGCTGCCACAGTTGCTGCTGCGGCTGCTGCTGCTGCCGCTGCTGCTGCTGCCGCTCAGTCAACTACTCCTTTTGATAAGTCAATCATGCCAAGTGGCAAGTTCGAGTGTTGCTGTTTGTTGCCGCCTGTCGCTGTTGGCGCAACAAGTTGCATTGTGTTATGTTGCTGCCACAAGTGCCAGAGCTTCTCCCATCGCCTGCCGCTTGCCTCCCGCGCCAGCTTTCGCTTTGTTCTCGCTTCCCATGAGCTTATCGTCCGATTGTCCTTTCGGTGCTCGTCCTCTGGACGATCCTTCGATTTGCATGACATGTGCATTTGCCGCATCAGCGCGTCATCGCGTGCAACAAGTGCAACATTCACTCACTCAGTCAGCCAGTCAGCCAGTCTGCCAGTCTGCCAGTCCATCCGTCCGTCAGTCGGCTGTGCCCTGGGAACAGCGTGCAACCCAATCGAACGCTCGTCGTGTTTGTTCATTAAGCACTTGACAGCCGACACTCTGAGGACTGTCTACAAAATCTTGACTAGAAATTCCGATCTCTCGAGTTGCGTATGTCGAGAGCAGAGTGTGAAGAACCGAGAAAGGTCTGGCCTATATACAAAGCTAAATTTGCACTCAGAATATCACATATTATATTATGCTACATGAATTGAATATGAGCCAGAGAAAGCTTATTGTAGACAGCCTGATATATATAACATATACTTTCGGGTTCATAATGCGGCCTCCCTCATGATACCATAGATCTCAGCTATTATGAGAACTAAAGACACCAAATTTGGAATACAGATTTAAAAAATCGCATAAATGCCTTTCCAAGCTATCCAAGAATGTGTGCCTAAAATTTGAGAAAAAAATTCAAATTATTTTCGGAGCTACAGAAGAAAAAGTGAACTATACTATTGAAAATATAAATTTGCTTTGGTTTATTGTTTACGATGGAAAGTATGCATAGGCATATTATGACATATATTTTAATGAAAAAATTTGAAAAGACTGTTGAAATATAAAACAATAAAACCTGAAAGTTTCGTTTCAAGTGAATATTTTTGGTCTTCCCTGAAAATTCCTCGAAGAAATCAATAAAGTTGTCGCCTATAGCATTGTTGGAGTTTCCAAAGCTTGCAAAGTTTTCAAATATATACCTCATAGTTTCGAGTCCAGTGTGCAGTCACGTAACAGCGGTGTTCTATATTTTAGAGAACACAGCACTCCGAACTTTGAGGGCCACGAAGTTTGTTTGATCACTATGTAGTGGCAAAAAATAAGGCTATACAAAATTTAATTGTTGAATTTACGAGCTCAAAAAGTAGGAAATAATTTTTTTCAATTAATTAATTATTAATTAATTACTACGAGGGTCGTTCAATAAGTTCTTAGAAAATCCAAGTGAAGAAATCCGAAATCCTATTTTTTGGACGGGATAAAAATGTTGGAAAAATAGGGGACTATGTTGAAAAATAAAAAAAAATGTCTGCAAAAAACAGTGTTTTTATATTTATTATTATTATTTATTTTTTCTAAAGACTTATTGAACGACCCTCGTATTAAAATTTCGTTTTTTATATGATAAAATAAGGGTAGGGACCCCCACAAGAGTCACCGAACATAAATGTTTCTGGTGTTGCTAGGCTAGTGGTAAGGTCTTAACCTAAGCTAATATGCCAATCATTTCTAAAAATCCAGTTCTTAACCATGAACTGAAATCAAACTATTTTGGCAAGGATTGGTTATGCAAATCAACTATATTAACTAAAATTAATTGATTAAATACTAAAATTGTGTTAACACATAAAGTTTTATGTTAAAGTTTTTATTTTAAACAAATTTATTAATGATATTTTATTAATAATAAAAAAACAATATTTTTTTTTTTTTTTTTTTGCAAAATGTGTATTTATTTTTTACTTACTTATTACTTACTTACTTATTTTCTACACTGCAACAACTTTAACTTAGCTACATTTTTCCACAGAAATTCTAGCTATATAAACTATTTCTGTAGCCTACTGAGCTACAGCTCTGCTGGGTTCGCCCCAGCCAGCAGACACCCTGCACCCTTACAGCACGCCAGATACGCACAGTATAATTACAGCAAATTATGCAAGTCATAACATTGTTGTCACTTGAACTCGTGCACAATAATTTGCCCCCACTTAGTGCGAAATGCACGAGGGGTTTCTGCGCACAATCTGCAATCTCTGTGGGGAGTTTTGTAATTCCCCTTTCACTGGGCTTCTCTCGGGTTTTCCGGGTTATCTGCGGCTCGACGTGTTGCTCCAAATATTTTTTCACAGCTCATTAAAATGTAATTTGAGGCGCGAAATGTTTTGGCTTTTGCGGCAAGTAATAAACCGTTGCATTGATAATATCGAGAGGTGTGTGTGTGTGTGTGTGAGAGAGAGAGAGACATAGAAAGAGAGAGAGAGAGGGAGAGGCAGATAAATGGCAGCTTAGCGTTGCACTTGCGCATTCAACAATTTAATTAAAATGAAATTTTCGAATCACAGAAGGGCCTGACTGCGAAATGCAACTGCGGCTGATCTGCGTGATTGCAGCAAGGTGTGGGCAGGGGGTCAGGCAGGGTAAGCAAGTGGTAAAGCGGGCAGCGGGGGCAGGGACGGCAACTGGTACAGGTTGCTCGCCGCCAAAGCCAAAGCTTAAGTAAAAGCCACGCAGCCAGCAGATTCCCCTCCTCGTCGCCGGCTGACGATGATCAATGATTGCAGCGCCGACGCCGACACGTGATCAAGATCAGCGCTATGCCAGGGGATGGGCACAGAGCTGGCGAGGAGGGGGCTGCGGAGTAGCAAGGGGGGGGGGGGGGAGGGGTAGCTTGGTGCTATAAGCGGCATGTAATGCGCCATGCATTACGCGTATCTGGCGTTGTCATCGTGTCAGTTGCTCGCATATTATTAATTGGCTGTGCATAGAACAAGGGCAGGGGCAGGGAAGTGATAGTGATAGGGGTGGTGGCGGGGGGTTGGTGGCAGAGAGACAGCGGAATTGTTAGTTAGAATTTATGTGTTAATTTGTCGCGCCGCCAACTGTTGATTTATTTTGTAATTATTGTGGGGCAACTTTGTCAGCCGCAGCCGTTGCAACCGTTTGGGCCCGTTGGCCCGGCATGAGGCAAGCGGCAAGCGGCTTGTTGCCACAGCAATTTGTTGCCAATTCGCCAGACAGACATAATCATTTCTTTTGTGCGCCGCAATTTGTATTGTTCGCATAATTAAATTGACGCTTGGCATTCCAATGCCGGCCTCAGACTTGGACTTGCACTTGGATCTGGGCTCGACTGCAGTCGGGAGTCTTGCGACCGCTGACAGTGACACGCGCAGTTGCAACTAGGTAGCTGCCGGTTGCAAGTTGCCTGCCAGCCTGCCAGCCAGCCAGCCTGCCTGCCTGCCTCGAGTTGCGGCATAATTAGCAACGATTAAACACTTGTCGTCGTCCCACCCAAAGCTGCCAAGGGCTACAAAAGCATTTCGCCGACATCGCCGGTCTATTTAGCTATTTTATGGCCTGCTTTATTCTGCAACTGACTCCTCCCCCTCCCCTTGGCTTCTTCTGCTGTCTCAGCTGGCTGCTCCTGTGGCTGCCAGTGGAATTTGTCAAGCGCAAGGACACATTGCTGTGGGCAATTAGGCGAGGCAGGCAGCCTCCAGTAGACCAGAAGTCCAGCAGTCCAGCAGTCCAGCAGTCCACAAGTCCGACAGCCTACTGTAGCCTGGCTCCTCCACTGGCAATGGCAATTGTTGTCAGGCTTGTTTGATTACCGTGTAATTGGCCTGTCACAGTGCATCCCCTCCCCTTGTGCCCACAACCCCCCTCTGCCCAACCATTTAGCCAGCGCAAACCCGTAAATACTCAATTATGAATTTATTGATTTTAATGAACGTTATCAATTTGCTATATTTAAAAAAAAAAAAATAAGTCGACCCAACTAAACAGAGGCTAACAAAAAATCAGACGAGCGGTAGCCGGGTATGCCAGACGTGCAGTCATACTGCCATTACTTTGAAGCTTGACAGCAGAGCTTAAGCAAATTTTCAGTAGTTAAAACTAAAATATTTTCAAATAAGTACGCCAAGATGCAGCATTTAATATATCAAATTATGGGATTTATGGCGTTTCAAAAATCAGCTTAAGATAAGATTAAAACATTTATTTTGGTTTAATTTAGAACTACTTTGCATATAGTGTATAGAGTAACCATAGCCTATACCACCCATTTTGCAGTTGCAATTGAAGCACTTCAACAATATATCAATCAAGCCCCTTTCGATAGCATCAGTCGCAGTCTCAGTCGCGGCCTCATCAACATCGACAACGCCAGAGCCATCACCATCAGCAGCATCATCAGCATCATCATCAGCATCGGCATAAGCATCAGGTAACAAGGTCGCCACTATCATATTGTTAATAACAGGCTGAGGCTGTGGCTGTGGCTGTGACTGTAGCTGAGGCTCAGGCTGGGTCAGCGCTGCTTTGGGGCCGCACTCTCACGGGTGTCGTTTATGGTGGTCCCCGATCTTAATGTGCATCGCAGTAGCCCCAACGGCAGCCAGCAGTCGCCACGTAATGGTCTAGTTGAACGAGTGAGTGAGAGTCTCTACCTCGGCCTTCCACATACTACGAGTGTTATAATTGATGCCTGCGCTAACTCTAGTTAAAGGATAGATAATTGCCAACGTAATGGATGGCCTGACATTATGCTTTCTCTTTGAGTTCAAAGCGCGGCCCTACAATAATTCAGAGCATGTAAAATGAATAAATCCTTAGAAACATTATATTTTCCATTCCTAGCAGAGGATCTTCAGTCTCTCAATGCAATACAATTTTATCTTTCTTTTTTTTTCATGGGGTTATCTGTATTTTCTACATATTCTCGTTTCTTCCGATTCTTCTCTCAACTTTTGCTCCATGTTGATCCTCTTCAAACTGTTGCTCTTTTGACTATCCAGCCATAATCCCCTGCTCGGCTGTACCTCACGCGCCTCGGCTCGCCTCGCCCCGCCCCCTCGCGCTTCTTCGATCAATATGTAAATCCTGTGGAACATTTATTGACGCATGCGTCAAACCAAATGTCAATCGAAAGCTGAGCAAACAGCGCCGTGGATCGCGGGTCGCGGGCCGAGCGTGTCGCACTCGAAGGATGTGCAAACAAACAAATAAATATTTATAAGGAAGCGCAGGACACACACGCGCCAGTCAGAGTAGAAAACAAGAAGACACAACTGAAAAAAAAAAAAACAAGAAAAAGGAAAACCAAAAACAGAATATAGAAAATAGACAAGAGACAAGCTGCAAAATTTGAAGAGCCCCGTTACGGGGGCACACGGGTAAGGGACAGGAAGACGACGGCAAATGTGCAAACGCGTGCGCCGGGGCCCAGACCCAGTTCTCAAGTGATAAGCGAAGGTTCCGAGCGAGGCGACATCGAGGAAATATTAATTTACACGATCGTCCTCGGGCAATATCAGCTGCTCGGGTCGGGGGAGAGGGTTACAATCGAGTTGCATCTGCGGCGTTGGCACGTCCTCGTCCTGGCAGGCAAATATGAAACCCTAATGACACGTCGCTAACCCCATCGCACACACACTCACCCAGCACATGTCGAAGTCGCGCACACCTTGCCGCCTGCAAGTCGAATCACGAGCGAAATCAAAGACACCAACTGCAGTTGACAGGCGACGCCCCCGACATGTGCAACGTTACGTTGCAGCTTGAGATTCTGATCATTCAGATCATTGATGATCATGTGATGCCACGGGCGATCAGACAAGCTGACAGACAGACAGTAGCAGCATGCTGCTGTGCTACAATGTTTCTAGCGGTACATCATTTGCTTTTGAAAAATCTAGATTTTCTAGGTGATTTGCAGAATTTATAAAATTTGGAAGGTTTCATATGTAATAAGGAGTTTTTTAAAAATAATTAAGACTTCAATTTAAATTTTTTTTTAAAAAAATATAAATATAAATAAAAAAGAAATATTAATATTTAAATTAAATTATATAATTAAAATAATTTCGAGAAAAGGGAGAAAATGACATAACATATTTGAATATATATACATATATATAGTGTGTTTTAATATACCATATATACAAATATAAAAATTACTCCTTATTTTGAAATATTTTATACACAATTTTCAAAGTTTTTTTTTTTTGTTTTTTAAAAAGTCAATTTTATTTTAAATTGTCGTATTTTTATTATTTACTTTTAGTTAAGGTTTTAGTGAGTTTCTAAAGTAACACTTAATTTAAATTTATTTTCAAAACATAATTACTGAAAACGGCAGAAATGAAGTACGCGACACGAGTTCCAAAACAGACTGATGAGCCGCTTTCACGGCTCCTTTATTTATATCAAAATCTTATTCTAACTTATCTCTATATTAAGCTAAGGGGGGTTACATGAGCGCCCTAAGCGATAAGTGTGTATTTATATTTAGGGTCACAATGTGTAATGTTGCATTGCGTGGGTCAAGCTGCTGTCATATGCATATGCTGCGGACTCCTACACGCTGCTTTGGTCAGGCCTATCTCAAGTGTTGGACTGATTTATATTTAACCTTTTGAACTCATCTGCTTGACAAAGTATTTATTCGATTCAGAAAGTTCATTGCCTTCTAAACGTTGCTGGTGTCAAAAACTTATTTCTAGTGCATTGTTTATGAGTTGACAACGGCAAGAAACTAATCTTAGCATTCTAAACTTCATCTCAACTGCAGTGTTCAATCCATGTGTACTCTATAGGATTGAACAATTACAAATTAATATAAATTAAATTATATTATCAAAATTATTTCAAGAAATGGAGAAAATTGTATATTTATACACACAATTTTTAAAATGTTCTTTTAAATAAGAAAAACAAAATATTTATTTTTTCAAATTTTCGTATTTCTAAATTAGTTTTAATTAAGGTTTTAGTTAATTCTTGTAATAACTTTCAATGTTGATCAATTTTTTATAAATCAGTTTTAAAATTGCTAAGTATTTTATGAATATTGTAGAACTACTTTTAATACCATATACCTTTCAGAAGTAGTACATCAATGGCTTTAAGGTTTTCCAGTCATACCTCGAGACATAGCCAGCTACTGGGTATTTGTCATGTGCTCAGGCTATGCAAGCCTGCCGTCTGCAAGGCTGGTATTATAGGGCTGGACTGTCTACTGTTTGGTCATTATGTGGCAAGATGCGGCCGCAACGAAACGCGCCGACAGCTATCGCTGCAGTTGCAACATAGTTGCATCTATGTCTATGTCATAATTGGAGGTTTTATGAGCCGCCGGTGGTCGCAAATGGGATTTGCATTACGACAGCCGCAAATTATGCAAAACTCTCTTAAAGATTGCCGCTTAGATTAGAGTGCAAAAAGGAGACCAAAAGATATATAGAGAGAGAGAGAAAGAGAGAGAGGGAGAGACAAGTAGAGAGTGTCCAGCTCAGCTCAGTTCGATCTGTGTTCTAGATCCTGCGGCTTAGCCGCAACTAAATGCGGCTTAAGAGCCTTGTTAGGCGTGAGATTTGTGTTTGTGACTGTCGGCGAAATTTCAAAAACTTCCAAATACAAAATACGAAATTTCCAGGGAAAGGAAAAATGTGGAAATGCCCAAAAACAATGACCAGCGGCTGCTGTGGCGGTTGCTGCTGCTGCTTCTGCAGTTGTCCAGGATATGTTGAGATTTGTTTACACGCCAAACATAGCGTGTGTGTGCAGACTCTGCAGTGTGTGAGTGTGTGTGTGTATGTGTGTTTAACTTGTGTGTAACCTGAGTCGACGACACGAGTCTCCCGTCTTCCGTCTCGCGTCTCACGTCTCTCGTCCCACGTCTCGAGCGATAAACATCAGCAGCTTCCAGCTAAAGTCAGACACCGAAAGTCAGCCTCGGGCCTGTGGATCGGATATAGGATATGGCATGCATATGCATGTGAAGGACTCACGTTTCTGGCATGTCAGGCGGCTATATATAATATTGCCTGGATGTGCCGCCTGCAGTTGGGTTGCGCAGCCCTTTTCGGGGCCGTCTGCCAAAATAATTAAGTCGTTTGTGCAACAATTAAATAAAATTCTGAGCCAAACGCCAAAAGTTCTGCTCGAACTGTGACTCTCCGGGACGCATGACTGCGACTCTGCTGCGACTCCGCTGCGACTCTGATGCGAGCTGATGCGACCGCTCGCAATTTGTTTAATTGCGCTTTTGGCTGCAAGCGACAGTTTAACATACGAGACGACGCCTTGTGCACAGCGTGAGAAAAGCGAGAGACGCTCGTCCAAAGCTCTCGCTGGACATTCATCATGCGATGGGGCACAGTGGTGCCAGAGCGAGCGAAATGCCAGGGGAAATGGAATGCGCAGATTTAGAAATCTAAAGAGCAAAAGAGAGAGAGTAAGAAAGGGAGAGAGAGAAAGAGAAAGAGTAAGAGAGATAAAAAACCATATATATTAATCAAGTCAAGATTTTCTTCCCCAACATTTTTCTTGTTCATCATTATTTTGTTAATAATTTCATTAATACTAAATAATATAAAAAAAATATTAATAAATAATATAGGATAAAATAATAATAAATAATATAGAATAAAATATTTAAGTTAAAAAGCAAATAGCTAAACTCTGTAAAAATTGAATATCTCATATATATCATAGGCATTAGTGAAAAAAGTATACTTATAAGAGCGATAAAATAAAATTTTGAACGTTCCTAGCATGCTTAAACTGTTCTTGTTTTAACATAAATCCTTCAAAAAGTTGAGTTGAATTTGTTTGGCTTTCCAGCTCCAGTTCTAAATGTTTTCCAGAAACAACCTCGAACAATATACGAGAATTCAGCTCTAAATTTCACCAAATAATGCATCGAATTTTACATTAAAACTTACAAGATTTTCTAAAGTTTATCCTTATGTTTATAACTTGAAAGTAAGATCTGCACTAGAATATAGTCTGAGCTGCTACATGACTTCATAGACTTTCCCAAAGCTCTCGGACCACTGTGCTGGAGCAGCAGGCGCTTTGCGGCTTTCACTGCCGCCAGTTGCTGTCCTCCTGTCCTCCTGTCCGCCTGTCCGCTTGACGGCGTTGGCAGCCAGGGACTACTGTGCAACGCCCACTTTTTGGGCGCGAGCATAATTACATTTTTGGTTTTTGTGTGCGTGTTTTTTTTCTGCTCGTCTTCGATTGTTGCAAATTCCAGGAGCTGTCGCAGGCTCTCTCCCTACAGCTGTGAGTCGAGCGCCTCGAGCGGTCAGCGCAATGCGCTTCAGAGACTGAGAGAGCAGAGGGCAACCCGAGACTGCTGCTGCTGCAATCGTGTTCAGGTGGTGCGTGCCGAGCGGCAATTGTCACATGTCCCATGTGTGCGTGCGTGTTTGTGTGCTGTCCTTATCGCATTGTTGTTAGCGGAGGCCTCTGACCATTGTTTGACCATTGTCCGGGTACTCGAGAGCGGGAGCGAGAGCGGGAGCGGCACAATCATCTGACATGTGGGCGGACACCGAGCAAATCGTCTTAGGTCTCTTAAGTCTTCTAGTTTGTCAAAGGCAATTAAGTTGGCCTTTGTTTCGTAGGCGTGCAAAGCGGTTTACATGACATGCGGATAACCAGAAAGAGATCTCACCTAGCCCAACTCTCGGCCGCCTCATCTCCGCCTCTCCGATCCATGGTACTGCGCTCTAGTTAGGCCAGGAAATTGAGCCAATTTAAAGACACACACTGTTGATCCATTTGCTCTTTGTCACCTGGTTTCGAGGTTTGCCAACATCATATTGTCGTAATCTTCGAAATCTTCAGAATCCTTGTAATCTACTGATCTAGATCTGCTTGCCTGGGCTTGACTTTGTCACGAGTCCACGAGGTTTGCCCACACATCATTGTTCAAATCGGCGAAATCTTTAGAATCTACTGATCTAGATCGGTGCCCGGGTCGAGACCATCTTGACTTTGTCACCAGGCACGAGGCTGTGTGTGTGCTTAGAGATTGTCCCAAGAGTTTGGCAGTCTAATCTGCAAATCTAAATCTGCGAGATTTCTCACATATCGCTATAATCCTTAACTATTTTCCGTGCGAATAGTTTTTGCAGCTCTGGCCAAAGTCATTTGGCGAAACAAGTTCGCTGCTTAAGTCATTTGAGTATTCACTTTGCGCAGCGCCAAGTTCGTTGCCTAAGTCATTAGTTTTTAGTGGCGCAGCAAGTTCGTTGCCTAAGTCATTTCACTTGCTAACCAAGTTGGCTTGCCAAGTCATTTGTGTTGGCTCCTTCTGCCACAATACCCTGCACCCTGCACCCTGCACCCTGCACCCGGCACCAGCTTGCATCCATCATGCACAGCAGCACAGTGGGCCCCTCCCGTTAACGTCTGCATCAAATCAATCAAAGTGATGCGCTTTGATCGACATATCAACGACATATAACGAATGCCCCCGAAACGAGCATACAAAAATATATTTAACTAACAAAGCAGTCGCCGGGGGAGCGGAGATTGCGTCTCTGGTTTACCATAAAAGCAATCATAATCCCCACACACTGCTGACAAAAAGTTGTCAATTAGGTTCATCAAAAGCGCGCATAATATTCCAGATCTTATGCCAGAATCCGCAGTCGCAATTCCCGATGATCTTCGGCTGGCTGCCCCGCCCTTCCCCATGCCCTACCCCATATGTATGCCAAGTGTATGTTAATGTGGCCGCCCGAGTAGTCAAATGGAGCGCAGAGTCGCCGCCGCCGCCGTCGCCGTCGCCGTCGCTCTATGTCCACAGTTGGCCGTTGATCGTCATAATGATCGAGCCGATCGTCGTCTCGGAACGTCAGGGCCAACCACCCAGGCAGCGCATTTATTATGATTGCATTTTCGGGCAAATATCGCTGTTGCTGCTGCTGCCCCGCTGCTTAGTTAAATGAGACATCAACAAAAAGCGATCACTGCGATCGCAGCGATCCCATTCCGATTGCGATGTCCATAGCCATAGCCAAAGCTAAGGCCAGAGCCATTTCCACTGGCTACCGGTTAGCGGTTCGGCACTTGCCATTTGCTTGTTGTTGTTATTGTTAATAATGATGTTAAGTTGTTGTTTTTGAGTGTAACACTAGGGTAACCCTGCGCCCCCCGCTCTTGCTCCTCTCTTGCCCGCTCTCACTCGCTCCATCCCTGCTGTGAGAAAGCGAAGCAAAAGTTTCCAGAGTCCGTTTAATGTCTTCATTACGCTTCTCCCCAGATTTGCCAGCAACTGCAGCCTACGCTGCGCAATGTTGTTGTCGTTGTTGTTGTTGTTGTTGTTGTCGTTCTTATATTGTTTATTTATGAATGTCATTCAATTTATTATATCATTGTATATTTGACTTGAGAGGGAAATGAACGCATTTGTTGCTGCCTTCACTGCCAGCCACAAAGGGCGCTGACCAGACTTGCACATACACTAACACACACAAAGACACGACAGACAGACGACCAATACGCTAACGGGCTCTTGTAGGAGTCGTCGTTAGCAACGTCATCATCTGCGGCTTGGACTTGGACTAAGTCTTCGTCTTGGACTTGGACTTGGACTTGCACTTGAAATTGGACTTGGCTTCGACTTGGACGCGGACGCGGCTTGGACTTGGCGACGTCGTCGTCGTCGTCGTCGTCATCTTTGCAGCATTTGCATCATTTGCCAGCGCTGAGCTGATCATCATCGTTTGCGCTTCCGCTGAGAGTTCAATCGAAATGGCTTTTATTTTGTCTGCAGCAGGTTTTGTTTGTTTTGTTGGGAAAACGATGAGAAAAAGTTGTTGAGCCGAAACAGTTTAGCGGTTCGACTCTATATGCAAAGTTTCAGCAGAAGACCTTTTTTAAATATCAAGCTGTACTAGCAGAATTGAATAACTATAACTAATATATATTACTTTAAGTTAAAATTATGGCAAAATAGTTAACTGAAGATATTTGTCCTCATGTACGAAATTTTATTAATATATCCTACATACATCTCGAGATCTCATGAAGTTCCTTAATTCCTAGCACTAATTTCAATTTCATAAAATCAATTCATAAAATTATATACGCGTACTACTTAAGTATGGTTTAAATATAATATTACCAAAGCTTGTCTATTAACTGTTAGCCTTTTAGCCCAACCTTTTGGCTTCCGCGTATTCAAAGTCCGAACCGATAATTATAGTGCATGCATAGTGCGCATATTGTAAAGTGATATTCCACCTTCTGGTCACTTGCCTCGTTTGTGGCGATGTTCTGATCGCGAGCACTGCTCGATTATTGTATATCATCATGCTACACCCGTCCGTCTGCCCATGTCTCCCATGTCTCGATCGTCGCAGAAATCTTTCGGGTTCGGGGCGCTTAACAAGTTGTCCATGCTTATGAGTTGTGTGCGCATCTCTCTCTCTCTCTCTCTCTCTCTCTGTTTACGTCTCAGTCTCTGTCTGTGTCTCCGACTCTTGCTTCTTCCTCCCACCACTCGGCAGAGTCCCCCTGGCAATGCATTGCATAAGATAATTGGTGATTTTCATATCGATTTATGCATCCGCCTCTGTCCACTGGATTCAACTAGACTTCAGCTCCAGCTCCAGCTTGAGCTCTTCTGCTCCCGCCACAGCTATGGCATGGCCATAGCTTTGGCTACGGCCAGTCCAGGAGAGTCTGCTAATGTTTTGTCAAAGCCTGATCAAAGACTGATAAATGTCGCGGTGCCCTTTTAGCGCAGCGTTTAGGGCGCAGCAGGACAACGCGACGGCGAAGTAAAAACAATAATTAAATCATAAATTTTATACGGGGGAAAGGGCGTAGCCTGGTCAAGTAAATCAACGTCAACACCGAGAATTTATTGCTCTATTTGGGGTGAAAGTGTGTGTCCGCATAAGTCCAATCAAATCACAATAAAAATAGTCACACGCCCCTCGACAGCGGGTTGAGATTGTGGGCGCTGATAGTTGAGGTTAAACATTTGGTAAATATTTCGTGTATCGAGCGAGTCGCACCCGCTGTGAGAGGCTGGCGGAACACGATCGTTCTCGCGATCACCTTTTGCCATAGCTACAGTCATAGTCATAGCCATAGCTTCACTTTCTCCATTGCCGACAAGAAAGGGGTGTGAACCTGCACCCGCTGTGATCGCCCGAGTATACGATCGGAATGCGCGATCACGTCTTCAACTTGACTTTCTCTCTGGTCCGTCGCGAAGGGGTTTCATCTGCAGGCTGCTCACTCGCTTCACTTTCCTGGAAGGACTTCGGCTAAGTTGGCTTGTTAATGGCCATTTATGAGCGCGGCTCCCATAATCAGCGCAATTATATTGCATTTTCCAAATTTCCAATTCCAAGAGTTCGCCTCGGCTCGGCGCGGCTCGACTGAGCTAACAAGTTGGCCGCATGCGCGGCACTTTGTTGTCTTGCGCCTGCCTGCATCCTTGTTATCCTGACTGCAACCGCAAATGTGCTAACGAATCTTGCAGCCGTCCACGTCGCCGTCGCCGTGCACAAACATTGCCCAATTAACGCGAACTCGAGCTCGAACTCGAAATCGACAAACCGAACACTGAAACCGAAACTAAAACTAAAAACCGATAACTGCGAGCAGGCGTTAAACGATCTCGCACCTCGCTGACTCGGCAAAAAAAAAGCAACAACAGCATAAAACAGGAGAAGGAGCAAAAGTAAATCATACTCAAGTCTGCGTAATGTCCAGAGTTCTCAAGTGCGGCGGCCACTGTACGTCAAGTGCCTTCTGTGCAGATCGCGAGTTCCACTACTAACCGTTTCCCTGTCTCAGTGGGAAATTACAATAAAGATAATAAAAGTCGTTTCATCTAAAAAAAAATTATTGTAATTTTCATCATGAATGTCTTTATTATAAAAATTATAATATATTTTTCATTTAATGAATCGAAAGATCAGAAGTAGGTTAGACCCAAGAAAAGATACTTTTTGGATTAGCTGTTGAATTTCTTCTACTATTTGCCTATTCCCGATTTTAAAATCTGTACAGATTTTTGAAGAACAGCTTCCTACTTAAGCCGCGATTTTCTCAGTTAGCTTGGCTTCTGCCAAGGACATAGTTGTCTCTGTCTACCATAAAAAATATAGAAAATACAAAAAAAAAATTGAAAATAAGAAAAAAATAAAAAAACAAAAAAGCTGCCTACAATATATTTGCGTTTGTTAAAAAAAATGGTCCTTAAAAAAGATTTTAAAGTCATGCTATGATTTGTTTCTAAGGCGTCCAGCCTTTTTCCTGAGCTTCTTTGCCTGATGCCACATACGACTTTAGTTTGAAGAGCACCTCTTGCCATGGCTAACGAACTCCAAGCTGGGCAGAGCCTGCAATTGCTTCGCCAACTTCCCGTATAGCTTCATAAAGTATGGTATATCAGCCCAGGCTTAAGACCCTGAACTCTGATTGCAGCATTTTATTCAATTCATGTGCAGAAATGCTTGTAATCACGCTGGAGAGTCGCAGACTCGAAGACTCGAAGACTCGGTAGTCGTCGATAGTCGTCGCTGGCATTGGTGGCGCTGCTTGGGTGGTGCAGGCATCCACTTCGTATCGCATGTCGCCAAATGCGTGCGGCTTACACAACGTTGAGTAGTGAGCGACACTAATACCGAACAGATCCGATTACTGGCACCAGCCGCACCGAAGAGCTGAAAAACCGCTGAGTGGTCAAGTGACAAGTGGCGAAGCGTCTCAGACGAACGGATTGACGGTTCGACGTGTAAGTTGAGGTGCGAAAGGGGGACGGGATGGTGCGGTAGAGGGCAGGCGAAACCGATCAGCAGGGCTACCGGCTGCAGAGGGGGAGAGAGATAGGGAGAGCTTTTACCTCATTACGATCGATAAGTCGAGATCAGAGATCGCCTGCTGCCATCACAAAAGAGCACTTTTCTTTTGAGTTAATTGGATTTGAGAATTATCTGGAGCAACAAAGACGGGAATTTCTTGCTTGTATTCTCCCCCCCCCCCACACCCCCACGATTCTCGATCGAGCGACAAGTCAGGGTCTCTCTTTCACTTGACCCGACACTCTGCTCGTCACAAGTGAGTCACCTTTTTGGGCTAATGATTAAGTCATTATTCATGTCGTTATGCAACGATATATATTAAAGATCAGACCTATTGTTTGCTGTGATCGCCTGTGATCGCAACTTGAAGCGCGAGTCCTGCCAATGCGAGTCCTTTTGCGGCTTGTTAACAATTGTTTGAGTATTTATTCACTTGTACGAGGATAATTTGTTGGGCCTTTGTTCGCGTTACGTTACGTTATTGTCGTTAATCGTTTTCCAATCGTCGCGCCCTGCACCGCATCCTGCCATTGTTGTGTGTGCGTACGAGAGTATGCGACTGTGTGCACTGATCTCATTAGTACGCCCCATTTAACACCTTTTTGTGGCACCGCGCGACGCAGCGCGGATCAGGTGCGTACGGTATGCGTTTGATCTTGGCCGCTCATTAGATCACATGACCGAAGCGTAGGGTACTTTCCTTTCCGTTTCTATTCTATTGTATGGGCTACAGCACGCCCCACTTTCGATACTAATGATGCCCGGCAAGGATCGTTCACTCTCTACAATTGCTTTCTTCTCACGGTATCAGCTTTGGCCTCTTCACGCTCCTATCAAATGTCCATTAATCGTCCTTCACAGGATGCGAACAGTTCGTTTTGGCGATTTTCCCGCTAAGTAGCCAAATATTTGCATAAGCCTTTGCGGAAACCGGAAGACCGAAAACCGCTAAAATTAATGGCAAAAAAGGAACAACGGCAAAATTCTTCCCTTCCCACCGTTGCATAGCGGTTTCCTCTCCCTTCTCCGCTCGCAGCTAAACAAACAGACGACACATTTTGCTTACCCAAATCAAAATCAATAAAAGCAACAGATTTTCGATCGCATCGATCGGGACAGAGCCTGCCTGAGAGACAGACGGAACCGAACCGATCGACTGACTGACTTGAAATTGATTTCTACGCCCGCCCCGCAATCGTCAGCTCATCAGCATAACAATCGAGCGACCGAGCGATCGAGCGATCGACTGATCGAACGATCGTTGGCAACCTGCATAGCTCGATCTCGTTGGAACCCTTTTTTAGCGCTTCCTTCCCGCATTACCCATTCCCAATCCCATACCCGTCTGATGCCGTTTCGTGTCTGCCGAAGAATTTCGTTTAATTTTTGCTTCCATTTTTCACACCAGGACCCACAGGTGCCCGGCATACACGCCGGGGTCCATTATCGTCAGGATGTTTTTCGTGGAAAACGCATCAGCATCGAAATCGATTCGGATGTGTTCGTTCGTTCGATTTGCTTAATTGAATTTTGTTGTGTGCGATCGACAAATCCCGACGATCCATCGATGGATCGATACAGTCAGTCGAACGGCCCCGAACGGTGCGATTTTTAATAGATTCACACGCACGCTACGCTTGGATGTGACGGAGGATCAGGGAGCTGTCGTTGGAGGGGCGTGGGAACATATGCGAGCAGCTTGTTTACAGAACTGTACACTTGCCTGCTAGTAGGTAGCCAAATCTGTGCGAAATGGAAACGGAACTGAAGTGACGAGGGGTATGCGTAGATAAGCAGAAGAAACGGAAGAAAGTAGGGAGAAGCGAAAGCTCCACATTAAAATATTGGTGTTATGTAAGATTTCACTGACATTAAAAAAAAACGTCAAGAAAAAAAAAATTATACACTTTAAAGTGAAGAATGAAGAAGCTATAGAAAAGCGTTTACTGAGAAAATCTTCAAATGGAGAAAATCTTCATATATTAGTTTCAAAATTATATATATATATATGTGTATCAGATTAGTAGAACAGAATCGTCAATACTTCAAATAGTTCTCCCTCTTCTGTCATTTTCCCCCAAAAATGTTCTTTAGCAACGATCAAGTGGATCACTTTATGGGTTTTCAGACGAAACAAGTAGCATCTGTAGATTACATGACATTCATTAGGTTGCTCTTTGAAGAGCTCTAAATACGTTTTGTATTACGGGCTGCCCACTGACTTCTCCGTAAGATGCGCGCCAAGTTGAAAGGTCTCGCTGCAGTCGGAGCTCGGCTTGCTGACAAGGCTGTGGCTTCTGCTCCTGCCGCGTGCCGAAACAAAAAGAGAGAGAGAGTGAGCGATAGAGCAGACCATACCGGACACTCAATTAGAAACACATTTTGGGCGCAACCTCTGAAGAGGCTTACAAACGCCCTGCAAACGCCCCGGCAATTTGCCCATGCCAATAGAATGCGAAGAATGCACGGAGAGAGAAAGAGCCTTATGCAATTTGCGCCGACTACTTTTCATTATCATTGTCAATTGTCGGGGACAAAGGTTCCGATTCCAGTTCCAGGCCTCGAACCGGACTAGAGCCGAGTCCATTGTCTGCTTAGCTTTTCAGCTAGCAGCCAGGAACGACCAAGCCACGTGCAGCGAGCGGCACGCTGATTCTGAAAGGATGCTAGTACCAATGTGTGTGTGTGCGTGTGTGTGTGTGTGTGTGTGAGCGGGTGTATTTGTGCTCTCGGTTTCTCGGACATTCACCACACGCTGCGTGTTAGCTGCAAAAACCCCGATGTTTTGGCCCATGGTTCATTTATTCGCAATTGTCTCGAGGGAACAGTATGAAAATTATATGCATAAATGATGTCACACTGGCCACACAGCTGGAGGACAGGATCTTGATCCCGATCTCGTTCTGGTACGGGTGCCGCTGTTGCGGCTGCTGCTTCTTCTGCTTCTGCAGGATCTCCCTTTCCTTATGCAATCTTGGCCTTTGGACTCCGTTCAACGGAAGCGCTGCTCGCTTCAAAGTGGTAAAAGCCGCCAGACACAACGAGCGACCTTCAAGGCGTACGAGCGGTTCCACTTCCAGTTCCAGTTGCAGTTCCACTTCCAGTTCCACTTGCCGGTTGCCGCTTGCCTGTTGCCTGTTGCCTGTTGCCAGTTCCAGTCGTCTGTCATTCGCCTGCGATCATAACATTTCATTGCCATAATTTCTTATGCAAATATCCCGTGGCAGCGTTGCGAATTTATTAATTACTCGACAAATGCCCCAACCAAAAATTAAAAAAAAAAAAAAAATAATACAGAGAAATATATAAAATATGAGCAAACAGAAAAAAATACAGAAAATTTATTTTGGGAAATATAAAGCCAAAAATCTCGGCTCACATCTACGGGCTACCGGTTCAAGTCACGTCGGGGCGCCGCGACTCTCTCGCGCAGACTCGCGGCCCGTATAATTAAAATGTTCGAAAAAGCGACAGTGTTCATTTTTTCATCATAAATTTCAAAAAGATTGCAATTTTTCGGTTCTTTTTTTTTTGTTTTGCTTTTGGATCGTGCGCGCGCGCGTCGTCGTCCATTTGAAGTGAGCCGC
Organism: Zaprionus bogoriensis; assembly: GCA_035046045.1. NCBI lineage: Eukaryota > Metazoa > Arthropoda > Insecta > Diptera > Drosophilidae > Zaprionus > Zaprionus bogoriensis. Next base: position 421,049 of record JAWNOI010000106.1, on the reverse strand, counting down.
ATGACGCGCGCGGCAATGACAACCGGAGAGGCGCAGCGCGCTGTGGAGAATGGCAAAAGCTTAATGGGAATAGGTGTAGAGCAGCAGACGAAAGAGAGGCAGAGCGAGTGGAGAGCGGGGCGGAGCCCTGGAAATGCTTTGGATAACTGAGGAGGACAGCGCTCGGATACAGAGTTTCAACGTCGGCTTCGGCTTCGGTTTTGGATTCAGATTCGGATTGTGGACTACATTAAATTGCCAGCGCAATGGCTGAAGCAGCGCCTCACAGCGCCTGGCAGCTCCTCGCGGCGGCAACCAGTTTTCCACTTGCGTAGTTATCGAAGCCGCTAATACCCCGTAAATTTGTGGTTGGAGCTGTTGAAAGTGTAGCAAAGTTTGGAGCATGGAAGTTTAAATTTATGTATAAATATTTCAAAAACCTTGGATTTATTATTTATGATAATACTATTTCCTTAAAAATATTATTTAACTATCATTTAGTTTCAGCAACAGGTTTAGTATTCGATCTCTACTCACATTTAAATACATCTGCTTTAAGAAAAATTTGTGTTTGGAGTTGTTGAAAGTCTGTTGCAAAGTCTGGAGTATGCGATTGGCATGGAAGTTTTGAATTTATGTATAGAAGTTTTAAAATTTTGGATTTAGTATTTATGATAATATTATTTCCTTAAAACTATACTTATTTATAATTTTGTTTCAGCAATGAAACTGTTGGCTTAGTAATCGATCTCTAATAACATTTACATACATATGTTTTATCTTTATGTTTTAAATTATATTTCTGAAATTTTTAGTATTTAACACTTGAAAAATGCACTTTCTTTACCTATAATTTCATAGTGATTGAGGAAAAACAGACAAGTTATACAACAAACTATAGAACTGGACACAGGAACACAAAAAGTGTAAAATGTATTGAAGAAAGCCTTCACCTCAATTTGATACTGCCTAAATGTAACTATAAATTGTATGAATAATTAATTTTAAAGTTTTTTATCTTCAATTTTCAATCCATATACTCCACATTTATGACGTTTGACTAGAAAGTTGTAGAGCAACTTACCGAAACCAAATCACTCACCAAATCACAGCGTATCAGTCAGTCGAATACACGCTACTATGCCAGTATTTTCTTACTTGTTTTGTCTCTCGAGTAATTTTCAAATCAAACCAAGGTCTGTGTCTGTCCAGGCGACTGCAGGCGATGTTTTTGGCGTGCGCGTGCGCAGCGGCAATTTGATGAAATGCATATGAAATCAAAAGTGAATTACGAGATTCAGCAGCAGCAACAACAGTAACAACAACAACAAGTAGCCGAAACAACAACATTAACATAGCGACTAATTGGGCCAGTCACGCAGCGATTGCAGTTCCACATTTCATATTGCAAACTGGCAATATATCTACGAATCTTTGCGGGATTCCGGGAATGACGATTGGACAAAGGGACAGACTTGAGGAACGGCAAACGTCGCAGCTCTCTAGGCTGCTTCTGTTCTTCGCCCTTCTGGGAGACAGTCGAACGCTTCGTTTCGGTAAACATCTGACTGGGAATGCGCCCGCGGGCCCAACTCCGATTACACTCAAAAGATTCGGGCAATTAAATATTGTAAATCGCATTATAAAAATATAAAGCTTGGCAGCCTTGAACAGCAATTGCTTTATAGCTTAGGTTGAACGTTATCTATAAGCTACTCCCATATTTTATTTATTTCAATTAAGACGGCGGATTCCATTAAACTTTAAGTCCAGCGAGGTATTTTTAAAGTTTCTATAGGTTTATAGATGGATCATCTCTAAGTGCCAGCTTCTTTTTTGGAAGCTCTTTTTCATAGCAGACTAAGCTGGGAGTACATTCAACTCTCCTTCTGTCGCTCTCACTCTCTCCTCCCCTTGTTCCTTGGGCAATTAAATTCTGCTCATCTTCATTCGGGCGAAGAAAAAAGTCAACAATTAAAAGAAAATAAGAAGAGAATACAAATAAAAACGAAGATCTGCCCGAAGTCTTTTGATGAATGCGCTGCTCACTTTGTGTAATTAATTTAAATAATTTCGGTGGCCCCATTTGCACGTACGTTGCCGGAGAAAGTGCCCCAAGCTAATTGAGACATTTGTCGTTGTCGGCAATTAAGTCAGTTGCTTTTTGTCAAATCCATCAAGAAGGGAAAATGCACAAGAAGCATTCCCTAGGGCTAATCAAAAGTGTGCGAATATCTTTGAAAAAAATGGTTCAAAATAGTTTAAGAACTTACAACATAAGGATTTATTATTTTTTTATGATTTTAAAATTTTTAAGAATTTCATTATATGTAATGAATAAATAATTGCACGATTAAAAATTAATTAGACAGCTTTAAGTGTACTTTATTTATTTTATTTTCGATTCACAAGCATTTTTATAACTTTAAGTTTTCCCTTTTTCTATGAATTTTCTATGATTCAGTTCGAATTCAATACTCTCCTCAGCAAACAACTAAGCCTTAAATTGATCTATAAATTGTCTCTAATAAATGTTGCTCTAGTCTTGCACATTCTCAACAAAAAACACCTTTCAAATCAGCTGCCACTTGTTCCAATCATCTTACAAACACTTGAGGGTCCTCTCAGGTGATCGTCCAGCATTCTTGAGCCAATTTCATGGCTGAACATTGCGCAATTGTCACAGCGCTCGACTCGCTGCAATCCAATTACTTATGAGCATTATGGCATTATACGATCTTCTTCTGGCGGAGGGAAAAAAGTATATATGTATAATTTAATAGCCCTCACTTCATTCACAGTCCGTAGCGATCTCAAAGTGATCTTATAAAAACGAATTATTATCTTTTCAGCTGTGTGAAACCTTATTGCCTTTTCCTCTAATCAGCTTAACTAATGAAAACTTCAAAAAAAAAAAACTCTCGATCTGTCGGCCGATCCGCCGGCTTCCCCTCTTTCCGCCGATCTTCCTCTGTCCCCGCCGATCAACTGCACGCAATCGTAACACGCAATTGTCCTTTTCTCTCAGGCTCTGCGCCCTCCTTTTCATCTACTTGTGGGCGTTTTAATTGTCTGTCCGAAGCATTGAATTGAAAATCGGAAAAAATGAACAAAACGAGAGAAACTGTAACAATGGAACAAGTGCGGAGACAGAGAGAGAGAGAGAGGGGGAGATCACTAAGCGCTTAATTTACGATCGCAGTGCGACAAGTGGAATTATCTTTTCATCTTTTGCACTTGTTTTTCGCACGAACTTTGACAAATTCTCCAGATCTTGCCGAGAGGGTCGCGCCCCCATATCGCTGTGTAATTGCAATGCGGTTAGTGTAGGGGGGTGGGGGGGGGGGTAGAGTAGAACTCTCTTGCCTGTCTATTGCCGTCTCTCTCTTTCTCTCTCTCTCTCTCTATGTGTCGCTACTGGAGGTGAAATCGATCGCGTTGACAGCAGGAAAAATGTGCATGCTGCTGTGGCGAGTCGCAAGATCGGCCGACATAAATTACATTATTCTTTGTCAACATTTGTGAGTCAAAAACGTGTTCGCTCTTCATGTTAAACAAATAACTCACTTGCCGATGTCGTTGTCGCTCTTGTTGTTGCTGTTTATGCGAGTGTTATTTACGAGGCATCAGTCAGAAGATAGAGCAGCAGTGCAGTCGTAGCCAGAGCCGGAGTCGCCTCAGCCTCAGTCCGAGCATGAGCATGAGCCGGAGCCCGAGCCCGAGCCCGAGCCCGAGCCTGTGCCTGTGCCCGTGGCGTGTTGTAATCAGAGCATCCTTAATAAATCATAAATTTATTCGGCCCCGTTCGCGAAATGCATGTAAAGAGGCCCCAGGGCCTGCAGCTCGAGCCTCTGGGCCATTCTGCATGCATATATAACGTGTGGCGTATAGCCATACACATGTGCATGTATGTATGTATGTATTTCGCATCGATTCTTTGGGCCCAACTGCGTTTTGGGCCATGTCAAACGTATTATTAACTTCACACAAAAAGCGTTCGATTTTGCACCGTTTGCTGTCGCCGAGTTTTGTCGTATGTCGCCCGATGGGACCGCCACCAGTGCGGGTTGTGCCTCCGTGCATACAACCCCCCCGCCCCTCCCCCGCACTCCCTGTTGCACTCCATACTGTGTGATGATGTTGTTGAGCCACGCTCCCGTCCCGCTCTCTCTGTCTCTCTCTCTCTCTCTCTGCTGCTCGCTCTGCATACATTACGTGCCCGGCGAAACCGGAAATAATAATTCGATAAATGCAGCATGAAGATGCGGCCCCAAAAACAACTGGAATCCGTAGCTGGAACCGTTCGATTTTCGCTGCTGGCAGCATTGCGAATCGACGCCGGCAACAACAACAACAACGACTACGAAATTGGCATTAAAACAAAACGTCGGCCCCAATGCGTAAGGCCCCCTTTTTGCGCTGCAAATGACGGAAATGCGTATTCCAATTCATTTATCTATTAATGAGGCAACGAGAGAGAGAGAGAGATAGAGAGAGAAGGGCAAGAGCGAGCGGGAGCGGGAGCGGAGCGAACCAGAACTGAGCCGTCCACAGCCGGAAATACGCGTGGGAGTCTCGGCCAGCTCTGGCGATTCTTGTAGAACATCCGCCAAACAGGACATGGCTGCAATTGTTGTCGTCCTCCGTCCGAGTTGTCCGCACTGTCTGTCCGTTGTTGGCTACGCTGCTTATCGGGCCAAACCATCGCGAATCACATTGCAGCGGCGGCTTCCGTTCCCTAACCAATGCCAATCCCAAGCCCAATCCCAGTCTCAGTCCCGTTCCCGTTCCCGTTCCCCATCCCGAACATTATTCCCCAACAATTCGCCGCCAGACGCTTTGTCTTTTGTTGTTGTTGTTGTTGTTGTTGTTGTCGGGGGCGATCAGTAAATTGTCTTGGGGTTCCGTTGAGCATGGGATGCACTTTCACAGGGTATTGCAATACGATTGGCAGTTGAGGATATGCAAAGGCTTAACGGGTTAACTTATTACTTGAACCAAGCTTTCGGTGGAGGTAAATTAATTAAATTTGGTATGATTACGTAAAAATTACTTAAAATAAATTAACTAGAAAGATGATCATTATTAATTATTAAATAACAAATTAATTCTTTTATAAGAAGTATATAATTTAAACAAACTATCGGAACTGAGCTCACCGTAGAGCTGGAAATATAAAATTTCTTGTGATTGGTGTACGATACATATACAATAAAATGAGCTGGAAGAAATAGTAATATAATTTTCACATACATTTTTATTTGTGTTATAACCTTTCTGTAACTGCAAATATCTTAGCTAGACTTTACGATAAGTTGCTTAATGTTCATGCTCTTTTATCCGAATTTAATGCATATTGAAATGCAGTTTCACAATTTTTTAATTGAATTACTTTCAATACAATAATTACGCAGATATTTGATCAAATTTGATCATATCGATATTATAGGGTATCTCATTAGTCAATGTATCATTTGGTTACTCCCCCTTTCCCAGCTCTTTATATTATTTCTGTTTTTCCTGCATGCATTTCGCACATATCTCAAAATTAGTTCAATGAAAAGAGCAGCAAGTGGGGAATATACAATCGATTGATCGAGATCGCTTTGGAATTGGCGGCATTCGATGACTGCAGACTTGTTCGATTGATTAACTTGCTTGCTCCATATGCAAAAATGCGGCAAGTAATTTAGCTTTAGCTTCAGTTTCGGCTTCAGTTTCAGTTTTAGGCTCGATTTAAGCCAATGTTTATTTAATTTTATTTTTGGGTTATTGTGAACTTCTGCCGAAATCGTTTGCATAATTTAACGGCTTCATCATTGACTTTTGCCGAAGTAGAAGAATGTAACGGCAATTGACAGTTTCGAGTGCTTCTGCGGGTGTAGCCTGAAGATTATCAGATGCATAAGTGTATATTTAGGGGGAAGAAAGGTAGAAAATTGTCGAAATTCTTTGAAAATATTTTCAATAGTGCTTACTCCTGATAAATTGTATTATTATCTCTTTTGAATATTTTTATTTGATATTTTCATTTCATGTACAGAAAAAGTACCACTATTACTAAAAATGTAATTTTTGTGTTGTTGTTTATCGTTATTCATGCAAGATTTTTGCAGCTTAATCTTGCCCAATCTAGAAAATTGTGGCGAAATCTGAACTATCAAGTAGTTTTTCTCAGTCTATTCTAAAATATAATATATATATTATATTATATTAATATATTTAGAGTTTTTTTAATCTTATATCAGATTAATAAAAGAAACAGTCCAATAATTGTATTTAATGCTGCCCAAATTTTTCACAACTTTTTCCCTTTTTCTGGAACTTTCACAGAAGCCCATTTAAAAGTTAAAACTTTTTAAATGTTCCTCAATGATAACTAAGACCGATAAAGAATTACTTCACTTCCTTTTTCTAAAATTTACTCTAGAAATTTAACAAAAAACCTTTTTTTTTATTTTTTCGATTGTCTTCAATGATTACTTAGGCAAATAAAAAATCAATCCAATGATTTTTTTAAATGCTACCCGAACTATTCACTAATTTTCCCCATTTTCTAGAATTCGTTCCAGAAATTTCACAAAATCCCAAAAACCCATTAAAAAGTTAAAACTTTTTCATTTTTTAATTGTTTTTTTTTTAATGCTTACTTAGGTCTATCAGTTTAGTGTCCTCCATGTTTGTTTAAGAAAAAAAATACTTATGACTTAGCTTAAGAATAATTGTCTTCCATGTTATAGCTATGGCAATCTTATGAACTATATAAAAACACAGGCGCAGTCAGCGCTACTTACAAATAATTTGTACAAAGTGCTTCGAGGGAGTGTCCAAAAAAAAAAGGTGGGATGCAAAAAAATTGAACTTAAAGTAGAATAAATACTTTGCGGTTGCATTTGCCTTTTGCGAATGAGGTAATACTTTGTCGTGGTGATTTGTGGGTCTGTGACTAGTTGCGTATTGGGTCGCGTATTGGAAGCTCTGATCGCTCAGAGATCGTCCTGCCACAGCGAGATATAGTCGAGTATGTCGTCCTCCTCGGCGCCCGAGCTGCACGAGTTGTTGCGGTAATCTTCGTAGCTCGTCTCGTTGGCCTCCAGCTTCAGTTGGGGGGCGGCAGGCGGTGCATAGTAGGCGCCGGAGGGCGAGGCGGAGGAGGAGGATGTGGTGTTGCTACTGCTGCAGCTGCCGCTGGGCGATATGAGCTGCAGTTGCTGTTGCAGCGCAAAGAACTGTTGATGCTGCTGCTGCTGCAACTGTTGCTGGTAATCGAAATGCTGCTGCTGCTGTTGCTGCTGTGTGTGCAACTGTTGCTGCTGCGGATGCAACTGTTGCTGCTGTGTGTGCAACTGTGGCTGCTGCTGCTGCTGGTGCTGCTTCTGATCGTTGTCGTCGATGAGTCGCTGCAGGCGTCGTATGTACTCGACAGCCATGCGCAGTGTGCTGACTTTGCTGAGCTTCTTGTTGGCGCCGGGTCCGATGCCGCGTCGCCCGTTGCTCAGATCGGCAATGATCGCGACGGGGATGTGCTGGCGCAGCTGACTGAAGCCGTTGTTCACCTGCTTGACGCGATTGCGTTCGCGCGCATTGCGACGCACCACCGAAGCGCCACCGATCAGCAGCGGCTCCTCCGACAGCGATGATGCCGAGCAGGAGGATTCGTCCGACGATCGATAGTTTCGGTTGCTGCTCAGCGGCTTGCTGTACGGCGTCAAGTGCTGGTAGAGGCTCTGATGTTGGTGTAGCTGCTGCTGCTGCTGTTGCTTGCTGCCCAGTGCCATTTTGACTTTAGTGGGAGAAATTGACGTGCGAATTTTTTTTTTTGGTTTTGCAAAGATCTCGGGATTCTACTCGCTGGCTTGATGGCGTTACCTTGCCCTGCGAACGCTGTCGCTGTTCTGATGCCCTTCCCTGCGCCGTGCGCGCTATTTATAGGGGCCCCGCAGCCGTGGCAGGCTACGCATCTCACCTGCCTACCTGAGCGCAGACAAAAGGTGCAGAGCGGAGAGCGGAGGTAGCAGCAGCGATGGTGGCGGGGGTAGCGGCAGCAGCATCACTCAAGGATCACTCACTCGCAAAGATCACTCATTCACTCACTCAGCTACAGGTCGCTCGCTCTCTTCCTCTCTCACTCACTCAGTCACTCACTCAGCTGCTCGCTCGCGCTCTTTGAGCGGCATTTCGAGTTGAGTGCGTGCTGCTCTCCTGGGCAGCTGCCCCTGTGATTATTCGTCTGTTGCCCTACAGCTTCAGCCTGCCTCTCCCTCTCTCTCTCTCTGTCTCTCACTGTGTTGCTCGCTCTCTCTCCCTCTCTCTCTGTCGCGTGCCGACTGCGAACCGGTTGGCTGCCGCTTTGCCTTTTGGTCGTGTGGCGACTGCTGCCAGCTGCCCGTACGGAACCCGCCACCCTCCACCCGCCACCCGCTCCACAGCCTGCCCCCTTGGCTGCATTAATAGCCCGAGTGCAGTCTAGCCATAAATTAGACTACGCTCAGCTTAGGACTACACTTGGGCTTAGCAGAGCTGTGACTTTGCCTTTGACTCCGACTCCGACTCCCACTCCGACTCTGACTGCAACTGCGACTCCGACTCCGACTGGGACTGGGACTGCAACTGGCACTGGAACGGGGATTCAAGGTCCTCGACTGCTGCCGTCTGTCGTCAACACCTCGACCCGTCGGAGGCAGTTTTCTATTAACACTTCTGCTAATGCCCCTGGAGCTGGACCTGGTCGTTTATGGCACCCGTCGCGTCCAAGGACGTGGTCGACACTCGAAAAGCCATTTGAAAGCATTTAGCCCAAGGCGCGTCCAGTTTGGTCCCAGTTGGTTGCAGTTTGTCCCCGTTGATCCCAGTTGGGCGCGCGCTGTGATCTATTCGGGCCATTCAATTGATTCAGCTCGTTAGCCCAGCTCTCTGACCTTTTGTGTGTGTCTCTCTATCTCTGTGTGTGTGTGTGTGTGTGTGTGTGTTTTTGTCCTCTCTGGTTGCACGCCATGCCAAACCGTGTCAAAGCGATTGACGCTTGCTGCATGCTGCGCCTCATTTAGCACCTCGCTGCAGCAGCGGGAGGTTGCAGGACATTGCGCAGTTCGGGCCAGACAATCCGGCAGATCGCTCGTCTCGGCCAGATGTCCTCGTCTTGGCTAGCACCAGCTCGCGGGGGATTCCTCCTCATCCGGCCGTAAAATCCGTGTTGCTGCAATAGAAATTCGCTGTGCACCGACTGCACAGACAGACGTGCCTCGATCCCCTCCTGCCTCCGATTCCCGTTCGTATAAATTGTAAATTATTTTTGCAGTTTTTCGCATTTCGCGTTCCATTCGAACGTTAAGCAGGCTGCGATCACTGCGGCACGCTTAATACCGCCTGAACAGGCTACAACTGCATACACCGCATGGAGACACTTGGGCGACGCACGCATACTCTAACTTTGGCGTGAAGTCTGAACCGGTTCGTGGGCAAGTGGAAGTACGGTTCAAGTTATAGAATAATTTATACAATTATACTACTGTGAGCAAAAAGTAAGGTGAATTTTAAATTTAAAATTCGCGGGCTTCTGGCTATTCCCAAAACTCAAGAAACCACTCCGGGGAACGCGTTTCGAGTTGATTGAAGAGATATAAGAAAAATCGACGAGGACGCTCATGGCTATACTGGAAAGGGACTATTTGGCCCGTTCCGAGGATTTGAAAAAACGTTGGCATAAGTGTATTTTATCGGGAGGGGGGATTAAATTGATTTAGAAGAATAAATAAAGAATTTTGGCTTTACAAAAATATTCACTTTACTTTTTGCCCACAGTAGTATATAGAAAACTATATAGAAATTTGATTAATAACACGAAGAATGAGATTATATTTAGAGGTTCTACTGAAAATGGTTTGCGAACCGGTTCGCCAGCTAAAGAAACGTTTTTCAATAGCTGAAAACTTTTGCTGCATGAACACATATTACAAATTTCATCAAAATAGTACAATAATAATTCGAATTTGTTTTCGAACTGGTTCCAAAACACTACTTCGGATTGGTTGTGAACCGGTTCATCGTTCAAGGCAAAATATTTCTAAATGATTTTGTTGCACCGTGGAAGTGGTTCGATTGCATAGCAGCCCATACATAGCTTTTACCTTGAGCAGAACATTTGAAAATATCAAAGAGTTGAAACTGGTTCCAGAGCAACTACAGACCGCGAACGTAAACTAAGCAAAGATATTTAAAATATGACATGATTTCATATGATATAAAAACAATGTAAATGAAGCTGCTTTAGTTTTGTGTCATATTCGGTAAGTAAGGTAAGGTAAGGGGAGGACCGCTGCGATACTGTGCATGCTGCACCACTTAGCTGTGGTATCCGCAACGGGGGGCAGCATAATCAACAACTTTGGATGCCGCCGCCGTTGTGCTGTTGGTGTGGTTGTTGTTGAGGTGAGACTGCGACGGGGACAGCGTCGAGGCCCCAACAACAACGGCAACAACGGCAACAACAGCAACAACAGCATGCAGATATATTTTGCGATCGGCAGCAGGCGCTATCATTATCTGACACAAAAATTTAATATAAATTATGTTGACATGTTGGCTTAAATATGGGACTGGAACCGACAGCAACTGGAAATGGGAGCAGCAGTATGGCGGCAGAGGAGTGGAGGGCGGTGATCCTCTTGGCTTTGGCCAGGCGGATAATTGAGCTGCGATCCGGTGCCGGGACTAAGGCCTAACTAGTTCAATGCTGCTGCTGCTGCTGATCCGCGCGATCGTAATTGCTAGTAAGACACGAACAACAACAAAACGAATCGAATGCGAACCGAAACGATCGAACCGATCGAACCGATCGTACCGATGGAACCGATCGAGGTCCGTCGTAGCGTCGAAAAAGCGGCAAATATCCGCGAATGAAGTCGTCATTAATATCGACTCGGGCCTGTCAATAACTTGACATCGCATCATCATTTTTTCTTTCCCCCGCCCTCCTCTCTCCATCGCAGCCTCGCGCTTTCCCTCTTTCTCTCTCGGCCCGTCTCCGTCCATGTCTAGCTGTCTCGCTCCCGCGAAGCAGCTCCTGGAACTCTTTGGCAGACGCGGCGCTGCGATCATTCAGTTTTTTTCTGCACCTTTTTTTTCCTCCATCAGACACTTTGCGGTACGATTTTTGACGCGCCCCAAGCCAAGGTCGAGCTTCCACGTATTTGTTGTTATTATTAATAATTTTGTTGTTCTTCCATGGTGTCGTAGTTGTTGTTGCTTCTGCTACCCCTTCTGTTGCTGTTGTTGTCATTACTGCACTTTGCATAAGTTGAATGTTAATCACATTTCGACTGTGTCATTTTCAGTTTTAAATGAAATGCTCTTGATGTGCAACGCGATGCACGACAGTCTACACTCAGCAGACTCCAGACTACAATCTGAAGACTACAGGCAACAGGACTCTGAAGCGATCGCAGCGATCTCCGGTTTGACCACACAGTTTGCTTACAGGCCGTCGAGCCGTGTATGTTTCTTATAAAACGCTTCTGCACTTAATTGATAGCTGTGTCGACTATATAGGTAGAGAGCTATGTTTTCGATCGAGAAACTTGAGACCTGCTCATCTATGGCAATCGGTCGTCTGAGAAATATTTCAAAATGTAGTCGACTATGAATCACTTTTGCATATCGCTTCTATTAAAGTTTTTTCTGGAATTTCACTTGATCGTATTCTGCTTTAAGGCAGGCTAAATTTAGCCAATTCTGTATGTTGTAAGATCACTATATATTTTTTGAAAATATTAATATTTTGTAGACCCTTTAGCATTGCTATGGTATTATTAGGTATGAGAAGAAGAAGGAAATCTAACAAGTTCACAGTCTCTGTTGCTTTTGATTTGATCGATGTGCTTGAAGTCTTTGGGCTTCTGCATTACTCTTGGAGCATCCCTCTTTCTCTCTCTCTCTCTCTCTCTAGCATCCTCCTTCGCTTCTTTACGCTCTTTATCTGCCTGATCGCGACGATCAAATGTTGACATCCCGCCTGTCAACTGTTCATGGCCGTCAAATTGCCGCCTGATGGCCAGATGAAAGCGCAAAAGCCGCACAAACACACACAGATCGATAGCTGAAGCTCGCAATGGAAGCAGGAGACAGGGAGCCGAGTCGAGCCGATGCCAAAGCCGAACTGGAATCGGAATCGGAACCGACAGACACCCACTCCGAGGGTAGCAGCGGCCAGAACTGATTTATGTGCGCCTGTCAGCGGCCCCTTTCGGACTTCTAAGGTGCGCATTTTGACGCCGTCGTCGAGGCCGATTCTATTGGCCGCACTCGCAGTGATATTTATGGCCACAAGCCCAACAGGAGCTTATACATATATATATATATATATCCGTATATATGTATATATAGCGTCCTATATGGGGCCGGGCATTCAGGGCCAGGGCCAGAGCCAGTGCGCGAGATTTTTGATTAATTGTAATGCGAGAACTTTGATTAATTGCGGCCACGTTGCGGCTGCAACATAACAATTTGTTTTCGCATTGCATTAAATCAACGAGGAAGCTCGCTCGATCGCGGACCTCGGCTCGATCGCCCGATCGGGCTGGTGTGATTGTATGGCCAACACCTTGCAGCGGTGTGTGCCCCGCACTGCTATCGATATGCGGCCCGATATCGATAGTATTTATGAGTTGCTCGCCTCAATTTATGAATGGCCCCCAAAAAACGAGCCGTGATCAGCGAGCGATCGCGCTGAGCCTGTTGCCTCGGTAATTATGCAAAAAGTTGTCAAATGCGTGCGGATAGGCCAGAGCGGGTAAGCAGCCAGGGGTAAGGGCGTGTCGCCTGTGACTATCAACTAAATATAATCAACAACAATAACAACTGCAACGACGGCGATCAAAAATTACCAAACGAAAATTGTACCAGTTTTTACGCAAAGTCCGCTGCAATTTACATGTCTCAGTGCCCCCCTGCTGCCCTGCTGCCCTCTGCCGTCGCCACACTGTGCGCACTGCACTGCACTGTCTTCATCCTCTTCAACAAAACCAATCAACGCGTCTGTCAGTCGCAGTCGCAGTCTCCGTCACAGGCTGCTGCTCCTGCTCCCCGTTCCCGTTCCCGTCTCAGTCACCCGCTGCTGTCGCAGTTGCCGCTTATCGGTAGCCGCGCTGAAATCAGCTTCTGGCACATCACGATCACGTTGCGCCAACTCCAACTCCAACTACAGCCCTGCCCCCCGCCTCTGCCGCCATTGGCCGAGCCGTCGGCGATCCGTGCTCGTTGCTCCTGTCACAATTACAACGGCAAGTGCAGCAGACTAATGACAACCACGACGGTGGCAGTTGCTGCACAGTGGCACAAGCTCTATGAAAATAGTCGCAAAATATTCTGGAATGCCTGCAGGAATAGTATTTCGATTGATATTAGAAATGGTATTTTTTGGCCATATTTTTGGAATTTTTTAAACGAGTATTCAAATATCATTTAAGTATTTGTTAAATTTTCGATAGACCAGTTCTTTACACTTTAGATATAATATTATTATCAGTATTTTTTATATACCAGTATTAAAAATAATTTTGGTATTTGTTACTTTGTTTTAAAAAACCAGTATCACTTATAGCCATCGTTGTATTCTTTTCAGCATTTTCCTAATTAAATCACATTTTTATGATATTTGCTCTAGTTTTATCGGTGATATAAAATTCATATATTTATTAGTATTTTACAACCGTTGTTATATTATTCTCAGCCATCCCTAATTAATTCCAATTTTTATGATATACTCTCTGGTTTAATCTTTGCTTTTAACAAATTTGTGCTTTTATTTTACTTATTTAGGAATTTATTTTAATATCCATTGATGTATTATTTTTAGCATTTCCGGAAATCACATTTTCATCATACTTACTCCAGTTTAGTTAAGAACAAATGCAAATATTTATTACTATTATAAGTGTATAATTTTTTAATCATAATACACATTATGTTATTTTTTTCAATTTATTAACAATACTATTACAATACAACAATACAATACATTACACAATAACTTTATTATTTATTACTTTACATTATTTGATCATTATTTATTATTATTTTAAGTTGTATATTATCATTTTCTTTAATAAATTGTAATTATTTTTTTAGTAACAGTATTTTAAGTAAGCTTAAAAATATTTAGTATTTCATCGAACATTTTTTGGTGAGTAAAACGATATTTATCGCGCTGCTTCGTGTCACGATGGGCGTGCAAATCGATTGCGGCAGCTTGTCACAGAAATACTGCAACTGGTTTTGCCGCACTGACGCCGTCAATTCCATTCGATGGTGCCACTGTGCGGCGCAAGTTGGGGCAAGTTGACACGGAAACTTGATATGGCACACACGCGTCTTGGCCCGCGACTTGGACTTGGACTCGGGCCTGAGACTGGGCTTGGGCCCGGGCTATGGACTGTGGCCTGTGGCGTGCGCGTGCAGCGCAATTAACTTTGTTGTAAGGCAACCAGGCAACACTTTGACATTGACTGGCCTGTGCCTGTGCCTGTGCCTGCGCCTGTGCCTCGGTTTGGGTCTGGGCTCACACTGGTTTTCTGTGCGGGGCAGAGTGCAGAACGGCAGAGGGGGCAGCCTCTGGGGCGCACGGCGACAATTTCACCTGTTGCTGACACAGTAACTTATATTATTTGCATGCGAACTGGTTTGGCTAGAGCGAGACAGATAGAGAGAGAGAGAGAGAGAGGGAGGGGGAGGGGTAGACAAAACAATGTGCCACGTGCAACTCGGAGAGTGGGCAGTGCCAGGCATCGGCATCGGCGGTTAGATTGCAGTTAATTAGAGCAGAAACGCAAGCTCGTTAGGCAGCGAGTGCCACACGCTGTGCTGAGCGCAGGCAACGCCTACGCGCTGACCTCTGACCCTGGGCAAGGCTAGCTCGACCCATGGTTGACCTGCAGTGCAATTAAATGCGACTCGCTTGCAATTACTTTTGCAGCTTCGCACATCATTAGAAGAGCGAGCAGCAGTAGGAGGAGCAGCAGCAGAAATAGAACAGGAGCAGGCGGGGCAGCTGAAGGCAGCGAAAATTGCAGCCTGCCGCTGCCGCTGCTGCTGCTGCTCCTCAATGAGCCGATCGCGTGCACCAGCGCCAGCGTCAGCGTCGACGTCGCCGTCGCCGTCAGCAGCAGCGCCAGCCGTTGCTCTTAACTGATTCTCATTGATTAATTGCCATCATTAGCATATGGAAAGGACGGCATGATTGATATGAAGCTGCCCCAAACATGGCGAAGCTGCGCACCACCAGGCCACGCCAGCCCGGCGACCACCGGCGATGCGCCACGGAATGCGGCACTTAATGTGCGCCCCTTAAAAGGACAAAACAACAACAGCAACAACTGCAAGGGGAGCAAGTGCAGCGCTTAGAGTGCTGCTGCCACAACGTTGCATGCCTTGGCACTGGGCCAGCGCGACGCGCTAATTGTTAACAAATTGTGGCCCAAGCTGCTCGCAAGTGCAGCGCGCCAGCGGCCAATGGGGGCAAATGCGAGCGACACGCAATGCACCTGAAACCGAAACTGAACTCCAACTCCAACTCCAATTCCAACTTCAGCTTCAACTGCAACCTGCAACCTGCACTTTGGGCGTTTTTGGGGGCAAGCAGCGGCTCGCTGGCTTACGCACGGCACACGCGATCCGCGCGTAACTGAAAATCCATTACAAGCCTGCGTTGCGACCAGAAACAGAGGGGAAAGGGAGTGGCTCGGGGGTCACGACACACGCAGCGCTGCACAGTAGCCACGCCAGTCGCAAGCTCAGCCCAATTGCCTGGCGGCGTCGGCGGCGGCCCGGCGACCTTTATTGGACGCCCAGAGAGTTTTATAGAACCTCTGGCGAGTTATTACTTTATCGCCGATCTGCGAGTGATCCACATCTGGTGGGTCTTGCTTTACGAGCGATACTCAAGCCCAAGAATTGCCTAATTCTGTGCTGTGTTTTGTGCTCAGAGCTTGAAATCCCTACCGCGGCTACGATCACTTATGCAATATGCTTTATACGATCAATTGGAAGTTCTCAAAGTACGTAAGGATGATCGTTGTGGGGCTTTTGTTTTATTGGCTCGAAGTATGCCTAATTGACTCATTTTGTTGATGCAGCTGATCATTGAACTGTGGATTAAGAAGGAAGAGCGAGATCGTCTTAAGCAGCGCTCGCAGGAAGTTCCTTTTATAATGCGATCATAATTTTTTTTTTGTAAGTTACAGTGCTCTATACGAATCTTGCTCAAGCTCAATTGAGAGTAGTAGCTTGTTTAGACCTCGAAAAATTATTTTAGCTGGTTTTTGTTTTATTTTATTTTATATTATTTCAAGCTCAAATGAGATTAGCTTGCTTAGACCTGGAAAAATTAATTTGATCGGGTTTTAAAACTCCATTAAGATTTGCTCACTGAGACATCAAAAAGTTATTTTATTTAATTATTTTATTATTTTTATATGATATCTCAAACTCAATTCTGAATAGCTCGCATGGACTCGAAAAATAAATTGTATCTGGTTTTATTTTATTTTATTAATTATTTAATACTAACCTCACATTAAGTTCAGAAAAATTTATTTTATCCGGTAGAACTTCATTAAATTATTTATTTAATTTTATATTATATCAAACTCAATTTAGTTTAGCTCGCTTAGATCTTAAAATATTTTTATTTGAACTGATTTTATTTTATGTTTTTATTTTTTTTATTTTATATTATCAGAAGTTCAATTCAGAATTTAAAATTGGTTTTATCTGGTTTTATTTTATGTTATTATTTATATTATTTTATATCAAGACGTGTGTTTATATATCTATTTAAACTGCATTGAGCTTGATAGCTCATTTGATGATCAGAAAGAATGAATGAACTAAAGATCAGTACCAGTATTAGAATTCACTTAAAAAAAAAGGAATCTATTCATGCGTGAAGATCAAGATCAGGTGCTCTCTCATCATCTACATACACAGATGATAATTTGATGGCTTCTTATTGCACTCGCTGCAGCCTTAACGAGGATCATCTCGCGAACTTCCTGTCCTCACCTGCGATCGTTAATTGCGAGCTGGGCAATTGAACGCCTCTAAAACGCAAATAGATCTTGTTACGTGTGGAAAAGCGAACGCTGACGAGTTTCCGCATGTTGATTTACGGCAGTTTTCCCAACCCTGAGCATGGGCCCAGCGTTTCGATTTCTTTGCTTTCTCTGCCTGCTGTTGGAGCTTCTTCGTTTTTTTGTTTCTTCTTTTTTTTCAATTTCCTTGGCGCCCGTTTACACGTTCCATTTATGTTTCCTGCACCGCTGAGTTTTCAGCAGCAGTGGCAGCGGCAGCGGCAGCAGCTTTTCAGCTAATTGGCCGACCGCTGCCTCGATAGAGGTCGTCGGTAAGTATGTTATCAAGCGGCTAGATGGCCGCCCCATAATCTGCGACCATCATCATCATCGTCATCAGGCGGAGCGAGCGAGCGAGCGAGCGAGCGATCGACCAGAAGCCCCGCTGCCATGGGGCCATAACTTTCCATCAAGAGAGTTTCAATTTCAATATTAAAACGCGACAGTGGCAATTGGAGGATCGCCGATCGATCGATCTGAAAGTGAATAACTACCAGTTGTTTTTTTTTTTTTTTTTGCTTTTGTTGTTGTTGCTGCTACTGCTGCTTCTGCTGGGATGAGCAACAACGACAACGATTGTTTTGCCGCTGGGCCCCCGATTGGAAATTCATTTTCACTCTGGGCGCAGCCGCAAGGCAAGTTTGCTGTGGATCGTCGTGGTTCGCCCGGCCGACCGCAGGCAAAAGTGTGCTCCAGTTTAATTGAAAGCGGTTTTTGTGTAACGGCCTTGATGCCAGCAGCAGCAGCAGCAGCAGCAGCAGCAACAACAACACAGCGAGCTGTGTCGTGGCATGCCTCGAGGTGTGAGCTGTATCAGAGCCCTGAGCTCGCAGCTCGCTGCACTTGTTTTAAATGCAAGTTCGAGTCGCAGTCGCAGTTGCAGTGGCAGTTGCACTTGTTGCTGCTGCCTGCTTATTGATTGTATTGACGAAATGGAAATTTGTCAATTCTCACCTGGCAGCTGGACAGCAGCAGCTACAGCAGCTACAACAACAACTACTTGGGCACTCGGCCAACATTTTTGTGGTCGCCGGCAAAGAGTTGCTGCTGCTCGCGTTCGATTTCCAGTCGCAGCTTTTTCTTTGCCTTGTCTGACTTTCAGTTTTCAATGCGGTTGACCCAGTGCCAAGGTCGTCATCGAGCGTTGAGCCAGGCGAGGGGAGCGGGGCAGCGGGCAAGCGGGAACCGTGTATCGTGCGAGGAGGTCTTTAAAGGTCTTTAAGATCGTGCCCGAGACAAGTCAATCAAAATGCGTTCACGCTATTATCGCCCGATGCCGAGGCCCAAATCGGTCTCGCTACAAGAATAACCTTTTAATTAAGCCGTGCAACGGTTCCAGCGGCGACAACGATAACAAAATCGTTTGACGCTCGCTCATCGCTCTTCACGCGTGTTTCCACTCGTCTCGTATCAGCAAACCCGAACCTGAACCCAGACCCAAAACCCAAGCCCATGCCCATACCCATGCCCATGCCCAAGCGCAAGTGCAAACGCAAACGCAAACCCTTTCCGTGTCCGGACTGTGGACTATCCCGATGCATATCCGTCTTGTGGCAGTGCCACGCCCATTGGCGTTGCGATAACGCAACGTTCCACAGTCGCACGCAGCGTTGTGCACGCTGCATGCTCTGACCGTTTTTATCAATGAATGAAGTCGCTCTGTCGCTCTGCCGACGTCGACGCAGGCAGAGGCAGCAGCATCAAGCAAACGCTCATGCGAGGCTCTTATGAATGAAGAGGTTGCTGCGGCCTGGCATTTGGCAAGCGATTAGATTGCCAGCGTTTTTATAATACCCTGCAAGTGTCTTGGTATGAGGGTATATTATTTACCAGAGAGTGTTGTTGTTTATTATATTAGTTGCATGTGCAATCGATTAGTTTCATGAAGAATGTTCGTGGTGAATATATAAATATTTGCCGTATGAAATATATAATATAATAATATTTAATAAAAATAATATTTAACTTAAAAAAATTTAATGTTTGAGAAAATTTTAATAAACTCTTGTAATTCAAAAATGCATATAGATTGTATAGCTTCAATTAAATAGTGTAATTTAGAAAAGGCCTGTAGAATTTATTATTGCTATAAAATATTTTAATAAGGAGCACGCTTGTAGAATCAAACTACATATATGTATAAGACTTTATTAATTACTTTTACTTGTTTATTTTAATTTATGAAAACGCTTGATCAATAAAATATTGTTAATTAGAAAATGCTGTTAGAATTTGTAATTGCAACAAAATATTGAAATTATAAAAACCTTAAAAATTCAATCATATATTTAGTTTTATATCGATATTTTTTGAATATTCTAAAAAATGATTGAAAAATACTGTCCGCTGGTAAATAAAATATGCAAATAAAATATTGTAATTAAGTAAGACATTATAGGATTAAATATATAAATTCAATATTGTAGAATTTAATAGTTAGGTATAATATAAATTTTTGTTTTTTTTTTTAATTCTAAAAAAAAAATTGAAAAATATAAAATAGTTAATTTAAATATGCAAATTTCTATAAGAGTTATACATATTTTTAATCAATATATTAAGACTGCAGGTTTTTTTATTTTTAATTTTATTATTTTAAACGTAATTAAATATTTAATTAGTTAGTCACTTAAATTAACTAATTAAATGTGCCAATTTGCTATATAGATTTGTCTGAAAATGTTTTTTTTTTACAAAATTTTTCTAGGCAGCATTCCCCAGCTTGCCGCAACTGCTGGGTATAACGCTAGTGCAGCGACTGCGAGTTGTGGTCCAAATATCTGTGATCGGGGCACAAGTACATTAGTTGCACAGCTGCGTTGTCGTCTACCTGTGGCCGGGCGATAGCAGCGGCGGCAGTGACAGCGACAGCAACAGCTAAAGATACACAGATACAATTGTATCTCAACTTGTGTGCCTTGTGTGGCTACACGCTACACTTGTTCGGGCTGTGCGGCGCTGTGCTATCAGCAGCAGCTTCACTTTTTATGCGCTTGCCACCAACAACGTTGCAACGTTGCAACGTTCCAGGGCGGGGAGAGCGGCCAAAAGTGGGCTGTGCGTTTGCGCTTGCGATGCAAACAATTTCGTGTCGTCCTTTGAAGTTGCTTTCATTAAGAAGACATAAAATGTCAATCAAGATAATTTCGCGCGTTGGCAGCGCAAACGAAAAACAAAAACTCGCAAACTCGTGGAATTCTTTTGGCTTTTTGCGCACGCGAATTGAGCGATTAAATTGTACTTTCTTTTTGCGCCAGAGCACGCCGAATGCATGAAGTGCGGAGAGGGAGCGGCAGCGGGGCACTGTCAGTCTACAGTTCACGCCTGCCGCGGCCGAAATCAATTACAACTTAGTTAAAAGATGCATAAAATTGGAAGCATTGTGCGAGTCGCTTTTAATTGAAAAATACAAAAAAAAAAAAAAAAATAAAAATAAACGCATACGAAAGACTGCAGCAACGAACGCGCCAGACGAATGACTTAAGCGACGAACTTGCTGCCGCCGCTTGTTAAGGCCGCGCGAGCGAGTTAATCACATTGCAGCGCAGCGGGTCGCAAGTGCCACGCCTGCCCCGCTGTTTGTTGGCGCCTTCAATTAGGTAGCCTGCCTAGGAGCAGTCCTGCCCCCTCCCCCCCCCCCCCCCCCCCCCGTCGACACGCCGTTCAATCAAGAGCGGAAGCCATAAATGGCAGCTTGTTATTAACGCCGTCTAGCAGGCCCTTGGCCAAGCGAAAGCCCAAAATGCTCGCGATTTATTGCATTTGAATGAGCTGCTGCCTGTCTGTGTGCCTGCCTGCCTGCCGAAAAGCGTCACTAATAATAGTGCAAGCAGCTCGTACGGACAGCCGGACAAGCGGACGGACTAACTCAATATTTGCTTAAGCGTTCGGCCGGGCCAACGAAAAGGAAATTTCTATAATTTGCATGTGCGGTCGCTGCCGCTGCCGCTGCCGCTGCCGCTGCTTTCTGGCCCGGCTGATCCCGATCTTCGCGCGATCCTCGCCAGATCGCGCCTATGTAAATCATGAGACGACGGCAAACCGCAAATTAGCCACACGTAGGCTCCATGCCCGATGCTGCCTTGTCCTGTCCGAGTGCGTTTCTCGTTAACTTCGCGCTTCGCGCGGCGCGGCGCGGCGCGGCGCGGGCTGCTTAATGTTTTTCAATAAATTGCCAGACACAAGGGGTACGCTTGGCGAGAGGGGATGCTGCAGAGGAGGGGGAATGGGAGGGGGGGGGGGGAGAACTGTGAACCGGCAGCAGACGCGTTAATAGAGCAAGTGTTGTTTTGCTCACTTTTGGCGTTAAGTGTTTCGCACAGCAGCAGCCACAGCCAGGAGGGAAGAGGAAAGGGTGTGCTGGGCAGGGGAAGAGCAGGGACAGGGCAGCACGTCTTCTCATCTCTGTTTGTAATCAAAAAGTAAATAAATGCCGGCAGTCAGCGTGCGGCTTTCGCCTTGTTTGTTTTTCCCCTGCAGCTTTGCGAAAGTCACACAGGGCGCATGCCACGCCCACAGCAGCAGCAGCAGCACGCCCGCCCAGGCCATGGCATAAATCAAGCGCATAAGCTGCTGCTCCCAGGCAGCGGGGCGTGTGGTGGAGAGGGCAGATCGCTTGCAGCAGCATCCCAAGCTTCCCTTGTAATTATGTGTGAATTTTGGCACAACCATCATTTCACACAGCATCCAAGTAGCCTGCCTGCCCGCCCGCCTGCCTGCCTGCCCCTCAGCTGCAGTTTACACCTCGACGGGCGTGTGCATGCAAATGACTGCAGGGGGCAGGCGGGTGAGTGTGCGGCGAACCTGCCGAACGAGTTTCATTTTCGACTGTCACGTTGCATTCGCATCACGCCAATTTCGAGTATGAATATTCGTTTCAAATTCCATGCAATACGCTGTACTCAACTCAAATTGTATGCGTTTTTTTTTGATTTTTTTTTTGTTAATTTAAATAATTTTCAATATGCTTCACTTGGTATATTGCCGCCCAAAAGTATGCAATGCAAATTATGACCACTGCTGGTGGCGCCAGCCAGCGGCCACTGGCAGTACTAGCATTACAACTGCATGCCCAAAAGTATGCAGCGTAAAGTTGATAGACGCTGTAGCTAAAAATGAAAGTTTACTAATAAATTAAATAATCAATCGAGCAAATCAGATCAAAATATGCAGCTCTGCGCAACTACAAACATTTTTATTCGCAACTTTGAATTTCCGACAAAAAAAAATTGCCTGCATTTTCAAGTTTCCTAGTTTCCAAGTTTCGCTAGTTGGCAGACCCTCAGAGGCGTTCAGGCTCTTAAAGTGGTCATAATGCTTTTACCTCAAAAAAATATAATAATAATAATAATTTTTTTTTTTTTAATAAAAAAAAATAATAATAATAATAATGCTGTACTCTGTACTAATGCCAAACTTTAGACCCTATAATTAGCTTAATATCAGGCAATATAGCATGCTTTTAGCGCCAACTTTGAGACAATAGAAAATGCTTAGCGTGGCGCTGCAACGAGTTTTCTATGCAGATTTGTTGAAACTGGAAATAGCATACTTTTGGCATTAGGTAAAGTATAATTTATATAACAAGGAAAAACGTGTAAATTTTCTGCAAGGTATGCAAAGCTGCAGCTCACAATCGTAGATGAAGTGCAGGTGCCTGAAATTATATTTTCATGCAGCGCTCAAAAGTATGCAACATTTTGAAGAAGCCACTATCCCTCCGAAGACTCAAGGGAATACTTCCCACTGATCTATCCAAATATTGTATATATTATAAATAGTTAACAAAACTTAACGGTCCTTATATATCATATTCCCTTCCCTTGAACTGAATGATTCCGGCGAGAAAAAAAAAAACTGACCAACTATTCCCCCGAAGGCTCAAGAGAATACTACTGTGAGCAAAAAATAAGGTGAATTTTCAATTTAAAATTCGCGGGCTTAAGATGACGAACTAGTTCCTTTTTTCTCGAGTTGGCAGGAGTGTTGATGACATTTGGCGGGAATTTCATGACAGTGTCAGTATGAGTACTATATTTACGCTTTTGTTTACCAAACGATCAAGAGTGCATTTGGCGAATTTTACAATATCTGATTTAATTGAGCAGAGAAGTGCTATCATATTTTGTTTGCGGAATGAAATTTCGGCTGAAATTGATTTAGGAGAATAAAAAAAGAATTTTGACTTTACAAAAATATTTACCTTACTTTTTGCCCACAGTAGAACATCCCACCGATCTACCCAACCGTAGAATATTGTAAATATTGTAAAAATCATATATTATTAGACTAACAATTAAGGACCCTATGCTTCTCATATGTCCTACGGTCCCCTCATATTCAGAAGTAACTGAATAAATCCGGCAAAAATATAAATAAAAAAAAAACTTTAGCTAAACTGAAATAAAAAATTGATAATTAAAAAAAAGAAAAAAAAAACAATAAATTTGCTTTGGATAAAACAACGTAATTTTATTTCACTTACTCAACTAAATGGACAAAGGCAACAAAAAGGAGCAAAAACATCGCACATATCGAATAAGAAACATAAAAAAAAATTTACAACTTTATTTATACAGTGAGTGTGCGTGTGTGTGTGTGTGTTGGCGCGTGCATGCGAAGAAAGAGTGCTTAAGAAAGAGTATAACCTCAACGCGTCGCGACGCCTGCAGCTACTACAACGGACGCGGTTGCCGATCCAGATCCAGATCCAGACCCATGTGCAGATCCCGATCCCGATCCAGATCGCGTTGCCGTTCCCGTTCCAGATCTAACCCTGATGATGGTGCCACCAGCCCGACTGGCGCGAGTTCACATAGCTCTTGAGGGCCTCGCGCTGACGGCTGGGCTGGTGCGAGGGGAAGAGATGCGGGCCACTCGTCTCGTAGTTGAGTCCGTTGTGCTGATTGAAGACGAAGGCCTTGGGCACATCGATGCCATTGGACGAGCTGGACACACTGACCGTGGACAATCCCTGGCCCGGCGAGGCGGGCAGGTAGCTGCGCGTGGGCGGCGCTGGCGCCCAACCCGACGACAATTGGGGCTTCTGTGGCAGCACAGTGGGTCGGTAGGGCTTGTAGACGGGCGGTGCCGGTGCCGGTTGCTGCTTGGGCAGAGCCACCGAATTGGACGGACCGTAGGCATTGTTCCTCAGATCGCACACGGTGTTGTCGACCAGGGCGCCCAGCGAGGACGTGTAGATGCGGAAATTGACATCGCTGTAGTCGAGATCGGAGAGCAGGAAGACAGGCATACGATCGGAGAGCACCCAGACGTTCTTGTTCTCATCGATTTTGACGTCGGCGGGGAACACAAGCCCGACATCGTCGCGATCGACAATGCCGTGGAACTGCGGCGTGTACGGCATCGACGAGTGCCAGCAGCCGATCGCGTTCTGATCGATCAGGTTGAACAACTCGACGCCATCGTCGCTCATCACACGCGCCGTGGTGTGCGCATTCGCGCCGCGCTCGTCGAGCGCCACGAACTCGTGGTAGCTGTCCTCGGTGCGCGACTCGTCGCGCAGTATGCGCGTGGAGACCGCGAACTGGCGATGGCTGGCCAAGGGGCTGAAGTAGAGGACGCGATAGCCGTCGCTGCGTATGGGCGACAGCGCGATGCCAAAGATGCCCTCCTCGCCCCACTGGAAGTTCAGGCCGGCGATGTTGTAGTCGCCGCGCAGCGGATCGGGGAAAAAGTAGGAGTGCGCGGAGAAGCGCCACGATCGGTTCAGCTCCCACGAGTACGAGATCAGGCCGTAGCCCAGCTCGTCGGAGAAGTAGGCGAAGGCGTCGTCGCACGTCTTGCCAATGTCCACGGCAATGTTGGCAATAAAGGTGTTCGGGTTGGTGTCCTCCGGCTTCAGTTCGTAGCGGCGTATGCGCGTGTTCGTGGTCAGATCGAAGATGTTGACGGCATACGGACAGGGATTCGTTGTGGTGTTGCCAATGCCCACGGTGCCGGTGTCCAGCACCCAGAGCCGACCGCACTCGTCGACCTTGATGCGGTACGCGGTCGTAATGCTGTTCGCACAGTCTCCGGCCGTATTGCTGCGCCAGTCCGGATACGGTATGAGTTCCGGCGAGCCTGTCAGGCTGTGGTCCATGTTGATGTAGGTCAGCGTAGCCGGAATGCCTGCAAGCAGAACGATGCAACGGTTAACGATCACTTGCAACAGCAACAACCCTGCTCTTGCCCAACCACAACACGCTACCCCCCCCCCCCACCGCGCTGCGTCTGCTGTTAGCAACTTCCGATGTCATTAGCCAGCAGCGACTTCACAGCAACTCGACTTGGCTGTCATATCATCAGCGTCATCGCAGCGTTTCCGCTCCAGTTGATGCGGCACCGGGCGTGCGACATAGCTGCACTTGTCTTGGCCAATTTCGTGAGTGGCATGCTCCGTCAGAGATTATGGCTACTGCAACTACCTCATACCTCGTACCCCGTACTCCTTTCCCCTACATCAATCGCATTGCCGTTTCCGAGTCTGGCGAGCCCGTCTTCGGCCCAAGAGAGTGTGACTCTCGCGTTGGTTTCACCTTCAGCTTTGAGCTGACAGTTTTGCCGTTAGCTACCGTAAGCAGCTCGACTGCGGCACAGGCTTCAATTGCATCAATGGCCCGGCCCCACGATCGATCGGTTTTGAGTCTTCTAACTGAGCGAACACGATGCCGACCACGGCCACGCTATCATAGAGCCCCCATATCATATTTCCGCTAAGCTGACGGCGAACATTATATCATTATTTATCGTGGCTTAGCGTCAGTCTAAAGCACTCCAGACCGACATCGGAATCGGAATCGAAATCGAAATCGAAATCGACTGACCAGTGGCCAATTGCAAATTTGAGTGCAATTTCAACGGCGCCTCCTACTCTTGCTCCTCCATCAAATTCCCATATAATTATAATGACGTCGGCCTCTCGCACACGCTGTGAGGTTTTCACAGCTTCGCTAATGGCTCGAAGCGGGCGCAGGCCAAATTGCATGAGACTCTATAAAGCCAATGGGGAGTTACAACAAAGACGGGCTTAAGACTCATTGCCTGCTGATTATGGCTACTGAATGACACCGCGCAGTAAAGAGCTTAAGACAGATTTGAAGTATGTTAATTCGAGTCGCGAATCGCTTGGACAATAATGAAATTTCCTGGCCGCGGCCGAATGCGACGTTGATCAGCGTAATTTTGTCGCCATGTCAACTAACGCGACGTCTCGTCCCGTACCGTGGTCCGTCCGGCTGTCAGTTCCGAACTGTGGAACTGGTTCCGCGATGGCACATTCGGCATCCTGAGCATCGCTTAGCGCGTTCACAAATTGTTACAGGCAGGCAAACGGGCAATGAATTTTCCATTAGCCGAGGCACTTAGCCATTCCGCCATTTCGGACGTTTCGGACAACTCGTACGCTGCGGACCCCGTTGAAACCGTTTGGTCATTCGGCTCATTTGGCGAGTTACCTGTTTGTCAAATCCAATAAGATATCATACGCGCTACGTGCGAGTGAGTGAGCCCACATAAAGCCGAAGGAGCTCCGCAAATCGCCTGCTATCAATTTGTAATTCAATGGCTCCGACTCAAGCTCAGGCTTAGGCCTGGCGATCGCTCGATCGTTCACACACGATCGCAGCTAGATCGGGGGCTCTGCGAGCGACACACGCTCATTGCAATTGCAAATGACATGACAGAGGCAATTTGTGGACTCGACTTTGAATCAGAGCTGTGTTATTATATTATGATCAGTCTCTCTCTCTCTTTCTCTCTCTCTCTCGCAGTCTCCCAGGCGTATGTTATGTATGTGGGAATTGCTCGTTCTACCCCCTCTATTTTTCCCTGTGCGATCAGCTGTCAAATCGCATTCAAAGTACGCACTGAAGGTGGCTTAATTGATTGATTTTTCTGGCTCAACGGAGATCGAGCAGTTACTACTGCTGCTGCAGACTGTCAACCGTAGAAATAATGAGACTTTATATTTGATTAGCTAATTGATTTGCTTTGATCGACAGATCGACGGATCTTGCGGTCAGACTTTCGCTCTTTCGCCTCCATTGAAGCGTGCGGTTTCAGGTCTCCGGTCTCCGGTCTCAGGTCTGCTCTATTGGTTTTGCTCTTGGTTTTGCCTTGCGTTTTTTGGCTCTACTTATTGCTCGGTCGACCTTCTGGGCTTTGCAGACATTGGCATTCCAATTTATCACCTTTGTTGCCATTCTTGAGATAAACCAAACGCGCCACAAGGTTGCACAGGCTGGCAAGTAATTCGGGAACTAGGCCTCAATTGTATTTGCGTGATGGAATTGCGTTTTCTTTTCTGAATATTGTGGTTTGGCCTGGGAATTACTTTCGACTGCGCAAAGACTTACAATTGGATTCGGCTCTGGGATTACATTTGAAATTCCACAGCGAACTTTCAGTTATTTATGAGTTTCAAACATTACTTTAGTTTACTTACGGGGAAAGACTTAAAGAGAGTCGAAATTGGAGTTGAAGACTTAAAAGCTTTTGAGTGAGGACTACAAAATATTTGAAGTTCGTATAAGAAGTTTTTTGGTTATTTCGAAAAATATTTTGTAATGCAAAAACAAATTTTCAGTTGTAACTAAATCTTTAAGTTTGACTCAAATTAATTTTCAAATTAGAAAAGGCAATTTTTGGAAGAGTTGCAGTTGGAATTAGTATATTTTTCAGAGGTTTGAAAATAACTTTTAGCTGTTGAGCGATAGACTTTGTACTAAGCACAAGTTAGTCTATATCTATATAAGACTTTGGATTAAAATTGCTAACGTCATACTTGCAGTTAAATAGAGACTTTTAAAGTTTGTTTAGGACTTGATACTGCCAAATAATAATTATAAATGCCTGAATTTAATTATTTATTTCTTTATTTTTTTAACGGAAAAATAGATTGCGCTTTCTTTATAGCTTGCAGAGCTTATTGGAGTACAACGTTTAGACCTGACGAGAAGAAGTTTGCATATGAGCTGGGAGTCTTTTTCTCATGAGGCGGAAACTGGTTGCATTCCGAGCACCTTTCTGTTATTTCAGCTATGCGACGCGACTGCAGCTACTGCATTTTACTGCCATCCTCAACTATGCATTTATTCACAATGTTTGCAGCCACAATTCACACACGTATTCGATGCACTCGAATGCAGCTCTCACTGCGCATTGAATCGCAGCGAATTTTATTTGTTTGTTTTAAATTGAATTTGGTTTTGATTTTGGCTTTGGTTTTGGCTTCGCTTATGTTTTATTGCTGTTTGTTCTGCATTTGTAACGGTAAAGCGTTAGTCAAGGCTTCGCGCGGGGCCTTCACAATTGGCACTTGTGGATATACCATAACTGAATTTATTAGCCGTGCATGTGTATCTATATCTATATCTAAATACATAGTATCTGTTGAAAATATTTGAGGAACCGCTCAATGCCGCGACTATTTGTTTTTGCTGTGAGGCGCCTTAAGTGCATTTTTCTCTTTTGTTTTTATAAAAATTAAAAAAATAATTTGTGGCTTAGTTTTGTATGGATATTGTATGGCTACTTTGTAGGCTGTTTGTTTTAATTCAGGGAAAGCCTAGGCTATGATTTTTTCATTGCGTTTCGAAATTTAATATTATAAAAGTTATGAAATATATTTAGGAAATTTGGAAATTATTTTTTTGAAACATTCAAAATATGAAATGCATTTTTAAATTTTTCGATATAATTTAATAAATAGTTTTTGAAACTTTCTGAAAATGAAATGCATTTTAAAATATTTACATAAAATTTGAAAATATTTTTTCAAAATTTTACAAAAAGCTCATAATCCCATTAATATACTTTTTTACGAATTATGTATTTTTAATATGAGGTTACTGTAAGCTTATACTGTTTGTGTTTTTGTGATTGGAAGGATTATGCCTTTAAGAAACAACAACATAAATTTTATTATAGGCGAAATATGAATTGCATATATCCATAAAATTTGAAAATAATTTTTTTAACAGTCGATATATAAAATGCATTTCAAATATTGTATTTCCGTAAAGTTTGAAAATAGTTTTTAAAACAATTTTAAATGTTCATAATTGCATTTATATAACTTGAATGAATTAAGTATTTTTTAAAACAGTAATCTACTGTAAGCGTATACTGTTTAGGAAAGATTGGAGGGATTATGATTTTAGGAAACATCAAAATAAATTTTACGTATGCTTCCAATATTATAGGCTTGTTTGTATGCAAACACTGAATATGTATAATACCCAAATTAATATTAAGCTACAGGAAAAGGCAGATTTTAAAGTGCCATGAATATCCTTGAAGGACTTTTGCACTGGACTAGACAGATGCATATCTTCTGAGTTTTTATCCACCGAATTCTATCTGCAGGATTATTGTTTCATTGTCCGGAAATAGATTGCTCGATATGTGGTTGGTTTTTAGCCAACAAATACTGAAACTCAGGCCAACTAACAAGCTGCTAAAATAGTTTTTTTTTTTTTTAGCTCACTGAGGAACTCCTGCAAATCAGTCTAAAAATTAAAATATGCCCGTACCAAATTCTCAAAATAGGCAGCGATTTGGCAAAAATGTGTGCTTCTCTTTTAAACTGCACACATTTCCCAACAATCGCGGCGATTGTGCCCAAAGGCAGAACGCGCAAATCACTACGCGCGAAATGTGGCGCACATCTTAATTGAGGCGCTGGAAAATGGCAAAAACGGAAAACGGGGAAACGCAGCCAATTGGCCAATTGCAAATTGCTAGCAATTGGCAACAGCCTAAGCTCGAGCGGCTAATGATGCCCAAGTGTGGCAGTGTGGCAGTGTGGCAGGCATCAATGCTACTGCAACTGCCGCTGCTACTCACCGTCGCGCCAGCGTGGAACCGTGACGAACAGGCGATTGCCGAAGTGCTCGATGCCGACGGGCAGCGCGTTCTGTGGTATGTAGTCGCCGCTGGCGATCGCCTGCTCCTTGATGCGCTCATTGGGGAAGGCGAAGTCCAGTTGATTCCAGCTGTAGCGCTCCTGCAGCTTGTAGGCGGCACGCGTGGCCTCGGGTGCCAGCGCCAGCGCCAGCAGCAGCAGCAGCGGCAGCTTCACAAGGATACGCAACATGCTCACAGCAGGCGAAGAACTTGCGGAAACACTAGCACAATTTGCGAGCGAAAAAAAAAAATGAAATGCTGTGTGTCTTTGTGGCTTTGGCCTGATCCTTGGAGCAGCGCCTGGCAGTCTCGGTGCGACTATGGAACTTTTGCAACTTTTGCAACTTCTCGAACTCAGCTCGTGCGGCTGGCGCGCTTGTGACTGTTGATCGTTATGCGGCCGCCTGCACGTTTTATATAAACTTATTTTCGCCGCGGCGCCTCCTCTTCGGCGTCGGCTCGGCTTCGGCGCGGCTTCGGCTCGACTTCGGCTGCGGCGAGCGGGCGAGTGCGCATTGTCTTTCTTCTCCATGATTGATTTTCACGCATGTTTAGAGCTGCGCCGCTATGCCTCCCTACCTCCCCCTCTCTCCCCCTCTCTCTCCCGCTCTTTGCGCTGCTTTAGCAGTTCCGTTTAATGAATTCGCTTTTAATCGAGCAGTTCGCCGCAGCGCAGCGCCACCCGTGACCCAACTGACCACGGCCCCTCGCCGACGCCTTTCGCCGCGTTTTTAATTGGCCTCAAAAGGGAGGCAGGCAGCGCAGTGCGGCCGGGCATGACTCATCGCCGAGGGTCAACCTGCGCGTAATTTCCGCCTAGGCATACCCTAACGCGGCGCGGGCACAGTTCGCACTGCCAGCCCGTTTGTCGGGAAAATTACGCAGCTTTGGACTTGGACTTGGGTTTCCTTCTCTCTCTTTTTTTTTGTTTTTTTTTTTTTTTTTTTTGTTTGGCTTACTGTGTGCGTTAATTTAGCCAATTAATTGGCTCGCGTTTATATACCGAAATTTCATTAGGATATCGGGCGAGACGTCAGAGAGATTCGCCACGGCTCCGGCACACCGTGGACAGCGGCAACTCATTAACCAGTTTCTGTTTCTGTTTCTGTTACTCTGCTTGTGTTTCTGTTTCCCTCGGCGCAGTTTACACAACTCATTTGGCTCAATTTGTTAAACATTTTGAAGCTGGTTCTTATCGGGAGCCCCGCAGCGGAAACCGCATCTCGACACATTCCCAATTTCAGCAGCATAATTTGAATACTTTTAATGATAGCACCGGGCCGAAGCACTTACGACAAATTAGCCAAGTCGACGGCCAACGTCCGAGGGGTGCACGCTGTCGGGGCACATCGAGCCACAGACTACAGACGACAGACGACAGACGGCAGACGGCAGACGGCGTCCGACGTGCAACGTGCAACGTGCCACTTGGCAAACGGCGAAAACGGACATGGACACTACTCGAGCCGGGCATAATTAAGTGCATATATATGAAAAGAGCGCAGAGAGAGATATGGCTACCGCTGACAAGATCTAAGGTGACAGGCGCAAAAACGACCACGAATCGAAGACATTAGTCCACTTGGCGATTAGGCAATCCGCGGCAAGGCGTCGCCCGAGCTGCCGGAGATCGTGCAGGAAAAGCTGACTATATATGTATGTGGTATTTCAAGATGTCTGACGTCTTCAATTAATATAACATCTATCCATCATAACTTCTTACTACTTCATATGCAGGAAGTGCGTGTCTAAAGACTTTTCCTTGACATTACGTTTATTTGTATATTTTATTTTTTATTTTGATCTACGCCTTAATTGATAATTATCAGCAATTATTGTTTTGAATAATGGTGTTTCTTATTATTTAAATATTAATTATATTTTACATCATATGTCAATTATTAAATTTTTTCAAGTTTTTCACAGATCTTAGGATTTTAAAAAGTTAATTGGCGATTTGTATCTTAAGATCGTATAAGTAGAAAACATATTCATAACATGCAAGCTTGACCATACATGCTTACCTATTCAAAAAGTATTTATGAATTCAAATAATTAGAAAAAAGTTAATTGGAAATGTTTAAAAGTATGAAGAAATCTAAAATATCCCAAAAAAATCGAAGATTTCAAGTCTCTTCTTGAGACCATAGAGCAAACGCGCTGCGGCGTGCCGCAATGGCTCAATTGCTTTTTCTGCGATTGCCAAAAAAAACAAAAAAAATATATATATAAGAAAAAGAAGTAAAAAAAAATTGTAATTGCTTTTTGGGCAAATGTTTTCGATTGTTTACGCGTAAACCGGAGCTCTGTGCGTTGCGGTTCGCGCGCTCAACAGGGCGCCGATCGATAGCAGGTGGCCCACGGCTGCGATCGCGATCACGATCACCAAAGCGATCGCTTTTTGGCAGCAAGCGCTTAGTCAGCCAAGTGGAAGCCAAGGCAGCAGCAGTCGCAGCAGTAGCAGAAGCAACTGTAGCGATAGGCAATCTTGCCGCAGATAGTGCCAAAACGATCTTGTGATATCGATTGACGGATCGCGATAGGCAGCTAAACATCGAGGCGAACTCAGTGGAGGTTGCCTACGCAGCGTGATGCTATCCGATCCGTTCGATCCCCTCGCGTCTATCTGTCAGCTAAAGGCGTTGCGATCTGCATTAACACTAAACAACCTGATTAAAAAGCCGCGCCGAAATGCAATTGGCCGCCTCTACCCGCCTTTGGGTCGGGCCGAGCCAGGCCAGGCCCGAATCCGATTTAATGCCGAGCTCGACGTCGACTGCAGTTTCGCATGTGACGGCATCCAGTTGCAACTCTGTGCAAGTGAAGGGGACAGCGGCACGGGGACCTCATTAGACGACGGCGGCATGGCCACAACTGTGCAACTATATCTCATGCAAATTGCCACATAAATTACCACCTGCTTTTCTTGCCGGCGACCAATCAAATGGCCGCAAAAAATGCACACCAAAATGCAAAAAATTTTCGCGCTGTGCGTGTCACTGAAATCATGGGGGAATGAATGCCTTTGCTCGGGGAACGCGTACACCCATTGAAATCGAGACGGGGCTAAAATTGATTTATGATTTTATTTGTTTTCGGCGCTCTCTGCCGCCCAAACTCAGCTCCAATATACATCACGCGAGGCCTCAATGCGACGCGATGCCTCAAGTCAGCTCAGTCTCCGGCGCGTCGCGGCTTCACAAGCAGCGGAAATCGACAACGAAGTCTCCTTTCTTCGCCGTTTGCCATTCGCCCGGGGGATGTACGCGACGAGACGAGACAAGTACGTACAAGTACGTACAAGTACGAGTACAACGTCGCGTCGCGACGCGTCGATCTGTCTGCGAGTGGATAATATATATAGCGTTTCCCGTCTTCAACTAAATTTCGATCGTGTTTTTGCCGATAAGCATCTTGTATGCGGCTACACGTGTATCTTAATTTGCCTTTTGTGATTATATCATCACGATCGCGATCGCGATCGCAATCGCAATCGCCATCGCCATCACCGCATCGGACTTGCAGTTGTCATCGTGGGTTTTTCGATGCAGCTGGAAAATTGATGCATGTATTTGAAATTTGCAAAATGGCGTCCTGCCGTACACTTCACCAAAATTTTGACACTTTGAATATTGAGTACTCAAGTATATATTGCCTTTAATTTGTAGAATGTTGCCTTTTATCAAAAATACTTGTGTTTTTCCAAAAGTTCACCAAACATACTGATAAAAAACGTTTAAAAAACTTAAAGTTCAAAATAGAGTTATACTTTATTAAAATTTACCTTTATTGTCTATGTATTTTTCTTCGACTCATCTTAAGACTTTTAACCAATATTAGACTTGAATTGAAGCTTTAAGCTCTTTTGGTTAGAAAATTAAAGAAAAGTAGTATAGTTCTAGTATATCTCATTAAAGTTTACATTGGTTATTGTGCTGATTACAAAATTTGTAAAAACTCAAAGTTTAAAAGAGAGTTATACTTGATTAAAACTTCCCTTTATTTTCTATATAGTTTTGTTTTCATAAAAATGCTTGACATTTTTCTTCGACTGATCTTAAGACTTTACATCGATATTAGACTAACATTGATTAGAAAATTCAACTAAAGTAATATAGTTGTAGTATAACTCAATATAATTTCCTTTTGTTTGTTATAAATTCTCAAAATTTCTTTCTCACACGTTAATATGCAATTTGTGATCGAGGGATTCCTCGTTGCAGTCTACAAGAATTTCCCAAAATATAAAAAACAATATTACTTTATTCCAACTTTATTAAATAATTTCCTATGCGGAAATATTATTTAGCTTGTCCTCAAGCCCTGAGCGCGCTCTCTTCAGCTCCTCTGACGTTGATAGAAATTGAAACTAATTGAAAATTTATTGGGAATTTTTGTGAAATATTTCTAATTATTTGTGCTAATAACTGCACTTAAGCGGCGCAATTTATGCTTGGTTAATTAATTAATTTCAGAACATGTGCGTTTTAATAATTAATTTCGCGATCGCATTGCAACAGCTCGCTTTGGTTTTTCTTGTTTTTCTCGTTGTGCGAGCGGCCAACGCATAAAAACGACAAGACACACAGGCCAGCATACACTCGCACACTCGCACACACACACACATGCACAGACCCACACACACATAATTAATTACCAATGTATTGACAGGCGGTCAGTTGCTACAGCAACAACAAACTGCAGCCGGGCCAACATTGTTGGCAAAGCCGCCGCGTGGATCGTGGAGCGTGGAGTAAAGTGCAGCTCGGATGAATGTTGGCAGTTGGATGTAGCCTGTTGCCTGTTGCCTGTTGGCTGTTGGATGTTGGGTCAGTTGTATTGGCTACCGTCTTTGGTACGACAAGTGCATGTACACGCAGCGGGAGAAAGAGAGGGGAGAGACGTTCCGGCATGCAGACAGTCGCCAGACGATCCTCGGCCAAGATAGTATTGAATTTATGCATCATTTTGTGTATTTATGTATAATTTATGATTTGTGTTTCAACGCTTGTCTACACAACAAGTTGGCCTCCCCTCGCCGGCCCCGCCACCCCTCGAGTGGCCCCTCCTGCTGTGAGTGCCTCGTTACAAAGTCACATTCGACGAACAATTTTCCCGATAATTGAAACAAGTTTGCGACGTTCCGTTTCCACTCGCATGGAAAAGCACAAGCAAAGCAAAGCGAACCAAAGCAACATTATCAGTTGGCCAAAGCGATTGCTTAAAGTCAATAGATCTTCAGATCGCCGATCGCAGATCGCAGATCACAGCGCGTAGATCGGGCAACTGGCAACGGGCATCGAGCATCTGGCAGCGGGCCTTCCAGTCCAGTTGCATGTCCTTCCCGTCGTACCGCCGTCCTGCCGTCTCGCCGTCCAGTCTTTCAGTCATTTGAATGCAACTGTCAATCGCACTTCCGACAAGGAGAAACTGCTTTTTTGCTACCCCGCAAATGCGAGAAGATCGAATCGCAGATCGAAATGCGCGATATCTTAATCTGATCTTAAGTCAAATAAATAAGAAACGAAAAAGTAAAATAATAATTGCAAATGGCAATGGTAGAAGGAAGAAGAATTTGAGCGCAGCGAATTGGCAACGCGCAGTGCAGAAGACTGGAATGTGGGAAGAGACTGGCAACCTGTGCACTGAGAAAAAAATATGCTGGCAATTGAATACGAACAGTCGATGGTGTACAACGAGAAGAAAAATAAGAGAAATAATTTTGAAATTTTTTCTAAATATATCATCGCAGTTTTCATTTCGCTCTTTGTCGATTTCCAACTCATACAGCACTTTCCAGCGATTTCTATATATCATAATAATGTAATCCGATACTGTTGAAATTTGAGCCGCAGCTACAAAAGAAACTGAGAAATTGATGAGCGTGAAAACTTTCAAAAATGCTCAACTTCTGGCTTTAGTAAATCAGTTTATCATTGCGCATGTGGTTTGATATTATGAGATATAGTGTCTGGAATTCAGTTAGTCTTCATATGCTATTTTGCATGTTGTGTGCAATCCCAGTCGCATTGAGCAAACTCAACCACGAGTCGAGTTCCCTCAGACAGTTTCAACTGATCTCAACCTGCTGCTCAGGAAGTTGTGAGTTGTGAGTTGTGTGTTGTGCATGTGCCAACACTTCTGGGTTAAGCAATGTCGCTTGCGATGCTCACGACATGCTCTATGCCATGTGTGTGCCTGTGTGTGTGTGTGTGTGTGTGTGTGTGTGTGTGTGATAATATGCTTTAAACTGTACAAGTCTGCTTAAAAGATGGGCTGCTGCTGCTGCTGCTGGAGCTCGGGTTTGCATTTGGTTTCGGGTTCGGTCTTGTTGTTTGTTTGCTTAATGGGGCGTCTAATTAACCGTTTATAACTGTAAATGGCGTCGTTCACATTTCCCGCATCCATTTGCCGTGAACTGGAATCATTGCCTGAACCTGTAGCTGAACCTGAACCTGAACCTGAACCTGTTGCTTCAGGCCCCAGGCACAGGCTCAGGCTCAGCTCTCACTGCAAGGCGACTCCCGCCTGGCGTTGGCCCCGCTGCTGTGCCCGCTTCAAGTTCAATGTCATTGGCCGTGACATGTGTATGCGTGTGTCTTTGGCTTTGATTTATTTGTTGGCTCGGGCGGTTTGTTGTTTTTTGGCTACTGCCACATTGGCAACATTGTTTTGCCATGCAAGATGTCGCATGGTTGGCCCCGTGCCTCCCTCTGCCTCTGCCTCTGCCTCTGCCACTGACCGCTGTTGTCTGTTGTCTGTTGTCTGCGCAGATTTCCTGATCCGATTCAAATGCTAATGAACGTCGTTGTGTAGTGAGACTGAGACTGAGACTGAGACTGGCTAGCTGGCTAACTGGCCAACAACATTTGGCCAACTGCATTGCCTCATTGCGCCGTCCGCAGACATCATTTGCGGCAATCGCGAGGCAACCGCGCCGTTGGTTGTGTCAGCGCTAAACTTGTCGTCGAGGAGGTGGAAATTGATTGCAATATGCGCCGCCTCTTTGCGGCACGCCAGCCAACAGCCAACAGCACACACCACACGACACACACATCGCACACACCACCACGCACACCATACAAAGTAGCCAACGATAGCGGAGCACACCGGACCCCATAAGTCTCTCGGAATAGCTGGCAAAACAACTCAATTATCTAAATCACACGCTGAGTAGCCTACACTTGACAGTCTCTGCACAAACCCAACCCCCCCTCCCCTATTCCACTCCCCCTTTCCACTCCCCCTTCTACAATCTGCCTGTCCGCCCCTTCCGGCTAAATCGACGCACTCCACTCAGATCTCACTTCACAGTTTGTAGATCTCGAACCGATAAGCATCGCAAATCTCAGCGCGATACGCGCCAAAAGTCATGCCAAAGACATTCTTAAAGTGTTGCTCTTGTTGTTCTTGTTGTTGTTGTTGTTGTTGTTGTACTCGCATACCCTGTAACGCTTGAGTATGCCGTGCTCAGACCAAATTTTCAGTTCAAACGAACAGAAAAAGAATTATTTGCTCAAGTATTGGCTTATACCCTGTAAATTTAAATAAGAAAGGTTTATAGTGTACTGGTGTACTTTTTATACCCTTTACCCATTGCAAATGGGTATAAAATATTCACTATTCACTATGTGAAAATATACGTAACAGACAGTAGGAGGCATGGCAGACCATGCTAAGTATATACATATATTCTTGATCAATAGTCCAGTCACTTACCCAATTTGGAATGTCCGTCTGTCTGTCCGTCTGTATGATCAAAGAGATCTTAGCTATTAAAAGAGCTAGCGCCACCAAACTTGGTAGGAGAGTGCGTGTATTCAATACACATAAGAAGTATATTTCATACTTAATATGCCACGCCCATTGCCTCTGTAAGTCTATAAAGGCGTTTTTCGATTTATTGCAAGTAACTCAATAATAATAAGAGCTAAAAGCATCAGATTTGGGCAATAAACGGTATCTCACTGTCGAGTGCACTCGACTGTAGCTGTCTTTATTTGTTATTCTACACTCTTTTCGAAACTTAGTGTTCACTTGCCCCACTACAGGGTAGCTACACGTCCAGCCCACTGGCATGGCCACGCTGAGTGCCATTAACGCCGATTTAACGATCATAAATTTATATGAGCAAACCACAAATTAATTTGCAGCTCATTTGAGAATTCTTTGGCGACCGCGAATGGTTCATATGCACATTTGTATTCACACTCATATTCATTATTCATTGCATCCCAGTAAACATGGCGCGATCTTGACGGCTATGGCGTTTATCGAACAGGTAACAATTTAAATCAATAGCAACTAGAAGCGGCTTGGGTTAGGTCGCAGTCGTTGGCATCGCTGTGGGTGTTCTGCTTTCACTTTAGCCACGGACTTTGCCCAGAGAGAAACACTCGCAGTTCTATAGCTTTACAGACATCTATGGCGTTTATTGAATAGTCAACAATTTAAATAAATAACAAAAAAAAAAAACAAAGTGGGAATTTCTGTTGTTGGTGGTGGTCGCTGCACTAGAACCACCATGGTGGCGGAGCAGGTGTGTAATCGGAGACATCGATGTAATCGTCCAAAACTTCTGGTTTCACTTCACCCGACGCCGACGAGTCGGCGACATCGGCCACGTCGTATATAGCAGCCTGCTCCAGAGCCTCCTTAATCTCGACGGGACTCACAACCGCTGACCAGGCCAAGGGGGCGACCAGGGCTAGTACGAGCAGTACGCTGAATACGCTGATGTGCCACTTCATTGCTGTATGGTAGATCGCAGGTGATAATGTGCTTCTCGATCTGGCCAGTCGTCTGCTTTTATATCCGACTTCGAAATCTTCTCGTTTCTTCTTTTTTTTTTTTTGCAAACCAAATTGTTTGTCTTCTCTCTTGGGTTATCTGCGAGACGACGGCGAGTGTTTGTCTGGAAAGTGGGCTATCTAATCGGGGCTAACAATCTGCCGCGATCTGGTATTGTGCGCTCTATACCGGAGACTTGAAGTATACATATATAATGCAGATACTAGTGGGAATTCCCAAGTCTGCCAAGATTTTCTGCGTCAAAATTTGACTGTAACTTTACAATTTTCGAAAACAATTTCACGTTTCCCTATGGACTTTACTACATGTATATACACTAATCTGTAGCAGTATGAATTTTCCGTTCTGGTCTATTCTCCTATGTCGTTTTATCGACTCCCTAATTGTCGCCCATAAAGATTACATTTCCAGCAAAGAGCTTTGACCGACCTCTCCCTGGCATCTACCTGTTACGCATACGCCTGACAATCTTATCGCAGAATTGCAAGTTATATATTTGATATATATATATATATATATATATATAATTTTAAAATTAGCGTCTAATGTGGAAAGCTATATAGTTTTCAAGGTTGCAGACGCAACAGCTTTGCTCGAGGTCTTGCTTTGTTTTGAATAATAAAGGGATTTGAAGCCACATGTATATGATTTAGTTTAGAAATACAAAATTATTTTTAGGGTATAGAAAAGTTCGTCTCTATGCAGCTTGCCTTTCTCAACGACTCAGTCCATCTTCGCAAGGAGAGCAGGCGATTTAGTACTCGAATTACGAACTCTACCATGGGGTGATGGGGAACGAAGATTGTGACGTGGCTTCAGGTTTCGTGAGGTGCCAGAAACTGATCGTGGAACACCTCAGCGTCGTTTTGAAATGGCCTGAACTACCTAATAAAGAGCCGGAGTTATGGTCGTCGGCTGGGAAAACTCTCGCGTCTTGAGTACAGAAAAAAAAAATAAATAAATTACAATTTAATTGGGCTCTGCTGGCGCTGAAAAGGACTGGAAAAACGAGACTTGCGATGCAGCGATACACGATAGACGCACTGATCTGAGGGAAAAAATATGCGACATTTTTGTGTGCAGTTTCTCTGCGTAATATCTGCGTGTGCATATCATAAGTTGCATATTTGAATGTGAAAATATTGATAAGGCGATAAGAAGGCCACTCGTCGAGGAAAACTGACAGGCAGGCCGGCAGGTAGACGATCGGAAGACGATCGGAGCTGGCTAGGAAGTCCATGACAAATGGGGAACACTAATAAGAGATTTGCGGCAAGAGAGAAAAATAAACCGAAATGTGAAATCTGAGATTCGAAATCCGAAATCCGAAATACGAAATACGAAATGTAATTGAAATTGAACGCTTTGCTCGATTCGGCTGTTTTTGTGCGTGCGAATTGTTGTTGCGAATTGCTTTATGTGTTATTTGTTTTCCTGGTGAAAAGTTGTCATTGTTGATTTGCTGCTGCTGTTGCTGCTACTGCTGCTGTTGTTGGTGGTGCTGGTGTTGGGATATCTCTGTTTGCCACTGTGGCCGAGACTGAGGCCGAGGCTGTGGCTGTGGCTGTGGCTGCGGCTTAACAGTTAAGATATGTACGTGCAGACAGTCGACAAGGCATGTCGGCCAGTTGCCACGCACTTGTCCAGTTTTGGCACTTTTCAGCTCAATTAGTTTTCAATTAAAAACTATTTAAATCGTCGTCTGCTAACGATGTCTTTCCCGGCAATTCCCGTTTCCCGTTCACGCCATCTGCGTGCATTCTTGAAATTGCCTTGAGAGTATCTTGTCTTGGCTCCACTCGCACTTGCCTACTTCATTCTCCACTCCTACCAATTGATCTCAGCTCCTGTCGCCGACTGACCCCGACGGCGTCTGCCTGACTGCTTTTCAAGCGGGGAAATGCGAATAGCTGTGGAGTCTAGTGTTAATGAGCTACACATGTACGGTGCGCACTGCGCACCAAATTTCTTGCATAGTATTGAAGCTTTGCTTAATTGCTTTAGCTCTCTTCGCTTGGTTTTTTGGTTGATCTATTGGCAGGGTCATACAGTAAATAAAACAAAATATACACATTTATTTAAGCTCTACAAATGTCGAACTTTCATTTTGTGCCTACAAAGGAATGGAATCTGTTTTTTTCCAAATGAAATTTTTAATCATAGCATATTAATTATAATTATAATTAAAATATGGTAAACAACTTGAGATTGAATGTATTTTATTTTATAGATTTTCAAAAAACTATTATAACTTTATTTTATTTAATTTTATTTACTTATTTCAGTTTATTTTAATATTTTAAGATTTCAATAATTGAATAATAGTTATTTTTGGATTGATTTATTTTATTTTATTTTATTATATTTTATTTATATTTGTATTGTATTCAGTTTATTAATAATATGTTAATAACTGAATAATTATTTTTTATTAGTTAATTTATTTTATTATATATTATTTATATTTGTATGTTATTAAGTTTATTTTAAAACGTGTATGAACGCACAGATCTCAGCTATTAAAAGAGCTAGAGTCACCAGACTTGGTGGGAGTGTGCGTGTATTGAATACGCAGATCGAGTTTATTTTAAACTTGATGTGCCACGCCTACCGCAAATCGATAAATGCGTATTTCGATTTTTTCCAAATAATTCAATAACCAAAAGAGATAAACGCACCAAATTTGGTAGGAGGGTGTCTTGCAACATTATACAGAAGTTGGATTTTAGACTTTTGGATGCCACGCCTACCGCCTCTAAAAAATACATTTTTATGGTTTAAAAGAACACTAGAAAAGCAAGAAGCACCAAATTTGGAAGTAAGGTGCCTGGTAACATTACGGAGAATGCGAAATTTCAAATTTTGGATGCCACGCCTACCGCCTCCGAAAATCGATTTTGTAAATCGGTAAATCAAATTATAGGAAAAGCAGAAAAGTTTCCGAAATTGTTTTTAGGTATTTTTGCAGATAATAATACAAAAAAAAGGTAAATGGTATCTTACTGTCGAGTGCACTCGACTGTAGCTTTCTTCACTTGTTTTA
Organism: Zaprionus bogoriensis; assembly: GCA_035046045.1. Taxonomy (NCBI): domain Eukaryota; kingdom Metazoa; phylum Arthropoda; class Insecta; order Diptera; family Drosophilidae; genus Zaprionus; species Zaprionus bogoriensis. The sequence goes on along the minus strand of JAWNOI010000106.1, from coordinate 379,184 downwards.
GTTTTGTATTGTACTTGTTTATTTTAAAAAATACTCTTCTATGCTCAATTAAAAATGTATAGCAATTTTACGTTTCATAGAAACGTTGAAATAACATTAACAATATATTACTTAATACATACATACAAGAGTCTCGCTAATAGCTTTTAATATCATATCAGTGTATACTTTCGTACTCATTAACAATTGGAACGGCATAGGCATAGGTTTTTTCTTAACTTTTAATTAATAGAACGTAGAACTTTATTGGCATTCGCCCTGCTCAAACGCAGCATGTTTGTGTCTACTATCCAAAAAGTTTCTACTATGTTGTAGTCTTTTGAGAACTGTTCAAACATGATACAAAAACGTAATTATAATCAAACCATTCACAGTAGCTTCGAGCAATTAGCTGGCCGCTTCTTTGTGGTGAAAATGTGCTCCAATATGCCAGGCGAGTGCCTTGTTTTTGCTCCACTACATTGACCCTCCGTCCAAAATTAATTAGCTACTTCGATTTCTTAGACGACACGCTGGCAATGTGAAGGACCCGAAAAGCTAGCAATATCTCGCGTCTAATTATGCATGAAAACTGTGCCTGTGCCTTGTGAAATTGCAATGCGAAAATGCGAAACTGAAAATCGAGAATTGTGATTGTGATTGTGATTTTGTAGCGGCAATTGATCAAATTGGCTGAAGTCACAGCAAGCAAAAACAAGAGGCAGGCGACCCACCACAACCTGAGCAACATTTAATTAAGCGTTCGCCCAGCGCAACCGAACCGAACCCAACATCAGCTCCAACTCAACTGAACCGAACCGAACCGAACGCGAGGCGACTCGAGTCGATTCGATTCGGCCAGACCCGACCAGATCCGAATGGAGCTGAGCTCAACTGAACTGAACTGAACTACATGACAGCTCGTTTGGCTAATGGACGTCGAGTCGTATTACGATTCTTGGCTCTTGTTTATACAACTGGCTAAACTGGCGGCAACATAATAAACTATGTTAAATGAAGTTCTGGCGGGGCCCAGCAGCAACGCCGATGCCGACGCCGATGGCGACGGCGACGGCGATCCGATTGCGACCTTGCCACGGTTCCGCTCTGCTTCTGCAACGGCTTTGACGACAGACATCGACATCGACATCGACGACGCCGACGACGTCGACAACGATGGCGGCGCGATCACAAACTGTAAATTCATTTGGCAATTCGCAAAGCGCAACTTGCAATTTGAAAATTGAGCGAATTTGCCAGAAATTTAGCTGTGTGTAAAATGCAAAAATTACGATCAAAACATCGGCATCGACATTTGGCGGAGCGATTACCAGATATCTTATGACACTCGAGATTTCTTCAAGACGAAGCTGTAGCCTGAAATCGCAGCTTGAAATCAGCTAAAAGAAATTTCGTGAATGAACTGAACTTTCAAATATATGATTTATTTACACAGCTTATTTATGTTAAGTTATATATAAAATTCGGTTGAGAGATTTTCAAATATGATATGAAATTCGAGATATTTTAAAACGAAGCTATAGCTACAAATCGCAGCTTTAAACCACTTTAAACAATTGGCAATTTGAATAGAGATCAGGGGAACGAAATTTCGTGAATGAATTAAACTGTCATTATATGATTATTTAAACAGAGTAGTTATGTTATATTATATCTGCAATTAGTTAGAGATTTTCACAAATATGGTATAAAATTCTAGATTTTTTCAAAACGAAGCTGTGCCTTAAAATCGCAGCTGGAAGTCACTATTAAAAGTCGGAGTTGAGATCTTTGAGACAAATTTAGCTAATTTCTTTACTTTCAGTACACGATTATTTTAAAAGAGGAAATATGTTATAATATAAGTTAAATTCGGTAGAGAGATTCATAAACATGTAATAAAACTCGAGATTTTTTTAAAATGAAGCTATGCCTTACAATCGCAGCTGGAAATTGCTTTAAAAAGTTTGAAATTTCATTAGCTGCCAGAAATATCGTGGATGAATTAAACATTACACGATTTTTGCGAGCAGATTAGTTATGTTATATATGTATGTAAATATGTAAATCTTATTGGGAATTCCGCTACAGTGTACTTTTTGTGGTTTCTGCCACTTCCTTTTGCTTTAGACTGATTACGCATACGCCCCGTTTGGCGTTCAAGGCTATCGATGAACAAACTATTTCGATTTGCCCATTTGTAGACGGAACTTGCTGCGTAATGCACCAAGAAAAGTTGAACCCCCCCTTGCTTCGGCGTTGGCAAAAGCCCTAAAGTCCAACTGGAATTGCAAATTGGCCAACAAAGCAAACAAAGTGCCGTGCGGTGACCCAGCTGCCCTCCAGTTGGCATTGACGCGCCGCGCCACGCCGTTCGCTCAATCAATCAATCAATCGATCAATGAAACAAAAATAAAAAAAAAAATAACACTGTGTGGCATTTCATTTTGCAAGTACCCAAAATAGAAACAGGTAATGAGTGCAATTATCGAAAATGTGGAAGACTCATGTATACTCTAGGGGGAATATAAATGTATAGAAAAACATTTCGAAGAGCATATTTGATTGCACTCAACGTAAAAATACCCGGTAGCTGCAAGAATCACACCTCTTCGAGACTCCACTTTTATATGGGCGCTGCTTGCGCTGGAAAAGCAGGCAGGCATCGCCTAGTCTTAGCCTATAGTTATTTCGATTAAGCTCAGGACAATTAGGCAAAGCAAAAACCCCGGTATATAATATTAATTTAACAGGGTATCTAAAACATTTTCTGCAGCAAATTGAACATTGTAAATAGAACAAAATCGTGTTTGTTTAATGACATGTTTGATTTTTTTGATTATGGTAAAACTATTTAATAACTTTTTATTGGGTTGTTAATGGTATATTTTACTTTATATACTTAAATCATTCTTCAGCTTTTTTCCATTTTTATTGCTTTGTTTTATTCCACTTGTTTCCTAAATTTACTTGTATACTTCATGTGAATTCGGTTTTTACTATTTTATTATTTTAGTTTTTTATTTCTTTTTTTGTTGTTATTTTACTCATAACTGCATTTATTTTAAAAAACAAAAAAACCTTAAACTACAAAGTTTTGCTTGCACGCACACAAATGCTGCCTGCCATACGCCATGCGGATGGTTTGTGTCTCGGCTGCCCACGCAAAGCACAGGAGCAGAGACAGCAACAACTAAGCTTGGCCCAAAGCTGACAAGGAACTTCACTTCGGGTAGGTGCAAGCTCAGCCAAGAGATTTAACAATAAGTTAAGACGCAACGAACTTAAAGCTAACATTGCAGCCGATCGAGCTGCGACTCAGAACCACCAGGTGGGCGGAGCGGGCGTATAATCCCTGACGTCCAGATACGACGGATTCACGTTGTTTGCCTGCGAAGAGGCGTAAGTGCCAGTGCGCGGCTCCACCTGCAGGCTGTCCGCCTGCTCTTCTGCCTCCGCCTCCGCCTCGATTTGCCTGCTTGCACGGCGAGCGTCCAAGTGTTTGCTATTCGTTCGCCATTGCAGGCGTTTGCTGTTCAAGCGCGCGGGCCGCGGCATCGGCTCGAAGGAGGCGGGACGTGCACCCCGACGCTGCAGCTCAGCCTCATTTATCGCCCGCAGCGCAGCCGCCCACAGGCGTTCAATATCCCGCTTATCCGCTGGGGGCTGTGACAGCGATGGGGGCGTTGGCGGGGGCGGGGCGTGTCGACTCGCGTTGGCTTGGCTGCAGCAGCTGGCGCTGATTATAGCGAAGAGCACGAGAATCCATTTGAATTGCATGTCGCAGGCGGTGGGAGCTGTTGATAGCTTCTGCTTGCCTCTTGACGCCTCTGCTGCGCTTATATATGCTGGCTAGATGGCATTGAGTGGCGGGGGGGAGGGGTTAGTGGTGGTGCGTTAGGCGCCTGCCTCATAAACAGATAAATAAATACAAAATAAATACTCGTCTTGCAATAGGCATGTGGGGGGGGAGGTGGGCAGGCGGGGACTGTTGGGCAAGTCTTGACATCATTCGATGCTGTTTGAACTGTGCGAACAGCGCGAGTGCCTACACCCACCCCCCTCCCCACCACCCACCCCCTGGCCCACTCATCATCATCTGGCTGTCTGTGCTCCATCAGTATCTAATGAGAACAAATGTTTATGATTGTCTTGTGCATGTCTGTCTGCCGGTCTGAAAGTCCCAAATATATCTGGCGCTTACGTGACACGCATACTTTTCACTCTTACGTTACGTAACACAGCGACCATGTGCCACAATTAGTTCTTACGTTGCAGTTACGTCATCTGTTTGTCCACGAGGTAAACAAGCGAAAGTAAATTCTCTGCACGCCGCACGAAGTTCAAGATCAACACGCATGGCAGTTCGAGCAGAACTTTCTATATATCGTAGAAGCTAGTAGAAGAAAAAACAGAGCTCAAGACATATTTGTATAATAATATAATGGTCCATTGAGAATTAAAATTTATAAAATATATTTGCTTTAGGTATTTGAAAGGCTTAGGCTTAATGCTCATCGAACATACTACTGTGGGCAAAAACTAAGGTGAATTTTCAATTTAAAATTCGCGGGCTTAAGATGGCGAACTAGTTCTTTTTTTCTCGAGTTGGCAGGACTGTTGATGACATTTGGCGGGAATTTCATGTCAATGTCAGTATGAGTACTATATTTACGCTTTTGTTTACCAAACGATCAAGAGTGCATTTGGCGATGTTTACAATGTCTGATTTAATTGAGCAGAGAAGTGCCATCATATTTTGATTGCGGAATGAAATTTCGGCTGCGGAAACTTTGAGGAAGTTCGGGGATGGCTTTTGGTGATTCTTCCATGTCCCAGAAAAATGTTTATAAGTGGTACAAAGACTTCAAAGAGGGTCGGGAACGTGTTGATGACTTGGAGCGCTCCGGACGACCATCGACGTCAACAGATGACCAACACGTCAATGAAGTGAAGGAATTAGTGCTCAAAAATCGTCGGTTGACTATTAGAGACCTCACTGATATGATCGGAATATCAGAAAGATCTGTGAAAACCATTTTGAAAGACCGCTTGGGCCTACGTTTGGTACCGAAAACGTCGCACACTGCACTCGTTCTTCGTGACCATTTCGCATATCGTTCCGCAACCACCGTATTCTCCTGATTTGGCTCCGTGTGGCTATTCCCAAAACTCAAGAGACCACTCCGGGGAACGCGTTTCGAGTTGATTGAAGAGATAAAAGAAAAATCGACGAGGGCGCTCATGGCTATACCGGAAAGGGACTATTTGGCCTGTTTCGAGGATTTGTAAAAATGTTGGCATAAGTGTATTTTATCGGGAGGGGATTACTTTGAACGGGATGCAATTGATTTTGGAGAATAAATAAATAAATTTGAATTTACAAAAATATTCACCTTACTTTTTGCCCACAGTAGTATATATATTTTGTATGGTCTGGTACGCCTACTTCACGCCTACCTGTTACATAGATTTTCACAAAGTTAACATTCCAATATAAAAATCGAGTACATTTTCGTATTTTTTACTGATTTAATTGCATGAATTCATTTTATTTGATTAAGTCACAATCTACTAAATTAAAATTTCATCATAATTTTGAAATTTGAAATTTTTTATACATTTTTGAAAAATACTTTAAGCGTTACACAAAATAACACTACAAACAAACGACGCTTTACCATAGTATACATAAATCCATGCAAATATTTACCAATTCAGAATCCATTTAATAATGCAAGAATATGTGATTTGTAGGTTGCATTTAATTGCTCACTTTGCCTCACTGTGCCGCGCTAAATAATGGGAATTTAGGCAAGACAATTAACAAGCCACCAGCTGCTGACGCTGCCCTTTGTCTCGCCAGTGGGCCACAATGGAACGAGGCCGGTCGGTTCATTGGCTGCCTGCCTTTTACTTAGCCACTGCCACTACTACCAACACTACCTCCCCCCCCCCTGTGAGAGCACGTGCTGCAGAAAATAACGGTAAATTCGCTCACATACTCAACGCTCAAAGCCACTCAAACATTGCGCAAAATCGCAAACGAGCTCGAAACGAGTGCAATCGCATCGTCACGAATATGAGTGAGTTACTCGTGAGTTACTCGTCAGCTACTCGCGAGCTACTCGTGAGTGCCTCGTGAGTGCCTCGCTATGAGTGCCGAAATACAGGGAATTTTTTCGACTGTGATTTGGCCTGCTCTTGTTTACGAATAGCCAAATTGCCGGCACTTCGCTGCCAGAGTGAGAGCTGGTCAATTGCGGTGTTTGCACCCGCCGCGGCGGGCCAATGAGTGCACGTGTTGATCTCATTTCCCTTTGCTTGCCCTCCGCATGCCTTCCCAGTCGAACAGGGACAAATTCGACCAAATGGTGCTGCCAACTTGTCTGCACAGTTGACAGATGAGCAGCGCTCGCATCCGCTGTCAGTGCTTAAGGAAGGCAACTTAATGGAGCTGCCAGTGGAAGTCAAGGCTATACCGCCTGAACCGGTTCGCTGTGCCTGGTTCCCAGGAACTCATAGAATTAGCACTAATTGCGGTTGCCGCTGCATCATTCCAGTCAATTGCTGAGCCAATTAACTCAACTGCTTGTTGCACCTCTTGCAGCATTGCGGCCAAAACCAGTAGGCACTTCCTAAGCTTCTCCAGCCACTTGCGAACTTTGCGAGCCGACAACAAGCTCAACAAGTTGATGCCACTGCTGCGCGCAGTGCGGATTCGGGTTAGTGCCAAACTGATTATTCCGAATGCTGTAGACCTGCTTTTCATGTTGATGATGAAGACGATGGGGATTAGGTCGGCTGAAGAGAGAGCACAAAGTTTTCGCACTTTGTCGAGCAACTGATGCTACTTACTGGTTATCAAGTTCTCCAGTCTTATCCGAGTTGAGCTGCAGCTGCATCTGCTGCTGACTTGAACTGATTTGGAATTACAGCAGCGTCCTGAGAGACTTACCAATGTGCTACCTCATGCTGCAGTGGGAGCTAATGGCATTTTCAATTTACTCTGGAAGCAAGGAAGGTCCAACAACCTTCTGTCTTTGATATTCACGGTGCATCATGAGTTGTTTTATGCCACAGGGACAGACGGTCATAAGGAGTTTTCCTTGACAATTCTTCGGAGAAAACGACTAGAATTTTCGGCCAACAACTCGTGGATTTTTCACGACAACAACGCGCGGTCGCATCGAGCTACCATTGCGACTGAAAACAAGGTCAAAAACTCCATAAATACCATCGAAAAGGCTCCAGATTTCGCCAGATTTACCCCCATGCGACTTCTTTTTGTTTCCACGACGACTCAAGTGGAACCCGATTTAGCAACATCATAGACATCAAACAAAATATTCTGCATGGGAGTTGAAGGCTATCCCGGGAAACTCCTATAAAAGAAGGCTTGGAAATCCGGCAGAATCGTGGGCATATTTGTATTGCCACTAATGAGAACTACTTTGAAGGCGGAAAAATAAATTTTTAAATAAATACTCTCGGTATTTTTTTGGTATGTATGCCTCTCAAATGTAAATTATTATGTATAAACTTTACCTAAAACTAAGCCTACTTCCTCTAGAGCTAATACTGCAGCAAATATGGTAAGAGCTTAAACCATCTAAGCAGTCTGCTTACATGCTGATAGCACACAAATATAGTACAAAAAGTATAATATCATATTATTATTATTATTATCATATTTGAGAGATACTCAAATATCTGGCAGCTAGAATCGTCTCAACTTAAGGCATATATTATAAAGAAATTAGGTAAGAAAATTAACCATATCTGGGGGAAAACTTGACGGTTAAAGCTGCTAACTGCTGCTGACATTCAAGGTCTGTCCAAAAAGTATCCGACCTGATTTTAAAATCTACAGCTTGGGAAATTTTAAGACTAACGCTGGCGCCGAAAAATAATTGCAGGTCGGACTTTTCGGACAGACCTCGTATATCAAGGTCCCATAGTGCGTAGTCCATAGACCTATATTAGTGTCAATCGGGTGTACTGAAGCTTCGATTAGCTTATAATGAAATTATTGCCAAAGCAACCCAAAATAAATTTACTGCTGACAACTTAAATGATTGCATATATTTCCCCAAAAAATACTACTGCCTACCCATGTTTGTATTAAAGCAGTTAAAACCTATGCCGAATCGGGGCTAATACCAGCTGTAATTTGGCCGCTTATGACTTTCAAACAACAAATCAGGTCCAGGGCCGTGTCTAAACGAGGCCAAGCCGCAGCCGTATATACCATAAACCATAAAATAGTACCATATACATTCATATTCCAGTCTTGTTTTACTTATTTTGAGTTTTTATTTAAAAACATATAATTAAAAGTCGTTTGTTTAAATTGTAAAAAAAAAAGAGATATAGACACAGATCGAGGGGGATTATCACATATATATATATATATATATATATATATATATATATATATTCTATATATATACGCACAATCGATATCTTGCTGATCAAGATCTCCTCTGGCTTGCCCGACAACATATACACACATACATACACATATTGTGCTGTATGTGTAAATGGAATTCTTTGAAATCTTAACGTTCTACAAGTGGCGGCGCTTTTTCAGCTTTCCTTCGCGTTCTGCGTTTTGCTTTTCTTTTTGTCGTTTTTGTGTTTTTTTTTTGTTGTTTTTGTTTAAATTTGTTTCGTTTTAGTGACTTTCTTTTTGCAAACGGGGAACTTAAATATTATTTCAATATTTTATTTATTGTCTCTGTAAAAAGCTAAATTATGGAAATTATGGAGTATGGTCAAGAGTGCTGGAAACCCAGGGAGGAGGTAGGTAGGAGGGGGGTGGGGGGCAGGGGTGAAAGGATTTTTGGATTTTGTTGACGCTCGAGGCTTACAGGATGGTGCCCGGCTTTCGCAGCGGCAGGCGCCGGCGCTGTCCGAGCAGTCCAAGACCGCGCGCTTGCGGCTTGGTGGTGGCTTCGGCGGCTTCAGTTGTCTCCTGCTCCTTGGCCGCATCGGACTCGGTATCGGCGGGGGCAGCATCCTCGTTGGCGGCGGTCTGTTCGCCCGATGCATCCGAGTGCTGTTCTTCTTTCTCAGCGGGCGTTTCTATGGGCAGAGCAAAAGAGAGAGAGAGAGAGAGAGAGAGAGAGAGAGTGAGAGAGATGGATATAGAGTGAGTCTGACAGACAGTTGAAGCGCCTGAGAGCTGCTTCTACCCACCTGTTGTCGAGGTAGCCGCCGCTGCCGCTGCGCCACCCAGTTGCAGACGACGCTTGGCTAGCAGCGGATTGATTTTGCGCGGCGCCGCTGGCGACGCAGCAGCGCCAGAAGCAGCAGCGGGGCCAGCGGAAGCAGCAGCTCCGGCTGCTGCGGCTGCCCTCGGCTTGGTCGCGTCAGTCTTATGCTGCGCATTGAGGCGCGGTCGGTTTTTAAGGCGATTCAGGCCGGACACAGGTACGGCATGGTTGCCGCCTGTGGCTGACGCTGCATCGCCCTCCTCAGTCTTCTCACCGCCGGCATCGGCGCCGGCCTCCGCCTCGCCGCCCTTCACATCGTTGTGGTGGCTGCTGTCGGCGGCCGAGTCCTCGGCTGCCTCCTTGGGTGCCTCGGTGCTGACGCCGGCGCGTCCGAGCTTGCCGCGTGGCAGCAGGCGGTTGCCGCCAGCTCGATGCAGATTGAAGCGCGATGGACGCACGGGCTCCGCGGCGGCGGCGGGCGCTGCGGCCTTGCCCTCATCTGCTGCGGCTCCGGAATTGGCCTCGTCTGAGCCAGCTGCACCCTCGGCCGGTGGCGCTCTGGTTGTGGTGGTGCGGCTGCGTCCACGCAGATTTAAAGCGGGGCGATTGCGCAGTGTGCTGCGTGCTGTGGTGCTGGGTGCGGCTTCCGCTGCGCTGGCACCGTCGGCGCTCTCTTCATCGCCGGCGGCTGCGGATCTCTCGGTGGTGGTGGTGCTGCTGCCGCGCAGATTAAATCGATTGCGTGCTGCAGTGGGGCAGAAGGTAGCATACGCTTTAGATACCTCTCAATTTGAGTTAATTGCAAGTGGTTATCTTACGTCTGCCGCGTGCGAAGCCGGAGCTCACGGGCTTCACCTCCTTGACGGGGGCAATCTCCTCCTCGACGGCGGCCTCGGCAGCGGGCTCAGGGCTGGCGGTGGTGCGTGCACCAGGACGGGAACGTCCACCAATCGATGGGCGGGAGAAACGGTCTGGAAAGAAAAATTATGGTTAACACATAATTTACTTATCGACTTTTCCGACCTTATTCATTTCATATAATTTTCCCGATCAAAATTGCATTTAACTTTCTTCGATCACAGTGAGTCTATATTTCTATTTGCCCTATAAATATTTATCGAATTTCTTTCGAACTATATTTCTATTATTATTTTTTTCAAAATTGTTTTGAATACATCTTTAATTCCTTTTTAAGAAATATTCTATATTGTTATATTAATCTATTCCATCTTTTTGTTATACTTTTATTCTATGTTTTTATTTTGCTATTATGACATTATATTATTATATAATTCTCTCTTTCGATTATTATATTATTATAATATTCTTTTAATTTGTAAGCCTTCATTTTGATAAATTTTTAAACTACTTCCCGATCTCTGAAATGATTTTAGAAAACACCTAAAATATTTTTTTGCTCATTTTTCAACAAATTTCTGACGAAATATTCAAACTATTATTTGGGAATTTTTTTTTAATATATTTGGCATATCCTATGAGTCTATAAGTCTAAAGTTGAAATATTTGTAACCTACCAATCAAGCTATTTTTCCACATATTTCGACCTAATTTTCATTATATTTTTCGGCCTAATAACAATACTAATTTTCCGTATTTTTTGTGACACAATTTTTAACCTATTTTTCAAAAGTTTTCCAAGTCAGCATTGTGCTTTCATGCCTCATCAAATCATTTACTTACTTCTGCCTGTCTTGGGTGCCGCCTCAGTGGGTGCTGCCTCGGTGGTGGTGGTGGTGCTGGTGGCACCGGCATCGCGCAGCTTGAAACGATTGCGTCCGGCCAGACCGCTGAGTCCCGACCGTCTGCCGCCGAAGAGTGAGGGCGCTGCAGTCGTCGTGGTCGTCGTGGTGGTGGTGGGCGCCTCTGTGGTTGTGGTGGTGGTCGTGGTGCTGGGAGTAGTCGTTGTGCTCGTTGTGGTGGAAGACAGCTCCTCCTGCAGTGTGGTCAAGCTGTCGGGATCCGTGCTGGCCGTGTCGGGGCCAAGTGTGGTCTCATCCTGAACATCCGCTGCGGTCGTTTCCTCCATTTTTAAGTTCTCGTTGGTTAGTATGGCGTAGAGATCCAAAGCAGCCTTCTCCATCGAGGGCGTCGTCTGTTCGGCCTCCTCGTCCTGCTTGGCGGTGATCTCGTGCTCCTCCTCACGCTCCTTGGCTGCCTTCGCCGCTGCAGCTGCTGCTGCTGCTGCCGCTGCCTGCTCCTGTTCGATGGCAATGACGGGCTTCAGTTCTTTGTCGCCGTTGCGCGATCCCTTGAGCTGCTTCTCATCAGTGTTGAAGGTCTGGCTATCAACAAGCTCCAGGCTGGGACGCTTCACGCTGATCTTCTTGCGCTCCGCGGCCGTCTCCAACGAGTCCAACGCCGGCGTTGGCTGCACGTCGATGTTCTTGCCACGGCTGGGGAAACGTGTGTTCTGGGGCAGGCGCTCGGCCTCGATGTCCTCGGAGTTGTCGGAGCTGACAGCACTGGAGGCGCGGCCCTTGGCCTTGCCGCTCTGCAGACTGTTCTCACTAGGCGTGGCTGGAGTGCTGCGATCGATGTTCGAGTAGCGCGTCTTGCCGCGCACCTCGGGCGTCAGCTCGGCGGGCGCTTCTACGGCGGCGGGCGAGGCGATCGCCGGTTTCGCCTTGCTGTCGGCATCCTCGTCGTCCTCGTAGTAATACAAGTACTCGTACTCATACTCTTTGCCGTTGGGAGCTTTTTTAATCTCGATGCGCGATTTTTTGTTGTTTTCGCTGCCAGCACCGTCCAGGGCAAAGTTCTGGTTGACGAAGTCATCGTGCGGATCGACGAGCATATCGTCATCCAGACGATCGATCCTCGTGGCCGCCGGTGCCACCGTCGTCAGCTGCACTGCTGGTACATCGGTCACTGCAACCGTTGCGGACTGCTGCTCGGAGAGCGCGGCCTCCTCGATCTCACGGCGCACCTCGGCCAACTCTTCCTCCTCGATGGCGCGTTTCGCTTCTATGCTCTTCATCACATCCTCGTTGATCAGCGCACTGAGCACGGGATTCAGTTCGGGCCTCTCCTTGGTGGCCAACAGATTCATCGAGTAGTCGGCCGGATCTGCGGAACGAATGCTGATCCTGTGCGCCGTGTGGAAGCCCTCGTCGCCCAGCGCGATCCCTTCTGGCACCTTGTGTGCGGTCTCGAACTCGCTATTCGCTTGTTGTTGTTGTTGTGTTTCCAATCCTGCTGCCACCTCCTCGCTGCACACCAACTGGGCCAGACACCCCAGTAAACAACTGAAAGCGACATCAAAGAGCATGAGTAAAGAATGTTTTGGCTTTGTGGGAATATTGCAAAATGACTAAACTCAAAATTAGATCAACGATCTCTTAAGAGTGGAAAGAATAGCTTAAGCCTGCTCTTTAAGCTAAATCAAAGATCTCTTAAGAAAAAATTGGAAATGAGTTTAAAGTGCTTTGGATTTGAAAAGGTGCGAATATTACAAAAGACTTAGTCAAGCTTAAAAAAAAGATCAATGATCTCGTAAGAGTTGAGAGCGTAGCTTAAGCTTCCTCTCGACTCTTTCAGGCTCTTGCCTTAGGTTAATCTTGAGCTGATCTTTTTGTTATTCTGTTGAGTTATCCAATGATAATCTTTCAGTACTAATAAAGTTTAATTTCATGCTCAAAAGACTTTGCGACCTTCTGATCTCAATGCATAAATGCCGTTCAGGCATTTCGTTTCTATATAAAATATTGCCCCATTTCCATCACAAATGTTTCATGATCTGCACATTGATATGCCCTATCCACAATCTCTGTACTTGTAACTGTATATCGCTTTATTGCATTGATTGGCCCCCTGACCGAGTCAACTAATTGATCTCTGCGCTGGCTGCCATTGATCATGACCTACTCAAACACTTGAGTCTCGCAATCGAAATGCGACCATTGATTGAGCGTAATTAAATAATGCGAACAAACTACGCCCGAAAACGTGTATACCCGTTTGGGGGTTTGCCCAATGATTGATTTGTTTTGGCTCAAGATCGACTTGCGTGATCAGCTAATGATCGATCATGTTTTTTGTTTTTTATCTATTATTTTTTTTTCTGCTGCATCATTCGATGCGACTGCGGCACGAAGACCTTTCACAATTTCATTAGCTTTGTCTGCAGTCGCAGCCGGAGCTGGACCAGAGTCGTAGCCGTCTGAAGATTGCGCATGCGATCGTCATGTCGTTTCACGGATCGTGCAATTGCAGCAATAGTTCATTGGGCTTTGCGAATCCGCATTGCGATGCAGTCAAGAGTGCGACAGGGGAGTGGTGTGAAAGCGTTGCCAGACGGAGAGACAAAGAGGCCGACGATCGTACGGCCGGACGGACGGGGCTCAAGGCAAACCACAAAATAAATATAAGTCTACTTATAAATTGACCACGGGCGGCGGGCCAGTCTCTCGGTAGTATGTCTCGCTCGATCGGGAAACTTGAGACAGGAATAGTGAGTCGATCGAGCGGGTTCGGGCTCGGTTGCTCGATCGCTCGATTGGTTTTATGGTATATGTATCGAGTGTATTGTTCAACCGGTTTCCAGCGAACAAAAGGTGTTAACCCATTTCGATTTCAATTTCGATTTCGTTGGCCATTTCAACAGAGTCGCGGCCCCAGCCCAGCCCCAGCTCAAGTCGCACAGCCACCCGAAGCTCCAGCTGAGCGCCCGAGCCTAAAACCCACCAGACGCGACGAAACGAAACGAGAGGAGACGAGCCTGGCAGCACGAGTGTTCGATATTTAAAGACTAGACACAGGTCGGGTCTCTCCAGCCTACCCCAGACCCCTTACCCCTCCCCCTACCCAGCGTCCGATCCTCCTGTTGCTCACATGTTCGCGCGCTCTTGACGATAACTTTTAACATTTTGAATTATGTGCAGTTGGCGTCGCCCCAAGCCGTTCGCTTTTATTTATATTGGCTTTTCGCTCTCGCGGACTCTTGTTGTTTCACTCAAACAAGTTTCGACAACGACGACGCGCTGTAAAGGTAGACAACTTCAACTTATTTTAATTGCAACAGCAACGGCTACAGCAACGGCAACACGAGAAACAACAACACTAGCAACAGCAACGGCCCAAATGGCCCAAGAAACAATAGCGGCAAGAAAAGTTATAATTATGTCTACACATCGTGCAAATTGCCAGCTGAGGAGCAGTTCTTTTTTCGCCATAAAATATACCCTGTAATTGTAAAGAAATCGGTATGTGGTAGTTTGCGTTGTCCAATAAAATTTGGAAATTGCTTAAGAAAGTTAAATTTTTTAAAGTGCTTCTTGCATTTACAGGGTGTTTTCGAGCCGAGCATACTGCGCCTGTGCTTACTTGTTTATCTTTGCTCTTTTAGTTTTGTCTTGGGCAACAGAAATAGGTGTTGCGTAGGGTAGCAGCGGTGTAGTTTAAGGGGACGAGGGAAGCTAACGCTGCAGGCGACTGTCACCTGTCCGACTTCTTGGTCGTGTTATGCATGAGGTGACAATGCGCACATCGCCTCGACACCGTCAGCAGCAGCAGCAGCAGCAGCAGCAGCAACAACTGAGACGACAATCCATATGATTCCATTGGCCAATGTGCAATATTGGTGCTCGCACAGTGGGCTGGCATTTGCCGAAAATGGTCAATATACAATTGTGGGCGGCAGACGACGGGCTTGTCCGTGTCCATTTCTGGCATTATTTATGAGTTTGAAAAAATCTTTGAATTCGCAATTTGATCTTGATGGACTTTGAATGGAGTCTGCTTTGATATTGATTAATTGTTGTTGCACTTGCTAAACTAGAAAAGCCTCTGAAAAGTTAGCCAAAAATTCTTAAAAAAAAAAAACCTAAATACTATTTTACTCATTTTGATGAGTTTTTCTTAGAATAAGAGAAATTTGAGTAACTATTCACTAGCTTTTATTAAGAGTGTTGAGGATAATGTTCTCTCTCTCTACTTGTTGCAATCCAGCAATATTTTTCTTTTCCCCAGTGTATGAAAAAAAAAATGATTAAAAAATTAGTGTTAATTCTTTTTCTAGAATTAAGATTATTTATGCTTGTGTGGCTCTCTACCATATTTCTTTCTCTTGATCGACTGCTTACTGTGACTGCACATTCTACATGCATAATTCTCTTTTTTTGTACCCGTTCCGATGCAACCAATTACCAGCTGCAGGCGCACCAAGCACTCTACACGCCTTACGCTCATTGCCATGCTAATTGAACTCACACACTTTTACTTTCGCTTTTGCTATGACAGTCATTTCTACATTCTCCACTTTCAAGGTGTAGACATTTTAGCGCATGACTTACCGCACTCGCCCCACGGTGCGGCAATGTCAGAGAGCAGCAGCAGCAGCAGCAGCAGCAGAAACAAGTGCTGTGAATGTGAATGACTGATTAACTGTTAACATTTTAGCTGCCTCGGTGTGAGTGCAAGTAGCGGGGCAGTGAGTGTAGGTGCCAGTGGGTGTGCGAGTGTATGTGCGAGTGTGTGTGTGTGTGTGTGAGCATGTAACGTTAGGCCAGGCGAATGTGCGATTGACTGACTGAATGAAAGATTGCTGTAGCCTGTTGTTGCTGCTGTTGTTGCTCTTGTAGTTGTTGTAGCTATTGTTGTTGTTGTTGTTGTTGTTGCTGTTGTTATTGTTGTTGGCCCTCCCATTGTCTTGTCGCTTTGGCGCTGAGATCGCATTTGGAAAGGCCACTTGGCAACTGGGCGCAAAGCTTTTCCAAGGCGAGGATGATGCCAGGCATTGCAGCAGGGCAGATGGGGGAAGGGGGTCGGGGGTCGGGGGTCTTGCAGTAGATTAGCAAAGAGGTGCAGCAGAAGGCGAGGGGGGAGGAGTGGGGCATTGCATGTGTCAGTTGTTTGGGTGTGGCATCTGCATGCAATTTGTATTTCCATTTGCCAATTCGCTTGTTGGCCAAAAACACCGAAAAGTGGCGGCCGCGCATGCGTTTTGACGCTTTCGGCCATTAGATGCGCACGTGTGAGTGTGTGTGTGAGTGTGAGAGTGTGTGTTTATAGTCGCCGCTGGAGGCCATTGACGTCGTTGCGGGCAGTGAAGCAGCACAAAGACAACAGTTTTAGCAACGGCAGCAGCAGCAGCAGCAGCAGCAGCAGCAGCAACAACGACGCGCAACAATGTTGTTCAAATGCAAAAAAGGTTTTCAGCTTCTTCTGCTGCTTCTGTTGCCTCTTCTGCTGCTTCTGCTGCTTCTTCTGCGCTCTTTGTCTGAGCTTTGCATTGTCTGCAAAAAAGGTTTTTGACTCGCCCGTTTGACCTTTCCGACACGCAGCGAAAAAGCGGAGAAACTGCCGAAGTCGAAGTCCAATTTGCAGTTGGCCTCCTCCGGCGAGTCACATTAACTAATTGATTGACTGACCAACTGACTGACTAACGGATCGACTAGCCGATGGATCAGCTGATGAAGTAGCCGATGGACAAGCTGAGGAACGAGCTGCTGGCCTATCTGCTAGACTGCTTAAGATGAAGCTCTATCGATTCATTCATCTCACTTGTATCCGCTTGCCTGCTTGTCTCTCTATCTGATTGTCTGTCCATTTGTTTGCCTGTTCATCGGCTTGTCTGTTCATCTGCTTGTCTGTGCAGCTCCTTGCCTGCTCATCTGCCTGTTTCTCTGTCTTTCAGCCTCACTGTCTATTTTTTGCCTGCTTGTCTGTCAGTAACTTCATCTGTATGTCTTCTCGTCTGTTTGTCAATCCAGCTGTCTGTCTGTCTGTCTGTCTGTCTGTCTGTCGGTCTGCCTGTCTCTCTTTTTGTTGTACGCCTGCTTGTCTCTCGCTCTCTATCTCTTTATCTGCCTTTTTCGCTCCCTCTCTCTTGTTGTCTTTTTTCCCCTGTCTGTTTGTCTGTCTGTCTGCTTGTCTCTCGCACTGTCTGTCAGCACTCTGTCTGTTCGTGCATTTAACGGGCAGCATCAATGCACAGCGAAGTTGTTGACCAAGGCCAACAATCTGCATGCCGAATTCACGAGCTGTTTTCACTGTGCAAATTCCTGCCCACACCCCCTGGCCTGCCTGCCTGCCTGCCTCTCTCTCTCTCTCTCAGCCAGCACGCCTCCTGGCCAAGTCAAACCATAAAATGCTGCTGCCGCTGCAGCCTCTTCTTGCATTTTTATGCTTTCTGCTTACATTGTCGGCAAACAGACTGGCATAATGTCTGTGGCGGGCGAGGCGAAGGCAGAGGCAGAGGCAGAGAAGCGTCAGCCGGAGAGTGTATATGCTAGCCGTAGTGTGTAAACTTCCACCACGGCTATGGCTGCCAGTCATGGCAGTCCATCCATCCATTCAGCCATCTAGCCATCCAGCGCCCTGGGATTATTGGCCTAACTAAAGCAAAAACATTGTTGTGCACAGTACACTTTGCTCTGAGGACTTCCCCCACTCTTCTCTCTCTCTCTCTCTAGGTAATCACTGACCACGGCCAAAGAGTAGCAGCAGTAGGAGGAGATGCCGAGGCTCTCGGCTAATGTCAGAGGTGCACACGACGCTGTGTGAGAAACTGAAAACTGAAAACTGGCATCCAGAATGCAGCTAACCATAAAATTGGCCAATTGGCCGAACACGCTGCGTATACGCAATATGCCGCATTTTTTTTTTTGCCTTGCGCTGTGCGCGTGTGTAAGTACGTTTGGTTGTAACTCTGGAGAGTTGCAAGCTTAAGTACCTGAACTAGTCAATCGACTAGGCAATACACGATGTGGTAGCAGAAGCTAAGTGCCAGCTGGGATCAGCTGGATTAAGCTGCGCCAGCAGCAGTGGGGGAAGCAGCAATAGGGGCATAGCAGGATTAATTGTAATGCTGTTTTTGTGTCTCTGAATAAAAAAAAATTTCGATTTTATATTGCAATAAACTGTCAAGCTAGTAAGCACTGGTAATGATATCAGTTCGATGGGATTCGAGATTTTATTTATTATTTATATAATTGCAACTTTAAGAAATAAATATTTTCTTAAGAATGGGAGACTTAAGAATTTAAATTTTAAAAATTACAAATGTATTAAGGATGAGAGATTTAAAAGTTGCAATTTTAAGAATTAAATAGTTTTTCAGGGATCAGACATTTAAAAATTACTTTATTTAGTATTTATATGATGCCAATTTTAAGTAGTAAAGAAGTAGTTTCTTTTTAGAGGCATAGAAATTTGAAAATAGCTTTATTTTTTATTTATATGTTTGGAATTTCAAGAATAAAATATTTTTTCAGGGATAAGAGATGTAAGAATTTTTTTATTATTTTTTTTATTATTTATTTATATATATGTTTGCAATTTTAAGAATTGAATATTTTTTTAGGGATGAGAGATTTATAAATTGCTTTATTTATTATTTATACGATTGCAGTTTGAATAATCGAAATGACTTTATTTATTATTTATATGATTTTAAAAATAAATTTTTTTTTTTTAGCTTAGATATTTTATGAATGAATCTTTCTGAGCGCATAAGACATGCAAACATATCACACGCTGAACTCGAGGACTACAAAAGCTGAGAGCATCGAATTTGCTGCGCTTACTTCAAAAATCCATCAGCTGTAAATACCGCATGTATTTAGCTCTCAAGTGGATCTGAAAACATGCTCAAATTATTTGGAAATGCTGCAGTAGAGCAAACGTTCGGTTCGGTACTATGGAGAGCATCAATTTGTTATTCCCACAGGATTTCTGTGCAAGCACCCTACTCCAACTTGCGGGCACCCTATTCTCAATGTGTTATACTATTTTTCACTCTAGAAATCAGTTCATTAAAGTCAGCATATTACCCTCTCTCTCTCTCTCCCCCCCTCCCATTGCTCAACCCGCTCCCCCTAGTATTTTCTGTTGATTCAAAGTTAATTTTGCGCCCTGGAATTTCTGTCTGTGCGGATCTTTGGCAGAAACTTTTTTAATTGACCCTCGGTAACAGTGAGTACAGAGCTATGGGTGTGTCTGTATCAATGTGCTGCGAATTTAACTTTTAATGAATTTTTTCGCAGCTTTTTCGCAGTTTTTTTCGCATTTTTTTATGAATGTTTTTGTTTTTTGTACTTACAGTTTGAGCAGCATTTTTGTTTGTGTTGTTATTGATGCTGTTGCTGTTGCTGTTGTTGTTGTGGCTCCTACGGCAGCTGCTTAGTTGTTGTTTGTGTTGTTGCTATTGTTGTTGTTGTTATTGAATTTGCACTTTGAAAGTCAAATGTTGAACTGGTCGAGGGAAAAAACCAAGAAAAAAATAAACAAAACGAGAAAAAAATGAATGAAAAATCGAGCTAATTTTTTGCGAGTGCAACGCGAACGTTTTCGATATCGAATTCGAATTCGAAGTCGGTTTGGGTCTCGGTTTGTTTGTTTGTTTGTTTGTTTACGTTGCTCGTGTTGTTGTTGTTGTTGTTGATGTTGTTTTTAAGTTGCACTTGTTGTTGTTGCTTTAGTTGTTGTTGCTGCTGCTCGCATTGTTGCACTTTCACTTTTCACTTTTAGTTTTCGACACAAAAGTCAATTACAAAAAATCTCAGCACAACAAAATCAACTTCAAAATATTCAACTTCAGCCCCACAACAACATCTGCATTTACATTTGCCTGTGTGTCCGCCTGTGTGTGTGTGTGTGTGTGTGTGCGCGCCGCGTGCGTGTGTTACAAATTTATTTTCGAAAAAAAAAAAAAATTGTTTTGGAAAAAAATTGTTTCATTGCACTTTTGCGGTCTCTCGTTTAGATCATTTTTGTATTTTTTTTTTTTATTTTGTATTTTTTTGAGATCTTTTTGAGTTTGAGTTTCTGTTTTTGGTTTTGGTTTCTGCGCGTTGCAATGCAATGAAGTCGCGGCATTTGTGGCCGCTGCCTTTATATGGCCCAGACGCACACATACACAGACAGGCGCACACAGACATGCACATGCACATGCACATACACATATACATGCACGCACTCACACACTCTCACGCACACACACACACACACACACGCGCGCCGAGCTGCTGCTCCTTGCTAGTACCATTCAAGCCTCGCCTGCCTGCGACTCCGACTCGATCGTTGTTGCTGTTGTTGTATTTTCGATATGGGCGCTCGAGCTGCCTCGTCTCTCGGATCTCGTCTCTCGGATCTCGGATCTCGGATCTCGTTTCTCGGATCTCGGATCTCGGGGGACCTTAGTGCTGTACGCTGTGTTGTGTGCGTTGATCTTGGCGCAGCTTTCGGAGCAATCACTTTCGATTTCGCTGCCAGCTGAACGTGAAATGGCAAAATGATGAACGCAACAACCATCGAAAACCGTTGCCGTTTGCCGTTTGCCGCTTGCGCGCGAGCAGCGCAGTCGACGCCGTTGGCAGCGGAGCGCGCGCAGCGAGTCGTGCGAGCGAGATGGCAACAGACGGCTGCGACGGCGCAGAGCGCAGCGCAGCGACGCCAGCAGCGGCAACGGCGGCAGCGGCGGCAGCGGCAGCTCAGCTGAGCAGGAGCTTGGCTTATGGCCATGTTAACACTAAATCATTCACACCTGCTGCGACGTCGGCGGCGGCGGCGGCACTTGCTGCTGCTGCTGTTGTACTGTTGTTACTGTTGTTGCTACCTATGTTGCTGCTGTGTATGTCATTGCTGCTGGAACTGTTACTGTTGCTGTTGCTGTTGCTGCTGCTGCTGCTGTTGCTGCTGCGCTGTCTGCAGCTTTTGTATATGTTGCTGCTATGTATGTTGCTGCTGTGTATGTTGCTGCTGTGTATGTTGCTGCTTTTGCTGCTACAGTTATTGCTGCTACTGCTCTTGCTGTTGGTGTTGCTGCTGTTGTATGTATGTATATGTGGCTGTTGCTGCTGTATATGTTGCTGCTTTTGCTGCTATTGTTGTTGTTGTTGCTGCTATCGCTTTGTGATACTTTCTGCAACACCGAGACTTTTCAATGGCGCTGCGCCTTACTAGGAAGTTCGCTGCAGTCGTGCTGCTGCAACTGTTGCTGCTGCTGCTGCTCGCGTCGGGCAAAACCCAGCGACATTCACTTGCATTTCGGGGGATTCTCTGCAATGCGCACGCTGTGCGCTCAACTGTGCACGCGATCTCGTTCGCTCTCTCTCTCTCTCTCTCTCTCCCTCTCATACACTCTGCTGCCTCTCGCTCTGCCTCTGCGCGCTTGCTCTTTCTTTGGTATTTCATAAGCACAAACTGGTTGACGGTTGCTGCTGGCGACGCTGCTGCTAGCGTCGCTGCTGCTGCTGCTGCTGCTGCTGCTGCTGCTGCTGTTGTTGCTGCTGGCCTCAAGGCCGTTCGTCGTCATCTCCGTCGTTGATTAACCGCATTACACATACGACGCGTTGGCCGCGCGCTCGCTCGCTTTGACTGCAATTAGCAGGGCGCCGATTGCCTAGTAAAAACCCGCGCGTCGAGCGAGACAGAGAAAGCGAGACAGAGAGAGAGAGAGAAAGAGACGAACCCGAATCCGGGCAGCAATCATCGCGGATCATCGTCGTGTAAATTATGCCAAAGATTTGTCTCCCCTCGCGCTTGTCTTTCCTCCGCCATGTTGACCATTCGCGCAATCGCAGCGCTTGGTGCTGCTGCTGCTGTTAATACTATTATTCAATCTCTTGGCTTATTGATTAACCGTTGTCCATTTGTCCATTTGCCTATTTATGCAATTTGATCATTTATGCCGCAGATTTCTGCTTACTTTATTTGCCAGCGCAGTGAAATGTGCGAATCTGGCGCGCAGACTGGCGAAATGCACTGAAGTCGCCATGGGATCGAGTCGATTGGCAATGAATTTGGATTGCTTTCAATATCAGTTAGCTTTGCCAAAGAGTGGTCCAAAGGGGAACATAGTTGACCATACATCAAACTTACAGATAAAATGCAATACATCAAAAACTACTAAGAATATGTTGATTGACCAATAAGAGTGGCAAAACGCGGAAGAAAATCGTTGGGCAAAATCAGAGCTTGCCAAAGAGTGGTCCAAAGGGGAACATAGTTGACCATACATCAAACTTACAGATAAAATACAATACATCAAAAACTACTAAGAATATGTTGATTGACCAATAAGAGTGGCAAAACGCGGAAGAAAATCGTTGGGCAAAAGCAGAGCTTGCCAAAGAGTCGCTCAAAGAGGGGCCTAGTTGACCATACATCAAAGAATTTAGAGATAAACTGCAATACATCCAAAAGTAATAAGACTATGTTGATTGACCAATAAGAGTGGCAAAACGCGGAAGAAAATCATTGGGCAAGAGCAGAGCTTGCCAAAGAGTCGCTCAAAGAGGGACATACTTGACCATACATCAAAAAATGTAGAGATAAACTGCAATACATCAAAAAGTACTTAGAATAAGAGTAGCAAAACGTATCTCGATGTACAGAAAAAAGACTCACAGCCGAAGTAAAAAAAAATTGGTTCATTTTAACAAAAAAACAAAAAAACATGTTCACAAGTAATTCCGAATTATACACAGCTCAGAAATGGATGCGTTAGACTCAATCGATTATCGTGCTCAAGTGAAATGTCAAACAGAGTTCGATTGGGGCTTGGGCTTTTGTCTATAAGCTATGCAGCTGCTGGCGCATTTTGCATAATTTCCCGCACATCATCTGTGAAAACTGGTTCAAAAGTGGTTCAATGACACATCTAATAGCACTCTTTTGGAAGCACTACTATGACTACTTAGCATGCGGGCTATTGGCATTCAATTCGTATGGATTTTGAATTAAAGCGCTTTTTGTCAGGTGCACAACGCAGCTAATTGATTTGATGCGAAAGACTGCCCTCAGGGGGAACTGGTTCAAAAGTGGTTCAGCGCAACATCTCAGCGCACGGACTGCGTTGCGGTGCGGTGAGATGCGTCAATAAAATTAGGTATTCGCACAGCGGCTGGTTCCTGCTGCTGCCCAGCCACGAAACTGGTTCAAATATACCCAATCGGGTATATTGAATTTCCACCTAGTCTCACACCTACACGACGACCAGTGGCAATCGGTGATCGGTGATCGGTGATCGGCTCGGATGGCTCGGATGGCATCACTTCGTAATGCCAGTGGTTACCAGTGGTTTTATAACGCCTTTAGTTGTGACTCCCCGCGCATACCTCTCGTTCTGCTCGATCGGCTGGCGTTTTGTTTTTCGAGCGATTGATCAATCGATTTTCTAATTAGCATTGATCGATAAACTGGAACTCCAAGTATGCGTATGCGTGCCTTTTGCCGCTGTTCGTTCGTTTCCAGCGAATGTGACAACTTGGACTTGCGAACCGGGAAGCGATCACGACCGATCACGCTCTTCTCGCTCTTCTTGCTGCTTCCAAATTTGGTCATGTAATTGAGCTGCAGCTGCTCTTCGTTTCGTTTGTTCCTCCTGAATATTGCCGTGGCCTTGGAGCTGCCTGGCAACGTCTCCGGTGCGATTAAGTTCCAAGTGATCGTAAGCGTCCCCTGTTGCCCGTTGCCCGTTGCCCGTTCCCGATTTCCCGTTGCCTGCAGCCAGAACTCGGTTGAGTCGAGTTATGTCGAGGTCATGTTGATCAAGTTACCGCAACGAGGCTCGTTAACGGCGCATAGCAGATGCCCCCTGAGCTGGTTGCAAACCGACGAAGATCGCACCGCACCGCAACGCAACGCAACGCAACGATCGCAGGACAGCAGAGAGAGACGTCGAGTGTTAATTGCGAACGGGGCGTGGCGACAGTCGAAGGACACACGGCAAACAATGCTAATGATCATAATCACACGCACATGGTATAAAGATTGACGCTTTACAGCACCGATCGCTGGCAGCTGGCACAGCAACAGGGGACGAGCTGACCGAGAGGTAAACCCCAATGACACGAGTCGAAAGTGACGCAGTTGCCGTGAGTCATTCACAAGTGACATTGAGTGCGGAATTGCAATTGCTTGAAATTGTAGAAATTGCTGAAATTAAGGCTTCCAGTAAGTAGAGTCAAAGCACATTAAAAGCTTTGAATTCAAGTGGAAAACTATGGCAAATAGAAGCATACCCGGTAACTCCACCCGAAATACTTGGCAACTAATTTCTACACAACAACTTACAATAATTTTAAATAGACTTTACGAATTTTAAAAACAAAACATACCGAAAAGTATAAAAAAGCGCTTGAATAAACGTAAAGCTCATTGAATTGGCTAAAGCTTCGTTTAATAATAGCAGGCAAGGCTACAGCAGCTTAGACACAGCTTTATATAGACTTATGTAGCTGTCGATCAACTTGCGATTTTTAAGAATTATGTTCTTTCTTTGCGACTTTACACATTTCTGTGCTTTAATTAATTCTATTCACACCAAATTGAGTCACTCTGCGCGCTCAGTTCTTCGTCTTTTCCACGAAACTTAGAGGAGCTCAGATATATGCGAAGAACTGGAAATGGGCACTGGGCTTTTTGTCGAGTCTTCTGTGACATAAGACCCGTCGATTGACGCATGCAAAAAACCGCCAAAAAAATGGCCAGCTTGAAATCTTTGCATCATCAGCTAAAACAAGCTGAACAAAGTATTTTAATTAGAATATTTATATTTGGTTCAGGTCTCGCGATCGCTTGATTCTGCGACCCAACAACACGAGCCGCAGTCCGTGTGGACATGTACATGTGGTGCGCTAGGGGCTGGGGCGTGGCAGGGGCGGCTCTGACTCAGCGGTGCTAATGCGATTTAGATCTTAGCCTGTCAGCGGCTTGATACGCGCACAGCACTGTTTCTACCTCTAGCTGAACCTCCTCTCTCTACTGCTCCGCCTGCTGCTCGTGCTCCTGCAACATTTGAGACTTTGGAATCCGAAAAGCGAATCAAAAGTTAAACAGCAAACAACAAAAAACAACAACAGCAACAGCGACAATAGAGAGACATAAAACACAAGCAAATGACATTCAAATCTTTTGGTATGCGCGCCTGTTGCTGCCGTTTTATGAGCCAAAAAATCATAAAAAAAACTCAAAAGCATTTTCAAAGGAACTCGCGAGACAGTTACACACACGCACGCACACACATACACACACACACACACACACGCGCGCTCAAAAATAAAGTTAAGTAAAAAATAAAATACAAAAAAGAAGTAAATAAAAAATAAAAATTAACAACAACTGTTATTCAACAATTTGTAAGCGTGTGTGCGAGTGTGTGTGTGTGTGTGTGTGTGTGTGTGTGTGTGTATGTGTGTGGAGTATATAAATAAACAGGAGTGGCCAACTTGGAATGTTAATGCGCTGCAATCGTTGGTGTTGCCGAGAGCCACTCCAAAAGAGTCGCACGTAGGCAGTAGACTGCGACTACGACTGCGACGGCGACTGCGACGGCGACGACGACGCTGCCGTCGACTGCGACTGCAACGCCAACACTCGCAACGCAGCGCAGCCCTGCAGTGAGCCCAACAGTTACGTGAACTTTGCACAGGGCGGAGAAGGCAGAGAGGCAGAAAGAGCGAGCGAGCGACAGTTGTGAGGAGTAAGTGGTATGCGGTAGGGGCAGGGGCAGGGACAGGGGCAGAGGCAGAGGCAGAGGCAGAGGCAGAGGCAGGGGTGCCAAGTAGCAGCGGGACTTGTAGTCTGTCCGTCTGTTAAGTGCGATAAGTGGTTGGGGCCACAGGTAGAGCGAGAGAGCGAGAGAGCGAGAGCGACGCAGGCTGGACATAAGCCAAAAGAATCAACCGGCCTGCGAGTGGCTCTCCCCACTCTCTCTCTCTCTCTCTCTCTCTCTCTCTTTCGCACTCTTCCTCTGCCTTACCCCTTTCCCCTGTTGCTAGTTATATGTGTGGATTCAAGTAAAATTTATAACTGTCAATTATTATGCAAGAGTTGTGAGCCGCGCGCGATGTGGAGGCGACTCCTCGCCGCGCCTCGCAATAGCAATCAGGAAATACCCGAAACAGCAAAGAGAGAGAGAGAGAGAGAGAGAGAGAGTGAGAGATCCGAGCAGACTATGGCAAAGTTATAAACACTTCACTAACACACAAACACGCACTCATACGCACTGTTAGCCAAAAATGAGCTGCCCCCAACCTATCTCTCCCTCTCTCTCTCTCTCTCTCTCTCTCACTCTGCAAGAGCTTCTCTCCTCTGCCACACCCTCACCGCCCCCACCCCCCAATTCCACTCACCTCGCCATAGTCAAACAAGAAGCGCACCGCAATCTACTCGCATAATCGAAACACGTAGTACTCGATCCCCGTTCTCGCAGCCCCCTGCTCCGCGCCACGCCCCCGCTCACTCGCTGGCTGCCCGGGTCCAGACTGTTTCCCGTTTGCCTGAGAGCCGCGCCGCCTGCCTGCCTAACAGTTTGTCGTCTCTACACGAAATATTGTTATGGTTTACCATAGGTAATTTTTTTATACCCTGTAATTGGTGGCGCGGCAATAAAATCGACGCGCATGCAGATACCATACGCATTTGGTCTCTTTAGTGTCGCAGG
This sequence comes from Zaprionus bogoriensis, assembly GCA_035046045.1. Lineage (NCBI taxonomy): Eukaryota > Metazoa > Arthropoda > Insecta > Diptera > Drosophilidae > Zaprionus > Zaprionus bogoriensis. The sequence goes on along the minus strand of JAWNOI010000106.1, from coordinate 352,580 downwards.
TTCCAAGAAATGGAGTTTTGGAAAAATCCTGTGCGTGTAAGTGCATGTAGAGTATATGGGGTAGTTGAGTTGATTTTGGATGGAACTATTTGATAGCTAGATGGATTTTAGGCTGGCATATTTATATATAAATATAATAAAATGTACTACTCGCATATATATTTAAATATACTATATATCTCTCTTTTAAACTACTTATATGTATTTCTATATACACTTTATAGTCTCTCTTTTGTACTACTCATATATATATATTTTATATGCTAAATATATCTCACTCTTCCGCCTTTCAATACACAACGCTACTTATAAGCGCTGACTATATCCCCTCTATAATTTTTTTTAAGCTGCTTCGATTTTATACTGGCATATATATTATTATATATATTATATATATATATTATTTTATACCATCTACATTTTTCCAAGACTCTACGCTTGTATTAGCAATTGCTACAGGGTATCTGATAGCAGTTCAGCTCTTGTTCATCGAGCTCCCTGCTTAATGACTCTGATGACTTCTTTTTGTTTTCCCCCAAGACTTTTATTATTATTTTCGTTGTCTTTCGTTCTTTATACGATATTGGCCATCGCCGAGTTGTATTGTTGCCGAGTTCTTAGGAGTGCCGGTCCGAGCCGTACCCCGTTCCAGGTTCAATGGACGTCAATTGCCCAGCCGGCGTAAAGAGCCTCGAGAATATCTCGTAACGAAGTCTCAGTCGCAGTCGCAGTCACCCGATTTCTATCTCAGTCTCTCGTACTTGGGGCACCAATTGACAGAATCTTGACAACAATAATAATGATACAGAAAAAAAAAAAACGCAACAGCAATTTTTATAATCGTGATGATAATGATCATAATATATTGATGTTGATGTTGATGGATTTCGTGTGGGCCGTCGACATTCGACTATGATTCACTGCAACTTTTTTTGCGACAACATTCAAAACTTGAGCAGATTCTGAACGAAGTCTCGAGTTGCTGCGACCTTCATCGACGCTTTTTTCACGATTTCCGGTCTGAGGGTTTTGAAATTCACAGTCTTCTCGTCAATCTCGAAGTTTGAGTAGTGCATAATTAAGTCGAAATCGGTGCTAGCGAGGTCTCTTCTCGCCGATTTATAGAGCAGTGCGCGTTGAAGCGTTGCAGGAAGCGAAATAAACAGCGTACTAAGCAGATCAAGCATCGGGTACAAAGGTCCAAGTACAGCATAGCAGAAAAAGAAGAAGAGCAAGCAGAAGCTGAAAAAGGCACTTGGCAAATATTGGCTGCTATAATCGAAAGAAGAAAGAGAAAAATCAATATTGAATATAAAGCTTAATATTTTCTGACTAAACGGAAGAATTGTGGGGCAACGTTTTGTAAACACAGAATTAGTATATTAATATTTAAAATAACTTTAAAAAATTGTCAGGGCTGAGAAGAATTTTGGTAGAATAAATATATTAGACAATAAATTCTACCAAAATTGAGAAGAATTTTTTGTAGAATAAATAAATTAGAAAAAAAATCATATCCCAATTTAAAATGATCGACTTATTTATTTATTGTATAGGGTAATGATGTCATGTCATGCTTGAGAAGAATCTCGTTTGAATAAATAAATTAAACAGAAAAGAATCTTATTTTATATAATTTTTAGTTTTCTTTATTTATTCAACCAAAATTGCGAAAAATGTTTGTTGAATAATTAAATAATACATAAAAAATCATATAAGATGAAAATACAAATTTTTATCTAATTATTTAATTCTATCAAAATTGAGAATAATTTTTTGTAGATGAAATAAAATAAATAATAAAAAATCATATCCCAATTTAAAATGATTTCTTGACTAATTTATTTATCTTACAAAAATTTACTGTCATTTTCATACATTTATTTATTCTACCAAAAATCATCTCAAGCAATGCATGGCACACAACATAATTATCCTCTTCAGCTCAAGCTAACTGTCTTCAGTCCCGCGCATTTATTCCAGTTTCTTCAGCCAAGACACTCTGACATTCAAGCGATCTAACATCAGTTATATAACCGAGTTCCCTCTTTGATTTTCTCTCTGGCAATTAAGCGGAATTCCAGCAGAGCTGCAGCCCAGGTGAATCATACATCAAATCGAGTTGAGGCGAGTTTTGCCAAGCGCCGTGTCGGGTTTTCTTTGGGTCAAAAGCAGTCTGCAAATTGTTAGATCATAAATCTTGGGGCGCCACAAAAGAGTCGAGTCGAGGCGCGGCGGTGCGGGGCGTGGCAGTGCGCAGGGCCCCCCTGTCGCTGTCTAATGACTGTCCAGTTGCAAGCAGGCGGCTCACTCAATCAGGCTATCAATCAATCAATCAATGCGCCATTGAAATTATGCAGCAGAGCGAGCGTCGCCCAGCCTCCGAGCTAAAATCGCAGGCAACTACCCCCCTCGCTGAATACACGACTACCCCCCCCCCCCCCCGCCCCCTTTCCAACGTCGGCTGTGTATCTCGCAATGTTTCAATTCCAAGTGCAAAAAACAAAATACGCAAATAAAAAATTGTAAGTTATGCTCAAGTTTTGCAGTCGATATTCGGGTGTATTCAGTATTCGAGTATTCGAATATTTCGTTTTATGTTTTTGGGTAGCCTATAATCGGGTATTCAGTTTCAAGTTTTATGTTTTGGGTTTTCAGATTTGGTTTTTTAATTCTCAATAATCCTTCAAGTTTCGAAATTAGGTATATTTTTACTTCTGCTTCACACTTTCGGTATTATTTTTTTAGTGTTTAGTTTCGGTATTCAGCTATAAATTGGCAGTATTAATTTTTTATTTTAGATTTCATTATTTTATTATTTTCAGATTTCAGTATTCAATTTTCAATAATCAACTTTAAATTTTTGGTATTTAATTTTATATATCATGTTTTTGAAAATTCAGTAATCACTTTTCTGTATTCAGTATTAGGTTTTCAGCTTAGACAGACATTCAGCTTGCGGTATTGAACTTTTAGTAGTTAATTTTTCGGTATTCGATTGGCAATAATCGGGTATCCAGTTGTCGGTATTCAGTTTTCGGCATTCGGCAACCGGGTATTAAGTTTTCGGCATGTATGCAGTAGTATTCGGTATTCAGTTTACGGTATTCGGTATTCAGTTTTTCAGTATTTAATCGCGTTGTAATTTTTGACCCACTTTGAAATGCGACTGCTGCTTGTGTTGCTGCTGTCGTTGTTGTTTCCTTTTTGCTGCTCTTTCATTACAAAATTTGTTTAATTTTAAATTGTTTAACTTGAAATTGAGTCACGGCAGCCTCGCAGCCGGCAGCGACGTCGGCAGCGCAGCCTCGAAGTTACATAAAATGGCATTAAAACGATTCGAAGATTGAGTTGTGGGGACCAAGCATATCGGCGAGTTCGAGGATGCCAGAGGGGCGAAGTATGCAGTATGTGGCAAGCTAAGGGAGAGCCCGAGAGGGAGACGGACAGAGGGACAGTGAGATAGAGAGAGAGCGAGAGAGAGAGAGAGAGAGAGAGAGATGAGAAGCGGGGTAAAGCGGGTCGCACCGCAGGCGCAAAACCTGATCGAGCCAAAGACGAACAGACATTTGGCATTTGCATACACTCCGCGTGTGTCGGTGTGTGTGTCTGTGTCTGTGTGTGTGCCAGTGTGTGCGTATCGATCAGGTGGAACAGCAACAACAACAACTACAACTGCAACAACCGCAACAGTAAGATCAACATCAACTGCACTGACAGACAGATCCGAAACGAGCCGAAGCAATCCATGGGATCCCCACTGATCCGCTCCGCTCTGATCCGCACCGATCCGATCGGATCCCATCAGTTGGAACCAACTGTAAAAGGTGAACAACATTTTTTGTTGTGCCTTTTTTTCTCCCGCCTGCTTCTCTTCCCCCTACCTGCCTCTCTCTCTCTCTCTCTCTCTTTCCCTCTCTGTTGCTCTCCCCACTCATATTTCTCTCCTGCGTTTTATGGCATTTAACACTTTGACATTATTGCCACAGTCGAGCCCCGTGATGATGATCATCTGGTGATCGCTTAGTGATCATCACCATTGATCATCGTCAATCTTCGCACACTGCATAACTCACGCCTCGCATCTTCCGTCTTCGCTTGTCGCTGCTACCACTTCTTCTGTTTCTTCTACTGTTGCGGCTTTAAGTTCCCCCCGAAGACAAGTTTATTAAAATAATATTTGGGTATTGGGCAATTTTTGGTAATTTGCATTAGCTCAGCCTTAACTTGGTCTATTTTTTATGGACCGGCCGAATGCTACAGCCCGGCCAATGCTTAAGCTGAAGCTCAAGGCCAGCCTCAGACGTCGCTCCTCGTCGCCGTCGCCCTCCCCGCCGCGATCGCGTTCAGCATTCAGCATCAGCCTTAGAGACAGACAACTTCGTATGCTAACTAACTAGTTGAACTAGATTTCTGTGGCTGTGGCCCGCTTCGACGGCGAGTGCGAGCTCCAAAATGCGATCGAGATCGAGATCAAGCACGAGATGTCAGTTCTCTCTCTCTCAGCTCTCTTTGAGAACGACTGAGCGATCGAAATAAACATTGTGTATCGCGACTGCGATCGATGCAATTGCGACTTATGCAATTTATCACTGGTTCTTCTACTGCCCTTTTAAAGAATGCGATCGTGATAGAAATGCTGTTCAATAGTAGTAGTAGTTACTTGGGTAAACGATGTAGGGGCCAATACAACAATACCTGCTCTAGGAAATAAAAAGCTAAGACCGATCATGAAGATCTCTTTAAACATATTCCTTCTAGTCTTTATTGAAATCATACTCAATTGCAAAGCGAAGTAGGTGAAATTAAAGATCTTGAATTCGAAATGATCAAGAAGATCGAAAAGAGCACAACACCTCTGAAGTCATATAATAAGCTTGAGCGAAGCGAAGACAAGGACTGCAAAATGTTCGCTGTCGGCTCTGTAACGATAAGTTATCACCGCTTGGCAATCAGTAATCGGTGATCGTTGATCGAGGATCTGTGTCGCTTATTGACAATCAGTGAACGGAGATCGATGTCATTTATTGGCAATCAATGAACGGTGATCGTGAATCAATGTCGTTTATCGGTTATCAGTGATCGGTTATCGGTGATCAGTAGGCAGTAACCGCAGCGATCACTAGTAAACCGTGTGCAGTGGCAGCCGCCAACTGACGACTGGCGACAGATGAGCAACTCGACTAGAGCTAACTTGACTCGACTTGGATTGACTATAAAGTCGAGCTAAGGTGAGGTGAGATGCGGTTAAGTGAGGTTAGGTGTTCGTGATCTACTTGTCAACACCTACACGAATTTGGCTTTTGTGCCTCACTTAACGGCCGCTTCGAGTTGCTGGTTCCGGTTTCCATTCGCCGTTTGCGGTTAAGTGATCGCTATCGGCCGAACGCGTCGCTCCCCGGCCAAACACCCGACCGATCTGCCGATGGTCGGGCAGGTCGGGCAGGTGGGTTATGCATTCGGAATGCCGACAGCGCGGCATCCACTTTGCCTACAGTCTTAACTAATTATGTGCGGCCCGCACTTCGGAATCGAACTCGAACTCGGGCTCGGGCTCGAATTCGAATTTCTGGCCAGCTGACGTAAGCGAAAGAAAGACAAAATTGATAATAAAAGTAAAGAAGAAGAAGAAGCCGAAGTCGAAGCCGTAGAGGCAGACGAGGCTAAAAGCACCAAAAAAAAAATAAAATGATGATGGGCACAAATTTGTGTTTATGCTACGCTTGATTGGTGAAAAGTTTTTGGCATGTGAGTTGCATAGTATTTATTATTGTTGATGTTGTTGTCGGTTTTGTCGGTGTTGTTGTCATGGCTGTCGCTGCGCATGGAAAGGAAAGTGCACTGAAGATTCGCCAAGCACTCGTAATTGTGATGAAAGTTGTTGGATGAACCAAGGCGATCGGATGAGCCGCGCGCGGCAATTAGCGACACAATCACCACTTTGCTGGACGCCAAATGAAAATCAGAGTCTCAAAGTGAGGGGTGCGAGCACGATTAGTGATCAGTGATCGAACACAGGATCGCTTAGTCTCAGTCAAAACTGTAGCGTAAGCGATTGGTATTGCAATCGTGAGAGTTAAAGCGGGAAGAAGAATATTATAATTTACATATCTTTGAGAAAGAAGCGTACTTAAAATGCAATACAAATACAGCAACTAAGAGCAAGAGATCTCATAAAAAATATGTTTAAGAAAGGAGAAGAAGAAGAATGCTCGACAAACCATAGAAATTAAACTAGAAATATATGGTAGGGAATCTAAAAAAAAGATTTTCAAAAAACAGAAAGAAGAATTCTTCAGCAAGTGTACACATAGAGCTAGATAAATAGTCGGGGCGCTTAAAAAATATATTTTCAAGAAAGAAGTAGAATACTTTTAAAACCTCTACAAAGACAGCAAGAAATAATTATACGTTGTAGAGGATCTTAGTTAAAATTTTTTGTGGCAGATAGAGGAAACAGAAACATAGAGTTGAAAGCTTCACGGCGCAATCACAATATGGTCGTCTGTAATTTCCCGTTCAGTTAATTGCTTTGGCATGGAATCGAAATCGGAATTGGAATTGAAACTAGACTAGGAATTGGTACTCCACTTCCACTTCCAAGTCGCAGCCGCAATCGCAATGGCAATTGCAGTTCCACGTTCAGTTCAAGTTCGAAATCGAAAGCATAAATCGCAATAGCAATCGCCAGCGATCATTCCCAAAACGGTACCGATCGTTTTCTAAAAATAACATCAGCAAAAAGTGGACGAATGACAGTTTCAAGGCTAATTGCGGAGATCGGGCAGGAGCAGGCCTTGCTGTTGTGGTGCGATTGCGATTATCCGATCTGGCCCGAAGATCATGCACAGCTTGCCCCCACTAGTTGACCGTCTTCCATGCTCGCTGTCCGTCTGTCCGTCAGTCTGTTTGTTCAATTGTTGCTGTTAGAAAACTCGAACTGGCGACGACTTTCATTATTCGCCGATTGAACAATCGATGAGCGTTTTTGGAAATTGGCAAAAGCAAAGAAATTGCCGGCATCGACATATCGTAAATAAGCTCGATCGGATTGTTGGGGAGACGCTAGCAAAAACAGAAACAAAAAACAAAAAACAAACAAGTGAAGAAAGCTACAGTCGAGTGCACTCGACAGTAAGATACCATTTACCTTTCGCTGCTAAAAACTAATTCTTAATATTAATTACTTTTATTCGGCGAATAACAACGCATCGCATATTTTCGAAGACAAATACACATGCATTGATGCTAATGGCACATCCGATCCGATTCAAATTTATAGGGTTGGTCAATATTATTATTATCTACAATAATATCTAAAAACAATTTCGAAAACTTTCCTACTTTTCCTATAATTTAATTTACCGATTTACAAAATCGATTTTTGGGGGCGGTAGGCATGGCATCCAAAAGTTGAAAATCCAACTTCTGCATAATGTTGCAAGACACCCTCCTACCAAATGGTGCGTTTATCTCTTTTCGTTATTGAATTATTTGGAAAAAATTTAAATACGCATTTATCGATTTTCGGAGGCGGTGGGCGTGGCACTTCAAGTTTGAAATAAACTTGATCTGCGTATTCAATACACGCACACTCCCACCAAGTCTGGTGACTCTAGCTCTTTTAATAGCTGAGATCTGTGCGTTCATACAGACGGACAGACGGACAGACAGGCGGACATGACCAAATCGACTCGGCTATTGATGCTGATCAAGAATATATATACTTTGTATGGCCTGTCACGCCTCCTTCTGCCTGTTACATACATTTGCACAAAGTTAATATACCATTTTTTACCCATTTTCAATGGGTAAATGGTATAAAAATGCGCCGTCCGAGTGTGAGTGTATTCATGAATACACTCGCATGCGGCTGCGTCCAGCGAAATGCAGTTAAATGGCAAAGACCGTGAAAAAACAGCAATAGAAATAACAGAAAAAGTAACGTTGCAAATACCCTGCAATACAATATGAGGCCGGGAGTGATAATCTCGTAAAAGTGCGAGCTTGGGGCGGATTTGGTAGGAAATATCTAGTATATACTCATATTTGTATTTACTGGAACCTGAAGTGCCACGATTTGTGAGCTTTTGCCTGCTGGCTCAGTTCGTTATTTTTCTCTCTTTATCTAATTTTATATACAAGTATTTCTCTTCAGGACTTATAGGCCTATAAATTGGATGAAACTCAAGTTCAGATCTAGCACATCACAGAAAGCTACAATAAACTCTATATCTCAGACACTACTGGATATTAATTTTTCAAGTATCTATTTGTTTGACATCAATTACTGATTATAAAATCTGTTACCGTTTTTTCTATTCAAGATATTAAGCTGAAATTTGGAATTTAAATTATTTAAACATAAATATTTGCGTACTTACATGATGGCGGTAATGAATAATTATTGTTTGTAACTTTTAAGAATTTGTAAATGAAAACGAAAACTTTCCTACTTTTCCTATAATTTGATTTACCGATTTACAAAATCGATTTTTGGGGGCGGTAGGCGTGGCATCCAAAAGTTGAAAATCCAACTTCTACATAATGTTGCAAGACACCCTCCTACCAAATTTGGTGCGTTTATCTCTTTTCGTTATTGAATTGTTTGGAAAAAATTGAAATACGCATTTATCGATTTTCGGAGGCGGTGGGCGTGGCACTTCAAGTTTGAAATAAACTTGATCTGCGTATTCAATACACGTACACTCCCACCAAGTCTGGTGACTCTAGCTCTTTTAATAGCTGAGACATGACCAAATCGACTCGGCTATTGATGCTGATCAATACTTTGTATGGTCTGTCACGCCTCCTTCTGCCTGTTACTAAGATAACAACTGGTACTCAACTATAAAACGCAAATACCCAACCATCAACTACTTGAAGAATTCCGCAACACACCGTTCCGAGGCAATATCAAGGTATTTCTAGAAGAAGCTGAACGACGCCGCCAAGTCTTAAGTAGTAAGCTAGCCCTTGATGACATAGGATCTGAGACCTTTTTATATAACAGATTAATAAAAACTAGTATTGAGAACTTAATTATAAAATTGCCGAATCATATCCAAATAAGAGTTTTAAATCATGACATGACTTACAAGAAAAGGGCCTTGACGATGATGCAATCGCCCCTAAAGTTATTCAAACTAAAAATATTAACGTAAATACAAACAAGCCACAATATAATGCTCAAATTGGTAACCAGCCCTCGGATCAAACCAATACATAAGCAAATACCAATACTGTAAGCAAAAAGTAAGGTGAATTTTCAATTAAAAATTCGCGGGCTTAAGATGGCGAACTAGTTCTTTTTTTCTCGAGTTGGCAGGACTGCTGATGACATTTGGCGGGAATTTCATGTCAATGTCAGTATGAGTACTATATTTACGCTTTTGTTTACCAAACGATCAAGAGTTCATTTGGCGACTTTTACAATGTCTGATTTTGTTTGCGGAATGAAATTTCGGCTGCGGAAACGTTGAGGAAGTTTGGGGATGGCCTTTGGTGATTCTTCCATGTCCCAGAAAAATGTTTATAAGTGGTACAAAGACTTCAAAGAGGGTCGGGAACGTGTTGATGACTTGGAGCGCTCCGGACGACCATCGTCAACAGATGACCAACACGTCAATGAAGTGAAGGAATTAGTGCTCAAAAATCGTCGGTTGACTATTAGAGACCTCACTGATATGATCGGAATATCAGAAGGATCTGTGAAAACCATTTTGAAAGACCTTGGAAAAGTCAAATCTCGTTAGGTACCGAAAACGTCGCACACTGCACTCGTTCTTCGTGACCATTTCGCCATTTCTCCTGATTTGGCTCCGAGTGACTTCTGGCTATTCCCAAAACTCAAGAGACCACTCCGGGGAACGCGTTGCGAGTTGATTGAAGAGATAAAAGAAAAATCGACGAGGGCGCTCATGGCTATACCGGAAAGGGACTATTTGGCCTGTTTCGAGGATTTGTAAAAATGTTGGCATAAGTGTATTTTATCGGGAGGGAATTACTTTGAAGGGGATGAAATTGATTTAGGAGAATAAATAAAGAAATTTGGCTTTACAAAAATATTCACCTTACTTTTTGCCCACAGTAGTATGCAAATATTTAACCAATTAGGTAAACCTCAGTTGTTAAAAGCAGACAGAGACGGAGCATTCTCCAGTTTAGCCCTCAAGAGATGGCTTGAGAGTGAAGAAATAGAACTACAATCAAATACAACAAAAACAGGCATCGCAGACATAGAACGATTACATAAAACAGTTAATGAAAAGATTCGTATTATAAAATCATCAGACGACAATGAAGCCAGATTAAGTACAGTAGAGACAATATTAAATATTTACAATCACAAAACGAAACATGATACTACTGGGCAAACACCTGCCCACATCTTTTTATACGCCGGACAACCAACCTTGTACACTCAGCAGATTAAGAAAAGGAGAATTGACAAAACTAATGAAGATCGACGAGACTATGATGTGGACACCAGGTACAGAAAAGGCCCGCTACAAAAGGGAAAATTAGAAAATCCATTCAAACCCAATAAAAACGTAAAGCAGACGGACCCTAGTGGTCGGGGATCACTAAATGAAATATAATCACACATTACTATAAAACACAATTTAAAAACAGAAGAAATTTAATAAGGTTCCTACTACAAGTTCAGGTTAACACTCTATTGGTACTATCAATTAAAGCCTCTACTTGGCTGAACACCCAATAAAATGTACTACTAATCATTTCACACATACCTACTCATCAACAATCGCATAATACTATAAAAATCATACCCTATCCTGGTACTGATGGTTATCAATTGGAATATATAGACACTCAGTTATTTTGAAAAAGAAGGCAACATTTCAAATAACAAAAAAAAAAAAAAAAAACAATTTGTAATTTCATACCCATAAATAATTCAAAAATTTAGTTTTAAGTGAAAATCAGTTTATACAGAAATTAGAAATTACACCCTTATACAGTCCATTAGAAATTACAATACCCTATAAATAATTACCCTTACCGAAGCTGTACCCATCGAGCGCCGCTACAGCAGACGCTTCTCTTTAAGGGGAGGGAAGTGACGTATTCAAAACTGTAACCTTCTGTAACCTTCCAACTCATGAACTCACATGAACTCAAGCCATGTATTTAACAAATTGAAAGTCAGTCTTCAGCTGAGCTCGAGCGAATAAAGTCGGAAAAAAGCTATGGTAAGTCGTGGCTTCTGATTTATTTTTTTTTTTGAGTTAAGATTTTTCAGCGGCTCAACGTACAATCTATTGATCTGTACTTGAGCTTTGACTCAAAAAGTGAAATTATTTAATATATATATATTTATATATATACATATATATATATATATATATATATATATATATATATATATATATATATTTAGTGTATATGTAATTCAATTAACAATAAAGTTGCCTTTTCCCGCGCTGCTTACACACTTGCTGCAGGGTATACGCACGTCTGTCAGGTAGGCTTGCACTCGTGGTTCTTTCACAGTTTTTGCCCTTTGCTCTTGCCAATGGCAGCAAGCGCCCTTTTCACTTTTTACTGGCGCAAAACAACAACAACAAAACAAGCAAAAAAAAAAATAAATAAATAAAACGAAATGCATTTTTCGCTTGTCAAATGAAATCAAATGTCGCTGCGTGTGTGTGCGTCTGTGTGTGTGTTTTTTTATAGTTTCTGCAAATTTGTCACTTTTATGCACAGTTTAAAGACGCGAGCACACACACACACACACGCACACACACACACGCACACTCACAGTGCACTTTCTGCTGCTGCTGCAGTTTCACTTCCTATACAGCCCTCCCCCAGCACACACACACACACACACACAACACACACACACATACGCACACGCAGTGCGCTGCTTAAACGCGTCCAATTACCTCAGCAGACTTTCCGTTAATGTTTCGATTTTCGAAAAACTGGCAGCAGAAAAGCCAAAAGCCAAAAAAGTATAACTCCTCACACACACACACACACACACACACACACACACACACACACACACACACACACACACACACACACTCCCCCGCCTTGCCCAGTTTGTTACTTTTTCGAACACTTTCTTGGTGTGTGTGTGTGTGTGTGTGTGTGTGTGTGCGGGTGCAGTGTGCCATGAAATCACACACACACACACACAACACACACACACGCACACGCACACACACTTACACACTCATAGGACAAAGCTCTGGGCACAGGCTGCAGCCAACTTTGACTGCGACTTGGGCTGAGACGTGGTTGACTGCCTGCTCATGGGGCTGCTGCTGCGCGCTGCCGCTGCGCGCTGCCGCTGCGCGCTGCCGCAGCCGCTGCCGCTGCTGTTGCCAACTGTTGCGCCGTCGCGCGACCAGAATTGTTGATTTTGTAATTGTTGCTTGTTGCATGCTTTTTTTTTTGTTGTTGCCACAGCCGCAGTTGCGGTTTCTATCGTTTTTGCCTTTTCTTGCCTGCACACACACACACACACACACACACACACACACACACACACACAGCCATACAGCTAGGCTACTTTTATGTTGCTTGGCTTATTGCAGCGAGTGCAACGAGTTGTTGTTGGGCAAGCGGCGCAGCGAGGCACAAACAAACAAAAAAAAAAAAGGCTGTGAGTAGTAAAAAGGCCAGCAGCATGAAGCACAGATCACAGATCGTCGCGTGAGTCATTTTCGTGGCACATTCACCAGCAGCAGCAGCAGCAGCGCCAGTGAATCATGCACAAATTCCACGTGGCAGGCAGGCAGGCAGGCAGGCAACAGCCAAAACAAAGAGTTGCGAATTGCAAGCAGTGCGCAACAAAACGCTGTAATTGCCAACTGCAAAGTTCTTACCGTTTGCCGTTACGGGCATTGCCAAAGCAAGCAGCTTTTTGGCGCATGCACTGCATTCGACTAAGCGCTGAGTGCTGTGTGCAAAACGGTTATGCGCTTTAAACGGGCTTAAGTGGTTAATGCTTGCTTTCGTTAACTGTGCTAAATTAGCTAAGAGCGCGCTGACCACACTCTCTTATACAGTCTTGACGAACGTCAAGTCTAAGCTTGGACGCACTTAACTACTGCGAAAACACGTTCCACACTTAACGCAGCAGCAGCAGCTGTGCTGTGTGTGTCTTGGCTAACTCACTGCGCATTTTGTGTAGCATACTTTTAGGCAGCCATGTGAAAATCGCTACCACTTGTGCAGCATTCATTTGTTTAATCACATTTAATTGGCACTTGCCGCCGCCGCCGCCTTATCATCATAAGCGGTTTGTGTCGCCCCAACTTGATTTATTGCACAAATCATCAGCTAAACGCGCAGATCTTTATGCTTGTAGCGTGCGTTCTCGCTGGCAGCTAACAATGCGCTTTTGATTCATTTTATTGGCCACTGGATAAAGCGGGGTTTTCCCCCACGCTGCTGCACACAGCTGCAGCGTTGCCATAGATCATGTCATCGCTGGCTGTGGCTGTCGCCGTTGCCTTTGCCGTTGCTGTTGCTGTTGCTGTTGCTGTTGCTGTTGTTGGCTGCTACTGCATGTCGGTATCTTATCCAGAGATCGGGGGATGACATCATGTTCCGTTTGAATGAAATCGATCGCATGAATGACCTAATAAAATACTACAAATGCATCGAATGCACTTGCTAATTTACAGGCGGAATGCACAGGAAGTGTGGGCGGGGTTGGCAAAGCCGTGGGGAGGGGGTGGGGGCTTGGTTGTGCGAGCAAAGTGCGCAAATAGGGGTAAATAGTGGGCAATATGGGTTAAATACTGGGCAAAAGGGGAAGACTAGTGGGTAAATAGAGGTAAATGCAGCTCATAGCGATGGTAAATAATGGGTAAATTGTAGGTAAATAAGGGTAAATAATGATTAAACAGTGAATATTTAGTGGTCAGGTGGTGGTTAAGTTGTGGTTAAACGCAGGTAAAATAGTAATTTAATATTGCTTAAATAGCGGTCAGATAGTGGTTAAATAGTGGCTAAATAGCTGTTAAATATTGGTTAATTAGTGGTTAACTAGTAGTCAAATAGTGGTTACATAATGGTAAACTAGTGGTTATATAAACATTAAGTAGTGGTTAAATAGTGGCTAAATAGTGCCAAAATAGTGGCATAGCAGTAGCTAAATAGTGGTTAAATTAAGCTTAAATAGTGGTTAAACAGTGATTAAATAGTAATTAACACAATGGTTAAATAATGATTAGGTAGTGGTAATGATGATTAAATAGTGGTTTAATAATGGTTAAACAGTGGTCAAATATTTGTTAAAAAGTGGTTACATAGTAGCTAAAAAGTTGTAAAATACTTGTTGTATAGTGGTTGAATAGTGGGTTAATAGTGACAAAACACAGTGATTAAGTAGTCCTTTCACAGTGGCTAAATAGTGGTTAAATTGTGCTTAAATAGTGGTTAAACAGTGATTAAATATTGGTTTCATAGTCGTTCAAACAATAAGTAAATAGAAGTAAAATAGTGGTTAAGTAGTGGCTAAATAGTGGCTACACAGTGGTTAAATAGTGAATAAATGGTGGGTAATAGTGGTTAAAAAATAGTTAAATAATGTTGTAAGTTAATGGTAAAATACAGCTGAAATAGCGGCTAAATAGTGGTTAGCTAGTGGTTCTATTCTGTTTAAATAGTGCTTAAGTAGTGGCTAAATAGTGGTGAAATAGTGGTTAAATTGTGGTGAAATAGTGGTGAAATAGTGCTTAAATAGTGGTTAAATAGTGGTTCAATAGTGGTCCAATAGTGGTTAAATAGTGGTTCAATAGTGGTTCAATAGTGGTTCAATAGTGGTTCAATTGTGGTTCAATTGTGGTGGAATAGTGGTTAACTAGTGGTTCAATAGTGTATAAATAGTGCTTAAATAGTGGGTAAATAGCGGTTAAATAGTGGTCCAATAGTGGTTAAATAGTGCTTAAATAGTGGTTAAATAGTGCTTAAATAGTGGTTAAATAGTGGTTCAATAGTGGTTAAATTGTGCTTAAATAGTGTACAAATGGCATGCTCGCGCACGCTCAGCAATTTCATCAGAAGCAGACGCGGTGTCGCCAGTTCCGCCCGCCTGCCACACCCACCCACCGGCAGGCAGACGGGGCTGCACTCTGCGCACTAGCAGCGCCCCCGCCTACCCACCGCCCAAGCCGTGTGTGGGCGTCAATTGGAGCAGACGCGTGACGTGTCGCCCTTGCCGTCGCCTCAATTAACTGCAATCGTAGCAATAAAATATGCCAATTCCCAATTCCCGCGCGCGCTTAATCATTGGCTAAATTGCCAGCCGGAGAAATGCGCCCGATAGCCGATCGCATATACCGTACACATATATATAGTGTATGTAGTACATAAATAAATATATATATTTATATATTTATGTATGTATAGATCGTACACGCAGCCCACCCATGCGATCCCCCTATTTAATCATTCGGCAATTCATTCTGCTTCGTAGTAATTTCTATTACGCATTTTCCACCTGGTGACGCCTTCTTTTTTGGTGGCAATGTTTATCATTATCACAGGCACACACACACACACACACACACGCACGCACTCATACATACATGGGCATAGCTACAGCGTCACTGCCTTGCAGCCAGTCACAATGGGCGGCCACCCACAGCTGCGCGCAGTTCATCTGCAGAATCGGAAAATCATCATCATCTTCTGCTCCCTCGCTCCCTTCCTGTGCCTGCCTGCCTGCCTGCCTGCCTCCCTCCCTCCCTCTGGCCTTGCCTCTGTGCGTCAATCAGTCGGCAAGGCAGTTAAACACCTCGGCAGAGCTGCAAAGCGCTCAAATTACCAATTGAGTTAATCGCACGCACCGCGCGGGCCAAGTGCAGCGCCGCCAGTTCTGACTGCCAGATACGCTGCAAATTTGAATGCAGTTGGTAGTAGTTGGAGCACTCCAGCTCCATTTTGTTAATCGATAACAGTTATCGATTATAGTTAGTCTACTAAAATCCTCCATCGAGACTTGCACGCGTTCACTATGCACAATATGTATCGATAACCTATTTATCTATTTATCCAATTTCTGTCATTATGCCGATAACTCAGCTATCGATTGTACAACTATTAAAACCTTTTATCGAGACTCGCATGTAGTAATTACAGATTTAATGTACTTTTTATTTATCGATATAATAGATAGTTGATTTGTATCGATAACACAGCCATCGATAATACTAATATAGGTAGCATATAGGAAGTCTCTACTGAGACTTACATGTAGTTCTTACAGCTTTCTCAATTGATCGATAACACGCATAGCGATAACCCCGATTGGTGCCATTAATCGATAACACAGCTATTGATTGTACAATTCTAATGAAGCTACTAAAGCACTATATCCACGCATTTGCTACTGCGTTTTTTACACTCCATAAAAACATATTTATCGATAATTCAGCTATCGATTATACAATTATAGTTAGCCTATTAAAACGCTCAATTGAAACTGGCACCCAGCTGTTGCAGCTTTCTCAATATTCTATATTTATCGATAGCACACACATCGATATACTCGATTGGTATCATCAATGGATAACACTATCGAGTGTACAATTAGAGTTAGCCTTATAAAAAAACTGTGTTGTGAGTTGCATGGAGTTGTTAAAGCTTTCTTACCGCATATGCTACACTTATCGATAACTTATGATCGATTCGATAAAGAGTAGGTATTATTTGCCTTTTGTAAAATCGAATACAGCTGATGTACCGATAAATGTAACATATATAATCGTGATATATTTATCTGCTATCAGCACATATATCGATAAATAGTATACATTTATTCGATATGTACCAAACAACAAGCCTTTGAGAACTATAGCGAACTTTAAGCGAAAGGAGACGAATCAAGCAACGTTTTAGACTCCAACCCGATTTCGATATTCGATAGTCGATAGTTGCGGACACCCACTGTACATGTGTGAGTGTCTCAAGGGCTACGCGTGTATTTATCATGTTCGTTCTGATGTGCTTCCCATGATTTGGGCTATCAGTCAAACGCTGCTTTACGATATGGTGCGACACTTATATTTAGATAACCATCCCAAATTGTATGCCTATGTGTGTGTGTGTGAGCTATAAATACACATGCCTACGTGTGTGTGTGTGTGTGTGTGTGTGTGTGTGTGTGTGTGGGTGTGTGTTCCAGTTTTCGTATCAATAAAACGATAACTCGAGCTCGCACTGACAGCTGCGTGTACTACGCAGAGTTGTCAGCTGGCATCAGCTGATATACCCTACACTCACTGCGGATGGTACTGGGTAACCCTAACGCCCATTCGAATTAATATTTTCTGCAATTTCCCTCGTATTTTCCTTTGTTCTGCTGCCCGACTGATGCGCACTGCTTGCGGTAAATTTGAGATAAATTTTCATTAAAGACTGTTATGGCAGGGCGAGGTGGGCAGAGGGGCGTGGGGGCATGGGGGCTACTCGCAGCCATTAAGCAGCAACTGATTACTTGTGCTCGTAAAATACTCGTAAAGCACTGCAGTGTGTGGGCAGGAGGCGGGCGGCAGGTAGGAAGGTAGCAGCATCTGCGTATTTTTATTTGCCATTTGCCACGCGATTCTGCTTACTTCAAACTCGCCTTTGCAGCTCCCACATCTATCCGAGAGAGAGAGAGAGAGAGAGAGAGAGAGAGAGAGAGCGAGAGTGAGAGAGAGAGGGAGCAAGGGAGGGAGGCAGCTTTTATTTCATTACTCATACGCCACGTCCGCCAATTGACGCTGTAAAAATGTTGGATAATAAAACGCTTAGAGCCAAACGATGTTGCCGTCGTCGTTGATCTTAAGTCGAGGCGCACCTCGTTCATTCGTTCGCCCGCTCTGCCCTCCCTCTGCCCCTGAATCGCCTTTAGACACCTGTTGCTGCTGCTAAGGCTTCCCCCGTCCACCCCTTCTCAATGGGAACTCTGCTATCCGCCATACCCTGTAACAATTGCACCCGCTGGAGACCTGCTGGCAACATTTTTTGCTACAAACTTGGACAACGTTTTTGCTTTCGAATTTTATGCAGAGTTTCTACGAAATATTGCCATAGTTCTGCGATCGATCATAAAGCTTGGTAAACTGAAAACTTCATAACAATCGCTTGATTTATTTCAGTTTCGCTTTTGAGGGTCTGCAGTTGCGATTAAGCTTCAAATTACAGACAATATTATGAATACATTTTCTAGAATTTTTCAATTGCTTTTTCTGAACATGCTGCAGCTGAGTTATAGTATTTTAATAACAAATACTCGAAAACATTAGCAGAAATTTGCGAATTTCATTTGATAGTATTTTGTCAGAATTTCTCTAATAGTTTGCTCACAAAATATGACATGATTCTGACTTATAAATTACCAAGAAAAAAAGTAATTTATAGATCAGAATTAAGTCAGAATACGTGTTGGTAATTTTGATCATGTCTTCATAACTTTTTAGTATACCTTCTCGTAGTTATTTTTTAGAATTTGCGGTTTTCCTTTTTTGCATGCAATAAAAGTCTTGCTGTCTTTTTCATTTCCGGATTCATTTCTCCTACAAATAAATGCAGCTTTTATTTGTATTATTTTAATTCATATACTTAACTATTATGTTCAGTTATTTATTTACAAAATTTTTTCATTTTATTTATTTTTTTTATATTATAATTGCAACTTGTTTTTATTTGTATTTATTTAATTATGCTATTTTATCCATTAAGCTTATGTATTTATTAAACTATTATGTTTTGTTTATTGATTTAGCTTTTATATTTTATTTATTTAATTTATTTATTAAATTATTGTATTTTATTTATTTATTTGTATATTATAATAGCAACGCGACTTTTATTTTTTTTTAATACGTTGATCTATTTTATTTATTATTTCTATTTATTTTATTAATTTTTATATTTTATCATTTTATTTAATTTAGCTATAAAATAATTTTATCCTACATATTTAATTTTTATTATTTATTTATTATATTTATTTTTTATTATCTATTTATTTTTTTTATTTATTATTTATTTAATTAAAATTTTGCAGTCGTGCAACATCGTAAGGCTTCGAATGTCCGAGCTTCTGGTCTGTGTTATTCAACTTCTCTTTGACTCCAGTACAGGGTATGCGTCGAGTGGCCGTTCTGACCGTTCTAACAAGTTGTCTGCAGTCTGCGGTCGGCCGTCTTTATGGCGATTTGATGATGTGTGATATATGACACGCAATGAAAGCCACAAAACGGAATTATTATGCAAATGCTAATGCAAACGCAGATGCAAATGCAATGCAAATGCAAATGCAAATGCGACGCTTTGTTTTACGAGCCGTAAAAGCCATAAACTCGCCCAGTGCCGCGTTTGAGTTGACCGTTGCCACGCGGTGGGTTGCAGGTTCGCAAGTGGCAAGTGGCAAGTTGCAGGCTGCCAGTTGCCAGTCGCGAGCGGGCAGACAGGCGGACAGACGGAAAGACGGACAGGCAAATTAATTGCAGCTAATTACAAGCAACAGCCTCAAGCAGTGCCACAAGACGCCGCCGATACAGCAGCAGCAGCAGCAGTGGCAGGCATCTGGGATCACAGAGACCACACGTGCTGTGTGGCATAAGCCCCACAGAGCCGTCAAACCCACCCCCACCCCGCCTCCCTCTGCAAAACCCGGAAGATGATGCAGCGCAACTCATAAGCTGCTTGAGCTGTCAGAGCGTGCCAAGGGGGGATAGGGGATAGGGGAGGGGGGTAGGGGGGTGGAGAGGTATAAGGCAGCCGCATCGATGGCTAGAGAAATGGCATTGCGTTGATTAAACCAAGTTGCAACATTGCCACACTGCCACAACGTTGCAACAATAAATGCAGTTTCATTGAAGTTAATCAGCCGTCGCGCCCGTCGAACAGTCGCTGAACCCGGCGCCGATCTTGTCAAGCGTTTTGCATAAGAAAACAAGCAGCAGCAACAACAACAATAACAACAACAACAACAAAACCAACAACAAACAGCAGCAGCAGCAGCAGCAGCAACAACAACACATAAAACAAATTAGCAAATTGAAAGCATTGCATGCGCTACACTGCGAGAAAAGTGTAGCAATTAAAGCTGTAATCGAAACTCAGCCGGAGACCCACTTGTATGCCTTGCAGCTGTTGAGAATGCTTCAAGAGGGTATGCTGGATTTGTGTAAACGCCTGTACATTTTAGTTTTTAGGAGGCGTGGCAGATTGTACACAGTCAATACTTGCCATACGTACATACGTAAATACCCTGCCCAAAAGTTCGCTAATTGATCACGCACTTTAGGTATACAAAGGTTTTTCGAGAAAATATTTACGGCATTTTGTGATATCATACAGACTTACAACACTGATGTCCAGCTGCTCAGCAGACCCTAGCCAATACTATTACACTACGGTATACCTCCACGTTTCTTATTTCTTATGCACTCCGTATTCAGTGTTGGTTAATCTGATAATAAATCTGCATAGTTAGAGACAGGGTATTAAAAAACCGTAGTTAGCTGCAGGGTATTTAAAAACCGTTGGTTATAGTTATATGCGAATAAAAAGCCGTATTTAGTGTTGGTTAATCGAATAGTAAATATTCATAGCTTCAGAATATTTAAAGCTCGTACCCAGTGTTGGTTAGTCGAAAAGTGAATTTAACAACAGTTGGTCAATCGAAGAGTAAATACTCATAGTTAGATGCAGGGTATTAAACAGCCCGTATTTAGTGTATGTTAATTTGATAGTAAACATACATTAAGAGATGCAGGCTATGTAACAACCCGTACTCAGTGTTGGGCAATCGAATAGTAAATATTCATAGCTGCACGATATACGCACTCAGCGTTGGTTAATCGAAGAGTAAATCCACATAAATAGATGCAGGGTATTTAACAACCCGTATCGAGTGCAAGTTAATTTAATACTAAATATTCAAAGCTAAGTGCAAGGTATTTAACAACCCGTACGCAGTGTTGGTCACAGTTAGTTACAGGGTATATAGCAATCCGTACTCAGTGTTGATTCATCGCAGATTACGCTCTCATACTTGGATGCAGGGTGCAGTCGATCGTAAAGCTCTTTTCCTTCGGCGAATGCCACTTACGATAAACTTCCACTTGCACGTACATAGTTTGTCTGACTGTAGCTACACTTTTTGTCGCTCACTGCTTTTCTTGCAGTGTAGCTGCTTGTCAGCAGACCGAGCGGCCGCTCGGGCTGGGGGTCAGCGGCTGCGGCATGTTCCCGTTTAATTTGCGCGTATGCTTCGCAGCTTTTTTATTGGAATTTATTGTGGACGCATTTTTATGCTGCTCTGCTGCTACATCTTGCTCCTCTGCCCTTCCTCTGGCTCGAGTTGCCTGCCTCGCTGCGGCTGCTGCTGCTTTTGCTGCCACTGCATTGAGATGCTGCAGCCCCGATAATGTCATTTGTTCACTTACGCGACTGCCGCATTTGAATTGAAATTGAAATGCGCGTGGAAATTGAAATTGAAATGACTTTGTTGCAATGTCGCACAATCGAATTCGCATTTCGCCATTGAAATATCTTTGTCAGCAGACATTGACGGCATTATGCTCGATGTGAGGGATTGTCCGATGAGTAAGAGGTATGAGAGGAGCAGGAAAGTGCATAAAGATGTGCACTATGAGATCTTTCATTTTATTCTGTCAGTCTCATTCTATAAATCTTGTCTACATGCGAAGGGAACTAATGCTAAGAACGCGAAAAGTGCATACGTTTTTTGGGTTTTTATGGACATAAATAGAATATTAACTGTGTGAAAATGTATGTAACAGGCTGAAGGAGACGTGGCAGACCATACAAAGTACATACTATATATTCTTGATCAGCATCAATAGCCGAGTCGAGTTGGTCATGTCCGTCTGTCTGTCTGTCCGTCTGTATGAACGCAAAGATCTCAGCTAATAAAAGAGCTAAAGGCAACAGACTTGGTGGAAGTGTGTGTGTATTCAATACACATATCGACATTCTTTCAAACTTGATGTGTCACGCCCACCGCCTTTGCAAATCGATAAATGCGTTTTTTGATTTTTCGCAAATAATTCAATAACGAGAAGAGATAAACGCACCAAATTTGGTAGGAGAGTGTCGTGCAACATTATGCAGAAGTTAGATTTTAGACTTTTGGATGCCACGCCCACCGCCCCAAATAAAACGAATTTTTAGTAATATAAGAACGCTAGAAAAGCATTCCAGAGCTCAAGGCATGAACAAGACTAAATTTGGAACACAGGTAAACAATTTTCGGGCTGAAAGCCCGATAATGATACGATCACAAAATGCAATACTCATGCTGGGATTTACTTGAGTATTCAAAATTGTATAAATATTAAAAAGTTATTTAATTTGTTGCAAATTTGTGGGTTTTTCCAGGTGCAAATTGTAAATTGTAGCTCTGCTCTCAACTCAATATTTATTCGATACCAAATGAAGCATCAATCTTGTGATTTTTGGGTATTCTTTTTCGGGGCTCTGTAAGTGCTTGAACAATATATATATATATATATATATATATATATATATATATATATATAGTATTTGCTGGCCCTCAGAATAAAGCATAGTTCCCGCAGAATTATGGAGCACATTTGGCTTTCCTGTGATTCCCTTCAGTGATCGGGGCCACGATGTTTATTGACACAAATCGGCGATAATAATCGCTATAAATAGTTACAGCCTAAACAACAACAACTGGCGGACAGTTGATGTCGATGGCCTTGCTGTGGGCCCCCGTCTCCAGCTCCTGCTCCTCCTTCTCTTTACGCATGCAAAAAGTTTTTCCGCTTTTCCGCGTGGAATTCAACGCTGATTGGCAGCGTACGTGCGGGCGTGCTGCAATCTGGTGTCTCCCTTGGCGCAGGCAAGGGGATCGCAAGAGTGCGTTGTTGTTGTTATTGTTGTTGTTGTTGTGCCTGGTGTCAATTATAAAGTCAGCGCGCAGGGCGGCACGGGGAGTGGCAGATCGGGGCACAGTTTGAGGCACAACTTGGCCAAGTGCTTTGGGCGTAATTTATGCGCGGCTCATGCAAATATTTGCAGAGCCTGCCAGCAGAGACTGCGCAGAAGGAGGTGGGCGGGGCCGGGGCGGTGTGTTGCAGAGTGGCACTGCCTGCTAGCGATCGATGGATGGTTGCATCGATCTAGCGATGCCAGCGAGAGCCATCGATCAATTGGAAGCGAAACGAAACGAACCGAACCTAAATAAACGTCAAATAAATAAAATGAACTGGCAATAAAAGCTGACCACGCAGATGGCAGACATGGCGGGGGGGCAGAGTGGGGGGTGTGGAGTGACGGCAGGGTTGCCACTTCAAATGGAGGTGTGAATGTGGTCACTTTATTGAAAACAATAAATCTTCATCACAGGCAGGCGAATCGCATCGCATTGCAGCGAAATGAATTCAAATGGCAGCAACTGCAGCAGCAGCACTAGCAGCCGGGGGAAAGCAAGAGTGAATGGGGGGGATGGCAGGCAGCAGGCTGCAAGTGTTATCCAGGGTTGCCACCTCCTGCAGCTGCCTGCCCAATCGATAATTTATTGAATAAAAATTGCACTTTGCAATTGAGATGAAAAAATGTATGTACCTCTAATGGGCAGCTCCTCTCTGCCCCCCAACGCTCCCGCCCACGCTCCTAACTGCCTGCAGTCGCACTCACTCTTCTCAGCGCTAAGTGGAATATTGAAACGGAAGCGCGAATTTTTGATTAATTGAAATGAAAATAGACAATAGAAAGCCACACAAAATATATCACAACGTAAGAAGTAATGGGCATACATACATATATCCTGTAAGTAAGCTCGGTCTTACAACTTACTGTGGACAACAAACGATTTGAGTTTTGAAGAGCTCAGGATAGGTTTACTATGCATATTTTTAACTAATTTACCTGATGGTAATAGTTGGTTTTTTATTTTTATTTTATTTTAATATTGTCGTCTCATAGATATTTATTTGATGATCATATTTATTAATTTATTTTATTTCATAATAATTATCTGAGATCTATTATTAGCTGTAAATATTAATATTTCCTGTTGGTTATTTATATTTTTTTAATTTATTTTAATATTATATAATAGTATTTCATTTCGATAATATTTATTTATTTATTTTATTTCATTATTTTTATATTGTTGTCTTATATGTATATGATTAAGTGTTAATATAACCATCTCCTGATGGCTACATATAATTATTTATTTTATTGTAATATTATTGCCTAATATTTATCCTTAGCTGTAAATATTTCCCCATTTTAATGACAATATTTATTTCTTGTATTTCATTATTATTATTATCTGAGATATATTATTAGCTTGAAGTCTGTATGGGAATTCATTTACATAATGCTTTCATTTTGATGCAAAAAGTGCCCTTTATTAGTTCGCTTGCCAGTTTTCCAGATTTTCGGAAATACTGGAAATACTGCCGATATATATTCAGTGCTGCATAAAGAAAGCCCCCCAAATTGTATATTATACTTTCGTTATATCTGCTAGGAAAATTGCATGTGCTTTAGAGCTGTGCGATATACCAGTAGCCTATAGCCATCAGCTGCAATTGAGCGCTTCCCGGGCCGCTTTCGCTGCACACTGCACATGCCCATCTCTGCGTTATTACAGGGCATCCTACTGTGCGGGACGCCCGTTTAAAATAAATAGCACCCGTACGTAATTGCCTCAGAGTGGGTGTGTCTCAGTCTCAGGCCTGCGCTACGCCTACCTCCCACCACCTAGCCCGTCCCCTACCCTCGCTCTCGCCAGTATAAGAAGCGAGGGGGAGGAAGAAGGAGGGGTAGTAGCCGCTGTTGGTGTGGCATCGCGTTGGCGTCATTGGCACTGACAAATAACTGTGAGCTCGACGCTGTGAGAAATGATCTGTCAGACGACAATTATGCAACCCATTTGCCACTTGCCACTTGCCAATTGCCCAAATGCCATTTGAATTTCCTCAATGCCCCGCGCAACCCCCCAAACCCCTTTCGGGCCAGTCATCATGCCTGCACCTGCACTCCCTCCCCCATGGTGGGGCCTAACATTCCCCATTTGGCAAATGGCAGACGATAAATATGCCTCAAGTGCTCGAGCTAAATGCAATTTATCGATATATTTCGTTCGTTTGTCAATCGTTTGCGAGCCATAGCATTACCATATAGCACATCGCTTGCTACGGCGTTGCATCCGCTAAATTAACCGAATCAATCAGACCCCCCGATGACACGGACGGGGTGGAGTCAACCACATGGTCCTCAAGGGAGCTCACTTGGCACGATCAGTGGGAAGCTTATAAAGAATATAGCAAATATTTTAGAAATACCGATAGTGTTTGTATAAAGTCTAATATATCGCATTTATTCATATTCTTCAAATATGCTACTGTGGGCAAAAAGTAAGGTGAATTTTCAATTTAAAATTCGCGGGCTTAAGATGGCGAACTAGTTCTTTTTTTCTCGAGTTGGCAGGACTGTTGATGACATTTCGCGGGAATTTCATGTCAATGTCAGTATGAGTACTATATTTACGCTGTTGTTTACCAAACGATCAAGAGTGCATTTGGCGATTTTTACAATGTCTGATTTAATTGAGCAGAGAAGTGCCATCATATTTTGTTTGCGAAATGAAATTTCGGCTGCGGAAACGTTGAGGAAGTTTGGGGATGGCCTTTGGTGATTCTACCATGTCCCAGAAAAATGTTTATAAGTGGTACAAAGACTTCAAAGAGGGTCGGGAACGTGTTGATGTCTTGGAGCGCTCCGGACGACCATCGACGTCAACAGATGACCAACACGTAAATGAAGTGAAGGAATTAGTGCTCAAAAATCGTCGGTTGACTATTAGAGACCTCACTGATATGATCGGAATATCAGAAGGATCTGTGAAAACCATTTTGAAAGACCGCTTGGGCCTACGAAAAGTCAAATCTCGTTTGGTACCGAAAACGTCGCACACTGCACTCGTTCTTCGTGACCATTTCGCCAAGAATTCGACGCATCTCGTTCCGCAACCACCGTTTTCTCTTGATTTGGCTCCGTGTGACTTCTGGCTATTCCCAAAACTCAAGAGACCACTCCGAAGAACGCGTATTGGGTCGATTGAAGAGATAAAAGCGAAATCGACGAGGGCGCTCATAGCTATACCGGAAAGGGACTATTTGGCCTGTTTCGAGGATTTGAAAAAACGCTGGCATAAGTGTATTTTATCGGGAGGGGATTGCTTTGAAGGGGATGAAATTGATTAAGGAGAATAAATAAAGAATTTTGACTTTACAAAAATATTCACCTTACTTTTTGCCCACAGTAGTATAACAAAATGCGACGTCCAAACGACATTTCCGACCAGCTGATAAGTTCAAAAAGCATCACAGTTTATGTTTATAATCGGCTGAGATCTAAAATCTGGTCGGATACTTTTCGGATAAAGTTCGTATATGGTATATCTCATATTTCTCACCTTTTCCGTTTTACAGACGTATTTTAGCCGCGTGGGCGACGGCTTTACATCATTAGCAGACGCAGAAGCTGAAGCACATGCAGGAGACGGCGGTGCAGGGTGCTGCGTTTTTTACGTGATTTTGCAAACTTATTTGTGGGTGTGGCCAGCGCCTGCTGTCTGAGTAGCCTGCAGCGCGGCACTGGGGTACCCCCTCGGTTCCGCTGCCCGTCGCCGCGACGCCGCGGCTGACCCCAGCACGCGCCCAGAGTCGTGTCGGCAATGGCGACAATTGACATTCACCGGCGCAATTAATCATCATCAGCAACTGATTGACAAACGAATCACAAATAAATCAAAATTCACAGCAACAACAATGGAACGACAGAAACGAGAGTTATGCGAATGGGCACGTAATGTGCAACTGCAATTGTAAACAAATTGTGTGTGCTCGCAGCAGTAGATACCCTGCAAGTGGCCATATAATGTTCTCGAGTCTGCGTGGAAAGTAGAAATAAGTGTCTGCGCTACGCGAGTTGTAAGTCAAATAACTCTGGTTGTTGCTTAGAGATTACCATGCTTTTTTGTGACTGATTAGATCAACAATTTTTGCATCTATGCGCGAAATTTCAGTATGGTATGCCAAACTAGAATACATTATTTGTACAGGGTATGCAACTGACAGCAGAAATCAGCGCCCAGTCAAATTGCTGCGCATAAATCAATCAATGGCAAACCGAAACCGAAACTGAAAACGAAACCAAAACCAAAACCAAAGCCAAAGCCAAAACCGACTCCGACTCTGCTTCGCTCCGGCCGGAATCATCGGGCGCACAGTTCCAGCGAACAGCCACTGTCGTAATCGTAATCCTCGCCAGGCACTGCAAGTCGGCCGCAAGTGCGTGTCGGGCATCATCCTCGTCTTCTCCTTCTGTTGCTCTGCGAGCAAACAGATGACGCACGTTTCGGTCGGCAGCGCGGGGAAAACCCCCGAGTGTGTTTTTCTCGAAAACTGCGAACAATAACCTGATGTTTCTCTGATCTAGAAATGCAACAGGGTGCAAGAGAGAGAAAAGTACTTCTCACGCACCGGGGCCATATGGGTTAAGGTGCCGGAAATTCCCAAACCCGACCAGGAAAACAGGTAGGCCGTCCCACTCCGAGACGCGGCCCCGGCTGCAGGTCAGCACAGGTCACCGCTTGGGTTTCGGCCTGGGATTGGGCGATGATTTGCGCGATGTGCATTCGCAACGCCCTCCAAGAAGCCAATTTAAATAAGCAGCATAAACAAAGGACGACTCTCGGCGTTTTATGACGCCGCCATTCGCCATAATCATCGCGCGCACACATACACAGGTTCCTCACCCTCACCGGCAGCCTCACCCTCACCATCGCCCTCGCCCTCGCCCTCGGTCTGGGCTTTTCCCACGACCAATTTCTCTTATCTTTGTGCCCCTTTTATGAGGTCTGCCTCACCGCATCTGTTTTTCGCACTTTCGGTTTTACGATACGCCGTCGCTAGGCTGGGAATTTACGTGTTTCCGCCGATCGTTCGGGTGCTTCTTGTTGTTTCCATGGATTATATCAGCACACCAGACGGGAGAACACACCCAGCTAACGCGGCGAAGCTTCTGACTTTGTTGCCTTATCGAGGAGAAAAATGATGAGCTATTATTATTAACTTAAATTTATAAATAAATCTATGATTTGATCCCAGATTATCATCTTTTCTGTTATGCCTGATCTATAATTTGGTCGCAGATGATCTTTTCTGATATGCCTGATCTTGTTGATCTCTTGCACAACTGATCTCCGTAAACATGCCCTACTAATCGCGAACTTATAGCTCACAAACAAACATGATGATCTGCAGATTAAGTTGACTTTAGCTTAGCCACTTAGCCTGGAGATCAACGTCTAGGTAATAAGGTTAACTGAACTCAGCTCCCAGCGAAGTTTCATGAATAATTTTAGGAAGAGTCGCAACTTATAGCTCAAAATAAAAATAATCTATAGATCATGGCATGTCGTACAATTCAATCTGTCAGACATGCTTGATCTCGCAAACTCCTACATAGCTGTACGAGATCTTATCAAGATCAAAGATCTGTGTTCTGTTTCTTCGCACAATTGGATCAGTTCGCATATAGCCTAATACCTTAAGTAGCTGACTGTCTGGCTGTCTTATCATTCCCCTATTCCCCTATTCCCAATTTCAAATCCCATTTCATTGCAAACCCAAATCCATTTGGCCCATATAATCTGCCATATACGAGAATACATATCGTTATGTCTGGCCGATATTTACGGACACTTGAAAGCGCACAGAGGCGTCTCGCCCCCCTGTATGGCCCGCATCGCACTTGTCGCAGATGGCGCCAGCACTGCCGTCAGTTTTTAATGCCAAGAAATGATTTTAAAATAAGTTGCTCTTCTGGCAAGAGTGGCGTATACGCAATATTTGCATATTTATTGTTTTTGCATATTCCATATTATTGAAAAAAGTAAATAAAATTAACAGCAAATTACAATAATGCTAACTGTCTAAAAAAAAAAAAATTAAACCGACAAAAAAATAGAATTTTTACCATGACAATGTTATTATTGATAGAAGCAGAAATGGCCTTCAAATTTTGTCAATCATTCAGCATTCATTTAATAATATTTTCAGTCTTTGGACTTTTATTGAATTTCGAAAAAATCTTTAAATTTTTTGATGGGCATGTCCCTTGTCAATCGTCGTTCGTTGGTTGTCGATAGTCGATATATAGTATCTCTGCATGGTATATGGCATAAAGAGTCTCGAGTAGCCACAAAAATAACAACAACGGCAGCGAAGCAAATGATCGGCGCCAGACGGGCATAAAAAACGCCTAGGAAGGAAACAACAACGGTCCGCATGGCAGGCGGACGGGGCGGGACCCGAGCGCTTATGGCACAGGGGATCGAGGGGTCGAAGGAAGGGGAACTACTTGAGTGGCGCATTCCCATTTGTTTATTGTTGTTGAAAATGAATTTGTTTTAATGCTTTTCCTTTCGGTAACAAGACGGAAAATACACGCAATTTCGGCAGCTTTATATGACCGGGGGCCGGATGAGACTGGCGGCCAGCGGAATGCGCGACGATATCCAATTAATGCGATGCGATTTACTATATCATGCTCATCTTTATATCTTTTATATGTATCTGCTTATCCGTTTTGCATTTACGACTGCGCATTAATAAATTATCTATCTGCCATTGCCCCTTTGCACTTGTGCCCCCCCCCCCCCCCCTTGCCGCACTCGCTTTTGGCCAAGTCAATGCCATTAATGTGGCCATAAAGCAAAATTTTGTTTCTGTTGCTGTTTCTGTTTTTTGTCTGCCTCTGTGCTTGCCACTTTGTTAGTTCATTTAACGCCCACACCCACAACCCAGAAAGGCAGTGCCACGCCCCAGACGCTTGCTAATTCCAACGCATATCCCTCGATTCGAGCAGCCAAATCCACCACCCCAATCCACGCGCTCCGCCAACTGCTCATGCATGATTCATTAAAGTCTAAAGAGCTAACTAATAGTCGAAAATTTCATTTAATTTGCGCGTTTCAATTTATTTTTTCGGCTTTTCAATACCCTGTAAACATTTGAATTTTCCAAGTGGGACCACGGACGTTTGGAAGTAAAGTTTGCACCCTTAGCCTCATTTTCTGCTCATACATAATTTTGTCGATAAAGTGGATTTAAAAATTAATATTCAATTTAATGAAAATTAAATTTTTCAATCTTAATTCAAATATTTCGATTTTTTTTAATTATCCTTAGCTTATCTGCATTTGAGCCTGCCAGTTAAGTTATCTTCTCAATATACTTAAAATCCAAAAAATTAAAGTAAAAAATAAACAAATTAAAAAGACTGGAAATATTATTTAATGAATGCTGAACAATTGAGAAAAATTGTAAAGTCATTTCTTTATCTATTATTGTCATTGCAAAATTTGAATAATTTTTTCCAGAAATCTAAAATAAATAAATTAAATATATGAAAATGTTTGTAAAATTAATTCTTGCTTGTTTATAATTACTATGTACTTCTACACTACAGAATATATTTATATATGCACTACTTCATAGAATAGCTAAATGTGCAGGGTATCGACTAGTCAGTCAACTGCAGCGAAAGCCTTGACTAGTCGGTTTTTTGTTTTTCTCTGGTTTTTTATTCAACGAGCGCATTTTCAAAGCGGTCGACAATACTCGAATTTTGTACGGGCAACAACAACAAGAGTATGGAAAATGGGGGAAAACAAATTTATTTTGTGTGTGCGAGTGAGCGTGTGTGCGAGTCAGTCGCTTTTCTTTGTGTGCCTTCTCGCTGTTGTTGCTGCTGCCCGCCTTTTGATTTCGCTAATCGTCAACAAAATCCAACCCAGAGATGATCTAATTATTGACGCACGAATCCGCAATGGCCTCAACAGCAGCAACAACAACAGCAGTGCGGGAAAACAAAAAGAAAATCTCGAAAACTGTAGCTAAGCAATTTCTGGGAGACAGGCAGACAGACAACAAAGGCCGTCGGATGGGTGTGCGGGAGCTACCGCTGGCATAGTATGGGTAGAACATCGGGCATCGGGCGGTGGGGGCGTGGCATTAAACATGGCAAATGAAATGAACGAAATCAAAAATCATTATCCAAGCCATTAGCTCTTTGGCGGCTGTTGTTGTCGCCACGGCCTTTTGTTGTTGTCGTTGTTGTTGTATGTAGTTGCCGCTGTTTTAAGCTATAATAAATCTGTTAATGTCTGCGCCATGAGCAGCCCGATACAAGCGTAACCGTTTCAGCCGCTCGGCTCACCGTTACGCATAAAGGGAAAAGCTAGCTTAGGATACCCTGCTGTACAGTGTACACACAAAGATGCCAGTTACCATACACTATAGATAGCTAAACTACGCAAATACCTTTCACACAAATAACCCACTAGTTTCACACTTGAAGCACTATGCTATGTACGCATGGCGAATACACACAGACGGCCCACACACACTATAACAGATACTCTATACAGAGTTTTCTTACAACAAGCACCCAAAGATACAGAGATACACACACGCACACTGCACATAGATACCCCACACTACACAGCTTTCAAACACTACACACAGTACGCATATCCATAGTTCTTCGAGCCATTTACATACAACGCAGTTGCTGCTCGACAGCCCGAAATTGGTTCAGGGCCAAACGCGCTTGCCCTCGGCCAGATAATTTGTTGTTGTTATTATGCTTTCCTGAGGTTTATTCTCCGCGAAGATGCCGAGTGCAAAGTAAACGAAAATAACTAACCAAACAATTTAGTTAACCGAACTCGCCCCACCCACCTGATAAAACGCAACAGTATTTCAATCTCATTCTCTACTTCAAATCCAAATGGATTCGTTGGGATTCTATGCGAATATTGAGCCTGAAATTAAATTGAAATCTAGTTGTTCACATTGTCAAATTTAAATACCATTTACCCATTGAAAATAGGTAAAAAAAAATGGTATATTAAGTTTGTGAAAATGTATGTAACAGGTAGAAGGAGGCGTGGCAGACCATACAAAGTATATATATTCTTGATCAGCATCAATAGCCGAGTCGATTTGGCCATGTCCGTCTGTCTGTCCGGCTGTCCGGCTGTCCATCTGTATGAACGCACAGATCTCAGCTAATAAAAGAACTAGAGGCTCCACTTGATGAGAGTGTGCGTGTATTCAAAACACATAAGAATTTTATTTCAATGCGACGCCCCCCGCCTCCGTAAATCGACAAATACGTTTTTCGATTTTTTGGAAATAATTCAATAATGAAAAGAAGTAAACGCACCAAATTGGGTAGGAGGGTGTCTTGCAACATTATACAGAAGTTGGATTTTAGACTTTTAGATGCATTCGAATTTAGACTTTTGGATGAATTATAAGAAAGCTAGAAGCACCAAATTTGGTAGTAAGGTCCCTGGTAACATTACGCAGAATGCAGATATTCAACCTTTTGATACCACGCCCACCGCCCCAAAAATCGTTTTCATTGAATTATAAGAGCAGTAGAGAAATAACAAAAAATTGTGCTCCCAATACGAGTCCGTTGAAAAGTGTGGCATGGAAGAGATCCGGAAGGTAATCGAGCTCCAGTTCCGTTGCCGGCTCAGGTCCAGGTCCATTCTCCAGCTTAGTATGCAGCTCAGGGACAAGGTGAATGCAACATTGTAAATTTACGTGATCCAGATTAAGTTGTTGGCATTATCGGCCGTAATGACGATGTGATTATGATCATTATCATATATGATGGCGACGCAAGGAGACGCAATGCGTCCCCAGCAATTTGCGAGAAAAAAAACCAAAAAAGGGAGGGCGTTGTTTTTTTTTGTAGCCATATTATTAATTTTTATACCCTACACAGGAAGGAAATGCGTGACAGCAGTATGCTTGAGCAATGTCAGTAAGAAGCAGGACAACGAAAAAGCAAATTAACCACGTGGGAATGTGGGAGAGAGAAAGAGGAAGAGAGAAAGAGAGAAGCAGAAAATTCAAGAAAAAAAATACCAGGCATACAAAAACCAAGGTTGACCCAATGAAACTCAAATGAGAGAGGACCAATACGAGTACTCTACAGTTGCAGATAAAAAAGTATCTTGAGATAGAAATGCATTCCAAAGCTATTAAAATATCTTGCAGATAAAAAGGTAACAGGTATTTTGTAGCTATACAAATATTTTGCATATACAAATATATCTTGCAGATACAAAAGCATCTCAAAATTAAAAAAAAACATCTTGCAGATACATAAGTGACAAGCATTTTTCAGCTGTAAAAATAACTTGCAGATAAAAAAGCATCTGACAGATACAAAAATATCTCAAAGCTCGTTACAAAGGTATCAAATATTTTGCAGCTGCAAAAAAATATTTCAGAAAAAAAAATAAAGCTATTAAAGCTATTGCAGTATCCTGCAGCTGGAGAAATAAATTACAGACAAAAAATGCCTGGGAGATACGAAAGCATCTTAAAGCTTTTGAAGTATCTAGTAGATACAAAGATGGCAAGTATTTTGCAACTGGAGAATACCAAATTAAAGATACAAATGTACCTCAAGGACATTTATGTATCTTTGAGCTTTAAAGTCTAAGACTATAAACACTTGAGTTAAGGAAATCAACTTGGTAACATACTTTTTAGCCAAGCTGTATATAGACGTCTGTTTTGATTTCGGTGTGACTGGGATTATTTCAGCTCGAGACGAGCATAAACTATGCTGCCTCGCTGTGAAAAAGTGCCAGGCGATGCTTTGCTGTTGGTACAGGGCATCTTCAAGTCGAGCGTGCTTCACTAAGCTGGTGTGTTAAGCTCACACTAAGACGAGCAGCAGCGCAGGGGGGGGGGGGGGCTAAGCGAAGCAGTCCGAGGAAGAGCGACAGCAGTCGCCGCCAGTTGATAAGATCTGCGTCTCGGCCTGACTCTGTGCCTGAGCGGAGATCACTGCCCGTCTGAGCCGGCAGCAAGATGATGGAATGCCATGGGGATGGTGTGGATTGGGCTGAGATGCGACGGCATGGAATGGTATGGGATTGCTGGGAATTGCTGGCGAATTGCCGGGGATGATGCGCCTGCGCCTGCGCCTGCGCCGTGCGTATCAAAATAAAAGCATAATAAAAATGCTCGTAATGATGCATCATAAATCGCGCCAAATGCCGGCGGCTCGCGCGCGTTTTCAGTCGCCACGAAAATTGCACATCGCAGACAGTTGGACAGCGGGGCGGGGGGCAGGGTCGATCACAGCATATGTGGTAGGTGTGTGCTGTGTGCTGTGTGGTGTGTGGGGTAGGTAGACCTACCTGTGCTGCCATTTTTCATGCCGCATTTCAGTTGTTGTTGCCGTCAATTCAGTGTAAATTTCAACTATTAAATGCCGATTTATGGCGCGTAGCTTACAATCTTCTTTTTATTATCGCTTTTATAACACCTTGGCCCAGCCAAGTCTGTGGGGAGTTCGGGGGCGGGCCGGCTTTTGACTGGCACTGGGCGTACACCGTTTAAGCAAACTGAGGCCCTTCAGCAAGATGCCCCGCCCACTCCTACTCCGCCGCTGCCTGCTCGCCCCTCCTTTCCGTTTCAGTTCTGTTTCTGGTTTTCCGTTTTATTCATCTTCTGCTGCTGCTTCTTCTCCGCTCGCTGTGGCGTGAGAAGAGATTGAAAGAAGGAATTTACAGATAAATCACACTAAATCATTTCAATGCTGCCCCCGGTACCAGGCGCATGCGGCAATGCAACTGCAACAGGCAACAGCACCAGCAACAACAACACGGACAGACGCAACGGCAACGGCAACAGCAACAGCAACAGCAACAGCAGCAACTGCAACGCTGCGAATTTTGAACGCCGGCGCGTACTAATCACTCGCATTGTTACACGATCACGACACAGCAGTGCGAGCGAGAGGGAAGTGCAGAGTGCGAGCGAGAGAGTGAGGAAGGCAGAGGGATCTTCGCGCCGGAGCTCGCCTTGAGTCTGAGCGAGCAGCAGACAAAGTGGAGTCCAACTGCAAGTCAATTGGCAGTTAAAAAGCATTCGTATGCCCTGCGGCATCGTGTAATGGGGTATGATTGACTGACTGACTGACTGACTGACTGGGAGCGCGCCAAGCGCACATTTGAAACTAATGAGATTTTGGTGCATTCCTTAGGTACATCTCTCGGAATGATGATGTGTAACTCTGGCCAAACTATCGCTGAGGCAAGCTGCAGCTATAGAGCTTATGGAATTTGGCTTTAAGCCTTTGTGGTTTAGTTAAGTGTGAAAGGGTATTAATTGATCCTGCAATCAATCCATCTATAATTTTTTATTTTACAGCTAGCGATCTATATTTTCATATATATTTCTTTTAGTGATCCAGCTATAAATCCATCTATAATTTTTTATTTAACAGCTTACGATTTCTATTAATTGATCTAGCTATTTATTCATCTATTGTTTATTTATTATACACAGCTATCGATCTATATTTGCATATATATTTTTATATAAATATATTATCTAAATTTGCTATATATATATATTTTTTTTAATAATTGATCCCCTACAATCAATCCAAATTATATATATTTATGTAACTGTCTATGCTTCTCCTTTTCCAGCTATCCAACTCTACATCGATTTATCAATCTTTTTCATCTTTTTCTCTATCAATATACAACAGTCCGAAAATGTTGCTCATTTTATTAATTTATTTTTTTTTTAAGAAAATCTACATATTCTCTAAAATTCTATTTATTACAATAAATATTTATATTATATATTTGTTCTTTTATTTCCTATGGAAAGGCAAGCTATTACATAGTTAAACTGAGGCCAACTTAATTAAACTTCCTTTAACTTCGTTTAGATCAAATTTTATGAATATCAAAATACGATATGCATGCAGAATCTGATATCTGCTGTCTGTATCATTACCCTGCCCACAGTTTAGTGTGCTTCGTTTTTTTTTCCATGTTCTGGAACTCGCAACTCTCCAGAGTCCGGCAGCTTGGCAGCTTGGCAGCTTGGCAACTCTCCACACGCTGCAAGTGAGCCAATTGGTAATGCCCCCTTTCAGCACGCACTAAATTATCAATTACCAGTTGGGGGCAACTCGCAGAAGAGCCGATCACTGAGTACAGAGCAGTGAGTACTGAGTACTGAGTACTGAGTACTAAGTACTTGCAACTGAATGGGAACAACTGATGCACTCAGATCTGATTGCTGAGTTGAAAATTGCACTAATAGAGTACTTAAGGCAGTTGCTTGGCCCGACTGCTCGCTGTCTCCCGATCTGCCGCTCTCCCGGGACTTGTGGATTCTAGAGCAGAGCGGTGGCGGGGTAGGGAGGTAGGTGGTAACTGGGAAACATTTGGACAGCGCCTAGGAGGCGCATCCCAGCTGCAAACGATGCGGCCAAACCAGAGGCTGACCAACGCCCCAGAGCTGTCCAGAGCAACTGTCAGCAGTGACATGCACAATGCTCGTTCAGTGTGTCTGTCAGTCTGTCGTCTGTCATCGGTCGTCTGTCCCTCTCCCTCTCCCTCTCCCTCTCCCTCTCCCGTTGTCCAGCTGTGGGCCAGCAGAGCCTCACAGACAACGTGGCACACACACTGCACGCTCCGCCTGGCTGCTTGGGCTGCGAGTATTAAAATTCCAACAATTAGGGAACATTTCACATGCCTTTCTAATAGCCAACAACGAAGCCAACGGCCACTGAGAGTGTTGGCCAAGGGGCGGTGAGGCAGCTGCAGGGAGAGAGAGTGAACAGGGGCGGGGAGAGAGGAGCGCGGCGGCAAATGGAGTAGACAAGAGATGCAACAAGCTGATTGTTCGATGCCTGATGCTTAGGCTGAGGCAGCGCAGCTTGTCAAGCGGCTTTGTTCCTGTTGTTATACCCTGTAAATAGCAGTCAAGCAGGGATTATACACAACTGATAGCAAGTTGATCAATCTAAGATTACAGGGTATTAGTTTGCATGTCATTGTACCACTAACGATCGCAGCTCATGCGCGACAGAGACATACTCTATACGTAGGGTATTTCGTATGCGAGCAATGTTATGTATTACTTCAGCTGTTGGTCAGGCGCAAAACTATGCAATTTCATAGCGAGGTTCTCACATACAATAGACTGGCAACAGCAAGGAGCAAGTCTGAGACTCATCTGCAGCCTCGGTCGCAGCCCCAACTCCAACTGCAAAGCCCAGCCCCAGCCCCAGCCCCAGCCCCAGCCCCAGAGAGCAACAACATGTTGGCATGTCAATAATCTTGTAGTAGAGCCCAGCCTCAGTTTCAACTTCAGCTACGGCATCATCCTCAGCTCCAACTGCAGCCTCGGTCTCAGCCTCAGCCTCAGCCTCAGCCTCGTGGTGGGAGTTGCAGCCTGGGCAGGAAAGCAAAAGTGCGCAATGCGAGGAACAGCAACAAAAATATGTAAGAATTCCAAAAAGAGAGTGGGGTCTGCTTTAAGGCAAAGATATCTCGTAAATGCTGAAATGCTGCTGGGAATCTATGCCTTACATTTCCGATCATTCTGATGAAATCAAATTAAAAAAATAACTACTCTCTCTGGCAGAAAGAAAATATTAAATAAAATATAATAAATTATATTTTAATATAATAATATAATATGTATGATACAGTATAATAAAATAGAATACAAAAAAAAAAAAAAAATAAAATAAAATATAATCTACAACAAGTTTATAAATCTAACGTTTTCTGATCCCTGATCGAGCTAAAAATATAACAGATAAAATAATATAATATACTAAAATACAATAAAAATAAATTAAAATAAAATATATAACAAGTTTCTGAGTCGATAGTTCTCTGATGCCTGCTCGAGCTACAAATGACTAACACAAAATTCCAAACGAAAGAGTTTCTCTGTCTGTGGCAGCCTACCCTCTTCCAATCCAGGTACAGTCACAGGGTATGATAAAAAACAAGTTAGCATTGCTGCAGCAAGAGCAACAGTTGCTGCTGCTGCTCTATTCTGCTGTTGCT
Organism: Zaprionus bogoriensis; assembly: GCA_035046045.1. Classification (NCBI taxonomy): domain Eukaryota; kingdom Metazoa; phylum Arthropoda; class Insecta; order Diptera; family Drosophilidae; genus Zaprionus; species Zaprionus bogoriensis. The sequence continues at coordinate 314,599 of JAWNOI010000106.1, read as the reverse complement.
GCGTGTCAGCGATCGACGATCAGCGCGCAGTGCGCAGCGCGCATGAGCCTGAGAAATTGCGATCACACATACACACAGTGGCACACACGCACGCATACCTTACACTCGTGTAGGTGTGCGAAACAGTCGGATCGTCAGATTTGGGCAAAACGAATTGGCAAACAGGCCAACGACGAGGCGAGGCGAGTCGAGGCGAGTGCCGGCTCCATGCGATAGATTGACCTGTACGTGACTTTTCATTTCCGCCACGTTCTGTTCGCAAAACAGTTGGCAAAATGAAAATATCGTACACGAAAATACCGAATACCAAATACAACATACTGAATACTGAATACTGAATACCGCATAGCGAGTAGCGCATAACGAGCACAGAATCTGGCGCGACCACCGTCTCATCCATCAATTATTTTCGCACTCTTTGCCGACAATCATCGCCATTATCGTCGTCTTCGCGCCTGCCGCCCTTGTCAAGCAGCGCGAGAGGCAGACGCGCAGATGGACTGAGGCAGAGAGTGCGACATTCGCCTGGGCATAGGCCTAGATCACACCCACACAGAGCGAGAGAGAGCGATGAACGTGCCAACAGGCACGCACATAGGCAGCAAGCAAGAGACAAAAGAGCAAGGAGAGGTTGAGGGCAGAGAACAGAGAACAGAGAGCAGAGAGGAGAGAGGAGAGAGGAGAGACACTCGCAGCCCGTCTCGCCTCACCTTGCCGCGAACGTGAGACATGGCCAAAAAGCGAGCAGCGGCCCTCACACGTGCGGTTTGCACAACACACAACTCGGCATACTTTGATATAGTAGGCACCTCAATTCAACGATTCTACGAACACATCCCAATTCACACACACACACACACACACACACACACACACAGAGAACCATACACACTCGCGCGCCTTGCCATGCCTTATCTATGTCATCAGTGATCTAATTGTGATTGTGCGATCATTCGCCATTCTCCACTTTTCAGTATGCTCGGCCCGACGTGAACCCTGGAACTGGCCGACAGTTTGTCAGCCCGTTGAAATGGGCGAATGCGTCTCGTATACCCAATTAGTTACAGTTCCAACAGTTCCAATAGTTCTCAGATAGCGTCCGCTGTGCGGCATAACAAGTGCTCGAGGTACGCAAGCTGGAGCGTTTAGATCGAGAATCAGCCAAAAATAAGCCAATCGAGTGAGATCAAAATCTAATCATTTTTTATCAGGTAGCAATAAATTAAGATTGCTTTAGCCAAAATGAAGATATCACAGTCGAAATCATTATCCCTTGTTACTGATCAGTTAGTGATCAGTGTTGGTGATCATACGTTGTCATTGAGTTCTCGATTTTGGTTTGAAGTGAATTTATTTACTACTTGCTTATACTTTTATAAAACATAAATTTAAATATATTAGCCATATGTATATAGTCTCTGGCCAATATTTGGGAGCATCGTGCATATGTGTGCACCTGAGTATATATAAATATAAAATATAATTAATGATGAATACATGTCTAATATTTTATGGCAGTTCTTCGCCGTCGCCTCTCAAAGCCAATTCAAAAACGTATCTAGCTTTGAATAAGCCAACGCAAGCAACAGAATTCACATCTTTAAACAATTTTAAATTTATATATGCGAATTTTTCAAAATAATTAACAATGGTGTTTTTCATAATTAACATTAAAATACATACAAAAAAAATATTTTAATAAATACTAATATTTTTTCAATCATAATATTTAAATATTTTAATTTAAGTTATTTACGTTTATATTAAAATATGTTTCTAAATATTTTTCAATTAAAAACTTTATCAACTAAAATAGCTGCAAATAAAATTGAAGTATGCTTACATAGTAAGTAAATTTTATATATTAAATATAAACTATCACATTAATTTATAAATATTAAAATTAATTTATTATAATATAATACTATAATTTTTTATATTATTTATAACCCGAGAAGCTTCAATAAAGTGAACAGCGGACAGCGAAGAGAAGACCCAAAACGGCAACAGCTGCCAGCAGCGGCAGCAGCAGCAGCAGTAGAGCGAGTTGGCGTAGTGGAAGAGACGTGGCCGGAGAACTGTGCTGTCATAAAAGCCGTTACAATCACAGCCAGTTACAGCAGGTGTCTCATAAAGTTGCGCAAACATTTAGTATACGCAGCGTGGCCGCGGCAAAGCAAATATTGCGCATACGCCGCGTCAGTTAACAAAATGAAGATATCGATAGAGTGAGACAGAGAGAGACTGTGAGACACAAACTGACCCTCTTCCGACGCCAACACCACACCCCCCCCCCCACCAAACCCCCTGTGCGCCCAACATAATAAATAAATAAATAATTGCCCAACAATTTTCGTGCTGTCTGCAAATTGCGATTGCGATCAATGAAAAGTTCGAGGCGCAATGGGCTGCCGGCAGACTCGTCATGGTGTGTGTGCGTGTGTGTGTGTGTGTGGTGTGTGTGTGTATCTGACAGATAGCGAGTGCTGGCATCTCTCGGTGACTGTGCCGCATACTATTGTCTTAATTATGCGCTGCCGCCGCTGCGCGAAGGCATGACTATCTAATGCTAGACAGCCGCAGCCGCTACCGCTGCCGCTGCCGCTGCCACTGCCGTCGTTCGGCTTACTCATCGCCTCATCAAGTGACCACACAGTGCCTGCCGGCCCTGCCCTCGCGCTGTACCCAAATCTATTTGGCGTTCCGCTCTCGTTGCCCTCGCCATCGCCATCGCCGTCGCCGTCGCCGTTGCCAGTGGCCATCGGGATCAACGTCATCGGCGGCCGCCACTTGTTTATTTCTATTTGAGCGCTCGCAAGATCACGCGCCGCTGCGCTCGCTGATAAAATTGTTGCTGTTGTTGTTGTTGCTGTTGCTAGTGTGTGTAGTGCTGCTGTTGCACCTACGTCTAATCTGCGACAAGCGTTCTAATTTAGCGAGAGATGGGCACAACGCGTCGCATCTTTTTGCGAAAATCTTCGCAAATATCTCGCAAATTAAACATCCTCAACTATTTCTATAGTAAATTTATCATCAAATTTCTCTATACGATATATATCGCATTTTTGGGATTGTTCGCAATTTTGTGGTATTACAAAGTAGTTGCCAGAACGAGAGCGCACCAAGAGAGAATTATGGCTATCAAATAAGTGCTATGAACAGGGCATGAGATACATTGGGGTATCTCGTATATGCAGATATATAGTACATATAAAAACGTATATATCTCGGTGACCCTGGAGAAAAGCAAAGCTGCTTTAGCACAGCCCTATGACTGCTATAGCTGTCTTTGCCTCCGATCCGAAACCAATCGCAAGCAAATTCGTTTTCGATCAAGTGACCCTGGAGGACACTTGGGTGTATAAATAAGCGACCATGATGACACGAGATCGATGAACGGAAATAAAACCGAGTGCCTTGCTCAGCTCCCTCTCTTCCCCTATTTGCTGTCTCGCTCGCACATTGCTAATTAATGGGTGTGTGCACGTCGACTCGTAATTATGTCCATTCGCGAGTCGGCGCTATTGTTTGGATTGCAGTAAGTTATCGCCTGTGGATCATGTGCCCAGCACGTTGATTTATTCGAGTCTCGGGATCTGCTCAGCCGCTGGTCATATGGCGGCAGGCCGGACGATGAGATACAGCACAGGAAGTGGTTTGGGTGGGTAGGCTGATAGAGGTGAGGGAACCTGGAAGGCATTCGGCAAATGCACGTGCCGCTAAATTTATGATCGCGTGTTGTTTGTTTGCTTTGCTTTTGCTGTTGCTGTTGCTGTTGCTGTTGCGTTGGCTTTGGTTTTGGCTATGGCAACTCTTTTCTAATGAAAGCCCCTCGCGAAACGCGCTAATTGACGCCGCGTTCTGCCACCCGAGCAAATTGAAGCCGAAAACATACGAGAGCCAAGGCACGGCCGGCAGCTGATTTCCCGCTAAGTGGGTGGTAAACTGGCTACAAAATAGAAAATAAAAAAAAAAGTGAAAACAAAATGAAACGGAACGAAACGAAATAGTAAACAAACTGATCAAGCACGATCTTGCACAATGTGAAAGTAGGTGAGAGCATTTGAAATCAGTAAGGGAGGAACAGTGGAATCTGTTGAGGCAACAGTGGAGTCTGGAACAAACAAGAGGATAGATAGAGAAGTGATCGTGAAGAATCGAGATCTCGCGATCTTGCAAAAGACCGACAAACAGTAGAGTGTTAAATTGAGAGAGCTAAAAAGAGTTAAGAGGCGTGTCATTGAAGAAGAGCAGAACAATATAACAAACGAAGAGACAGACTTGATCTCAGAGTAGAGTAGATGATCGTGAAGAACCGGGATCTTTCAATCGTGTGGAAGCCCCAAAAGACGGTTGAGTGTATTATTGTTTTATATGGAATAGTAGTATGAAACATAAGAGAAGCCTGATCTTATAGATAATCATAAAAAGCCTAATAATAATACAGTTGGTAGTGCTTTTAGAGCTCATGGATGGGGTGTTGGAACTTATGGAATTCGGAACAATGTGCAATATGAAATGATTTGAATAAAGCAGACGAAATGAAACGAAAACTTGAAGGTATTTGGAAATTAAAACACTTTGAGCTCTGAAATACTTTAAATACCTTTATGCAAACTTAATAAAATGCAAATTTGAAAGCATTTAAGAACATTGATACTGCTGTATGGATATGGGAACAGTGCAATTGGAGCAATATGCACTACGAAATATTTTACTTTGAATACCTTAAAAGAAAATGAAAATAGGAAGGCATTTCGAGCATCGATACTGCTGTAAGCGAATTGGAACAATGTGCACTATGAAATATTTCGAAAAATAATTAAGATAATAATTAAAATAAGTTTTAATTCATTATTTTACTAATTAATAATTTAATACCTTAATTGGCTAGAATTAAACAGATTAGAGCAAGGAACAATGAGATATGAAGCAAACTCAAATTCAAATGATTAGCCCTAAGCAGCAGCACTGTGGCGCACTAAAAGACGCTGGGGGAGCTGGGGAAATCCTCGTGATTCGTTCCTAGTCGAATGCAGCACACTTACTTAGGATACCCAGCGAGCTGCAGTTGCTGCCAGTTTTAGTGTCAGTTATTGCTTTGTTTACAATCTGAAAGCAAAGTCTCCGACTGACGTCGGATCGTGACAGAATATGAATGGAAAGGGAAACCAGATTAGAGGCAGACCGAGTGAGCACTCATGGGCATGCGACGAGTACTTGACTAGGTAAACATGACTAGTACTTAGACTCGTGTCTGGCTGCCTGTCTCGCTCTCCCCCACTCTCTCTCCCTCTCTCCTAGCGAAGCGCATTCCATGTGCAAATGTTCCACAATTCGCACAGGCAACTATTTTTAACCAAGTCGAGACGTAAATCCGTAATACTTTCTAAGTATCTGTATGTCTGTACTTACATCGCGGCCGAGATATAATCTAAATTTGTCTAACAAACAGCGCGATGATGATGGATCATCGTCTTGGCATCTCCAGCATCTCTACGGCCGCAAATGACGTCAGCAGCTGCACAGACTGCAGCGCGCTGAGAGAGGGAGACACTTATAGAGTGTGAGAGAGAGACTATGGAGAAGCATTCCCAAAATATCTGCCAGTGTTTTGCGGCGAAAATAAAAACATATTTTTGTATTTACGCACTGTTACAATGAGAAACGCGCAGAATAAGACATGCACGACGCGTAGATATCCAAGAGCTCTCGAGTTTTCTATGCTTTTTTGTTATAAGTTGGCGACCTTGCGATAAGCTGTCTGAAGGTTGAGATACTGCGGCTTGATAACCAAGTTCCCGCCCACCATATACCCTATATGACGAAATTTTGCTTGCAGCTATGTTTACTTTCTATTGTGAGTTAACGACTTAGCAGTGTGCTGTATGAGGCTCTAGATAGATACCCTGCAAGAAGATAAGCAGTATAAACAATAATTCCACAGTCTGATATTAAATGTAGGCTTGCAAGAAAATAATTTGATTTTTTAATTAAATTTCATAAGAAATTAATATTTTTTTTTAGCATATTATTTATAATATTTTAAAATGTTTTTATTTTTTTATATACAGAAAATAAATTTTATGAATTTAATTTACTTTTGCTTATTTAATTCTGAAAAATTTAAGCATTTCATTTAAAATATTTTGTAATAAATTAAATAAGTTTTATTTAATAGATTTTTGCTTATTTTACTTTATTTAATTTAAATTTAATTTGTTTATGCTTTTTTTACTATGATTATTTTATAGAAATGCTTTTGCTTCTTTTCGGTATTCCACAAATCAATTACATTGCGTCTTTATAGGGTATTTTGTTTACCAACTGCCTTCGCTCCGATTTCAATATAACAATTTTCGCACATTGCGCATACGCCGCGTGCCCCAATGCGACACTGTATGCCGTAGGTTAGTACTGAGCTGCACAGAGGGGGGAGTACAAAGTACGGCGAGTGGTAGAGCGACGCTCAAAACTGTATATAGGAGGGGGGCCTACAAGCGCCGATTGGGAACTGGAGCTTGGGCTGGGCTGCGCGGTGTTGCTGCTGCTGCTGCTTTAGGACGCACGCTTCACTTAGCATGCCGCGCTCAGCGAGGCAGCAAGTCGTTGGGTGGCAAAGGGAGGGCGCTGCTCTGCGCTGAGGCGAGGTGAGGTGTCAGGTGAGCGCTGGGGTGTGGAGCGGCAAGCGGACTGGTGGGGCGGGCCAGCGCTGGGCTAATAGATAGCGACAGGCCAAAGACAAAACAAACAATATATAAAATACTTGCTAGAGCAGCGGCAGCCACAACAAAACGAGAGAAATGAAATTAAAATCCACAATAAGCCAAAAGGCAACAACAACTAATCCAGCGCGCGCGCGTCGTGCATGTTGACAAAAAAAAAAATAAAAACAAGTGAACAAAGCTACAGTCGAGTGCACTCGACAGTAAGATACCATTTACCTTCCGCTGTTAAAAACTAATTCTTAATATTAATTACTTTTATTCGGCGAATAACAACGCATCGCATATTTTCGAGGACAAATTCACATGCATTGACGCTAATGGCACATGCCGACTGCACACTGACTACACGACGACTGTGCGTGCGCAGTCGGCGTGCGCAGTCGGCGTCGGCGTCGGGCGTCTACTGCTGTGAGCGAAACTTCTCGTGCCTATAACTTCTGTGTTTATTGTCCGATCGGATTGAAATTTATAGGGTAGATTTGTACTATGGTAAGCTACAAGAGTGTTAAAAAAAATGTTTTGTTATTTCCCTACTTTTCTTAAAATGCAATAGTGTGGGGGCGGTGGGCGTGGCATCCAAAAGTTGAAAATCAAACATTCTCCGTAATGTTACCAGGCACCTTACTTCCAAATTTGGCGCTTCTAGCTTTTCTAGTTTTCTTTTAAACTATAAAAATGTGTTTTTTAGAGGCGGTGGGCGTGGCATCCAAAATTCTAAAATCCAACTTCTGCATAATGTTGCAAGACACCCTCCTACCAAATTTGGTGCGTTTATCTCTTTTCGTTATTGAATTATTTGGAAAAAATCGAAATACGCATTTATCGATTTGCGGAGGCGGTGGGCGTGGCACATCAAGTTTGAAATAAACTTCTTGTGTGTATTGAATACACGCACACTCCCACCAAGTCTGGTGCCTCTAGCTCTTTTAATAGCTGAGATCTGTGTGTTCATACAGACGGACAGACGGACAGACGGACAGACGGACAGACGGACAGACGGACAGACGGACAGACAGACGGACATGACCAAATCGACTCGGCTATTGATGCTGATCAAGAATATAGATACTTTGTATGGTCTGCCACGCCTCCTTCTGCCTGTTACATACATTTGCACAAAGTTAATATACCATTTTTTACCCATTTTCAATGGGTAAATGGTATAAAAACGAAAAAAAGTCAAGCTAAAAACAAAACAAAACAAAAGCAACAAAAAAGCTTCACAACAAAAGAACGACGACGGCGACAGCGACGCCGGCCGAGGCAGCGGCAGCGGCAGCAGCAGCAGCAGCGACGCTCGCGTCAGTGTCAAGCAGCAGCGCGCAGCTGTCGGCCGTTGTCTATTCTGCGATTGTCACATGGAGCGAGAGAGCGCGAGCGGCAGCGAGGGCTACACACTCTGCCAGAGAGAGCGAGCAAGCGAGCGAGAGAGGCGAGACGTCGCTGCGGCGCTGCAGCTTCTAATCTAACTTCAGTTTGTCCAAGATCGCGAACGCCGCTAGAGAAGACGCGAGCGCGCGCGTGACAACGAGAAACGCGACCGAAAAACGAAGCAAACGACACAAGAAAAATCCAAAAGAAACACGAAAAGAAAAACCAAACGCAAAACGTCGAAAAAAAAAAAAAAAAACAAGTAAGGAAAGCTACAGTCGAGCGCGCGCGACTGTAAGATACCATTTACCCTATTCGAAGAAATAATACAAAATAAAATAAATGGTATAAAAATAAAAAAAAAAGCAATTTACATTAAGAAAAAAAAATCGCTCCGCGCCAGATTCGAACCCAAGAACTCTCACGAACTTTGTAACTTACGAGTCGGACCTCTAACCACTAGACCACACAAGCTTACGCCATGCGATCGGCAAATTAGGCTTTTATTGACGCGGGCCCTCTACTGCGTCGATTTAACGTTTTGGTTAGGAATCGCTAGCGCCCATAACTTTGTATGGGGAATTCGAACTCCTATAACTTCTTTGTTATTAAAAAATAAAAATTGAAGAAAGCTACAGTCGAGTGCACTCGACAGTAAGTTATAATTTACCTTTGGCTGCTAAAAATAATTCTTAATATTAATTACTTTTATTCGAATTAATAACAACGCATCGCATATTTCCGAAATTAAATACACATGCATTGACGCTAATGGCACATGCCGACTGCACGCCGATTGTGCGTGCGCAGTCGGCGCAAGCATTGAAGCCGAGCCTCTGCTCCGTCTCTGCTGCTGTATGCAAAACTTCTCGCGCCTAGGAACAGACCATGTGCTTCAGTGATTTGTTGTGAGAGTTGTCAGCTCTATAACTAAATGTCCCCGGCTCGAATCCCAGCGCAGTCTTCATTTTTTTGTATTGCTTAGAAAAAGTTTTTGTTTTTATTTTTTTTTTTTTGCATAATATACTTTTCATATAGCGCAAAATTATTAAAAAAAAAAAAATTGCCCAGCGCAGGATTCGAACCCGCGACCTCACGCATCAGAAACTTGCGAGCCAACCATCAAGACCACACACAGTTACGCAGTGCGATCGGCAAAAAAAAAAAAAAAATTGCCCGTTGCTGGATTCGAACCCGCGACCACACGCACCAGAATCTTGCATGCAACCATCTAGACCACACACAGTTACGCGGAGCGATCGGCAAATGAGACTTTTATTGATGCCGGCCTTCTGCTGCGTCAGTTCAACATTCTAGTTGGAATTCTAAGCGCCCACAACTTTATATGGAAGATTCAAACTCCTATAACTTCTTTGTTTATTGTCCGATCGGATTGAAATTTATAGGGTAGATCTGTACTATGGTAAGCTATAAGAGTGTTAAAAAAAATGTTTTGTTATTTCCCTACTTTTCTTAAAATTCAATAGTTTGGGGGCGGTGGGCGTGGCATCCAAAAGTTGAAAATCAAACATTCTTCGTAATGTTACCAGGCACCTTACTTTCAAATTTGGCGCTTCTAGCTTTTCTAGTTTTCTTTTAAACTATAAAAATGTGTTTTTTAGAGGCGGTGGGCGTGGCATCCAAAATTCTAAAATCCAACTTCTGCATAATGTTGCAAGACACCCTCCTACCAAATTTGGTGCGTTTATCTCTTTTCGTTATTGAATTATTTGGAAAAAATCGAAATACGCATTTATCGATTTGCGGAGGCGGTGGGCGTGGCACATCAAGTTTGAAATAAACTTCTTGTGTGTATTGAATACACGCACACTCCCACCAAGTCTGGTGCCTCTAGCTCTTTTAATAGCTGAGATCTGTGTGTTCATACAGACGGACAGACGGACAGACGGACAGACGGACAGACGGACAGACGGACAGACGGACAGACGGACAGACAGACGGACATGACCAAATCGACTCGGCTATTGATGCTGATCAAGAATATATATACTTTGTATGGTCTGCCACGCCTCCTTCTGCCTGTTACATACATTTGCACAAAGTTAATATACCATTTTTTACCCATTTTCAATGGGTAAATGGTATAATAATACACATGCATGGACGCAAATGGCACATGCCGACTGAACGCTGACTACGCGACGACTGTGCCTGCGCAGTCGGCGTCGGCGTCGGCGTCGGGCCTCTGCTGATGTAAGGGAAACTTCTCGCGCCTATAACTTCTTTGTTTATTGTCCGATCGGATTGAAATTTATGGGGTAGATCTGTACTATGGTAAGCTACAAGAGTGGTAAAAAAAATGTTTTGTTATTTCCCTACTTTTCTTAAAATGCAATAGTTTGGGGGCGGTGGGCGTGGCATCCAAAAGTTGAAAATCAAACATTCTTCGTAATGTTAACAGGCACCTTACTTTCAAATTTGGCGCTTCTAGCTTTTCTAGTGTTCTTTTAAACTATAAAAATGTGTTTTTTAGAGGCGGTGGGCGTGGCATCCAAAATTCTAAAATCCAACTTCTGCATAATGTTGCAAGACACCCTCCTACCAAATTTGGTGCGTTTATCTCTTTTCGTTATTGAATTATTTGGAAAAAATCGAAATACGCATTTATCGATTTGCGGAGGCGGTGGGCGTGGCACATCAAGTTTGAAATAAACTTCTTGTGTGTATTGAATACACGCACACTCCCACCAAGTCTGGTGCCTCTAGCTCTTTTAATAGCTGAGATCTGTGTGTTCATACAGACGGACAGACGGACAGACGGACAGACGGACAGACGGACAGACGGACAGACGGACAGACAGACGGACATGACCAAATCGACTCGGCTATTGATGCTGATCAAGAATATATATACTTTGTATGGTCTGCCACGCCTCCTTCTGCCTGTTACATACATTTGCACAAAGTTAATATACCATTTTTTACCCATTTTCAATGGGTAAATGGTATAAAAATCGTCCAGCGCGGGATTCGAACCCGCGACCCCCTGCATTTGAAACTTGCAAGCCAACCATCACGACCACACACAGTTACACAGTGCGATCGGCAAATGAGATTTTTATTGATGCCGGCCCTCTGCTGCGTCAGTTCAACATTTTAGTTGAAAATTCTAAGCGCCCACAACTTTAACTTCTTTATTTATTGTCCGAACGGATTGTAATATATACTTTGTCTGGTCTGCCACGCCTTCTTCTGCATGTTACATACATTTTCACAAAGTTAATATACCATTTTTTACCCATTTTCAATGGGTAAATGGTATAAAAATTAAAGAAAACTACAGTCGAGTGCACTCGACAGTAAGTTAAGTTAAGTAAGTTAACAACGCATCGCATATTTCCGAAATTAGATACACATTGACGCTAATAGCACATGCCGACTGCACGGCGACTGTGCGTGCGCGGCGCAAGCATTGACGCCGAGCTTCTACTGTATGAAAAAATTTTCGCGCTTAAAACATGCATACATAAACACAAACATTGTATGTATTTACTAGAAACAGACAATGCGCCTCAACTGAGATATTAGAACGAAATTTGTAACCGGCAATTTGATTGCCGTCGGTAGCTTGGTGTGAGAGTTGTCGGCTCCGTGACATTGAGTCCCAGGTTCGAATGCCAAACACAACTGATTTTTTTTATTTTTTTTGCAACATCCAGTAAGATATATTTTAATATTAATTACTTTTATTCGTCGAACTAAAAACAACGCATCGCATATTTTCTAAGTCAAATAATACACATGCATGGACGCAAATGGCACATGCCGACTGAACGCTGACTACGCGACGACTGTGCCTGCGCAGTCGGCGTCGGCGTCGGCGTCGGGCCTCTGCTGATGTAAGGGAAACTTCTCGCGCCTATAACTTCTTTGTTTATTGTCCGATCGGATTGAAATTTATGGGGTAGATCTGTACTATGGTAAGCTACAAGAGTGGTAAAAAAAATGTTTTGTTATTTCCCTACTTTTCTTAAAATGCAATAGTTTGGGGGCGGTGGGCGTGGCATCCAAAAGTTGAAAATCAAACATTCTTCGTAATGTTAACAGGCACCTTACTTTCAAATTTGGCGCTTCTAGCTTTTCTAGTGTTCTTTTAAACTATAAAAATGTGTTTTTTAGAGGCGGTGGGCGTGGCATCCAAAATTCTAAAATCCAACTTCTGCATAATGTTGCAAGACACCCTCCTACCAAATTTGGTGCGTTTATCTCTTTTCGTTATTGAATTATTTGGAAAAAATCGAAATACGCATTTATCGATTTGCGGAGGCGGTGGGCGTGGCACATCAAGTTTGAAATAAACTTCTTGTGTGTATTGAATACACGCACACTCCCACCAAGTCTGGTGCCTCTAGCTCTTTTAATAGCTGAGATCTGTGTGTTCATACAGACGGACAGACGGACAGACGGACAGACGGACAGACGGACAGACGGACAGACGGACAGACAGACGGACATGACCAAATCGACTCGGCTATTGATGCTGATCAAGAATATATATACTTTGTATGGTCTGCCACGCCTCCTTCTGCCTGTTACATACATTTGCACAAAGTTAATATACCATTTTTTACCCATTTTCAATGGGTAAATGGTATAAAAAAAAACACACGAGAATCCGAATGTGTCCTGCAGCCGAAAGCCGAGAAACGCGCAATATTTCGCAGAGAGACGAGTAAATTTGCATGGTAAAACAAGTATACGATATACGATAAACGATATACGATACGATATACATATCGTATATAGAGTGCAGCGCATACACTGCACTGTATTGCCATAGGAATTGCACGTAAACGATATAAGTTATACGTTATAGGCGATATTCGCGATATTCGCGATATTAGACGATGATAAATGATAAATGTTATATGATAAACGATATGCTAGCTCTATGCGATACACATGAGTATTTCTTGCCGTATGCATTTTGATTGATGGCTTGGCCGTCGTCAATTGCCGGCCCACACGGCGCGCCCCCAAGCCAAGAACTGCGGGCAAAGCATAATAATAACAATAAAGATAATAATGCGAATACTTAGTGCACTTTATCCATTGAAATGTTGTCAATAAACCCAATTATAGATATGCTAATGACCGCAGAACTAATCAAAATTCACATAAATCGTTTGACTTGATAGCAAGCGTACACACTATATATATATCTACATATATCTATATATATGCAGCACACTCGGTAAGAGTATTATGAATCTTGCAGGAAAGTATTTATATTTATTTACAATAAATTTCCTGGACTTTTATTCAGTTTATATATGAGCTAAAAGCCGAACTAGTGCACCAAATTTGGCATAGCTTTGGCTCTTAGCTTGACTTATAGTATACTTTACAGTCAATCAAATCGGCACATTATATCACTACAAATTAGACAACTCAATTCAATTTCTGCATACAAAACTAGATAGAACTCTCTGCAGATTTTAAATTAAAATATATTTTTAATATAAGTATAGTACAATATATTATAAAATATATTATAAATATTATATATCATAATATATTATATATGTATACTATATTTTTAAATATGTATTAAATATTTATCTAGACGACCTTCAGCAGTTACTTGTTCATTATCAGAGACATTATGCTGTGTCACACTACAAAAATAAGTATCCGCCGATTACGGTTAGAGTATTCCAGCTTCGTCGGGCCCAAAGCAACTTTTTCCTATCCGCAGGCATATTGCTATCAGCGCTCCTCCAAGCCCCCAGCACTTAACCGAGACACACACCCCACAAAAAAAAAAAAAAAAAAAAAAAAAAACAGAAAAAGGCGCCAATTACCTGGCAATGAAGTTGGCTTTTATTACTATATTTAGAACGCGAACCGAAGGGCGACCCAAAAACATAAATATTTCAAAAAAATTAAAGATCAGGAATCGAACAATCGATCGCTTTCGGGAGGCTGCAGATCGGTTGGGATCAGTTCGGATCTCTGCAGAAAATGGAAAAGAATTGAGCGGGCAAAAAGTGGGGAAAAAAACTATTTACAATTTACAATTCAATGGCCGATCGGCTCGGATCGCGCCGGGCATTAGCAATCGGTGTGACTTACAGCACGGCGATTGGAGCGATCGCTGATCACCCAAGGGCGTGACAGGCTGCGCCGGTGACGGTGGCTGCCGCTGGAACGCTGCCGACGGGCGACGGGGGAAGGCGAATAGAAGTGGGCTGTGCGGGTCGATGGGAAGCGGAACAGGGGAAGTGGGGAAGAGGGAATTGTCGGCGACGTTGGTATTAAATAAGCACATAAATTGCTGGCGCTGATGACGCAGCCCTCGGTATTTTTTCTCTCTCCTCCACCAAACACATTCTTAGGGTATTTCGTTGTTGTGTGCCATTTGCTATTATTGCTGTTGCTGTAGTTGTAGTTGTTGTCGTTGCATTTGTTGCGCCACATTCGACGAGCGGCTCAGCAATTGCAGCACACTCCAAAGTCGACCTCAGCGGGGCCAAAAGGGGAACGCGAATCACACGGGCAATATGGAATGAAATGGCATGCAGTATGGAACGTTGGAGTGAGCCTTTGTAAGACGAAACAGTAGAATGTAGAATGGAATATTTCGAAGAGCTTAGAGGAAGAGGAATTAGGCTAATGGCAAACTGTTAGAAAAAAATAGGCAGTACAATAAAAAAAACATGGCAGCGATATGAAACACAAATATGAAGCATATAAATAATATATAATAAGTTTAATACAATTATGTTCTATGGAATGTTCCAATTATTACAAAATATTGCTAATTAAAAGGGAAGAACAAATGAAAGGCGAACAACAATTTTAAGTCTTAGTAAATGAAGCTGAAAAATTAAGAATAAATTTGCTATATAGTATTACCTATGTAAGTATGGTAGACAGTTGAATGGGAAACCTTGCTAGGAATTAAAAAAAAAAAAAAACAAAAAGAAAATTTTGAACAAAATTACCATAAAAAAAGAGCCACTGAAATGAAACATTGAGAACGAATTTGCTAAAAAATCAAAAAGAAGCAGTGAAATGGAACATTCAGACCAAAATCCACTTGCAGCGTATTCGAAAGTCGAGCGAAACGCAGATGATCTACGCTGATATTTTCCAAAAGGACGGAGCGATATAGGGAGAGAAAAAGAGATAGAGGATAGATCGTATATGTATAGCACCCAAAACTCAGGCACGGGCACGGCACAGCGCGGAATTTAAGAAAGCGATCGCCTGGCACTTCCCTTCAGCTCTTTGCTTTGCTTTGCTTTTTTAACGTGTTTGCGGAGAGGGTAACGGATAATTGCTCGAGTCTTTCCTATGCCATAACAATCATGATGTAAAAGAGCACAGAAGAGCAGAGCACAACATTCCCTACATTTCTACAAAACATAGCCCCACTGTGCGACAGTTCGATCGATCGATCGATCGATCAATTGATCGATCTGCGGATTGGATCACTCACAGGTTGTTGCCGGGTTTACGGCCGTTGTCAGCCAGTTGTCAGTTGGCCGTTTGGCAAATACTCGTATAAATATTCATACAACTCGATGACTGTTTGAAATCCACTTTAAACTTTCCCAACTTTTAAATGCTAAGATAAACACATGACGTATACTTGATATTTGCCTGCTCAGCTGCGGCGGGCGGCGGGGGAAGTTGCCTCTGTGAGTGAGTGCTGAGTGCTGACTGCTGAGCATGTATGAGTCTACGGGTGAGTGTGTATGGGTATGTGTATGTGTGCGTGTGTGTGTGTGAGTGTGAGTGAGTATGAGTGTATGTGCGTTGAGTGCTTAGTCAGCTGTTGCGCCCGTTGTTACTAAGTCGAAAAGTCGAAAAATTGCGATTACTTCGTCGACATTCAAGAATTTCGTGTGATCAATGAGACAAGTGGAACGAGATGGAAAATTTCGTAGGAAAGATTCAATTATGTTCGGCTGACATTGAAAATCGCCGTGTGGCGAGTATAGCATGTTTGTGCAAATGTGCGAACTCTTTATACGCATCGATGGCCTCAATGGCGTGTTCTCGTGCAACCACACGATATTTATTTGATGTGGTGTGAACTTTAGAATCAGTCTGCAATATAAGCTAAAAGCTTGATAAATTCATATTTTTCAAAGAAAGGGGTTTTTTAAATCTAGTACTGGGTGTTTGATAGTTAAATTGTGTTTATTTTTTCGATTTGTTCGTGATTCCATCTTTAGATTCATTCTGCTATAAAAATCTATGGGTTAAAAAAATTCATATTTTTTCATAGGTATTCTTTATATTAATATGCCAGGTACCTTGTAGTCGAATGACTTCGATTTGCCCGTAGTTGCATCTTTAGATTCATTCTGCAACTGACAATTTAAATGTGTTCAATAAAAGTTTTTCTTCTTAAGTCATATGCCAGGTATTCAATAGTCGAATGTTTTGTTCGTTTGTGGTTTTATCATTATATTCATGCTGCTATAGTAATCTATGAGTTAAAAATCTCTTATTTTAAACTCTTATATTTCATACGGTATGGTTTGTCGATATGATTTTTATTAGAATAATTTTCCAGGTACTTGATAGTCGATTTATTCCACAGCAGAAATTCGTGAGCTTAAAAAATGTAAGTTTTGTAATAAAAGACTTTTTTAAATCATATTTCATAGTATTTGATAGTCGATTGGTGTCTTCCATATCTGTTTGATTTGTTCATGGTTCCATCTTTAGATTCATGCTGCTATAGAAATCTATGAGTTAAAAATTCATATTTTCATACGGTTCGATATGGGTTCTTTAGAATAATATGTCAGGTATTTCATGGTCGAATAGTTTCGATTTGTACGTGGCATCATCTAAAGGTTCATGCTAAAATATAAATCTATGAGCTTCTCTTTTTTAATGAAAGCGCTTAATCATATGCCGGGTAATTGATAGTCGGTTGATTTTTTTGTACTATTCAACTCGACTATGCGTTTCCAAGACTTCAGTCGACACTTCTTGCAGGCAATTGAATGTCAAGTTGTGGGCCAATTAGTCGAGCCTTCGCCATGAAGTGTGATCTAAGTTGACACAATTGGAGTCGCTGTAGTCGCCGAAGTCGCTGGCAGCTGGCAAAGCTCTAACTCTATGTTTCTATGATGGATCACGGCCGTCGGGCAAATGGAGCAAGCAATCGTGAGCAATTGCATGCGCTTTCATGTGCACTCACTCGCCTTTTGCCCGGTTGCCTTTTGCCATTTAAATCAGACACAATTTTTTGTGATTTACTTTGATTGGCATCTAATTTATGATTGACAGTTACAAACGTTGCGTCGGCCAACAAGGGGCCGGCAACGAGCGTTCAACGATCAATGGGCAATGTGACAACGACAACGACAACAACGGCAACGGCAACGGGAACAACAACCAGAGCAACAACCAGAGCAACAACAACATTTGAGCCTACTACAAATGCGGATACCCATACAGATACAAACGGCGATAGATAGATGTCGGAAAAGATATAGACATACGTATGTATATGCAAATAGAAATGCTGTGAAAGATACCAATGCGGAAAGGAAAAGATACATGGATACAAATGCAGATACAAATTGAAATGCAGATTCAAATGCAAAAATACGTTTTTCGCTAACCTTCAGACACCGAAACATCTATAGAATCATGCACGAAGATTTGTGTTTGGGTATAGATACAGATTGAAATATATTTAATATTGAGATAGAAAGATACAGCTAGAGATAAATATGGGAATACAAATAAAAGAAGATACAGAATGCAACAAATATACATATATTCGATTTAGATCGATACAATTGCAGTTTCAGATACATATTTTATTTAAAAAAAAACGTATATAAATGTTTATGAAGTCAAAGATACATTCGCAGATATAAAGTTGCATGCAGTTTATACTAAAAATATGGTTGTAGAAAAAGCAAATACAGCTGAAGCTATGCAGATACAATCTTTGAGATACAAGTCCCTCTCGGACACCAAGATACGACCACACATACAAATGCAGATATGGCACAAACAGATACAGAGATACAGACACAGATAGATATACCCCGTGTATTGAGGCAAGCAAAAGTAGTCCGCATAGATAACTAATGGAATCGAGAGACAGATACTGACGAAATACAGATGGAAAGCGAGATAGCGAGATGGCAAGAAAGAGACCGACTGACGACCGTGTCGAGCTGGAATTAAGCACTTGATTCGCTCAGTTGTCAATCAATTTCGATTTCTTCGATTTTGATAGGCTGCGGTTGTCGCTTGTCGGTTTTGTCAAAAAGTCAAGACACGCTGCCAGCTACCGTTCGGCGGGGGGTTGCTTCTCGTCTCGGATTACGCGGCGTATGCGCAACGGAGATAGAGACGGAGGCAAAAGATAAGTGCATGGAACGTTCCAGTTATCAGTCAACCCAATTAGTTTGCCGCACATTCTGGGCCAAACAATTGCATTGACAACAACAACAACAACGACAATCAATATAACGATGATATAATTCTTTGAGTAACGACCGCTTGATCGGGCGATCGGTCGATCGAACGATCGCCACTTCGGCAGTTCGTTTTATCGTCAGATCGTTAGATCGTCACTGCAACTGCCACCGTTGCGAATTCGGTGTAAACACATTATAGTCTTAGCATGTACATACAATGGGCCAGCACGATAAGCGAGTGACTGCATTGTGCTATACTATACTATGGTATATATAGTACATATAATATATATAATCGTCGCGATACGCAGTCGTCGAGTCATATAAAAGCCATATAAACTAAAGAAATTACTTGTAACTAATTACGCATAGTCTTCCCCTGAAATCCAAATGGCAAAATAAATGCAAGAGCTTACGATCGTTTGCCGGACTACAATGGCCAATGAGTATTCGCAGCGGAGATCTATCAAAATTTTACTACCCATAATAATAGCATGCGAACCCATAACGATCGTTACTTTGAAGTCGAAACGTAATTGACTTTTCAACCTTCCTATGCCAACTTTCTGTAGGGAGACCATACAAAATGTGCTTAATTGGATATAAAGCTTACTTTGAGCATTGCATACATACTGTTTTGCACTAATACTACTAATATATTTAAATAACAAAATTATATATACAAAAATCGTATATAGCCCTTTAGATAGACTTCATGGCTGCGGGCCTTAAGTCTCGGAATCGAATTTAAATTACAGTAATATTGATAATGTAATTAATCACGTTTGCTTGCCACTTTGATCTTTGAGCATACTATTCCACAATATATATAAATACACTTCGCAGATCGAAGGCTTGACACCTAATATAAGTTTATAAGCCTGATTATCTACATATATAGTGCAACCAAATAATCTACTATAGATACAAGCTGATATCGAGGTATTAAGTAGGTTTTCTGCCTTGTTTTTTTAGAAAGCGAGCTTGTACCTTGCAGTTCAAAAGTTGGAATTGAAGCAATATATTCCATATAATCTGCTATAGATACATACATCCCGATATCGAGGTATTAAGTAGGGTTTCTGCCTGATATCTGATGTCTTAGGAAGCAAGCTTGTACCTTGCAGAAAATAAAGCAATACACATATACTATATATATTCATCTTGAGGATTTATTGACAGTTGGCAGCCTACTGAGTTTTAGACGACCATATCCTATAGAGAGATTTGAGATTTTACCCATTAAAAATGGGTAAAAAATGGTATATTAACTTTGTGCAAATGTATGTAACAGGCAGAAGGAGGCGTGGCAGACCATACAAATTATATATATTCTTGATCAGCATCAATAGCCGAGTCGATTAGGTCATGTCCGTCTGTCTGTCCGTCTGTATGAACGCAAAGATCTTAGCTATTAAAAGAGCTAGAGTTACCAGACTTGGTTGGAGTGTGCGTGTATTGAATACGCAGATCGAGTTTATTTCAAACTTGATGTGCCACGCCCACCGCCTCCGCAAATCGATAAATGCGTATTTCGATTTTTTCCAAATAATTCAATAACGAAAAGAGATAAACGCACCAAATTTGGTAGGAGGGTGTCTTGCAACATTATGCAGAAGTCGGATTTTAGACTTTTAGATGCCACGCCCACCGCCTCCAGAAAACACATTTTTATAGTTTAAAAGAACACTAGAAAAGCTAGAAGCACCAAATTTGGAAGTAAGGTGCCTGGTAACATTACAGAAAATGCGGAATTTCAACTTTTGGTTGCCACGCCTACCGCCCCCAAAAATCGATTTTGTAAGTCGGTAAATCAAATTATAGGAAAAGTAGAAAAGTTTCCGAAATTTTTTTTAGGTATTATTGTAGATAATAATAATATTGACCAACCCTATAAATTTAAATCCTATCGAACACAGAAGTTATAGGCACGAGAAGTTTCGCTCACAGCAGAAGAGGCCCGACGCCGACGCCGACTGCGCACGCACAGTGTAAATGCCTGGAAATGGAGCTAGATCAGAAGATTAGTTCGCTATAGACAGTAGCCATATAGCGCGGAAATCGAGGAAGCTCTGTGATTGCCTTGGCATCTCCATGCGTGGCTTAAGGCTGCGCAAGTGCATATCTAACAGATATCAGCAGGCTGCCAGCAGCGACGCCAACTGCGACGCTGGCGTCGCTCGCTAAAAGAACATAAATCAAAAGAAAAGCATTTTTCTGTTCTGCTCGCGATCGTCTCGAAGACGTTTCTGTTTTCTTTTTTCTCTCATTTTTCGGTTTTGATTTTGTTGTTGTTTTTGCTTTATTTTTGCTGCTGATTGCTGATTGCTGTCTGTTTGCTGTTGTTGTTGTTGTTGTTGTTGTTGTTGTTGTTGGCTCTGCATTAGCATTTTGTACGCATGTTTCAGACATTTAACATTTCTTTTCATGCCATAGACAAGCGACAGATATCGCACGTACACACACACACATGCATGCAGCATATACGCCGCCATGCTATATGCCAGCACACACACCTACACACAGAGAGGCAGAGAGAGAGGGAGCTATATATTTACTCGATCTGTGTTTGCTGCCGTGTGTTTTGGTTATTTTGTTTGCGGCGGGCCGTGAGGCCAAAACATTTATAGGAATATTTCAAATCGCAGACAACGCCAGCCGCGCTGCTGGCCGCGCCGGCGACGTCGGCGCTGGCGTCGCGCCGAGCAGCGCCTTAAATGAGGCTGACAACAAAAATTGCTCGCGAAAAAATTATGAAATGGAAATGGGGCTAAAAGCAAAAATTGACAAAAAAAAAAAAAACAAAAAAAACAAAACCGAAAATAAATAATTAAAAAACTTAAAAAATGCGTGTAGCTTTTGTTGTTGTTGGTTGCCATCTGCCTATTTTCGTGCATATTATTTCATAATTTTCATCTCTCAGTTTTTCTTTTATTGTTCTGCTGCTTGCTGCTGTTGTTGTTGCCCCTTGCGCGCTTATATACACGTAAGTGCTCAACTATTTTAATTTGTTTTATTTTTGCTTTAAGAGTGACAGAAATTATTGTTAACGATATCGCGCGATTTTATTACCAACGCCTGGCGCTACATTTAAATCGTTTGCGTTCACGCGTTGTTGTCGAGCTGTCGCTCGTCGTCGTCGTTGTTGTTGTTGTTGTTTTTATTTTCTGCTTGCTGCTGTCTTCTGCTTGTTGATAATGAAATGAAATCGACATCGAAAGCAAACAAATTAATTAACTAAGCGCCCCCCCTTGCCCTGCCACGCTACCCCTTTGCCCAATGGGCACTCAGCGCTGCTCTCCGCTGCGACGACACTCGTCCGTCGTCGCACATCAGTCGGCACTCTGCGAGAGTTGTCGTAGTTCTGGCAGTTCTGCATATTTGGCATACCCTATGCAGCTGAGAGGGCGGCAGCGGGTACTACGATTCGTAAAGTCGCTATGTCTGGCAATACCTTAAGGCTTTAATATAGCTTATTTCAAATGGGAATAATATATTAAATTATTTGTTATATTAATATATTTAACTCCGCATAAATGTTTGCTAACCAAGCGAACTGAGCACTTCGCTGAGTAATCGCTCTGAAATTTGGTATAGCAGCTGCCTACGCTGATTACTCAAGTATATGTCAGTATCAGCAATATCTATTAAACATAGCCTGCAATTATCAATGAAAAACTGCACTAAATTTCAGTTATCACACACTTAATTTGCTCTAAAGATTTCAAATTGCAGCGAAAAATTAAACTCTTCGTTGGTCCAATGCCTTGAAACTTGGCATCTTAATAATATTATACAAAAACTCTTGCATATGTTAAAATCAACCAAATCGTCTTACTATATGTCGTTAATAATCAAAGAACAACTTTTGTCAAAATGCTACGCTTTGCCTTCAGCAAACTCGAGCGATGTCCGTAAGCGTATTGGATATTCGTCATGCAGCTGCTGCTCGTGGATCCCTCAACTTTTTGTCTGTGTACATTGTCATAATTTCTTTCATATTTCTTTTCTCGCATTATTTATTACTAATACTTAATATATTTGTGACCATTTTTTTAATTTCGCTCACACGTGCCACATTCAACTGAGAAAAAACAAGGCGAGGCAACACACAAAAACAAAAAAAAAAACAAAAAAAACTCGCAAATCACATGAACACACAGATATATGAACATATAGTATATATCTATGTGTGTGTGATGTGGCTTTAAAATGATATATCGGCGGCCATAAAGGGATTTGTCGCCGGCCAAAGCAACAGCCGCAGCAGCAGCAAAAAAAATGAAAAAAGAAATAAATAGAAAGCAGTGGGAAAAGGAAAAATCATCCAAGATTTTTCCTCTTTGCCCGCCAGAAGAAATAGTTGTGTGATTAATCTGCCGCTTTAGTCATTTCCCGGGCGTACGTTTTTTTCCTTCATTTCTGGCCTAAGTTAATTGATCGTATAATCAATGAATTAGCGGCTCTTGATTAACGCCACGCCATGACTGGCACTTATCGGCTAGAAATACAATCTCTATCTCTATCTAGATCTCGATCTCAATGGCGATCCTTAACTAAAAACTAGTTTATCAATTCCATGGATCAGCGGCTGACTTTGATCAGTTGCACGATCGCAAATATGGCATGAATGAAGAATTCTGCAAGGGGTGTCAAAAGAGAGAGAGAGAGAGAGAGAGAGAGAGAGAGAGAGAAAAACGAGAAGATAGAGAGAGATAGTAAGAAAGGAAAGTTCACTTAGAATCGATCGTACAGCTTGTTTTTTAAGACAATTCTTATTTATTTAACATAGTCTTATTTATTTATTCTGCATAAGAATATGCTTCAGTTTCCTCAGATTCCAAAGAGATAAATAAATTCACTTGTTGTGAATAGAAGAAAATGCTAATGTTACAGATCGTTGGAGCTTAGACTGAAGTCGAACTCAGAGACCGTTTAGCGGGCTTTAGTCTTAGCAGAACCCAACGTACGGCCGATCCGTAATTCAATAGTACAAAGTGTGAACTAGGTACTTCTCACGTAGCACAAGTAAATATTAGAAAAATGCTGCATATAGAATAATTGATACTCTAGAGATAGCCGAACATTATTATTACATATTAAATGATATTAAAATTATTTTTTTTTAAAGAAAATTTAAAATGATTTTATTTTTGTTAATTTAATATGATATCCAAATTCATTGTGTGAAAGTTCAGTTTCGATTTGCACTCTTCGTACAGGAACAGAAAAATATAGTCTAGTGTAAGTTATTTAAATTTAAAAAATATGCAGTTTTTTTTTTTGTTAACTTATTATGTTTTTTTTCTGTTAATATATGCTAATGTTTGTTTTATTTTGTCCTCCTCGTACAAGGAAAAAAACGATAATCCAGCGAAACATATTATAATATCAAAATTAAACCTTTTTTTTTGCTAACTTAATGTTTTTTCCATTAATTTGATATGATATCCATATTTATTATAGAAAACTTAGTTTTTGTTTGTGCTCTACGCATAAAAACAAAAAAAAAACATAGTCTAGGGTAAGATATTTTTTTTAAATAAGAGACTTAGACACTTCTTAAAAAAAAACGCTACAAAGTTCTTAGACCGGAAATGAAATTAGCCAAAATTGCATTGAAAATGCAAAAAACTCTATGCCAAATTTGATAGCGTGTGATCAACTGTTTGCTGAGATCGATGGGTCTATAGGGGCAGAGGGGCAGAGGGGCAGAAGACAGGCCTATAGGTAAACCAAATGCTGTCAAATGTTGCATGCAACTATCACGCCCACTTTCCCTAAGCTCAATATACCCTGCTCAACTAAGCCTACAGGGTATGGAAGGGAATGTACACAAATTGCAACACAAACTGTATAATTGGAGGGGCATAGAGCGACAGCTGAACAACCCGGCAATGCGGTAACCCGCCACAACAACAACTCATCAGCTCAGCTGATAGACTAATTAGCACGAAAATAAAAACAACTAAAGCAAACGGACATGCTCCCATATCAACTTATCTTATCGCAATAATTAAGCATAGATACAAATACACACACACACACACACACAGAGTCATACTCGCACAGTGGGAAAACCCGTGGGTGTAGCCCTGTCGCTGCGCAAGCCTGTGATTGGCCTAAAGGATGCGCAGGCAGCAGACAAATGTCGTCGCACCGCACAGCTCGCCCCTTGCGTCCAGCCAACGGCAACTTCATTTCCCTCGCCCACGCGGCGTGCGCTCACGCCCACGCGCAGTCATCGAAGCCAGGTAGACAGAGTTGACATGGCCACATGGCAACATGGCAACATGACAACATGGCAACATGTTGCGCCAGTGCAGGCGCTGGCAACATGTTGCGACCGCAGGGGGCGGGAGCTGGGGCGCACGCACGCATGCGCTGCTGCCGCCGCTCATTCAACTTTGCATTTGAGGCGACGTCGCTGGCGCTGCCGCTGCCGACGTCGACGCAACGTTCGTCATCGCGCAAGCATCTCTGCGACACGCGACTCAAATTTAACCCAAAAGCAAATGGCAAACAATAGCGGCAGCAGCGACGCAGCGACGCAAGCAGCGGCAGCAAAAGAAAATTGCCAGCTAAAGTCGCTGCTTGCGCTGCTGCGACGGCGAGCCGCCGCGCAACTTTGTTGTGCGCGCGCTGCTCTCTCTCTCTCTCTATTGCGCTCTGGCGCACTCGGCTGCTTCGGCAGTGCCTTCGTGTCGCTCTCGCGTTCGGCTCGCTCGCTCGCTCGTTCGTTCGTTCTGTTGTTGTGTTTGCCTGCCTGTCTGGGCCGCCCCGTCTAGCCGAGCCACTGGCTGCGCTCTCTTGCGCGAGCGCTCTCTTTCGCTTGCTCTTTCTCTCGCTCTCTCTCTCTCTCTCTCTGCCGCTGCCGCTGCTGCTGCCTGCGTCGCAGTCGGCGCGCTGGGCTTTAGTTTATTTATTCAAGCGACGGATACCGTGTGTGGACATTATTTTCCGAAACGTTCGCAACCGCACAACACACACACCGGCACGCACACAGCGACACGCACAGCGTACACGAAGTCTCGCACACACACACGCGTTCGTACTCACGTCGCCAGCAGCGGCAGCAGCAGCAGCAGCAGCAGCAGCGGCGCAGCAGCCAGAGTCCATATACACGGCGTGTGCGCCCCTTGAGCTATCTAGTAGATAAAAACTCGACGACTCGCCGACA
This sequence comes from Zaprionus bogoriensis, assembly GCA_035046045.1. Classification (NCBI taxonomy): domain Eukaryota; kingdom Metazoa; phylum Arthropoda; class Insecta; order Diptera; family Drosophilidae; genus Zaprionus; species Zaprionus bogoriensis. The sequence goes on along the minus strand of JAWNOI010000106.1, from coordinate 288,893 downwards.
ACAGGCACAACACGAGCAACACAAGCGACACGAGCAACAGCAACAGCAACTGCAACTGCAACTGCAACTGCAACTGCAACAATTGCAACTCAGAACGCGCGTTGAGCCTGCAGCAAAATGTGCAGCAGCAAAGCTTGACAACGAGTCGAAAGTATTTTTCCCAACAATTTCCAACAATTTCGGCTAGAAAAGTGCAACAACAAATTGCAGAGCAACCAGCAACACGCGTGTGTTATCTAATCTGTGAAACAAAAGGGCACACACACGCACACACGCACACACACACGAGCGTCGAAATCGAATCAAAATAATAATATTGAGTCGCGCTGTCGGTCGGTCGGTCGGTCGGTCGCACGTCGCGCTAAACGTTACCAAAAGTTAACAAAGTTCTTAACTCGTATTTTTTTCTGTTGCAAAAAATCCACAAATTTAAAAAAAAAAAACAAAAAAAAATTATTTTTTTTTCACTCTGTGCCAATATTGAGAAATTGCAAATTAAAAGCAAACTAAAGCAAAACGAAAATGTTGAAAAACTTAACGAACGCCGCCGCTTGGGCCACCGCCACGGGCACCGTGCAGACGCTGGAGGGCAAGCAGCAGCAGGGCGTGGCAGCAACAGCAGCAGCGGCACAGGAACACACGACACACAGCAGCAGCAGCAGCAGCAGCAGCAGCAGCTCGACAGCACAACAACACTATCAGCGCAAGCTGCAGCACCTGCTACTCGTCGCGCTGCTCGTCTGCCTCTCCAGCATCGCCAGCTGCTGGCCCCAAGCGGTCCAAGCGCGACGCCACGCGCCGCTCATGTTCGAGGAGGCCGACACGGCCAGACGCTCCAATAGACCAGCGGGTAAGTGCATCAAATGTAATAAATAAAATATATTATAACTGTATATCGTAAGCGTATATCGTAAGTTCGCAGTAGTATCGCATTGCGTATACGCCCCGCTCGCGCTCGTGGGTTTTCCCCGCGCGCAGGTAGTGCAGTGCAGTGCAGTGCAGTGCAGCCGGTGTCGCTGCCTGTGCCTGTGCGAGGCGAGGCGAGGCGTTACCGCTGGGCTCGCACCCTTAATCCTCGCTCGGGTTTTTCCCAACTCCTGCGCTCGAGCAGTTTTCCCAGTTTATTGTCTTGCTGTTTTTTGTTGTCCGCTGCTGCTGCTAATCCGGAAAACGGGAATTCCCTTCCGCCGGCCGAGACACAGTGGCGGCAACAACAACAACAACAACAACAATAAGAACAACAACAATACAAACAAACAAAGCACTAGCAAGCAGTTTCGTCTGCTAGTTCTAAGCCTCTTACGGCTCTCCCGCTATCTCCCTCTCTCTGTCCCTCTCTCGCTCTCTCGCTCTCTCTGTCTTGCAATTTGTTACAACTCACACGCTTGATTAGCCGCATTTCCTGTTTGCCGCTGCAGCTAGTTTTATGCTCTTCCATTTCCCATTTTCCTCTGTTTTTCAATTAAAAACAGATTGCGGTTTTATTGCAACGACTTTGAGCCGTTTCTCAGCTTACAATCGGGCACATAACGATCATAACGATCATAACGATCGCAGCTCGCAGCTCCCAACATTGTCGGCCTCCCCCCCGCCCCACAACCCCGCTCAACTCTCTATCTGTTATGGCCGTAGTTATCGCCTCGTATCGCTCCGTATCGCATCGTTTGTTATACAATCCGAAGATCGCCGTGCAACTCGATCGTACGATCATACGTTAAACCTTTTTGGCCTTTCGAACTGGCTCTAGGCGCAATTAGATTGCAGAGTGCAGCAATTGCTTTGATAATTCTGCAATTTTTAGACTCCAAAAAATATTATATTTTATTTTATATCGTATCGTATCGTATCGTATTGCCCTATATATCGTATTGTATAGTCTCTTAGCGCGAGCTCTGCGTACTGCTACAAATTACAGGCTTATCATGTCTGCCACTTACCACCCACACACACGCCATTAACACACACACACACACACCACACACACACATACACAGCAGCACTAAGAGGCGCCTTCCAGTGCTAATTAAAAGCTCAGCATAATTTAGTCGTTAGTCGTGGCCCACAGACGGCTACAAATTCGGGCAACGGCAAATGCCACCAACACACACACACACACACACACAGCCTCATTTTAATGAATGAAAAGCCAACGCACAGGCAGTCAGTAGGCCATGGTAGGCAGAGAGCGGGAAGGGGCGCACTATGGAGGCTAATCAAACATCGACCGAAGACCACGCACGTTTCTCGCCGAGCAGCGCGTAGAGTGGGGCCCCCATCGATCTGGCCAACAACTAACTGGCAATTCGTTTTGTTCATTTCGCATTTAATTTAGCTGATTAACAAGCAGCGCTCGGACGAGGCGACTGCCTACTCTCCGTCTCTCTCTCTCTCTCTCTCTCTCTGTCTGTCTGTCTGATCTCTGCATTCGCCACATTCGCCATTCGTCAGCATAATTCATTTATTCAACTGTCTGCCGCCCAGATTAGGTGTAACAACTTTTTAGTTAACTTATTTTTAATGTGTGCGTGTAAAAGACAACAACAACAACAACAACAACAACACTAGCCAAAATCAAGATGTGCCTACGTAAAGCACAGCGAACGAGACGACGCGACGCAGCGTTCCTTTGGCATCTCGGCAAACAGTTCCATGATACAACAATGTACGGCAACAGCAAAAACAAAACACGTTAAAACGTTAAGTCGCTGCCTTCGCCTCCGCCTCCGCCTCTGCCTCTGCCTGCCCCTCCCGCTTACACTGCTCCACTGTCTCCAACTCAGCCTCAGCCTCAGTCACAGCCACGACGCCTGTCAGACGCCAAAAAGTTTTTTCCCTCTTCTTTTTTCGCCGTTTTCTTAAAAGCCTCCGATCCGGGTATAGCGACTTTACGGACTCCTATGCGACACATCTGTTAACACGATCTGTTAAAATATTAGGTCTACAACTTTGCTTCCGCCGTTTTCCAATAGATGTCGCTAGGATCAAGCATTGATCGATATAAATCGATTTAATCGTTTTATATCGATCTTGCACATCTTGCAACGTTAACCCAACAAAAATATTTGTGGAGATCTGTTTGCATCCCAAACTTATTCTCAACTGAAAATGTCACTTTTCGAGCCGAATTCTCGCCATTTGCGGGAAATTTTGCTTTTCTTTTTTAATTCCAAGAAAACTGCTTCTGAAGCTCATCGAATGCTTTCGGTCAAAAAATAGGAGATCTTACCCCACCCGCCGTATTCTCCAGACGTTGCTCCATCTGACTACTACCACCTGTTCCGATCGATGGCACACGGTCTAGCTAACGAGTACTTCAGTTCTTATGAAGAAGTCAAAAATTGGATTGATACTTGGATCGACTCGAAAGATGAGGGGTTCTTTCGTCACGGAATACGCATGCTGCCAGAAAGATGGTCAAAAGTAGTAGCTAGCGGCGGCCAATATTTTGAATAACATTTCTAACATAACATTTCATTTTCACAAAAAAGCCTTGAATTTACGAAAGAAAGAATTAAAAAAAGAAAGCTCTGTAGAACGGTTGAGATCAGTTGCATTCAATCTAAGATCAGCTAAGATCGAAAAAATAGTAAAGTTTCAAATTTAAAAGTACAACTACAAATAATCAGTTAAGATCTGTAGCGATCTTTTAATATACAAAAGAAAGACTCTGTAGATCTATTGAGATGGCTGAAGCTCAGTTGAGTCTAATCTAAGATCAGCTAAGGTTGAATAGAGTAAAGTTTACTTAAAAATACAGCTTGAGAGATCTGTCGCAATCTTTTAATATAAAAAAGTCTATTGAGATCACTAATGATCGGTTGCAACCTAATTGAGCACAGTTTTAGGCAGTAAATATCGACTGCCATCAGTTGAGATCGATATAACAAAGTTAGTTTGAAAATAAATTAGCAGAAACATGGATGCGATCAGCTGCGATCGATTGGAAATAGTTGACATATAGATGAGATCTGTTGCGATCTGTTGAAAAGAGTTAAGATCTATTGGAACATGTTGATATATATCAAGAACTCTGCAGAGCTGTAGAGATCATCAGAGGAAATATGCGAAAAATGGAGATTAGTGCAGTAGAGTTGAGATCAGTTGCGATCGTTTCAGTCGATACTTAGAACTAGATATTTCCACAGTTGATATATATAAAAACTTTTGCAAATTAATATGATAAATTAAATTAGATAAATAGCAAAATTTTCTGTCCGATCGCAGCGATCCTAGCTAAAGCTTCAGGCTGATTTCTATCTATCTTAACCTTGTCCGGTCGCACATAATCCCACAAACAGATCGCTGACAGTAACATAGAAAGTTGGGTTCGTTTCGCCATCTCTTAGGGTATTTTAGCTGCTGTCAGTTTGTGCAGCTTTTTTTTTATCAGTTCATCTCTGTCTCGCTCGCTCACTCTTCGTTTTTGGGGCCGTCGCGACAGCCTCCCAAAAACGAAGCGGAGCTGCCGACGTCGACGTCGGAGTCAGTGTCAGTTGCATGTCAGAGCGAGTTGAAAACGAAATGCAACCAATTTGTTGCCGGTTGCTGCAACAGCAACAACAACGCTGGCAACTCTGGCAGCAATATTGCAGCCATTTTTAGCTTGGAGACGAGGCGTCGCCAGCGCAGCGCAGCATGTGTGTTTGTGTGTATGTGTGTGGATCGCGTGTAGGCAGAGGAAGCACTTAATGCCGACAAAAAGTGTCGAATTGCAGTCGCAGCCAACTTCGCGTTGCAGTCGCCCACCCAAAAGAAAAGCCAGCCAGACATAGCCAGAAAAAGGCCAAACCGAACGCTGTTAATTAATTTGGCTTTTTTTTTTCGGCGCTCGAGTGTCGCGTAGGCAAATGAGATACAGATACACACACTCGCACACACACACACACACACACACAGACAGGCAGACGTACTCCATATAGATAGAGATACGCTCGAGAGACTCGTGGGCTTGTTGTTGTTGCTGGCATTTCCGCTCCGGCGAAAATAGGGGGGCGGTGTCTGCCGGAATTAATGCAAATCGAACGAGAGTTTGTTGGCTTCGCTTCTGGTTCAAACTGGGCTAATTGTCGCCCGCAGCATCGGCAAACTATATGGTATATACCATATACTGTATGCGATATATCCATATAGTATATATGCTGCTTTATTGGGCGCCATTCGGGGCATTCGGCATGCCTTTAATTAGCACATTTCTGCTCATCACACATCGCAGCGCATTTGGCATTCTTGTCATGCATTAATTATCGAGGCGCAATCAGTGGCTAGACACGCCCCCCCCCCCCCTCGTCACCATCTACTGTCTGTCCGCTCTGTGCACCCCCGCGTGTCCGTTGCGCATCATCGGGATCGTGCACTCGCCTGTCTGTGCAACTGTTTATACACTTTTCCCCATTTTCCATTCGCCATGTGTGTTTTCAATTCAGGCACTCGTAAACAATTTCCCAAACTGTTCGGCAAATCTAGGCGAAATTAATGCTCCATCAAAAGAAATAGATCTGTCCATCAAAGCTGTTTAAAGCTTGCCACAGTGTCTTAAAGCTGCTTGAAGCTTGCCACAGTGTCTCAAAGCTGCTCAAAGCTTGCCCAAATTATTGAAAGCTGCTTGAAGCTTTGCTCAAACTAAAATGCTAAGTCATAAAATTTTGAAGTACTCATAGAAGTGCCTCATCCGGTCTGTCAAAGCTGCTCATAGCTTGCCACAGCCCTTAAAAGCTGATTAAAGCTCTAATTAGACCTAAGTGCAAAGCTAGACATACTTAATATTAATAAAATACACATTTGTCGTACTTTATCTGAATAGCAACCACTACAACTGCACTAAGCTTTACTTAAAGCTCTCACAAGCTTAAAGCTTACTCAATGCACTTTCGAGCAACTTTGTTGCTTACAGCAAAAACGAAACTTACTTAATTAAAAGAAAACCTGCAAGTAGCTGATTAAAGCTCACTTAATCCCGCACTTAATTCTCAATTCTAGCCAATTTGCTGGCTTCTTCTTCTTCTTCTTTGGCCGCAACTGACTTACAAGTCGCGTGCTCTGTGAACTTTTTATCGATTGCTTTTCTGGCTGCAGCATGCGATCATCATCGACGTCATTGGCGAACTAGACCAGCCCCTGCCCGCCCACACACTGACCCGCCCACACTCCGCCGCCCTGCTTTCAAGCGAAAACCAAAGCAGCGAAAACATCCTTAGAATATTTGTGCAACTTATCAGCGCATTTAAAATTAGCCAGCAACAACAAACCGCTGCCAACGTTGACTGCGACGCCGGCAGCGGCTGCGGCTGCTGCTGCTGCTGCTGCTGCCTGAACTTTTGACGACATCTGCGACGGGGCAAGTCACAGTCGCGTGATTTGTTTTGTAAATGAGGAAAAATGCAAAATTAAAATAAAAAAAAGAAAAACAGCCAAAAAATAAAAACATATATATATATATAACAACAACAGCAGCAGAAACAACAACAAAACAAATAAAAATAAAAATAGTCATTGAACATGTTTACGGCCAGCGACAGAGTTGCCAGTTGCCTTTTGGTCTGTTCCAAAATAGCCAAAATACACACATGCACATACCCTACACACACACACACAGAAATTAGCTGCTTGTCTAAGCAAATTGTACAGACGCTAAAATAATTGCAACAGCTTCAGCTGCAGTGGCCCCTCGCTAAATGCAACACAGACCGTAGAAAAACTTCAAATCAGTCTGATCAACTACATTCCCATAAAACAAATGACAACTTTTTAATTTAAGCTGGAAGCTATAGCTTTATATAATAATTGCATTACATAAAGTCATTTTGTTAAGCTCAAAATTTTTGTAAGCTCAAAAATAGTTTAAAAAAACGTAAAATTGAAGTTATTTATTTTTCTAAAACATTTTTATAAGCTTAAAACAAATTATGTTAAGTTCAAAAACATTTTTTCAAGTTCAAAAAGATTTGTTTAAGCTCAAAAACATTTTTTTTAGTTCAAAAAAACTTTAACCTTAAGTTTTTTTTTCCTAAAACATTTTTATAAGTACAAAAAAAGTGGTGTTAAGTTTAAAAATACTTTTTTTAAGCTAAGCGAAATTATTTTAATTTCAAAAACAATTTTTTAAGTTGAAACACAGCTATTTAGTTACCAAAACTTTTTTAACCAACACGCATTTCAGTATTTGCTTAAATGAATAGTTTTTTGTTTTGGAAATTGCAATTTTAAGTTCTTACAAAGTACATAGCCTCGCTCTACACAGTCCCACACACCCGAAATACCCTGCAGCGGTTGCGCTTTGAAATGCTCAAACTCTTCTGGCTGCAGCGAATTCATATAGCTAGACACACGTATATCTGTTACGATCTGTCGATTGTCATTCATTATGATCTGCCACTCCCCTCGCCGCCGTGTCTTATCGCCCTCTCGCATTGGCCTTTTGGCTTGCGCGTTTTTTACGTAAGCCCCATCGACCGCGAAAAGACTTTTCAACGTCCCAATTGATTTTCGCATTGCGAATTTGCTTTTGGCCATTGTTGTTGCCAAGGCGAACAGCAAGAGCAACAGCAACAACAACAACAACAACAACAACAACTGAACGAGCCCCTTTTCTGTGTGTTTTTCTCGCGTTTTGAGCGCGTTTCGTGCGCGTTTTGTTGGCGCTTTCGAGCGCGTCGCACTTAGCGGCTTTTTCACTTTTGAACTTTTTTTCGGGTAATGAGAAAATGTGCATAAGGGTTGCGGGTAACAGAAAAAGTGTGAGAGAGAAAAAGAGCGGGGGGGGGGTGGGTTGAGGCGTGAACAACCTACTTGTTTGTGTATTTGTTTGTGTTTGTTTGTCCATTGGCAACGCATTCTGTTTGCTTTCGCCGCCGTCGCCGACGCCTGTTTGCTCCCCTGCCCGAGCAGCTCTACTACTTCCTCTCCCCCCCTAGGCCTCTTCTCTGCTGGCCACTCACACCTACCGCAGCTGTCATAAATTATCAAGAACAAGCGACTCGACCGACTCCCAAATCCGCGACGGGCGCACTTAATCAGCCATTAGAGATCTTCATTTCGGTGTGTGAGTGTGCCTAAAAGGCGTCGAGAAAAAATACCAAAGCAGCAGAGGCACATTTCACTGGGGAGTAGTAGAGCCAGAGTTACCCACTACGAAGTTGCCGGAAAGTAAATTTACATTTTATTACAATTTTAGTCATTCATTTCTATGGCGTTAGCATAGCCTTTTTTGATTTTGTTAACATTTTGTTCTAACAAAGATTTCTTCGATGCTTTCAATGGCCAACTAAGCTTATATTCCCGCAGAAACTGTGCACCAAATTTCAGTTTTCCAAGTTTATCGAGCTAAGCGTGGGCCTACCTCGCCTGCAGGGTATACGACGAGCGTTGGAAAAGCAAATGTGCAGCACGCAAACATTTCACGTTTTGGTTGCTCTGTTAGCTTTGCACTTAAATAATTTAATTGCTTATAAAATAAATAAACTGGGGCGTTGTATGACGCGTCCGATCCGAATTCATTTTCCAAAAATAACGCAGCGCTTTTCCCCCTTTCCTACTGCAACTACAGCCACTCCAACCCCACCCGAATTTCTTTTGTACTGTGCCGCGCGCGCGATCTTCCTGCCCCGTGTGTGTACTCATTACCGTATACCGTGTACCGTGTGAGTTCATTCATTCATTGATTCAACGATCGTTCGATCTGTTGGCTGATCGATTGCCCGCATGGACTGATTGACAGTTCAACACTCGTAACTGTCAAATTTCGAGCAGAGCAAACAGCGAAACGCTGCGTTGGCCCCCACAGCAGCACCGCGAGCAGCTCATGGAAAATTCTTTTTCTTTTTCGTTTGTGTTTCTGTTTCGGTTTCTGTTTGTGTTTCATTTTCCCCCCTCGAAAATTTTCCTCGTTCGCTCTTATTTTATTCAATTTTATGAAATTCAGCGTTGAGCTTTAACTTTTGCGCTAATTATTTTGCAACAATTAATTAAGGCGCAAAACCGAAATAACATTTAAGAGGAAGACACGGAGCACAGTGCCTGCCCGCCTGCTCTAGATATCTTATCCTATTCACCCGAGAGCGGCATGCTATATGCGCTAATTTGATCTGTGCTGATCTTTTAACTCAATTTAAAGCGCACGCAGCCAAGGCAAAAGAAAAGCGTACGACAAACTGCAACCAGCACGACCCAGAGATACCACAGAATGTACAAAACTTAATAGGAGACTTTTGTTTTTTTAATTTAACACGCATAGTAGTTGGTTCCGTATTTCTACCGACACACAGCGCCGGCACAAAGTCTTAGCTCTGTGTGTGCCGAATTTCAACATTCTAGCTGCTCTGCAGGCCAAGTTATGCAGCTTTTTACAGGGTATATGTTGTCGACGAAAACAAAACCAAAGGAAATTTTTCAAAGGCACTTTCGGCGGTGCGTGTACGTGTGTGTGCTTCTGTGTGAGTGTGTGTACGTGTGTGTGTGTCTGTCTGTCTGCGAAAAAATAGCCAATACACTGCGCCAATGCGACGCCGCTGTCGACGCCGACTGCGACTGAGGTTCTGCGTCATGTGAGTCAGCAACGCATTTGGCAACACACAACAAACGCCAAGGCGAATTTCGGTGCTCTGCTCCGTTGGCTGAAACAAATGACCAGAGGAAGACCAAAGACACTTGCACACACAAACACAGACATTCACACTCACACTCACACACACACAGACTGCTGCTGTTTGGGGCCACGTGTTGACGGCGGCGGCGACGGGCCCGCAATGTTTATTAGAAGTTGAAATGCCTGTCGCTGCCTTTGACTGTAATTAGCACATTGTGCACACACTCATCTTGTTGTTGTTTTTGCCTCTAAATGCAGCACACACACACACATCGAACAAAACATATGCGAGAAAATGTAGAAAAACTACAAGAAAAACGCTCAAAAAACACACGATCATATTTTATGTTAGATTTCAGCTAGGGCAGAGCTTTCAAGCTGAAGCTTCGGCAGCTTTCAAGCGCTTTAAAAATTCAATTTTAGTTCGATAATATTGTATACGATACTTGAGAAAAGCTATCACGAACTTTACTCAATTTTGCTTTAAATGGCAACAACTTTCAATTAGTTTTCTGTTCTCAGTTTAGTGCAACTTTAAGCATCTGCAATGTTTTTCCATAATGCGACCTTTTATTATTTCTACACATTATTTTCGACACTTGTTCAAACATTTATTTCAACATTTTTCCCTATAAATTTTGTTTCCATAATTTATTTCTACACTCTTTTCTATAATTATTATTTCTAAAATTTATTTCTACACTTTCTCCATAATTATTATATCTAACATTTATGTCTTCACCTTTTCCCTATAAATTTAATTTCTAAGATTTATTTACATACTTTTTTCTATAACTAAAATTTATAGAATTTATTTCCTAAATTTATTTCTGCACTTTTTTCTATAATTATTATTTCTACAAATTTATTTCTATACTTTCTCCATAGTTATTATTTCTAACATTAATTTCTTCACCTTTTCCCTAAAAATATAATTTCTAAAATTTATTTTCATACTTTTTTCTATAATTATAATTTCTGGAATTTATTTCTAGACTATTTTTCCCAAAATTTTTTTTTTTATAATTTCGAACTGAAACTTCTGAAAAGCTTTTAGTAGCTTTGGCAAATTTCAGGAGCTTTTTCGCATATTTTGTTTTGATGGTGCTTTCTGCCATTTCCCAAGTATTTCAAATTATCTTTTGAGCTTTCAGCAGCTTTGGAGCGCTTCAACTGATATTTTGCCAAACACTTGTTATCCAAAGACCTTTCTGATTTGTTTTGTTGCTGTTGTTGTGTCAATGCACTGCCAAATAACAACAACAACAACAACAAAAAATGCGAAATTTATTTCTAGAAATTTCGTCTTAAATGAAACTTATAAATAACGCACAGCCAGAGATGTGTGCGAGTGTGTGTGTGTGTGTGTGTGTGTGCGCGGGCGCTCAATGCACTTGCGAAGCTCTCGTTGTGGTTGTTGCTGCTGTAGTGAGTGCCCCGCCCACGTCACAGCGCAAACATTTCGCATTTGTTATTGTTGTTGCACGTTTGGCATGTCAAAAGCGTTTTGCATCGATGAATGAATTTCGGCTCAGGCAATAAATGAACTCGCCTGGAGCAACGGGCAGAGCGATTGCCATTTTATTAACTGCAATGCCAAAAATTGTTGAAATCGCAAGAAAACAAAAAGCAAAACAAAATAGAAAACATTTCTGCGCGCATAAATCAAATGTCTAGACAAATTGCAACAACAAACTGCAGGCAACACACCAACACCAACACCAACACCAACACACACACACACACACACACACACACACACACACACACACAGCTGCATAGATATGGACAAATAAAGTTGTGTACGAACAGTGCATAATTAACAGCTGCTGCTGCTGTTGTTCTTGTGCTTCCTGCCCCTGCAGTTCTCGCTCGTTTGCTCAGCGGAAATGAGGGGCGGGCCAGCAGCAACAGCAACAGCAACAACAACAGCAACAGGAACAGGAAAAGCGACTGTAAACTTAGCTGATATTGGTTGCGCAGTCGACGGCATTACATTAGCAGCAGCAGCAGCAGCGGCAGCAACATGCCTTGGCAACATGTTGCCAAGCCGCAAATGTTGCTAAGCATTTTGCACGTAGTGCTTGCGTTTGCTTGACTGACTATAAGGTCAGACTATATAGCCGATATATCCGCGCTGTTTTTGGCACACAGCTAAAGATTTCGAATATGAAATCAAGCGCAAAATTTCGCCGCGCCAATTAACGTGCATTTCCATTTTATATATGTCGAGTGAAGGTACGCGCAGATATACTACAGATATATATATATATATATATATATATATATATATATATATATATATTATATATGTATATATGTATGTATGGCGCACTTTATATATCGGCTATATGTATATAGCTATATATCTGTATTGTGACTAAAATCGGCAGCTGTGGGCAGGCGCGAGCGGCGTTCGATTATCGCGCGCGCGTTGTTGTTGCTGTTGTTGTTGCTGCTTTTAGTAAATATACATACATAAATATTTATAAATCTATTGCGCGTAAATCGGCAGCTTGTATCAAAGGCGATTCCGTTGTCTTTGCTGATTAAATGTTTTCTATTGTTTTGCGCCTTGTTGTTGCTGTGCTTCTTTTTATTTTCGCACGCAAATAAAACTGGCGCCACTGATCACAACAACAACAACAACAACAAGGCAAAGCAGCAAGAGCAACAACATTGTACAAAATTATAATAAGAGCGCCACTTGATAAACGTCGCGCGTCGTTAGCGCCACTTATCACGTATACGCCATGTCGGGCAATGCCGCCCCTGGTTTGCCGCCGCTGTTGGGGTGGGTGGGCGTCGCTGCTAGATAGTTGATTTGTTGCTGCATTTAGTTAATTAGTCGTTCCAGTTTATCACAAATCGACTGCGATAAGGCAGCGAAGCGCGCAAAAAAGCGGGCAAAGGCAGAATAAAAAATGCAAGAAAACCCCCGGCAATACTCTGTTAATAAAGGCACGCCGCATCCCTGGGGTGCGTTAAAATATGCCAAAAATGTGGCTTAAGACATTTTAAAATTTCAGTTAGTTATGCTTTTATTTTTAGTAATTTTACGAGGTATTTAGCCGTCGGCATGTTTGTTCTTTTTTTTTTTTATGTGGCGCCAAAGAGTTTAAAGTTTTAGCATTTGTAATTTGGCGCGGACTGCGCGCCTGCCTGGCAATTAAAATATATTAATAATTTAACGCGCTTCTTCTGCCAACAACAACAGCAACAACATCCAATTAACAGTCGTAACAACAACAACAAGAGGAGAAATGCCGCTAATGAAATTGAGTCTAAAAAGCCAAATCTGTTGCCAATCGCCGCCCTAGCGCCACACCCCCCGCTAACAACTTGACACTTGTTGGCGCCAGCTACAGTTGTTGTTGCTGTTGTTGCTGCTTCTTCTGCATTTGGTGAAATTGAAAACGCTGCCGGAAGCGTTGCGCAGCGGAATGTGGCGCCAGCGCAGCGCGTTCAAAAAAAAAAAAAAAAAATTGTGCAAGATCGTTGGAAACGTACAGACAGATGAGGAATATATATATATATTCGTAAAGTATGCATGCAAGAATTATTGAAAGTGATTTTCCATTTTTACAATGTTATATTTGAAGTTTAAAAATAATTTAGAAAACATTTTCTTGATTGGAAAAAAGCATTTTTACATTTTACAAGTTTCAAAATAATTTAGAAAACATTTTGTTAATTGTAAATAGATTCTTAAAGTTTTCAAAATACTTAAAAAAAAAGCTTTGCATACATATTTTCATGAGGAAAAAAAATGTGCAAAATTTAAAAAATCTACAAAATATAAAAAAAAATTTTTAAAGTGTTTTCGGCAATTTTTTCTCGGTTTTGCGCAGCCTTTCGCTCTGTGTGTTGAGCCACGCCCAGCTGCCCATATCCATTTCCATAGCCATTGACATTGACTAAATTCCATTTATATGGGCAAATGCAATTAGCTGGCGCCAGCGTTTGAACGCAATTTATAGATAAATTGACTTTTATAGCCGACAACAACAACGATTGAAAATGGAAGCAGGCAACTGCATGCAATTCATTTCATCTCACTCTCTACCTGTCTCTCTCTCTCTCTCTCTCTCTTTAAGTGTTTTTTCTACTGATTTTTAATTTGATTTTTCTCTCTTCTTTGCTTTCAGTTACCGAATGTCAATTTGGCAAAGTACTGCGAGAATTAGGCTCCACTTGGTACGCGGATCTGGGACCGCCTTTTGGGGTCATGTATTGCATCAAATGCGAATGTGTTGCGGTAAGTTCAACTCAAGTTCAATAGACCTAAGATAGTTATAATAGAGTTAATTTCAAATAGAGCAGCTTTCAGCAGCTTCTGAAGATTAGCAATGTGCTTTCGTAAGCTTTTCGTTGAGTGGAAGCTTTTGGCTTTCAGCAGGTAGAGGGCTATGCTTACGTTGAGCTGCCGCTGCTGCTGAGCTTTGAGCAGCTTTGAAAGCTGCACGAAGAGCTTTCAAGCGCGTTCGCTCTGGTAAATTTTCGAATTTAGTCATGGGCTGTTTTCAATTTGGGGGCGTGGCAAGTGGCCGAACAAATTAAGTCGAGTCGTTGCCGCTGATGGGCGGCCATTTAATTGACTAATGTCTGCCGACATGTGCTACAAGCAGAGACAACAACAAGAGTGCTGCCAAAAGGCAAATAGACGGGAAATTAATGGCGAAAAATGTGAGTATTTTCACTCGGCAGCAAGAAGCAGAAGCAGAAGCAGAGCAAACACAAGAGACATAACAGGCAGGCCAAGAGGGAGGCAGCAGCGAGTAGCGCATAATTTATGGCATTTTTACGCATGATTAATATCGATTTGAAAGCGCTTTTTATAAGCGAACGAGACTAGCATATACCCTATAGATCATCACAGCACACACACACACACACACACACAGATATAGATATGGATGTGGTGCTGCATACGCAGAAGCACGCAAAATCGAAGCCGAAAACTTTGCCAAAACTAAATTGAAATTCGCAATTGCCTTTGTCGATCGAATTACGCAAAGAAACAAACAAACAAAGTGAAAGAGACAGCAAGAGAGAGAGAGAGAGAGAGAGAGAGAGAGAGAGAGCATAGCATATTTGCATTACGTAGTGCAAAGAGGCAGAGATCGTATCCTCGTTCAAGTTCTGCGTCGGCTGCGAGCAGCAAGAACAAAAAAAAAATATACATATATATAATATACAGTACATAGTATATAAATATATATAAATATATATAAATTATATATGTAGTGAGCGAGAGAGAGAGCGCTCGCGATCTTGTATGCATGCCCCGAAAATTAATTGACGCCATAAAGTCTTGGCGTATGTTCCTACGCCTCTGCCTCTGGCTCTTCTCCCTCTCGCTGTAGTCGCTGCGCGTCTGCTAGCGGCCAGACGACAAAAGTCGACCCAGACAAGGAACCAAAAACGAAACCAGCCCAAAACGCCAGCAAAGGCCCCCACACATATAGCACACAATCAAGGCACGATAAGCTGTAGAAATCAGTTTAACTTGATTTACCATCGCTCTGGCATAGGGCTATACTATATAACTATTATCAAGCAGTCTATGGCTACAACCTTAACTGATTTACTAACGGTTTAGCCTAAAAGAAAACTACGGTTTCCATTATGCTCTCAAATTTCAGTTCTATAACTAAAACCTTGGCATTACTACATATATATAGTAGCAAAGCTTCTCTAGATTTGACTAAGCTTAGCTCAAGGTCATTGCGGCTTTAAAAACACTGCGGGGGATTTTTTCCCGAGCCACTGTCACTCCCTCTCCCTCTCTCCCTCTCTCACTGTCTGAAAGTTCAACATTTTCCCATCCGCAGCCATAGACGATCTTGCATGGTGTACTTTGCGCAGAGTTGTTAATGTCTCTTTACGAGTTGGCGACTTGCTTTTATTTTCCACTTCTGTACGTGGTTGTTCTTGTTAGTTTCTCTGTTTTTCTGCAAATTGTCGAGCTAATTGGAGCCGCCTGCCGCCTGCCGCCTGCTGCCTGCTGCCTCTCCCGGCGCTTCGCGATTCGCTGCGCTTTACGTTCGACTTTAACGGGTAGGGACCTGTCCAGGCAATAAGACAGTGAGACAAACCCGACAGAGCGAACGATCCGGGCATTTGGTCATTTGGCCACTTGGCCATTTGGCCATTGCATAAAAGTCAGTTTTGTATTAATTAATTATAATTTATGTGGCTGCAGGAGACTTATAAACGAGCACATCATAAAATGATTGCCCCGACGTCGGACGATCGGCGACGCGAACTGATATCGCAGTCGCAGTAGCCCGCTGCTGTGCATAGCATATACATATAGTATATGCCATATACTATATGGACAGACACCGACAGACACAGCAGAGAGCATATCGTTAAACAACAAGAGGAACGTTGTCAGGCCAATAAAAATGAATTCATATAAACATCAAAAAGACAACGACACTCGCACTCGCATTAGCAGCGCGGATCGTCTAGATCTGAAATGAATTAATAAGAAGAAGAACAAATAGGAAAAAAAAAAACAAATGAGGTGTATAAAAATATATTCATATATTTATATTAAGAAAATCGCAGCTTGATTTAGTTCTAAATTTAAAGTAGACTGAGTGCGAGAGCGAGCGGGAGGGAGCACGTGATAGAGAGTCAAATGAAATGGAACGAAACGCGGCGGCAAGCTGGACAGGCAGCTACCCTGTAGGCAGGTAATTCAAAGGCGCATAACTTTTGAGTCGAACAGCCTAGGTATATGAAAGTTGTAGGAAAGTTAGATAATATATCAATGTATGTTTGTGCCAGAGTTCAAAGCTCTAGCTAGCTTGAAAGTGCAGGGAAAACGTAAACAGTTCGCGTACCAATCATTCACGATAATAACCTATGGTCACCTATGCTTCGCGAGGTATATCTTAGAAATAGAATACAAAATATACAAAATACAAAAACAGCATATGCAGAGTCAGTTTGCTCAGTTATGCGAATGGCAGCGCTAATTAATTTTGTGGCTACAGAAATTATATGAAAAGTAAATAAAAAATAAATAAAATATACAGTAATGGGCATCGCTCAGACAGAAGTGACACATTGGCCATTCACTCAGCATAACTAATGAGATATCATAGTATACTTTTATTATACGCCACATTTCGGCTTGATTCATTTCGGAGAGAGCACACACTCGGCCTGTCCTTATATTATCCGCTGTATTGCTATTGCTGAAGTTCCCCTTGAGTAATTAGAGTCAGTAACCAGTAATTAATTAGCAGTAATTTGGATGTTATTTAATGAGCTGGATTTTTAATTGAAATTTGGTTTAATCCTCATTGACTTTCCAACTCATTCTTAATGGCATTATTACTTCCATTGTTTGCTTCTTCGCAATTAAAGTGTGGATCTTGGAAGCAGATCTATTTTTCTTTTTTTTTTTAATTTTTTGATTTTGATATAAAATTAGTTGCTTTTTGCCTGATCTATAAGTTCCAGCTTAATTGTATTTTCCAGTGAGTTGCAGTACTTGCCATACAATTGTATTGCATATGGTCTTATTCATTTTTAATCTCATTATTTTTTTCTTCCTACTCCCATTGCAGATACCCAAAAAGCGTCGCATTGTCGCCCGCGTACAATGCCGCAACATCAAGAACGAGTGCCCGCCGGCCAAATGCGATGATCCCATCTCATTGCCCGGCAAATGCTGCAAGACCTGTCCAGGCGATCGTAACGGTAAGTGCAAGCCATATGCCATACACACATATACATATACACATACATATACACATACACATATAGTGTATGGTACATACATACAGATGTACATTTATTTAGATTTAGATAGACCTTCCCTCATATCTTGCCGCAAACACTTTCACTCGGCCATTAGCCGCCGCGAGCAGCCAAAGATCATGCCAAACATATGCGTCATAGTTGATATAGTGTGCGCTATATATAGCCTAAGGGAGAAGGCGTGTGTGGGGTAGCAGGATCACTATGGTGGATCATTATGTTCAAAGCATTTTGCGGGGACTTATAATTTTCGTGAAATATCTAAATATTTTGACACACGCAATTGTTTGTTACGCACTATAAAAAAGGCAATCGCATCAAATGGGATTAGTTGATCGAGAGATGCGGGCCAGTAATAGCTATACATGTATCTGTATATATAGATGGCTCCGTCTGCCTGTAAGGAATTTGGCCAAGTTGTTCGGCCACGATGTCGGCCACTTATAGATCATACACACACACACACACACACACACACACACATGCTTATACACACATGTCTATGAATAATTAAGCGTAGCATCCACGGCAGCTGTAGAACACTTTTCAGCGCGAGACGTAGACCATAAAAAAAGGTGTTCTATGTAGTCCGAGCAGAGCTGAGAGCACAACATAGATATATGGCCGGGCGGATAGTTCAGTTCAGTTGGTAAAGTCGCCAACGTTTTTTCTGTATTTTTTTATTTTTTTTTTTTGTATTTTTCTTGTTCGGTTCGTTGTCGCCGACGAAACGCGTAAATTGTTTATGAAAAATTACTTGGCCCGAAATGAAGGTCAACGCTACGCAATTTATAATTCTTTTTTATGCCAGACCAGACATATCCGATCTATTTAATATAGCCATAGCCAGTGTATATAGCCATGTTCATTTCGGCAATCTCTGCATTTATTTATTATATTCGACTTTTGCATGTCGCGTCGTGTCGTTTCGTGTCGCTTCATGCTTGTCGTCTGCCTCTTCCACAATTTATTTTATATCGCACAACTGGGCAACATTATGATCCGCACACCATGGGGACATGGGGACATTGCGAATGGGCTTTGGCATTGGAATGCGATACGATTCGGTACGGTTCGACTCCCAGAATCTGCAAAGTTCGTTGGGGGTGGGCAAGGGGCACGCGGGTCATACGGGGGACACACGCGCCGCAGTTAACTGCTGCCTACAAGTCGATTGAGAATTTATAGGCCAAAGAAGCATATAGTGGGAGTGGGAAAGATATATCAGGCGACGGGTGGCAGCTCTAATAGCTCTTATCATATACAATTCGGGTGACAACCCTATGCTTAAAACTTCGGCAACTCTTATTAAATGTGTTTCGTAGTAAGCAGCTCTGGCAAACTTTGAATGCCTTTTGTTTACGGGCTAGCTGACAACCCTGGCTCTTTGGCAACTCTAGCGCAGCTTAAGGCTTAAAGAAAACTTCATGGGTTTTCTCTACTTGTTGCAACTGACAATTAAAGGCGACAACTCTGTCCGAAAATCACTACAACGTTGAATTGGTTAACAACCCTGACGCTTTGGCAACTCTAGCGCAACTATAGGCTTGTGGAACGCTTCTTGTCATATCTCTGCTTGTACCAACTGAAAATTAAAGCTGACAACTCTGTCCCAAAATCATAACAACGTTGAAATAGTTGACAACCCTAGCTCTTTGGCAACTCTAGCGTAGCTTAAGGCTTGCGTTAAGCTTAATAACCAGTCAGTGCCTTTATCAACCGACAGTAGAAGGTAGAGATGACAACTCTGAAGGTAAAGGTGACAACTCCCACAGTTATGCATAGTTCAACTTTGAGTTAGTTGACAACCCTGGCGCAACTAATGCGAAGCTTTCGTCTCAGAGGCTCGAGCAAAACTTATGCGCATGCCACACACGCACGCAGCCACACACACGCACACACACACACGCACACACACACACGCACACACACACACACACACACACACACGCACGCACTGAATCACCGGGCAATTCTTTGGCTTTTGCTAATTTTCTGCATGAATTGAATTCATAATTAGAAAGAAAAAACTCGAGAGGAAAGTAACGAGTGCGAGTGTATGCGACTGTGTGTGTGTGTTAGTGTGTGTGTGTGTGTGACATTTTTCACATAATCAGGCAAGTGCTGGCTGAATTCCAGTCTGCAGCAGTTGTCGCTGTGTGGCATGAACCGAGAAACTGGTTGCCAGGCAAACTTGCAACAGTTGCCGGTGCTGCTTGCCCCTGTCTGCCTGCCGCATGCCGCATGCCGCTTGCCGCCTGCTTGCACATCATTAGTTTCCGTTTTGCGGCAATATTTCATTTGCCTATGCGAAAAGCCGTTGACCTTTGAGCCCGCCCCTTTTTGACGAGGAGCGCAGAAATTTCACTTTTATTCAGTTGCCACGTCAAGTTGCAACAGCAGCGGCAGCGGCAGCGGCAACTGTTGCCAGTTGCAGCCTGTTGCTCGTGCAACTCGTTTGCCATAAATAGTTAGAAGGCACGGGCGCGGCCCCAACTTGGCTTGAGTCGCCCTCTCGCCTCCCCCCCCCCCTCCCCGACCGCTCTTCACCTGCCCCTGCTGCCTGCCCCTGCTGGCCTATTGTAAAAATATTTTCGCAGCGACGCGCTGATTTACCAAAGTTATTTCTCTTTTTCGCCTAACTTGGTGCATGCCACGCTGCGGCTTGCTGCTGTATGCAGCACACACACACACAGACACACACACAGACACAGTGCAGAATATACATATAGCCTGCTTATATATAGCAACCGTGCACCAAGTTTAGCGATGCTGCCAGCAGCCGGCAGCAACTTGCAACTTGCAGCAGGCCACTTGCAACTTGCCACAGAATCGAGCACGTTAAATGCCCATTTTTGGGAGGGGGAGCTGTCGTTGCGAGGCAGGTTTTGCGCCCAGTCCTCAGTCCCCAGTCTCGCCGCTGCCCCTGCTCTCCCTACGCTGCGCAGCATTAATTTATGCATTTTTTCGTTATTTTTTATAATGACATAACTCGAGCATTTTAACGCTTATTAAATTATCTCATTTGCCGCCGCCGCAACAGCGGGCGGTCCTCTCAACGAGCACAGCCGATAACAGGGGGGCGGAGAGAGAGGGGAACAGCGAACTGCAGGTAGAGACAATAAAAGTTAATGCCGCTCGCTGCAATCGTCTTCGAAATCGTTTCTGATCATTTTCTGATCGTTCGACTGTCCGTTCGTCTGTCCGCTTGTTTGTCCGTTCGCTTGTCCGTCCCCGTACCGCACCCCCATTAAGAGCCTTGCTGACAATTCGAGTTGATGACATCTTTTGTGCTCGCTGCGTTTCCTTTTCGAGCGCATTTTATGGACCAAACCAAAAAAAAATAACACCAAAAAAAAAAGGATAACGAAAGAAACTGATTTTTATCGCCGGGCGTGAGTTCTACGTTCGCTCTACTCCCCCCCTCCCCTTTCCCTTAACACAATAACATTTTCAACTTTATCGGTATCGACGTACGGCATCAAAACGGAACTGTCTATTAAGAAAGACGAAACGAAAACGAAACGAAGCGATCGCGTTTAGATTGTTCCAACGCCGGCTTCAGGTAGTTAAGATCATTTATGTGTGAGTGTGTGAGAGTCTGTGGTGCACCTCAGCATGAAAAGGAAGGGAGAGAGAGAGAGTGAATGAGAAAGAAAGAGAAGTAGAGAGAGAGAGAGAGAGAGAGAGAGAGAGAGAGATAAAGATTATAAACGATCGGTGATCACAGCTGCATCGCCACTCTCTTGTTCTCACACGCTTTTTAGGAGCTCCCTAGGCTTTTTTGGAGCACCCAAAGCACCTTCTTGCACTACCTTGCCAAACATTTGCATTGAGCCCCATTTTAAAAATGGGCAACACTTTCAAACTTTGTTAATGAGCTGAAGATTCTTATTATAGTTTTTTTCGGTGTGTGTGTGTGTGTTTTTTTTTTTTTTTTTGTGGTATCTTTTTTTCTCATCGACGCGTCGAACGCACCGCATACCGAAGCGTTGACTCAATGTCGAAGGTGTCGTTTGTCTTTCCACTGGCTTTGTCGGCTTCTGGCCCGCTGTCCGATCGTTCGGCTGTCTGTCTGTTTGTCTGCCTGTCCGTCTGCCCTGCTGCCTGTCTGTCCGTCTCGCTGTCCGTTCCCCGCGGTTGTCATGATGGGCAACGTGTCGTCGTCTTTGTGCGCACCAAAACTCATTTATCTTGGCTTACAAAAACGGCCAGCAACAAGCACTGCAACAACAACAAGAAGCTCAAGCAGATTGAGCCACACACGGCATAAAAATGAAACGAAACGAAATTCATTCATCTGCAAAGCGAGCGTGAGCGCGAGTCAAGGGCAAGATCGGAGGGTCCGCCAGGCCAGACCTGGCCTAAGCCTCCAGCCCAGCCTCGAGCCTGAGTCGCGCTAACTGAGCCGCGATCTTCAGGCGATCTCCAGGCGATCGCCAATAAGCAGAAGAATGCGCCGTGCCGCAGACGACGCGTCAAATTGAAAAACGCAAAGCGACAGAGACGTCAGGGGAGCGCAGAGCAGTGCACAAAAGAAGAGAGAGAGAGAGAGAGAGAGAGGCGGGGCAGGGGCGCAGAGGATCGAGTGCAGGGGCCAACGGCTTCGGTCAGAAGTGGCTCGTATTAAGATCAGGCGATAAGATCGGACAGCCAGAGACATTGAAGCTGTACACACACTCACACACACACACTCGCATACACATACAGACCGGCGCAACCGCAGCAAACGAACGATCGTTCCTCCCGCTCCCCCTGCGGCTCCACTGCGCCCATGCGATGGCGACCCGATCGCGGCCTCGGCTCAATAAAATGCTATACAAGGTGTCAGATTTGTCGCCCTTCATTATGCGGCAAGAAGTTGATTTTTTCCCTCTCTCTTCTCTCCTCCCGCTCTCGCCTTTTTGCGGCATAAAGCGAACGGGAGGGAGGGGGAGGTGAGTAGAGTAGAGGGGTAGGTGTGTGAGCGGGTGAGCTGTAGAAAATAATCGAAATTCCAATGCAGCATCAACTTCAGCTTTGGCTTTGGCTTTGGCTTTGGCCGCGATTTTAACCGTTTTCAGCGCTCTTCTGCTTGTATACCCTGTAAACATAAAGTAGAAGCGTAATAAACGAGGCCAAGTGGCAGTTATGGCCAGATAAAGTAGTGCTCTTTACTGTGGGAGACGAAGACAGACACGCGTTCACGGCGAACTGCATAAATAGTGCACTAGTTAAAGTGCCGCTTAAACTGGCAGTTTTAAAGCTAGAGATATGAAATTTGGTATATCGCTGCTTAAGTATGCCAGGTTTATGTGCTACAAAGAGCAGCTGCAAGCTTGCAGAATTGAAAGAGTTATGCGACTATATGTCGAACAGTTGGTAGCACACTGCGTGCGAGTCAGTGTCAGTTTTAGGCTTATGTATATATTTTTATATATATTTAAATATATATTAGCTAGGGTATTTGCCAGTTGTGTCAGTCAAATTTCGCGCATATTTTAATCAGCTTTGGGCAGCGACTTCTAACGAAGCTGAAGCCGAGACTGAGGCTCTGCCTGATGGTGATTTATGTGCCAAGCAACTGTCAATCAACACAGTGTGAGTGTGTGTATGGTTGTGCGCCCCTGTCACGCCGGAAATGTCCACCTACTTTCACGCCACTGAGAGAAAAACTGAACGAAAAACTGAACGTGCGAGCGTTTCCAGGAACTTGCATTTCGGGTCTATGCGCTTGCGCCTACCTGCCCGCTCAATTTATGCACGATTAATGAATGCCACCTGGACAGCTCGACCCCTGGGCGGTGCTGGCTCTCGCTCTCGCTCTCACTCATTCATGCCGCCTACCTGGTGTGCCATTCATGTTCATTCATTGCGGCTATTCACTTTGAACTCACACACACACACACACACACACACAGCACAATTCCAAGTAGAGCGAAAATATCTAAACGAAAACCGATCTACAATTCTCTCTTGCAGATACAGACGTGGCATTGGATGTGCCTGTGCCCAACGAGGAGGAGGAGCGCAACATGAAACGTAAGTACCAAGAAACGAGACGATCGCAGCGATCGCCCCGATCATAGCGATCACAGCGATCGCAACGATCGTTCGAGCATTCATTCATCCGTTCATTCATTCATTTCGTGCTCTAATTTTTGTCTTCCGATATTTTCGCCTCGTCCCCCCTGCACGCTATATAGATTACGCAGCTCTGCTGACGGGCCGCACATCGTACTTCCTCAAGGGCGAGGAGATGAAGTCCATGTACACGACGTACAACCCACAGAATGTCGTCGCCACGGCGCGCTTTCTGTTCCACAAGAAGAATCTGTACTATTCGTTCTACACGTCGGCGCGCATCGGTCGACCGCGTGCGATACAGTTCGTCGACGATGCCGGCGTCATACTGGAGGAGCATCAGCTGGAGACGACGCTGAGCGGCACGCTGAGTGTCTACCAGAATGCCACGGGCAAGATCTGCGGCGTGTGGCGACGCGTGCCACGCGACTATAAGCGCATTCTGCGCGACGATCGCCTGCACGTTGTGCTGCTGTGGGGCAACAAGCATCAGGCCGAGCTGGCGCTGGCCGGCAAGATCGCCAAGTACACGGCACTGCAGACGGAACTCTTCAGCTCGCTGCTGGAGCCGGCGCCGGCGACGGCGACGACGACAACGACAACGACGACGACGACGTTGGGCGGCAAAGTTGATCCACAGCTGGCCGGTGCCGGCGGTACGGCGATCGTTTCGACCAGCAGCGGTGCGGCCAGCTCGATGCATCTGACGATCGTCTTCAACGGCGTCTTCGGCGTCGAGGAGTTTGCCGACGCGGCGCTCAGTGTGCGCATCGAGCTGCCCGAGCGCAATGAGCTGATCTTCGACGAGCTGCCGCGTGTGCGCAAACCCTCCGCGGAGATCAATGTGCTGGAGCTGAGTTCACCCATCTCCATACAGAATCTGCGGCTTATGTCGCGCGGCAAACTGCTGCTCAGTGTCGAGTCGAAGAAGTATCCGCAGCTGCGCATCCAGGGACATATTGTGACGCGCGCCAGCTGCGAGATCTTCCAGACGCTGTTGGCGCCGCCCACGCACTCCGCCCAGGGCGAGCTGATGACGCGCAGCAGCGGCCTGGCTTGGGTCTATCTGAACACGGACGGCTCGCTGGCCTACAACATCGAGACGGACCATGTGAACACACGCGATCGCCCCAACATCAGTCTGATCGAGGAGCAGGGCAAGCGCAAGGCCAAGCTGGAGGATCTGACGCCCAGCTTCAACTTCAATCAGGCCATCGGCACGGTGGAGAAGCTCGGCCCCAAGGTGCTCGAGTCGCTGTACGCCGGCGAGCTGGGCGTCAATGTGGCCAACGAGCATGAGGCGAGCTTGATACGCGGTCGCCTGGTGCCACGCCCCGTGGCCGATGCACGCGATTCCGCTGAGCCCATACTGCTCAAGCAGCATGTCGAGGCAGGCACAGCGAGTGTGGGCGGCGCCATGGGCATGGCCTGGATGTCCATTGACAACGAATGCAATCTGCACTACGAGCTAACGCTGAGCGGCCTGCCCGCCGCACAGGAGCTGCAGCTGTATCTGGAGGAGAAGCCGATCGAGGCGATTGGCGCGCCGGTGACGCGCAAGCTGCTCGAGGAGTTCAGCGGTCCGTACATGGAGGGCTTTGTGCTCGGCATGCCGTCGGCCGAGCTCATCAAGCTGGAGACGAGCGTCTGCTATCTGGAGCTGCACGCGAAGCACAGCCACAGCCACAGCCACAGTCACGGGCAGCAGCTGCTGCTGCGTGGCAAGCTGAAGAGCACCAAGGTGCCGGCGCACTGCTTCCCCATCTACACGGACAACAATGTGCCGGTGCCGGGCGATCACAACGACAACGACAAGTTGCTGACGGGCGAGACGAAGTGCTTCCACTCGGGCCGCTTCTACAACGAGTCCGAGCAGTGGCGCAGCGCGCAGGACACGTGCCACATGTGCGCCTGCCAGCGCGGTCAGGCCATCTGCGAGCTGATCAAGTGTCCCGTGCTCAAGTGCAGGGAGGGCAAGGAGCAGCTGCTGCAGCGCGACGGCGAGTGCTGCCCCACGTGTGTGGCGCGTCGCGAGACTGCCGCCGATTGGCATGCGGTTCAGGCTTCAGTGGGTGTAGTGGGTGCAATGCCTACCGCTGCCTCGCCGGCACCCAATGCCAGCGATGTGCTGCTGCAGCGTCGCGGCTGCCGCTTGGGCGATCAGTTCCATGCCGCCGGCGCCAGCTGGCATCCGTTCTTGCCGCCGAATGGCTTCGATACGTGCACCACCTGCAGCTGCGATCTGCTGACGCTAGAGGTGCGCTGCCCGCGCATGGTCTGTCCCACGTTGCAGTGCAGCGAGAAGCTGGCGTACCGGCCCGACAAGAAGGCCTGCTGCAAGGTCTGTCCCGAGGGAAAGCAGAGCTCGCACGGCCAGGGCGGCAAGCACGGGCCGAACAATCCCAATGTGCTGCACGATCAAGCCATGCAACGGACGGCGGCGCACAGCGCCGAGGAGACCCTCGCCGCCGGCGGCTGCAAGGTCGTCAACAAGATCTACGAGAACGGACAGGAATGGCATCCCATACTCATGTCGCACGGCGAACAGAAGTGCATCAAGTGCCGCTGCAAGGTAAGTGTCGTCTCGCAGATACCCTATAATATATACTATACTATACTATAATACCCTATAATATATACTATACTATACTATAATATAATATATAACCTGCACTAAGAGTCAAGGGTTTAGGCCTTAGTAGAAACCAATTATTTTGAGAATCTTATTTCAAGACTGTTGCTTGCTTATTTTAAGATTTTCTCACTTCAAAATTTTTACTTCAAAACCTTCAGTTCAAAATTGCTTAGTGAAAAAAAAAAAACAATATATGGATTCATTTCGAGATTCTCACTGCTAGATTCTAATTTCAAGAATTCTTAATAAAAAAATTTTTTCGATTTATTTCAAGAATCTTCCTACAAGCTTCTCATTTCCAAATTTAAACTATTATTGTTACAAGTTTCACGTTTCAAAATTCTCACTTCGAGATGAACATTTTAAGAATCTTGTTATACGTTTATCATTAAATACCATTTTAAGTTTCGCATTTTACTTAATGTGCTTTTCAAGTTTCTTGCTTTAAGATTCACACTTTACGATACTAAGAATTAATTGAAAATTCGATTAGAATAATTTCAGTTCGTTATTTCAAGTATTTTCAAGTATTTTCAAGTATTTCAAGTTTCCAATTACGGATTTGAAAGAAGCTGTTTAATTTTATGCAACTACTTATTTCAAGAATCTTGTTTTATGGTTCTCTTTTTAAGTTTTTCATTTCAAAATTCTCATTTTAAGCTTCTCACTTTACGATGACTGTTTTTAAAATTTACATTTACAAACTATTGGTTTAACTTAACTATTCTTCTACTATGCTCCTTTTAGAAGTTGTCTTCTTAGACAATGCTTATCTTAAGTTTAACACTCTAGAGCATCTCAATTTTAAATATTATATTCTTAAACTAATTTCGATGAATTCTTCTCTTGTTCACTTGCAGGACTCGAAGGTGAACTGCGACCGCAAACGCTGCTCGCGATCCACCTGCCAGCAGACGCGCGTCTCCAACAAGCGTCGCCTGTTCGACAAGCCGGGCAGCGAAACGGGGGGCGTGCCAGGCGCCGCCCAGCCCATCGACGAGTGCTGCTCGACGCAATGCCGGCGCTCACGACGCCATCACAAGCGTCAACCACATCAGCAGCAGCACCATCAGCAGCGCGCGGCCAGCAGCTGAGCAGCGCAGCTGAGCAGCGCAGCCGACAGAGCAGTTAGAGCAGCGTAGTCGACAGCAGCAGCAGCAGCAGTAGCAGCAGCAGCAGCAGCAGAAGCAGAAGCAGCAGCAAAAGAGGGCAATAGTTAGTACACTCTGTGTGTGAGAGAGAGAGAGAGAGAGAGCGAGACAGAGAGACGACAGCCAGAGAGAACGAGAGAAACTTGTATTATATAAAATTACAAAAGAGCACGAAAGAGAGAAAGAGAAACAGAAAGAGCTAGCGAGAGAGATAGAAAGCGAGAGTATACGAAAGAGAGCAACAGTTCGCGGCGTTCGAAGTAAGAGAAGAAGAGAGCGAATGCGCCAATAAACCATAAGAGAAAGAGATAGTAGCAAGAGAGTAAGCAATATATATGTATATGAATATGATATATACGAAACATATGTATGTACACATATAGATATATATATATGTATGATCAACCAGTGCAGTCGGCTTTAAATTCTCGTTTAGAATTTAACTAGAAGCATTTTTCCGAAATTTGTAGAAATTTGTAAAATTGACATGGGAGTACTGTGCTGTGTGTACCCACCCCACCCTCACCCAACTCCTCAAAAGAAAAAGATATTGAAATAATGTAGTAGCAATTATAATACCGATTCTCCCGTTTCTCTACTTGTACTTGTACTTCTTCGTCCTTCGTCTTTCCCTTCATTTCAATTAATTTAAATTCACATTTAAATTGCAATTTGAAACCGATAGAGGAAATTGAAAATACAATTGAAAATACAATACCGATTTACCGAGCTTGATATATATACACATATATATATATATACAACAATTATACATATATATTTATATATATGCTGATTATGCTATATACATACATATATATATGATTTTTTTATAATTTATGAGAAACAAAACGCAGTGGGAAACGCTTTTGGGCGCGAGCTTATTTGGCATCGATAAAGATAAATCACGTATCGGCAGCGCTAGCACTATCGTTATCGATACGTTTTATCGCACCGCAAAAGTTTCGACTGATTGACTGAATGGCAAAAATATATAAACAATACTTAGCGTGTAAGCAAGTTTTTTTTTGTGGAAGAAATGAAAAGTTTATGGAAATTTGCAAATCGCGACTTTTCAATGTGAAATTATTTTGTACTAATTGTTACTTACTCACACACATACACATAAATACACACACACACGCATACAATTACATTGAACATTTTGCAGCGCGTGTTACGAAAAAATATTTGTATAAAAATTAAAAAAAATGTTTAGAAATTTACACATGTACAAAATTTGTTTTAAAAATTATTTCGAGAAAAATGAAAATGCCATGTACACATATTTATACACTCACACACACTCACACACACAAACACACACACACACACACACATGCAATGCAACAAACAAACAAAATGTGAAATTGTATTAATTTTTATTAAATTTTATTCTATTAAATTATTCTAATTATTATAATTTTATGTTTATTTCCCCCTAAATATACTTGCATAAATATCGATGAATTCATTATGAGCAATTTATTGCGGAATACTTACTAAAACAACAAAAACAAACACAAAATTGTACTAATAATTTAAATCGATAAATTTAGTGCTGATAAATTAAAAAACAACAAAAACAACAAAACCCAAAACACAACAAAAACCACACAATAAACAAGAGAAATACAACAACAAAAAATAAACATTTTTTATGTTTCTACAACAAGAAAAAAATAAAAAATGTACTTTTTATTTATTCAATTATTTTTTTGTTTGCAGTCCAATTAAAAAAAAGTAAAGCAAAACAATTATATACGAAAATAAATGAATATAAATTTTACAACTATTTAATAACAATCAACAATTGTTTTCTCTACTTTGCGGGCTCGGATTTCAGCAATTTTTTTCAGAATTTAATTCACTCTATCGTTTCGTCGATATCTCCCATGGGAGATTTCTCTAATAAAATGGGAATGGAATGAGTACTGAGTATGCTTCGAGCCTGATTCACAGTTGTGTCGAGCATTCGAACTTTTTCCCCGTTTCGGTTGCAAATGATGATTGCATGGCTCAATATGGAAATTACCATTTCCAGTCGCTGTTGGGTAGTGGAGAGAGAGAGAGCGGAGGACTTTATGCCGTAATATCCGCGGATTTAACCATTTTGGATAAAAACTCAGAGCTTGATTGAGTCTGAAAGATTACAGAAGCCTTTTTCCGGAAATAAAATTTTAGAGAGCTGATTGAGATTTTTATACCATTTACCCATTCAAAATGGGTAAAAAATGGTATATTAACTTTTTGAAAATGTATGTAACAGGCAGAAGGAGGCGTGGCAGACCATACAAAGTACAAAGTACATACAAATTATGTCCGTCTGTCTGTCCGTCTGTATGAACACACAGATCTCAGCTATTAAAAGAGCTAGAGACACCATACTTGATGAGAGTATGCGTGTATTCCAGTTTAGAAGAAGAAGAAGTTTATTTCAAACTTGATGTGCCACTCCCACCGCCTGCGCAAAGCGATAAATGCGTTTTTCGATTTTTGCAAATAATTCAATAACAATAAGAGATAAAAGCATCAAATTCGGTAAGAGGGTGTCTTGCATCATTATGCACAAGTTGAATTTTAGACTTTTGGATGCCACGCCCACCGCCCCTATAAAACGAATTATTTGAATTATAAGAGCACTAGAAAAGCTAAAAGCACCAAATTTGATAGTAAGGTCGCAGATGCGGATTTTCAACTTTTGGAAGCCACACCAACCGCCCCCATAAATCGTTTTTATTGAATTATAGGAATAGTAGAGAAGTAATAAAACTGATCTACCCTATAAATGAATACCTGATCGGACAATAAACACAGAAGTTATAGGCACGAGAAGTTTCCCAAACAGTAGCAGAGGCACAACGCCGACGCTGACTGCGCACGCTTAGTCGTCGTGCAGTCAGCGTACAGTCGGCATGTGCCATTAGCGTCAATGCAAGTGTATTTGACTTCGAAAATATGCGATACGTTGTTATTAGTTCGTCGAATAAAAGTAATTAATATTAAGAATGATTTTTTTAACAAGAAAAGAGAAATGATATCTTAGCTTTCTTCACATGCTTTATTTTTATATAATAAAAAAAATACTTTGGATCTCAGTACATCTACATCTACATCTACTGCATCGTATTCAGTAGTGCATAGAAATTAATTAAGTACGCCATAGAGATATAAAACTAAGCCAAAATTGTCTACTATGGAAGGTATATCATATCTTAAGACTCACTCGATACAGCAGCTATAAGTTGGGCGGCATCCGAGAGATAGACTTACTTCTAGCTTAGTCAAACCAAACTTAAGCTCTATCCAAACGCCGACCTACTTGAGAAACAAACTATCTATTGGCTACCGTCTGCCAAAGAGACACAAAGATACACAGATACAACGTGACGTAGATACATTTGCATTTGCGTAGATGCGACTCGCGTCTTCTGCGCGGCTAGTGCTGAGTACTTTGCACTGATGTATTTATAGGCAGTTGTCGAGTCTTCAAGTCAAATGTTTTTTACGCAAATGTTTAACAAATTTTAAGCAACATCAGCAGCGACAGAAACAACAATGACAACAACAAAGCAAACACTTCAACAAATGCACAGAGAGTGTGTGTGTGTGTGCCAGCTTGTTGAACCAACGAATACCCTGTGATAGTTATTGAAAGAAAGTAGAAAGAATGAGGAAGAAATACACATAGAGATAGAAAGAGATGAAAGTAGTACCAACACCATGGTAAAAAAAAAACCTACTTGGGCGGAAGACCAGATCGAGAAAGAGAGAATAATCTCTCAGAGTTAGCAAATTGTTAAAAATGTATGAGATAAATAAAAGACCCTAGAGTAAGGCAATAGAATAATCTCCGAGAGTTGGAAAACTATTAAACATGTGTGAGAGAGACAGAGAAAAGAGTCTTTAGAGTAAAGCAATAGAAAGAGTTGAATAAAGCGGAAAATATAGTAAGTAGAAAAAGTCTAAAATCAATGAAGAAAATCCAAGTAGGAATGAGAGGGAAAGACTGAAAGATATAGTAGTGCCGTAGAAAGATCGACCAAAGAAGAAGAAAAAATCAGATTTTGTAAATTAAATATAGAGAAACATAGCGAAAAATTGTTTGAAAAAGAAAGCTATACGAAAACGAAAAGAATAGCAGCCAAAGAGAGAGAGAGGGCAGTAGTTACGACAGAGAGAGAGAAAGAGCGAGAGTGTGGTAGACGAAATCAGCTAGTGAAAAGGGTCATGGGTGGGAAGAAAGAGAGAAAGAACTTGTCCGCAGAGAAATATTATTTGAATTGAAAATAAAGCAGAGAGCGAGAGAAAAGGAAGAAATTATTTTGTTAGATAAAGAGAAGCGAGACAGAGAAAGTGGCTATTTGTCTTATGTTAGCTTCTCCCACAGAGAAATATTAATTGAATGAAATACTCTTGCTTTATTTCATTCAATTAATATTTCTCTGGCAAAGGCAAAAAAATGGTATTTTTGGAGAAAGAGAGAGAGAGAGAGAGAGAGAGAGAGCAGTAGCTATTCAACTTTGCCTTCTGTACTCTTCTTCCACAAAGAGATATTACTTGAATATAATAAAGCGAGAGAAAAAAATGAAGAGAAATGACATTTTTGGAAAAAAGACAGAAAGAGAGAGAGAGACCGACAGATCAGTAGCTATTCCAGCCCACCTTCTATAAACCTGTCCATAGAGAACTATTAATTGTACGGAACCGAAGCGAGGCAGAGAAAAAACGAGAGAAAGAAAACGTGCTTGGTAGAGAGAGGAGAAAGAGCTCTGAACGAGATAATAGCAAGATAAGTAAAAGATAGAGAGAGAGGAGAGAAAGAGAGAGAGAGAGAGAGCGGTAGCAGTAGCTCTTCTCTGACTTTTCTCACACTCCACTGCTCTGGCAGTGCGAAGCCAATTGAGCATACCCGCTCCGCACAGCTAATCGCACATGGTAGTCACCGTCGTCGCAGTCGTCGCTGGCTGCGCAGTTGTTGGTGGGATCCGAATGCAAAGCAAAGCACAGCAAAGCAAATGAAATCGAATAATTAAATATTGGCATAGTCACACCTTGTTGACAATTATTGACAGGCTGATTGGCAAACGGCAAACAAATGAATACGTCGCCATTTGCCAGTGCCGTGCGGGGCCAGAGGGTAGCCGAGCGGCAGAGACAGAGCGGTACCGATCCGCGGTGGGTGTGGCCGCAGTTCTAGGTCGTAGCAGGCAGTGGCAGCTACTGTGTGAGAAGCTGCGCAAGGGCCAATCTGATCGAATCGCCAATCCGACTTCAAATCCGATTCGCAATCCCAAACGGAATTTACCTGCAGCACCTACTAACCCCAACCCCAACGCCCCTCCCCCACGCCACCACGTTACCATACATGGTAGAATAAGGTGGCGCTTGGCGTTGGCGTCTGTCGTGTTGACAGTTGAGATGGCATCTTATATATTGCCTATATACGGTCGATCCGGCAATTGGCAATTGCATTGATATCGCTGAGAGATCCGAGATGGCGTAGGGGTTGTGGGAGGAAGGGGGGGGGGGGTTGAATGGTCGATTGGAATGGCATAGTGGCCAAACCTTTAAGGCGCCCACATTTGGCACGAATCGCTACTTAGATGATATCTAAACAGCTCGCAACTCTGCGGTTCTCCACCATTGGCTCACTTGATTTACGGCACATTCAATCTACAACTAGTTGAACACTCGCACACACACACACACAGCCAGACACACGCGTATAGAGATGTATGCAAATGTATGTATGGCAATAACACGCTCACGACATTTACCCGACACTCATAATCATCAATTATCTCAGCTGTCGACTCGGCCAATTGAAATTGAACATGAAATTGAAATTGAAATGGAAAATGCAATTGCAATCGCGATTCGTAAATCGCAATTCGCAGATCGCAGATCGCAATTCGCAATTGCAGCAAATATGCAAAGCATTCTATTAACTTTATTGATATACTAGTCTTCAGATTCTAAGATTCTCGCTGTGATTCTCCATGTGCTTAATCCTCAATCAATTCAATGTGCTCAAATTTTTGCTGTTGTTGTTGCGACAGTTGTCAGTGCTTGCAGTTGAATAGTTTGACAGACTAACTGACTACCAACTGATTGAAATACAGCTCACAGCTGGTAACGCCCACTCAACTCAACGTTGACACTTGGCATTCAACTTTGTTTCAATATTGAAATTGAAATTGCGCAACCGAAGTGCACTTGCACTTGCAAATATGTGATAAATATGCAATTTCGATTTGATTTTTATTGAATTGTTCATTGAATTGGCATTCAATTTGTATTCAAACAATTTAATTGAACAAATACTTCACTATTAAGATTGAAATTGCGCAACCGGAGTTCATTTGCACTTGCAAATATGTGATAAATATTGAATTTCAATTTAATTTTGGTTGAATGATTGATTGAATGGTTCTTTGAATTGATTAAGTTGGTTGAAAGCTCAGTCGTTTAATTTTTGAATTTGTGCATTTCACATTCAATTATTAGTAATTCGAAAATCTCAATTGAAATTGACACTCAACTTGTATTCAAACAATTTAGTTGAAACAAATGATGCTCATGCTTTCAATATGGAAATGCAATTTAATACAAAACTACTTTGCATTCACACAACAAATTGAAATCAATTTCAATTTCAGCTTCACTTTGATTGAAGCTGCCATTCAACATGAATTCTCGAAACTTTTTGCCCACGCCCACGCGTCTGTATTACCAATCGATAGCATGCAATATTGAATTGAAATTGAATGTGATTGAAGCTGAATTCAATTGAATGCCATTTGGCTATACGTGTTGCAGTTGTTGTCAACTGTCGGCTATCGGTTGTTGGTTGATTGCGAATGCAAATGCGTCAATGGGTCAACTCGCGTTGACACTCGACATCGCATGGCTAATTGCAGCAACAAGCTACAGCAACACCAACAACAACAACAACCGCAATCACAACTCCCCCGCACACGATCCACGCGCCAATCGTAGTGAGCCCATTGAACCCGGGGACGATTGCCAAGAGGGTCTACCTGAGAGCTATGGCAGTTCTTGAAAAGTTCCTTTCCATTCAATACAAATTTAAATTGAAAACGAAATTGAATCAGGCAATATCCTGCTGCACCTACCAAACTCTTCCAGTTGCTCGAAAAATTGGGGGAAATTTGAGAGCTGGAAATTAGTAGAAAAACCACACGAAATCGAACTGAAACTAGTTGAACGACTCATTCCAAAACAAGCAGCAACACTTTAACCTTCAATTGAATCGACACACGAACACACAGTCACAACACACGCTATGCTCTCACAGCTAACTGTTAAAACAATGTATGAGGAGAGTGGAGAATTGGAGAATTTATTGTTTCCACTTGGTTTGCTCCAGTTTCAACCAACTGTGCTTTGTTTTCAACCAATTTGTTGACCACACGCTTTGTTTGGCGTCCAACAAAAAAGTCAACAAATCAAAATTAACAAAATAATAACAAAACATAAAAAAAACAGGTAAGAAAATGTCTCGATGGGGTTTGCACGACTGGCAGATGTGCTGCAATTGAGGAGTAAGATATGCAGGGAAAAAGCTGTTAGTATTAACTTTTTGAATGAATGCCACGTAGTTGTCTAAGTAAGTAGAAAGCATTACAATGGGGGTTTTATGGAGAAATATTACAAACCATCATAAAATTCATAAAAAAATATATATATTATGAATATAACAATTTCAATTTGGCTTACAAACATTTCAAATAATTTACAAAAATTAAATCTAAATATCAAATTTTATTACTGTATTTTTAACAATTTTAAAAACTAAATTCAATTAAGCTTTTTTAAATTACGGAAACTTTTTTTGAAAAATTTTGCATTTTTTTAATAAACCGTTAAAAACAATGTTAATAAAGCATAGAACTATCGAACTATCTCAATCGTTTTGAAATATTTCGAATAAACCATATAGAACGAAGCTCTTTATACTGTTGCCTAAATGCTATATACTACAAACTATCTACGCTAAACAGTAAAAAAGGTTTTTTCTAGTTTCCGCAAACGCATACTACCCCGCGCTCCACCCACTTCATGACTACAGGGTATGCAAAAAGCAACGAAAATTTCATTTTTGTGAATTGAACGCCAATTTGGACAGAACATGTTGACCGGCAGCGACTGGACATGGCCATAAACCGACTAAAGACAAATTTGGAGCTAATTATAAATGCAGGCAGCGCCAAAAAAAAAAAAAAAAAAAACAGATAAAACAAAAGAAACACAAAAAATCTCGACTTGTCCGAGTCGCCATCAATTGGTGGGCGGACTGCCAAATGCTGTTGCTCCGGCTGCTGCCACTCATTCACTCACTCGTCGCAAGAGGGCGTGGCAGTGGGAGCTGCTGCTACACCGGATGGCGTTCATGAATGAATGAAAGCCAAAAGCCAGCAGCATTAGCAGCAGCACAGCTCGAGCGAGTGTGGGCGAAGTGGAAGTCGAATTTGTAGCCGAAATCCGAATTCGAATCGCCGAATCGGAATACAGCAACGACATACAAGATATATGAATTTTGGTCGCTCTGGCGATTTGGCGATTTGGCGATTTGCAAAGTGTGAAACTAATTTGTCAGCATGACAATAACAGCCAAAAGCCATAAACATTATAATAATATTCAATAAACATCAGCAAAATGCGACAATTAGCGGCCACCGATTTGGCCAACAACTGCGACGACAAATCGAGCGATCGCTCAATCGACCGATCGACCAGTTCACAGAATTCAAACGGTTCGTACACGCGGCGTATGCGCAATGTTCGAGGAGTTTTGAGTGGGCAGCAAAGGAGTCTGGGGGCTGTGAAATGGAGAGAGAAGATGTGGGTAATAGAAAGGCCAAGTGAAAGTTACGTTGAATATAGTTTACAATCGAAAAACTCTATATACAGTAATCGATCAAGCAAATCCATTAAGAAAGCTTTGCATAGCTATTGATATTTTAAGATCACTGTAGATCGCTATGGACCACTATAGATGACTTTAGTTCTCTATAGATCACTAAAGATCACTATAGCTCAATGTACATGACTATAGATCACTATATATCAATATAGATCACTGTAGATCACTGTATATCATTATAGACCATTGTGGATCACTGCAAACCACTATAGATCAATGTATGGTACACTATAGATCACTGTAAATCACTAAAGATAACTGTAGATCACTGTAGGTCACTACTAGCTATTGATTTTTGTGAATACTATGCACTAGACAATTTCAGATCCTTTTGGATATCAAGATAGATCATCACTATAGATCATTTTACATCGCCGTAGATCACTATAAATAACTAGTGATCACTATTGAAAACTATAGATTACTAAATTTCTTTATAGATTGCTGTAAATCACAATATATCACTATAGATCACTGTGAATACTATGCGTAAGATCAGTATAAATCTTTATGAATATCAGAATATACTGCAGTAAATTATTATTGCTGACTATAGATTACTGCAGATCACTATAAATCGTTTCGTTGGGTTTTCTTTTAGCTCACTATTAGCTCACTATCTAGCGGATGCTAAGATAGTTACCCAGGAGGTGCCACGAGGAGGCTGTGTGTCAACTTGCAATCATTCGTAGACAGAGATCGCACTGGCGGTCGCCACGTTGACCGCGATCAGAAACTTTACTCTGTACGAATGAAGCCAAACCATCCCAAGATACTTAGAATTTAAATTATTTAAACATAAATATTTGCGTGCACCTTACTTCCAAATTTGGTGCTTCTAGCTTTTCTAGTGTTCTTTTAAACTATAAAAATGTGTTTTCTGGAGGCGGTGGGCATGGCATCCAAAAGTTGAAAATCCAACTTCTGCATAATGTTGCAAGACACCCTCCTACCAAATGGTGCGTTTATCTCTTTTCGTTGTTGAATTATTTGGAAAAAATCGAAATACGCATTTATCGATTTGCGGAGGCGGTGGGCGTGGCACTTCAAGTTTGAAATAAACTTGATCTGCGTATTCAATACACGCACACTCCCACCAAGTCTGGTGACTATAGCTCTTTTAATAGCTGAGATCTGTGCGTTCATACAGACGGACAGACGGACAAACAGACGGACATGACCAAATCGACTCGGCTATTGATGCTGATTAAGAATATATATACTTTGTATGGCCTGTCACGCCTCCTTCTGCCTGTTACATACATTTGCACAAAGTTAATATACCATTTTTTACCCATTTTCAATGGGTAAATGGTATAAAAATGGGCCGTCCGAGTGTGAGTGTATTCATGAATACACTCGCATGCGGCTGCGTCCAGCGAAATGCAGTTAAATGGCAAAGACCGTGAAAAAACAGCAATAGAAATAACAGAAAAAGTAACGTTACAAATACCCTGCAATAAAATATGAGGCCGGGAGTGATAATCTCGTAAAAGTGCGAGCTTGGGGCGGATTTGGTAGGAAATATCTAATATATACTAATATTTGTATTTACTGGAACCTGAAGTGCCACGATTTGTGAGCTTTTGCCTGCTGGCTCAGTTCGTTATTTTTCTCTCTTTATCTAATTTTATATACAAGCGAAAGCCTCGGAAAGGATCCCCCCTTATGATGACGACCACCGCAAAACGAAAAAGGACTACGATTTAAGGATATGCACCTGGAATGTCCGAACTCTTAATTGGGAAGGTGCCTCTATCCAACTGGCGGATGCCCTCGAAAAATTAAAGGCTGACATTACCGCCATCCAGGAAATGAGATGGATAGGACAAGGTGGCTCCAAGCGAGCAAATTGTGATATCTACTACAGCTGCCATGCGGAGAGGCGCGAATTTGGATGCGGATTTGTAGTAAGCCGGAGACTTCGCCACCACGTCTCCAATTTCACTCCAGTGAGTGAACGGCTGGCTACAATCCGCGTCAAAGCTAGATTTTTCAATCTTAGCATAATTTGCGCGCACGCCCCGACGGAGGAGAAGGACGATGCTGTTAAGGATGCGTTCTACGCGAGACTCGAGGACACGTACGACCGCTGCCCAAACCACGACGTGAAGATCATCCTCGGGGACTTCAACGCAAAGGTTGGGCGCGAACGCATCTTTGACCGCACCGTCGGCCAATTCAGCCTCCATGAGACCACCTCGAACAATGGTTTCAGGCTGATTGACTTCGCCGCGGCGCGAAACATGATAGTGAGTAGTACCAGATTTCAACACCTCGACATCCACAAGGCCACATGGCTGTCCCCTGATCAAAAAACGCGCAACCAGATTGATCACGTTGTGATAGACGGAAGGCATGCCTCAAGCGTGATGGACGTGCGTACGTTTCGTGGAGTCAATATAGACTCGGACCACTATCTTGTCGCAGCCAAGATACGCATGCGGCTATGCCGTGCGAAAAACATACGCCCCATCACGCAACGAAAGCTTGACGTCACTAAGCTGCGATCACAACGGACAGCAATGGCCTACTCCACTCACCTCTCGGAACTGCTCCTCCAACCTTGCCCTCACCCTGTTGACGCTGGCGGACTCTGGGCGCACATATCCCACTCCATGCGAGCTGCTGCTGAAACAGCCATTGGGTTCAAGCGCCCTCCCACACGGAACCAATGGTATGACGAGGAGTGTCGCGTCGCAGCTGCGGCAAAAAACGCCGCCTACAGAAAAAAGCTGCAGTCTGGCGCAACGCGAGCCACGTGTGAACGTTACAGGGAGAAAAGGAAGGAAGAGAGGCGACTTTTCAGACGGAAAAAGCGGGAGCAAGAAAAGCGAGAGTGCGAGGAACTTGAGGTGTTGCAAGACAGGAATGATGCTCGAAAATTTTACCAACAAGTCAACCGTCTGACACAAGGTTTCAAGACCGGAGCATCTAACTGTCGAGACGATAATGGAAATCTGGTTACAGATACGCAGTGCACGCTGAGGTTATGGAGGGCGCATTTCTCCAAGTTGCTAGCAGGCGATGACGGCACCAATCCCGCCGATGGAGGAAACAGCCCGATACCACCAATCAACGACAATGTGGATATACCACTACCTAGCCATGACGAGGTCCGAGTTGCGATTACGCGACTCAAAAACAACAAAGCAGCCGGTGCTGATGGACTGCCTGCAGAGTTGTTTAAGGCCGGCGGCGAAGAGCTGATAAGGTGCATGCATCAGCTTTTGTGCAAAATATGGCTAGAAGAAAGCATGCCCAACGATTGGAATCTCAGCGTCCTTTGTCCAGTACTGAAGAAAGGCGACCCGACGATATGTGCCAACTACCGGGGAATCAGCCTGATCACCATCTCATACAAGGTCCTGTCGAGCGTTATATGTGAACGACTGAAGCCGTATGCCAACACACTGATCGGACCTTATCAGTGCGGCTTCAGACCTGGTAAATCCACCATAGACCAGATCTTCATATTGCGCCAAATCCTGGAAAAAACCCACGAAAATGGAATTGACACACACCATCTTTTTGTCGATTACAAAGCTGCATTCGATAGCCCGACGAGGGGAAGCCTATATGCCACCATGTCTGAGTTCGGTATTCTTTGCAGGATGACATTGAGCAGCACCACCAGCTCTGTCAAGGTAGGAGCGAACCTCTCCGAACCTTTTAATACCGTTCGAGGTTTCAGACAAGGCGACCCTCTGTCGTGCAACCTCTTCAACTTCGTGATGGAAGGGGTTCTGCGGAAAGCCGGTGTTCATCGATCTGGCACTATTTTTTATAAAGGTGTCCAGCTCCTTGCTTATGCCGATGATATTGACATCATTGGCCGTAGCAAGCGTGATGTCACTGCTGCATTTTCCGCTATCGAAAAGGAGTCAGCAAAAGTGGGTTTGGCGGTAAACGAGGGCAAGACGAAGTATATGCTGTCGACAAGCAGGGAGACGCGACGCCTAGACTCCCATGTGGTAGCCGACAGCTATAACTTCGAAGTGGTCAAGGAGTTCACGTACCTTGGCACCGCCATTAACACCAAAAATGACGTCAGCCTGGAGATCAAGCGAAGAATCACACTTGCCAATAGGTGCTACTTTGGTATGAGTAGGCAAATGTGCAATAAAGACCTCTCTCGCCGAACAAAACTAACACTCTACAAGACACTCATCCTACCCGTGCTCTTATATGGTGCAGAAGCATGGGTAATTTCACAGACGGATGCAGCAGCGCTTGGAGTGTTCGAGAGAAAGATTCTTCGCAAGATCTTCGGTCCCGTTCGGATTGGGGACGACTTTCGCATTCGAATGAACCACGAGCTGTACGAGTTGTACGATGACGTGGACGTGGTCCGGCGCATCACGATACAACGTCTGCGCTGGCTCGGCCACGTTGTGCGTATGGATGAAGAAGCTCCAGCTCAGAAGGTATTCGAAGCGAGGGTCGACTATGGGCGACGACGAAGGGGACGACCAAATCTTCGTTGGAAGGACCAAGTAGAGAAGGACCTTAGTCTACTGGGTATTTCCAATTGGAGGAGGCGCGCGAAGAGCAGAGGCGCCTGGAGGGAGACGCTGAGGTCGGCCAAAACCCGAAATGGGTTGTAGTGCCACCTAATAATAATAATTCGTTAGATCCTTAAAAATTTCAACATAGATCGCAATAGTTAATTATAGCTCATTATAGATAAACATATGTACTTAAATATTACCATAACCTTTTACTATAA
Organism: Zaprionus bogoriensis; assembly: GCA_035046045.1. NCBI lineage: Eukaryota > Metazoa > Arthropoda > Insecta > Diptera > Drosophilidae > Zaprionus > Zaprionus bogoriensis. Next base: position 248,006 of record JAWNOI010000106.1, on the reverse strand, counting down.
ATAGATCCCTTAAGTCCTGTAATAGAGGCTGCAATGTGCCCTTGTGTGGCCCCTTGTTTTCAAACATCTCGGAGCTGCCATAGATCACTGCAGACTCCTGTTGAATTATATATCTCTTTCGACACATAGACCTCTATATGAAGCTTTGTGGATTCCTTACAGATGCCAGTACATTATGTCCCGAAAATATGCGATCGCTTTACAGAGAAACTTATCGCAGCTAATCCCCAACTCGAGCCACACTTAGGCCACAACAATAATACGTATGTCGATCAAATCAGATCAGATCAGGCCCTCTTATCCGCTGCCCACTATTGTCTTGCCGACAAAATATAATTGTAATAATTGTGTTCTCTTTGTTGCAAGATTTAATTGAATTATAAACGTTGAGCTAATAAAATCGATGATGTAAATTAAGCTCGCTGCATTTAACACCTTCCACTATGGAATTTCATCTATTTTTATTTATGATCCATACATGTTGAACAAAACATGTTGCCCACTCTCCGGATCTGACACCCGCGGCTCCCACACTCCCACGCCCCTGGGCGATCCACACTCGCCGCTAATCGCATGGAAATCGTATGCAATCGTAGCGCTAAAACCAAATCAAATCAAATCACAATCGAATGGTAGAGCCCAGAGCTCTAGAGAGACAGCTATACAAGTGCGAGGGCTGCTACAAAAGATATCTTATTAGTAGATCGCAAAAAATATGAGGAGTTAACTCGAGCTATATGTACCTAATTACTTATACATAAATATGCGAGGTTCGCTTTATGAGTTTTTGCAAAAATCAAATCTCACTATGATCATCAGAATTCTTTACTTTTGATTTTAAGAAGATTTTGTAAATTTCTAAGAAAATATATGTGAATGTGTTGAAAACTTTTCAGTTTACCCTCGCAGAGACTTGTGCGAGTAGGCATCAATAAATAGCGTCATGACCAGCACAGCCCTGTTAGGAGCTCTAGGAAGTCAGCTATCTACAAACCTATATTATGTGTGTGTGTGTGTGCGAGGGTCGATTGCAAAGTTGTCATGACTTTTAATTAATTAATTTTCTTGAGTAATTAAATCTGTTTTCTTTTGCAAGAACTGCTCAATTGACTCTCGCGTTACGAGCTAAAGACACAAAATCCAAATTAAATCAGTATCGAATGGCATAGCCTACAGGCTATATATGTGCGAGGTGCGATTGTGCACTTGTTGTTAAGAAAATCGACCAGTCGACCCTCGCATGGACTACCACGAAACGGGAATCGTAACTGCAGTTGTATCTGTACCTGTATTTGTATCTGTAGCTGCGGCTGCTGCTTCGTCTGTCTGGCTGTGCGGGTCTGGTTAAAACGCCTCGAATGCCGCCGGGCTGTGTAATTGTAACGCAAGAATCAAAATCAATTGCAAAGTAAATAAAATTGCAAATTAAATTACAAATTGATTACCTCACTGAGTCATTAATTAAACCGACAAACTCAGCGGCAACAACAACAACTGACAGGCGAGCAGCTGGAGTGCCGAGAGGGGCATGGCCGGGCGGATAACGCTGCAGCGAGCACCAAATACTTGGCAATCCCTCAGTGCTTCGATAAGTGTTCCGAAAAGTGGTTCGATAAGTGCGCAGCGCATAAGCTTATTGCACGTTTTCTATTTCCGGAAGAGCCCGATCGTGCGCAAAAATATATACAACTGCTGATCAGGCTTTCAACTGAAGGTCTATCGAGCTATCGATAGTAGCGAGAGCAAGAAACAAAAAAATTGAGACAGCTTGGGAGTGGGACAGAAAAAGATAGACGTATATTACTGAAAAATACTTAACGATTCTCTAGTGCTGCGATCAGTGGTTTAGAGCTTTATATTTCCGCTTTTACTTAAGCTGTGAAAATGTAGTTAGGAGATGTACGAGATTCAATGAGTTCTACGACTAAGTTTTTATGTAAATATTCAAAGCTGAAAGCTTTTAAGACCAATACTAGAGCATAGAAGTGATCGTGGCCTCTTTCGCTCTGCCTTAGCTCTAACTGAAGATCGGTCAAACATCGTGTATAGTTACAAAGTGCAATATACGAATATAGTTGGACGATTTTTCTAAACTTTTATCGGGACTGTTCATTCACGTTCATCGACAGTGTTTCTATCTTGTTGAGCTCTTGAGCTTAGCACTGCTTTAGCCTCAACACTAACTCCCACTCCCAATCTCTCTAATCGTCGCATTGCTCCACAAGGTTCTCTGCTGGCAGCAAAAGAGTAAAAAAGGTTTGCCTACAGTATTGACTGCTATCGTTTCTACGACCTATAGATTGCTTCTACTGCGTTATAAATCGTACAATTTCAAATTGGGAATGCCATTTTCTGCACTCTTCCAACTCAACAAATGATTTAACATAAAAAAATGCACAACTTTTTTCAGAATATCAAAAATATTGACTTCAATTAAAAATTCTGGGCTTTACTTTAAATCTATTGGTCAAGGACAAGTAGCAATAAAAATTAATTGAAAAAGTTAAAAAATTTAGTCAATTTTCTTATTGCTGCTTATAAGCCTTAAAACTGCTGGGTATGTAAAAGCTTAAATAAATTAAATTTAATTAAATTAAATTAAACCAAAAAAAAAATGGAGATAAATTAAATTGAAAACAACTTATTTTCAGCTCACAACTTGCTCCAAATTATTGCGAAGTTTTTACTGACTGCAAGGTGTTTTGCAGACGAGTTTGCTCAGTAGTCTCTGCCTTTTGCCTGCCCGTATTTTATCTGCACTTCTTATAGCGGGAGCAAGACTGACCGTATCGCACTAACAGCTCCCCATGGCATTGCGAGCGCATGAGTCGATCGGTCAATCGGTCGATCAGTCGATCAGTCGATCAGTCGATCGCTCGCTAATGGAGCGCGGCCAGTGGCACAGTGGGTAAGTGCAATCAGAACTGCAAAAGTCGTTTAACAAATGCTCCAATTAGTGCGAATGTGGGCGGCAACCAAGCGGGGAAAACTCATTGCAAGTGGGAGGGGGGGTGAGAGGTAGGGGTAGAGGTAGAGGGAAGAAAAAGAGGCAGAAGCTGGCGAGAGGTGAGTGCGGATGGAGCTGAAGGCTTTACGACGCGTGCCCGATAAACGAAGGCACACTACAACAAGGGAAGGGGAGAGGGGAAGTGCAACTGCAATTGGAAGCAGACTTCGCGCTGCAGTTGGAAGTTGAAGCTACAGCAGAAGTTGCAGCTGAAGTTGAAGCTGAAGTCGCTGTCGGTTACTCTGGGCGCAGCAACAAGTTAAGCAAACAGACACAAATTTCAGGCGGGGCCGGCACTGAAAACAAAACAATAAACAAAGTAATGAGAGCGACACGGTCAATGGCACGACTCGGGAATACTCTGCAGTGGGTAAAAAGTATTATTTAATTTGCACACCATTTATTAATTTTTTTTTAATTAATTAATTTACATCATGCACTCTTCTGATAAATTATGTGTACAATTTTAGTTAATTTAATTCAATATTTAATTCACTTTTTTTAAAAGAAGTTATATTTGTATATAAATATATATATAAATTTTAAACTATTTAATACTGAATATCTAAATACAAAGTTAAGTTAATGCTTAACCAGCGAAATAATTTTCTATTTTATTAGCTATGTTTTTCAACTATAAAACTATAAGATTGCTAGGCCAACTTTAGTCTGATCAGAAGTGTATATTATTTATATTTTATATTTAAAACCTAAATATTTTGAATCTACACTTTTGAAAATTTTTGTATTTATGATTTTATTTATTAGGTTGTTTGCCAATAACATACCGGTTTCCTTATTGATTTTTATAATCTGTCTGCGAGATGCCGCAGTAATTTTTCCTTGTGAAAAATAAAATTTTAAAATTATTTTAATTTCAGGATTTGCGAGCTCCATTGTAATTGACAGACTATACGTCATAGAAAAGGTGTTGGCAAGACCTATCAAGCGATGCACAGGGTTGCCAGATACGATTCCATTTGACTTGCAAAAACCGGTATGTCATTACCAATCAAGCTAATATATAATATTACTTAATTATACCTCTATATATATTTTATTTTACAGCTTCGTCTACATCACAATCATCCTTCATATGAATTGTATTTATTGTAATTCATTTTATTTATAATATATATTATTTATATAGCTTCGATTCCATCACGATTATACTTTATGCCAATTGCATTTATTGTATTTATACCATTTACCCATTGAAAATGGGTAAAAAATGGTATATTAACTTTGTGCAAATGTATGTAACAGACAGAAGGAGGCGTGGCAGACCATACAAATTATATACATTCTTGATCAGCATCAATAGCCGAGTCGTTTTGGTCATGTCCGTCTGTCTGTCCGTCTGTATGAACGCACAGATCTCAGCTATTAAAAGAGCTAGAGGCACCAGACTTGGTGGGAGTGTGCGTGTATTGAATACGCAGATCAAGTTTATTTCAAACTTGAAGTGCCACGCCCACCGCCTCCGCAAATCGATAAATGCGTATTTCGATTTTTTCCAAATAATTCAATAACGAAAAGACATAGGCGCACCAAATTTGGTAGAAGGGTGTCTTGCATCATTATGCACAAGTTGGGTTTTAGCATTTTGGATGCCTCGCCCACCCGCCTCTAAAAAACGAATTTTTATAATTTAAAAGAACACTAGAAAAGCTAGAAGCACAAAATTTGGTAGTAAGGTTTCTGGTAACACTACGCAGAATACGAATTTTCAAATTTTTGATGGCACACCTACCGTCCCCAAAAATCGATTTTGTAAATCAGTAAATCAAATTATAGGAAAAGTAGAAAAATTGCCGGCATTTTTTTAAAGTATTATTGTAGGTAATAATAATATCGACCAACCCTATAAATTAAAATCAGATCGGACAATAAACACAGAAGTTATAGGCACGAGAACTTTCCCTTACAGCAGCAGAGGCCGACGCCGACGCCGACGCCGACTGCACACGCACAGTCGTCGCGTAGTCAGCGTACAGTCGGCATGTGCCATTAGCGTCAATGCATGTGTATTTGACTTCGAAAATATGCGATGCGTTGTTATTCGCCGAATAAAAGTAATTAATATTAAGAATTATATTTTAACAGCGAAAGGTAAATGGTAATGGTATCTTACTGTCGAGTGTACTCGGCTGTAGCTTTCTTCACTTGTTTTTTTTTTTTTAATATATACTAATTTATAAATAATAATATATTTGTATGAACAATATGACCATACTGCATGCCCAATGTGCCTAGGGTATACACAGTTTGTATTTATGTATTTCTGTGTGTGGCAGCCAAGAGCCAAGATCAGTTGACTGCCACGACATTTGGCTAAGTTATGGTCTGCTTGGGTCTGGCCTGCCCAGGCCGGGCCTGAGTTCAGTCCGCCCCCTATCGCTCCACCCGGCTCGTTGCAGCCACAAGCTCACTTTGCAGTTCGGGCTCGGCCGCAGCCGCAGCTTGACCAAACGGGGACAGTTTGCTCAATCTGATTCTCAGTGCCAGCCTCTCGCTCTCTCTCTCTCTCTCTCTCTCTCTGTCTCTCTGTCTCTCTGTCTCTCTGTCTCTCTGTCTCTCTGTCTCTCTATCTCTCTGTCTCTCTCGCTCGACTCCCGCGCCAATTGTTTGGCTTTGGCCGTGCCCAGCACGGCGCTCTGTCAATCAGCAGCAGCAAAAACAACAACAACAACAAGCAGCAGCTGCAACACCTTGTGGGGCGTGTCCGACCCCAAATGCCAAAGTCGTTGCTGTTGTTGTTGTCTTTCATTAGTCGTGATTAGTTTCGAAAAAAACCAACAGCGGCAGCAAATGCATTGAAATTGCCAATTTGAGGTTGTTGTTGTTGTTGTTGTTGCTGCTGCTATTTCCAGCTGCCACGCGTCAGCAGCAACAGCAACAGCAACAACAAGTTCAGGTAAACAATTCAAGCGCCACTTGCGACTGTTGACAAATTGCGAGCAGCTTTTGCTGCAATCGAAACAAATTAATCCCCGCACAGCAACAACAACAACAACAACTAGAGCAACTACAACAAGAACAATAGCAACACCTACAAGAACACCTACAACCACAATCAGTCTAAACAACACACACAGTGCTGGCCAAGTCCAAGCCCAAGCCCAAGCCCAAGCCCAAACGAAAGCAAGCAAAAACCTTTGTGCTTGTTCTTTTGAACTAGTTCATTTCTAAAATGCCTCGCAAATCAACTGCAGTTTATAAAGGCAGTATTCTTATTACGCTGGCAATTCTGCGACTGTTTTTATCGGTCTGCTAGTTCACTTGTGCTTGTTCTTTTGAACTAGTTCATTTTCAAAATCACTTTGCGAGTCAACTGCAGTTCATGGTTGCAAGAAGTTTAATTGTTATATATTTATGCTTGCAGTCCGCCAGCTTATTACGGATTTCTACTACAGTTTTGATTGTTCTTTTGGAACTAGTTAATTTCTAAAATCATTTTCGAATCAACTGCAGTTCATGGCAAAAAATGTTTTCAGTACACTTTTTATTTACACCTGCAGTTCTGTGACTTTTCTTAGTCTTCAATTTCGCTTGAGCTTGTTCTTTTGAACTAGTTCATTTCTACAAATCACTTACGAATCAAGCAAAAAAAACTGGCGGTAGAAAATTTTAATACTCCTCGCTTTTCTACTATGGTTTTTCTTGTTCTTTTGATCAAGTTCACTTGCAAATCACTTGCGAATCAATAGCAGTTCATGACGGTAAGAAATTTCAGTGTTCGTAATATATGCGCCAGCCAGCCATTTTTCGGCTAATCTCAGTTTTTTGTGCAAGTTTTTGTTCTTTTGAACCAGTTCATCTGCTTGTGCATTTGAACGCGTAGTGAACTAATTTATCAAAATAATTATGTGTGCAACCACACAACGATTAATCACTGAATGATTTATCGCCTTTTACCACTGGCATAATGCGCAGAGTTCGCCCTCATCGATAGGCAGGTCTATCGATAACACAAGCGCCACAAACACAAACACACACAGACACACACACACACCCCCTGCATGCAAATTCTCAGCGAGCAAACACATGTCCAGTGCGCGAGGGCGGGGCGCGAGGAGCAGCTGCTGCCTTGCGTGTAACACCGGGCGTATGATGAATGTGCATTTAATTGCGGCCTGCCAAGGTGCGAGGGTGAGTCGAGCGAGCGGAGCGGCAAGGGGTGCGGGTAGCGGTCGGCGGCAACGGCGGCTCGCTAAATGCTGCCATTTAGCCGCGTTCAAGATTACGAATTCCAGCAACAAGTGCGGCCCGGGCGAACGCGACGGAACACGACAGCGGAATAGATAATAAATAAATAATAAATAAAGTAAACAAACAACAACAACAACGGCAACAGGAGCAACAGCAACAGCAACAACAAGTCGTGGAAACAACGCGCACATTTGCATATCAACATTTCACATTAAATTCAATTGAAAGCTTTTCTCACTTTAGCGTCATTTTTGAAATTCAATGAGTCGCATTTCCAGCCGCAGCCGCAGCCGCAGCCGCAGCGGCAGCGCAGCAGCAGCAGCTACAGCTATTTACCCGCTAGAGATGTGCGCGTGAGCGACACACGTGCATTATATCGATAGGATACAATTTGCTGCAGTTGGAATTTTGTAAGCGAATCGAAAATATATACCACCAAACCGATTATATATATATATATTATATATATATATATATATATATATTTATGCAAAATTATATAAAATGAGTAGTAAAATATCGGTTCACTATTAATGCTAAATAACAAAAAAATGCTTAAGCTGAGTTAAGCAGAAAAACATTGAACTAGCTAGATTTTTATACCATTTACCCAATCAAAATGGGTAAAAAATGGTATATTAACTTTTTGAAAATGTATGTAATAGGCAGAAGGATGTGTGGCAGACCATACAAAGTACAAAGTACATACAAGTTATGTCCGTCTGTCTGTCCGTCTATATGAACACACAGATCTCAGCTATTAAAAGAGCTAGAGACACCATACTTGATGAGAGTATGCGTGTATTCAAGTTTAGAAGAAGAAGAAGTTTATTTCGAACTTGATGTGCCACTCCCACCGCCTGCACAAAGCGATAAATGCGTTTTTCGATTTTTGCAAATAATTCAATAACAATAAGAGATAAAAGCATCAAACTTGGTAGGAGGGTGTCTTGCAAGATTATACACAAGTTGGATTTTAGACTTTCGGATGACACGCCCACCGCCTCTAAAAAACGAATATTTTGAATTATAAGGACACTAGAAAAGCTAGAAGCACCGAATTTAGTATTAAGAGCTCTGGTAACATTACTCAGAACGCGAAATTTCAAAATTTGGATGCCACGCCCACCGCCCCCAAAAATTGATTTTAGAAATTGATAAATCTAATTATTGAAAAAGTAGAAAAGTCTTTTTAGGTATTATTGTAGGTAATAATAATATCGACCAATCGTATAAATTTAAATCCCATCGGAAAATAAAAACTGAAGTTATAGGCAGAAGAAGTTTCCCTTTCAGCAGCAGAGGCCCGACGCCGACGCCGACTGCGCACGCACAGTCGTCGTGTAGTCAGCGTGCAGTCGGCATGTGCCATTACCGTCCATGCATGTGTATTATTTGACTTCGAAAATATGCGATGCGTTGTTATTAATTCGCCGAATAAAAGTAAATTATATTAACAGCCAAAGGTAAATGGTATCTTACTGTCGAGTGCACTCGACTGTAGCTTTCTTCACTTGTTTTTTTACAGTATTATATATATTATAATAATTATGTATTCCTTAAAACAGCTTTATCATATTTGCGTCGTCTATACGCATAGTAAATATGGGCAATAGGACAACCAAATTAGTTACAATATTATGAGTAATTTTTAATGTTTTTAGATAAAACATACTCAGCCCACAATCAGTCATACCTAAAGCATATATGCTGGATTACTACGATTTTGGTGCGATTTAAACACCATGTTGAGAGCTTGATAAAAATAAGTTAAATATCATAGGAACTAACAAAAATTGGGCGATAGTTTCTATGGCAGCTATGCGATATGTTTCTTCGCTTAAGCTTGATTTGAATCAATTAGAGAAAGGCAAACTGACAGGGAGACGGACAGGCAAATGGGCCAACGGACAATTCATCGTTACTTGAGTTGCAATCGTTATTAAATACAATTTCGTGAAAAATGAATTCTATACGATTGTTGTATATCCTATAGGACAAATCGGGGGAAAGTAGAATTTCATCTAGAGATTTTCTATGCGCTTTATTTTTTGGCAGAAATATTTATGGAAATAAATCAAAGCACCATATAGAAAAATATATTTTTATACATATATGTATGTACCATTTCAATTATTTATCCAACCAAAATCACGTACTCATCGTGACTCACGCGCCCATCCCTAGCGCGTACGAGGCCCGTCCTTACTCGCCCCGTCGCTGCCGCCATGCAATCCCTGCCACCCGCTTGAATCGATCCGTAATGTATTTATTGACATTGATTTACACACCAAACCTGCCCCCGCTCCCGCCCCGGGGCGTGTCGCTGGGCCTGGGAAGGGGTGGGGGGGGTGGTTTGTGGGCAGCGATGAAATTTATGGATGGCATTTGGCTAATGGCAATGCAAAATGCAAAACAATATGCAAAAATTTATAGTGTTATTTGTAATTTACACGAAATATAACACACAACCAGCCCGAGCGCCCCTTGGCGCCCCTGGGAGCCACAAGGGGGCACTACTGAGCGCCCCTTGGCCGCGAACTTAGATCGTTAATTATCGCTAAGTCGACTGCCGTTTCGACTTTATCTCGCATCGAAATGCAGCAGAAAAAATGTCTGCGCAATACTTCGAAATTGTCATGAAGAAATGCTCGGAAAATTTTAAGTCAAATTTTAATTGCAAATTTTCAAAGTTTTCCACGCGCGCCTAAAAGGCCGCTGCTAAAATTGCACATAACTTAACGAAAGGCTTATGACATCAGCAGCTGCTGCTTGCCAGAAAAGAGACACACCTTTAACGGCAATAGCTTCGCAAATGTTGAAAATATACGAATGCATCTCTGCGAAATATAGTAATTTGTATAATATAAGTAAATTTTAAATTTTTTTGAGATTTTACGCGCGCGCCTAAGAACTAGCAACAATTTCTAAATTGACAACAAATTTACAACTACATAACTGCTAAATGCCAGCCAGGACACACACCCAAGGCGCTGTATGCACTTAACGTAACGCTGCACACTTAACAGTGAACGCAACAGTAGCCGCGGGAACTTAACATTTCATTTAAGGCTAGTATGGTTTTTCAAATAAATGTATTACAGCGAAATCTGAAAATATTTTCAAATTAAACTAAATGTAGAAAGTTTACATTTACATTTCCGGTTGCTCCAAAATTTAATTTGCAGTACTGCCAGCCTATACACAAACCCAAAGCGCAGCGCTGTGTGCGCTTAACGAAACATAACAGTACACGCAATAAATTAAACTACATGCACAATTTGACACTGTTTTCTGGCTGCTCCATGGTTCCTTTAGTAATACTCTTAGCCTAGACACACACCCTTAACGAAACTTAGCAGTGCAGGTAACAGCGTGGCAGCGTGAGCTTAATATTTTAATTTGTAATATTAGGAGAATTCGAAAATATATACAGCAAATCACAAGAACTTTGAAATGAAACAAAATGCACAATTGACATAATGCGCCCAATTCAATTCAAATTAATGCCAGCTACAGTCGAGAGCGATTGCTATTTGCCAGCTAAGACACGCACCAATAAGCACACTTAACAGCGCAAGCTCGATAACATAAAAGAAAACAATGCATAACAGCATATGTAATGCGACTACATATCGATATGTTGTTCTGCAAGCCTGCAGGCAGGCAGGCAGGCAGGCAGGCAGGCAGGCAGGCAGGCGTAATCGATAGCGCGTGCGATACCATCGCCATATGGTGTGGGCCTAGCCGCCGCACTGGTACCACAGTCGTCTAGCAACATTTCCACACACAGTTGGCAACACACACACACACACACAACCTGAAGCTGAACGGCCAGAGACGACGACGGCAGCAGAATCGGTCGGTTTTATTTAAAAGCAAAGCATGAGCAAAGAGACAAACACAGAGAGAAATAAGGATTAGAACAACTTAATGCAATTAGTTGCAAGTGTGTGTGCACAGTGCAAGCAGTTGTTGTTGTTGTGCTTTTTTTTTGTCGTTGAGTGCAGAGCGTGCAACTGTATGTGTGTGTGTGTGTGTGTGTGTGTGTAGGTTCCTGCAGGGACACGCAGGAGCCGTGGCGAAAGTGATGAAATTAACACAAATACACACATTTCACATGTATGTGTGCATGTATGTGTGCAGCGGCTGCAGCTGTGTGCGTGCTACTGGGCAACGCCGACGCATAATTAAATTCAAGTGAAAAATCAATATACCGTTTAGCGTTTTCTTGTTGTGCATTGCGCACAGACGCGCGCGTGTGTGTGTGTGTGTGTGCGTGCCGTGTGTGTGTGAGTGTGTGTGCGTGCGTGTGTGTGCGTGGGCAGGACGCAAGAAATTGTTGAGCTGCTGAAAAAGTCAACTGTGTGTGTGTGTGTGTGTGTGTGTGTGTGTGTGTGTGTGTGTGTGTGTGTGTGTGTGCGTGCCGTGTGTGTGTGAGTGTGTGTGCGTGCGTGTGTGTGCGTGGGCAGGACGCAAGAAATTGTTGAGCTGCTGAAAAAGTCAACTGTGTGTGTGTGTGTGTGTGTGTGTGTGTGTGTGTGTGTGTGTGTGTGTGTGTGTGTGTGTGTGTGTGTGTGTGTGTGTGTGTGTGTGTGTGTGTGTGTGTGTGTGTGTGTGTGTGTGTGTGTGTGTGTGTGTGTGTGTGTGTGTGTGTGTGTGTGTGTGTGTGTGTGTGTGTGTGTGTGTGTGTGTGTGTGTGTGTGTGTGTGTGTGTGTGTGTGTGATATACTTATTATAGATACCATGCACGCATATGTATATATATATGTGTGTGTGTGCGTGTATTTGAGCTGTTGCCAAGCTGTGTGCAATGCATTGGCTGCCGCTGCAGCCCCAACCCGCAACCCCGCAGCTGCTTTGTTATACGTTATACGTTATGCTCCTCCTTCTCTCTCTCTCTCTCTCTTTCTCTCTCTCTCTCTCTCTCTCTCTCTCTCTCTCTCTCTCTCTCTCTCTCTCTCTCTCTCTCTCTCTCTCTCTCTCTCTCTCTTGTTTTTAGGTCAGCTCAGAGAGGACTTTCGATCTACGCTGTTGCCGGTACACACACACACACACATGTATACATATGTATACATACAGACAGCGCACGCACGCCCAAACAACAAATACCATTGCAAATACTTGCATGCACTTGCAGTGTGCGTGTGCGTGTGCATGTGCATGTGCATGTGCATGTGCATGTGCGTGTGCGTGTGCGCCTGCGTGTGTGTGTAAGGATGCCCAACTTACTTACGCAACGCTAGCGACATCTGACGGCGAATTAAGCCAACATTAATTAGGCGACGACACGCTGCAGGCGGGCGACACTACAGCAGACAACAACAACAACAACAACAACAACAACAAAACAAGCAGCGGCAGAGCGCCATTGAGTCATGGCGAACAACAACAGCAACTCATCGGCCACCCCCTCGCTGGCCACGACGCCGGCAACGACGCCGACAGCGCTGACAACTGCAGCCACAACGGCCAAGCGCTTGAGCTACACCTCACCTGCTGCGGCAGCAGCGGTGGCGCCACCAGAACCAGCAACGGCAACGGCAACGTCGATGGCAACTGTGACAGCGACAGCGACAGCGACGTCGTCGGTAATTTGCGAGGAGGTTTTCGATGACGCATGCCTGCCATCATCCGAGGGTAAGTCGACAGGCCTACACAAGTGCCTCTTCTCCCTTTGAGCCCTTGTTGCCCTTTCGCGCCTACTCTTTGTCTTCGCCCGCTTCCGGCTGCTGCCGGCTGTAGCCCTGACCCATTATTTAAGGCCCGAAATGCGTGCTCGAGACATCATCGAGTGAACCTGCCCGCCACGACAAGTGCTGCGTGTTTCCCACACAAGCGTGAGAAATTCATTTCTTAACCAATAATACTAATAATACGGCAATGCAATTATGGAATAATATAAAGGTAGCTAAATTAAGTAAAATATAATTACAAATAATAATAATGAAGTAAATAATAATAAAATGCAATAAAAACGATTATGGGGGGCGGTGGGCGTGGCATCCAAAAGATGAAAATCCGCATTCTGCGTAATGTTACCAGAGACCTTACTACCAAATTTGGTGCTTCTAGCTTTTCTAGTTTTCTTATAATTCAACAAATTCGTTTTATAAGGGCGGTGAGCGGTGGGCGTGGCATCCAAAAGTTGAAAATCCAACTTCTGCATAATATTGCAAGACAAGGCGTTTAACGCCCGCACACTCATAGGCATATCAGACTTAGTTCAATTAAGCTATCAAGCCGCAAATTTGACGCGCGTATTTTTGAGATACTTTCGCACGGCCAGCGGCAGCGGCAGCGGCAGCGCGCTGCTCTGTTTGGCGCAGAGCCTGACGGCGCAACACGCCTACAACTGGAGGCGACAGCACAGTCAGAACAACAACAACAACAACAACAAGAGTCTAGTGACAACTCAAAAGAGTGGGAACAAGGCCAGCTACACTCATATCAAAGAAGACAATTTAATCCAATTCAATTCCATTCTAAAATATTACAAAGTGCAAGTCCAAAAGCTGCTAAATTATAGACAGCTTGGAGTGGTTGGGCAATGAAACAACATATTACTGGCTATAGAAAGAAAAAAGAATCGGAAAGCGAAAATCCTCACGTCTGCGGTCTGTGCAATTTCTTTAAAATCAAATCCAATCAAATGGAGCTACTTTTGGAACATACTGTCAATGAAGCACCAGAAATATATTTTCTTCGTTCTGTGCAATTTGTGCAAAATCAACTTTTCCTGATTCGAAATAGACCTACAATAGAGTGTGCTCTATGGAACAAACTGACTGAGAAATAGATTATCTTTGATTTATGCAAATATTTTAAGTTGAGTTAAGTTGACTTACATAATTTTTTTAATTTTCGAAAAACTGTGTAATTTTTCCTAAAAGTGATTTATTCTTATTTGTCTTCTCCCAGTATGCAACGATTGTATCAATGAGATGATGTTTTGTGCATGGCAATCTGACGACTCCCGGGGAGTGTTTTGACATGTATTTAAATAACAGCTCTTTGGTTATGAGCTTGCTCCCCAGGAAGTCGCGGATTGCCATGTTGCTCCTTATAAAGGCGAGCGCCTCTGTAATGGAAAAATAAAAGATAATTAAATTTTTCAATCATTGCCTTCATACGGTTTACCTGGGTAGGTAACGATGTTTAGCACCATCGAGGTTTTTCCTCGTACAATAGTAATTGCTATGTTTTTCATTTCATCGTTACATAGTAAACTTTGTAATCCATTAAAATAGCACTCAGGCATTGCCATAATTTAAAAAAATAACTTTAATAATATATAAAGAGATGTACTTTCCTTGTTTGATACTCGTAACACTTTGAAATGTATTTGTAATTTTGTTTCATGGATAACTAGATTCATAAACGTTAAATTTCGGATTCCGTTTTCAGCTTGCTTTTTGAATCAATATTCACGTTTTGAAACAAATTTATTGTTGCTATTGCTCTGGATACTATAAAAGAATGAAAAACGAAACACTGGGCCTTACCTCTTAGCGCAATCGCAAGAGCCAAGTATTTGTTCATACATGTGTAAGCGAGATGTGATTTAAAGTACATTTTATAAAGGAGGTATTCACAGAAGACTTTACATAAATGGGGAAAAGGGTATTTACAAGGGTATTTTCACTGGACGGCCTAAAGGGCAGGTCAAGAGGGTAGTGTCTTTTAGGGTGTCTGACGTGGAGGCTGTTGCCCCTGCTTATGGTAATTTGCACTTATTTATGCTGCTGCTGCTGCTTCTGCTAGATATAAATCTGGTGACTTGTCGCCACCGAATTTTAAATGACATTGAGACGAACTATAACGAATATAGTTAGTAATGGATTTAATTGGCTTCGGCTCTGTCTCTGGCTTTTTTGTTTTGTTACGTCGTTTCTGTTCTGATTTTCTTATCAGACCATTTACCCACTGAAAATGGGTAAAAAATATATATATATTAAAATGTATGTAACAGGCAGAAGGAGGCGTGGCAGACCATTCTTGATCAGCATCAATAGCCGAGTCGATTTGCTCATGCCCGTCTGTCTGTCTGTCTGTCTGTCCGTCTGAATGAACACACAGATCGCACCTAGTAAAAGAGCTGGAGACACCAGACTTGGAGTGTAAAAAGTTTATTTCAAAATTGAAATCGATAAATGCGAATTTTCGATTTTAAAAACATTAAACTTGGTAGGAAAGTGTCTTGCAACTTTGTGCAGAAGTTGAATTTTAGACTTTTGGATGCCACGTCCACTTTTTAATTGGATTTATTGCTAATGACAATATTTTAAAAAGTTTCTCACAGTGCTCTCCGCAGCAGACCGCACGCCCTCAACGAAACTGAATAATAGATGAATAAGCAAACAGGTGAACTAACTGAATTGAAGGGTGTAATTTGAGACGGGACGGAAGGTGCCGGCATGGAAAAGAGGAAGGCGCACGACTTGTGGGCTTGTTGTCGCTGCTATTGGGTCCTTCGTTTAATGGGTCAACTAACGCTCAGCCTGCGAACTGCGGTCTACATTATGTATTATGAATGGATGGTCGCCTTTCTGCTGCCTTTTTTTTTGTTTTTGTGTTGTTTTGCCTGGCTGGGCAACAGCGGTGCGTTTGGAAATGGAACCGAAACGCGAACTGGAACTAAAACCAAAACCAAAACCAAAACCAAAACCGAAGCCGAAGCCGAAACTGAAACCAAGCTCGATACTGTGCAAACTGTTGACAAGTCTCAGTTGAAATTGACGCGTTGTCCTGCCTGCTCGGGGCAGCCAACAGGCGCGTTGTGCGTATTATTCAAAGTTCTACCTGTGTGTGTGTGTGTGTGTGTGTGTGTGTGTGTGTGTGTGTGTGTGTGTGTGTGTGTGTGTGTGTGTGTGTGTGTGTGTGTGTGTGTGTGTGTGTGTGTGTGTGTGTGTGTGTGTGTGTGACTACGACAAACCCCCTAAAACTTTGAAGACCTCAAGCTCGACACTATTAAAATTGGTAGGCGCTTAGTTTACTAGAATAATATTGGTTTATATATAATATGTTAGACTGTGTGGAAATACTACATCTAACTATAGCTATTACAACAACAAAAAATTATAATTTCGCTCGTAAAATATGGAAAACTAGAAGAAGGCTTCTATCCTACCGTCAAGCACTATATATATTCTTGAACAATGAGTAAACAAATCAAATATATAAAATATTACTATATCTTAAAGTACTATGCTAAAATAAAGGAATATATCACAATTTCCTATATCTTAAAATACCATGCTATGTCAACTTTATTATAAATCTTTCTCTATAGCACAAGGTCTGGTCGGCCCATTGATTTGGCTTTTATATACATATATATCACAAGCCATTGGCATAAGCTCTAGACAAGCCAAATTTAATCAAAATTCATAGGGTATAAGCTGAGTTCACTCGGTTAGTTTAGTTAAGTTAAAGAATTAAGCTAAAATTGTCTTAAAATATATATATATAAATATTTATAAAAGATCAGGAACTTAACTCTAGTCTAATATCTATGAGACTAATATACACTTCGACTGTATTTACTTGCGCTAAATATGCAAACAACTTGGCGAAACCAAAGTTTTGTGGTGATTGCCGTTGCCCGGGAACACTGACCGCTGCTTGAGATAGTTTCGGAGGGACAGGCAGGAGAGTGGCAAGAGTTGTTCCACTGGTTGCGAGGGTGTTTGCGACGGTTGCCAGCGCTGTGGCCTGAGACCGTCGTCCGTCCGTTCGTCTGTCTTGTCAGCCGAAATCAATAAACACAGCAGCAGAATGCAGGCCACGTCAACGCTTCGCCCGAGTCGGCCATTATCTATGTGGGGATATGGTCAAATGTTTACGCAGCGAAATGGAATTTTTAAGCACTGCTTTTTACTTGCAGTTTCAGCTCAAGATTGGAATTTTAGAAAAAAAAAAAAAAAACTCATTTCTCTGCAACGATTTCCTTTCATTCCCATTGACGTCATACGAGGGAGGCGCGACATGGGGTGCACCCATTCAGCGAGGCTTGACACAGTTTGTAATGCTTTCATTAGTCCTAATTGCTATAATAAACGCTATGCCTGTATGCGATAAACACTCGCTATTAAGTGGGACAACTCGAAGCACAGGCGACTCTTTTAATCCCACATGGAATTGGCTCTTAATGAACCAAGAGATTCGCCCCATATACGCAATACAAGTGGACGATGCTTTCTTTTTATACCATTTACCCATTGAAAATGGGTAAAAAATGGTATATTAACTTTGTGCAAATGTATGTAACAGGCAGAAGGAGGCGTGGCAGACCATACAAAGTATATATATTCTTGATCAGCATCAATAGCCGAGTCGATTTGGTCATGTCCGTCTGTCTGTCCGTCTGTCCGTCTGTATGAACACACAGATCTCAGCTATTAAAAGAGCTAGAGGCACCAGACTTGGTGGGAATGTGCGTGTATTGAATACGCAGATCAAGTTTATTTCAAACTTGAAGTGCCACGCCCACCGCCTCCGCAAATCGATAAATGCGTATTTCGATTTTTTCCAAATAATTCAACAACGAAAAGAGATAAACGCACCATTTGGTAGGAGGGTGTCTTGCAACATTATGCAGAAGTTGGATTTTCAACTTTTGGATGCCATGCCCACCGCCTCCAGAAAACACATTTTTATAGTTTAAAAGAACACTAGAAAAGCTAGAAGCACCAAATTTGGAAGTAAGGTGCCTGGTAACATTACGGAGAATGCGGAATTTCAACTTTTGGATGCCACGCCTACCGCCCCCAAAAATCGATTTTGTAAATCGGTAAATCAAATTATAGGAAAAGTAGAAAAGTTTCCGACATTTTTTAAGGTATTATTGTAGATAATAATAATATTGACCAACCCTATAAATTTAAATCCGATCGGACAATAAACACAGAAGTTATAGGCACGAGAAGTTTCGCTCACAGCAGTAGAGGCCCGACGCCGACGCCGACGCCGACTGCGCACGCACAGTCGTCGTGTAGTCAGTGTGCAGTCGGCATGTGCCATTAGCGTCAATGCATGTGAATTTGTCCTCGAAAATATGCGATGCGTTGTTATTCGCCGAATAAAAGTAATTAATATTAAGAATTAGTTTTTAACAGCGAAAGGTAAATGGTATCTTACTGTCGAGTGCACTCGACTGTAGCTTTCTTCACTTGTTTATTTCTTGCCAAGCTCAGAATGAGGTATAAACTTAAAGTTGACAATTTAAGACTGTGTATATCTTCGTTAAGAATAGGTTTTCAGGCCAGGCTACTTTAAAATATGTTTTTTTAATCAAACATTTAAAATATTATCTATGACTTCATGAATTCATTTGATTGCTCAAGTTTTCGATTGAATCAGAATGTAGTTTATACATACTAGACAACCTTTCATCTATCTAAAAATAATCATATTCATTTTTGTTCAATTTGATTTGATTGTCAATCTATTTTGAAAATATTTTATAGCAAGCAAATCAAATTATTTTGGAAAGAAGTTCTTGAGTTTAGTTTAAGTCGCATTTTAAGTAGAAATTCTTTTACTCTCGAAAGCTAACATTTTTTTCCAAACCAAAATTAAGCCTAATTTCTGTATATGCTGATATACTGACTTTCAGTTTCTATACGAAAGAATATGCTCAAGCTAAAACAAGTAAGTTTCTCGAAGTTTAGTTGCAATTGTAGAAGCTGCGATTTCTATAGCCATAACATCAAGAGTTCAAAAGGTAAATTGATTTTAGATCGAGTATTATGGTAAATGTAGTATAATTCGAATTCTTTTTGAAATTCAGAAATCTGGAATTTAGCGAAAGCTTTAGATAGGGTTTCCGTTCTTTATTTTTGATTATATATAAATTTCAGAATTAAAACTCGTGAATTCAGTAAAGACATTGAAGTGCAGTTAGAACAGAACAGACATATCAATTTGCAATTTGCTCGAGTAAAAGTGAATGTTATGGAGAAGTTTTTAAGTGAGAAATATCAAGCTTAGCGAAAACTTTCGATCGATTTACCATACTTTATTTCTGGTTATGTATAATTTTTGGAAATCCAAAAATATCGGGTTCAGCGAAAATATTAGTGCGAAGTTGAAGCAGCCTTAGATCGTGCAATATTGAAATTTCGCTCAAGTAAAAATTGAAAATTTTTGTCAAAATTGAATTGATTTGTAATTTGAAAAGTACCAAGACAACATGGTTTTAAATATGATCTCATATTTCAGATTTAGCATAAGTTTCAATCAGATTAAAATACCATAACTACGACTTAAAAATAAATAAATAACAATACTATAATGTAAATAGGCATTTTTGCTTCAAATATTATCTCGTAGTTTTGATATAGCACAAGCCTTGGTTGGCTTATTGACCTGATTCTAATATATAGGCTAGCTGTGTCCATAAGCTTGAGAGTTGCCAAATTTGAGCAACATTTATAGAGTATAAGCTGAGTTCACTCAGCTAGTTGGGCTAAAGTTTGAGCACAGAAAAGGAATTTAATTTTGTTGTACGCAGAAAGTTCCCAACTACTTCAAGTTTAAGCATTGCTGGAAGCACTATATTACCTAGATATATAAATATATATATATGCTTGATTTTCTTGCAGAGATCAACGACTACGCAACGCTAATTGGCATTGAGCCCAGCAAGGAGGCGCATCTGCTCTACTTGGCCAAGGAGGGGCTTATGGCCGCATTGCCGCCGGAGTGGAAGATTTGGTATGCACATATATTCTATATATACATATATATGATATAGCAATTAATGATGTCTCGCCTAGCTACTCGGAGGAGAAGAGCGGCCACTACTACCACAACACGCGCACGAAGCAATCGCAGTGGGATCATCCGCTGGACGCCGTCTATCGCGAACTGGTCGAGCAGACGCGCCAGAAACTACTCGCTACGGCTGGTGCTGGCGCTGCCACGCCCATTATAGATAACTCCGATGATGTGTCGCAATTGGATTCAGGCATACGTAGCATGCAGGGCACGGATGAGCTGCTCGACGACATGAGTTCCCCCCTAAACAATGGCGGTGCCGGCGGTGGCGGCGGTGGTGTCGCCCATGGCGAAGCGGCAGTAGCCGCACCAGCTGCGAGCAAAACGTTGGCCAACGCGTTCCCGGGTCCGTCGGGCTTTAGCGGCGGCGTCAGTCGCTTTCTCGAGTCGCGCAGCAAGAACTTCGGTCCGATCTTTCAGCCGGTGAAGAACACGCGCTTCGAAGTGGCCAAGACAAACGCGCAGATCAGTCTGGCCATGAAGTTTGGCGGGCAGGCAGCAACAGCAGCAGCTACCACAGCGAGCCTGGAGGAGCGCAAGGGCGGCGCTGCTGCAGCAGCCTTTCAGCTGTCCGGCACGGGCGCCATGTTTCTCAAGTCGCGTCGCTCGCAGCTCGAGCAGCACCAGCAGCAGCAGCAGCAGCAGCAGCAGCAGCAGCTCGCATCGCCGGCGGAGACGTCGAGCAACAGCGTGACGCACAGCGTCGTCAAGGGCATATTGCGCGACTCGAGCCTGACGGACATGCGCAGGCGCTTCGAGCGGGACGACGAGGCGCCCGGCACAGAGGACAAGAAGAGCGTGCGCTTTAAGCTGGACGAGAGCGCCACCAAGCGGGAGGAGGTAGCGAAGCAGCAGCGCCAGCAGCGGGTGCAAGAGGAGCAGGCGCACAAGAGTTCCGATTTGTCTGTCAATTCGGATGACGATGCTGAGCAGCAGCAGGAAGAACAGCAGCGGCAGCGGCAGCAGCAGGTGGAATCGGAGCAGCAGCAGGAGGAGCATGCGCTGCTCAGCATGGATGATCACGACGATGGCGATGATGACGAAGAGCATGACCACAACGACGACGAGAATGAGGATGAGGATGGGGATGGGGATGGGGATGGGGATGGGGATGGGGATGGGGATGAGGATGAGGATGACGATGACGATGAGGACGATGTGGCCGAGGACGATGACGACGACGATGTCTGGGATGAGGATCTCATCGATCCGGATGCCATGGAGGCCATGTGCAGCCTCAATCCCTTTATCAGCGATACACCGTCGGCAGGTGGCAATAAGCCCATACGCATCATCAGTGTGCCCAAGGCGCAGACCATACAGATGCTCAAGGCGCAGGCAGATGCGGGCGCAGCGGGAGCAACTGCAGCAACTGCAGCTGGCGGGGAGCAGCAGCAGCAGCAGCAGCAGTCGGCGAGCAGCTACCTGGACAAGCTAAAGGAGAGCAGTCAGGCGGTCAAGCCGCTCTACGAGGACACCGACTCGGACTCCAAGGGCAGCTCGGTGCGCAGCTTCATCATCAACAAGTCGGAGCAGGAGTCGAGCAATCCAAGCAATCCCTTCGATCTGGACGAGCTCGGCCGCAAGCACAGCCACGAGCTGGAGCAGCTGCAGCGCAAGTCCGCCCAGGCGGCGCAATTGGCCAGCGACAAGCTGGGCCTGCGCTCCCTCAAAATGGCCAGCAAGCTGGTGGGTCTGCTCAAGCAGAAGGACGCCAGCGTCAAGGCGGGCGCGTCCGGCGATGTGCTCAGCGAGGCGGCGGCACTGCAGCAGCTGCAGCACGACATGGACAACATCAAGCGTGAGCACGAGGCACGCCTGAAGAGTCTGCGGCACGAGTACGATCTGCGCCTGACCTCGCACCAGCACCAGCTGGAGGAGGCCTTCGAGCTGCAGCTGGAGGAGTACCGCACACAGCTGGAGCACCAGCTGCAGGCCAAGCGCAATCAGGTCGTGGCGGAGCACAAGGCGCGCATGGCCACGCTGCAGTCGAACCATGCCGAGCTGCTCCACGAGCTGGAGCGGGACTTGCGCAGCGAGCAGGAGATACTGCGGCGCGAGCATGCCGCCAAGCTGCAGCAGATGCGCGACAAGCTCGCCCACGAGCTGGAGCTGGAGAAGCAGCGGCTGCGCGACAGCGGCGAGGAGCGGCTCTACGAGAAAGTGCGCTGCGAGAAGCGACTGCTCGAGGACAAGTATCGCTGCCTCAAGGAGAAGTACGTGCGCCTCAAGACGGACGTGAAGCTCTCGCTGGAGCGTCGCAGTCGCCGGCGTGAGGCGCAGGCGTTGCAACAGCATGCGGCCCATACGCATGCTGGTGCACTCTGTGGAACGGGGGCAGGTGCGGCGGCATGCCACACAAATACCACAACGGGCTCGGAGACGGAGCGTTCGCTGTCACAGAAGCCTTCGATTGGCAACAGTGAAAATCGCTCGCTCAGCTACTCGGAGCAGGCGACCAGGAATCCACAGCAGCAGCAGCAGCAGCAGCAGCAGCAGCAGCAGCAGCAGCAGCAATCGCAACAGTCGCAGCAGCAGCAAAAGCCGCCGGTGCCGCCAAAGACGCATCTGAGCGGCAAGCCGTGCATCACCAGCAAATACATCAAGCAGCTGCAGCTGCACGACGACGCCAACACGTCGCTTAGTCAGTCCGACACGACCATCTCGAACAACTACAGCAAGGGGCGTTATCTGAGTGCGCCCACAGCCACAGCCACGCCTACGCCGACACCGACGCCTACGCCTACGCCTACGCCCACGCCATCGGTGTCGGCTGTGGTGCTCAGCGACAATGGCAACTCGGACTCGGAGGCACTGCAGCAGCAGCAGCAGCAGCAGCAGCAGGCGCATGCGCAGCTGCACGAGCACAACAACAACAATAACAACAATGCTGCAGCATCGAAGACGCCACGCAGGAAACTCTTCTCGCGCACCAAATCCGCGTCCACATCACGCTTAAACTCGGACAACTACAAGCAGGCGCTGGGCCAGGGCCAGGGCCAGGGACAAGGACAGGGCCAGGCGCAAGCGCAGGCACTTGGCTTGGGCTTGGGCTTGGGCCAGCTGTCGCGCCCCTGCACACCGGTGGAGAATCTACGCCATCAGCTGCAGAAGCTCGAGGATCTGGAGGATCAGTTTCCGGAGCACACGCTCGACACCACATACCATCTGCGCTATCCCTTCACGGACATGGGCAGCGAGCATGCCGCCGTCGTCGGCTCCGTGGTGGGGTCCGAGCTGGAGTTCTTCAAGCATCGCATACACCTCGAACGCGACTCGGTGCGACGTGCCAAGGAGTCGCTGCGCACGCAGCGCACCGCATTCCGTGCGCGTCAGCGCGAGATCAAGCAGCGCCACAAGAGTGTGGCACCGGCGCCGGCACCGGCACCGGTGCCAACACCAGCACCAGCACCAACACCGACGCCAGGGCCAGGGCCAGCGCCAAACAGGCACACGCTCGATCAGCTCATACAGGAGGAGAAGGAGCTGACGGAGATGGAGGTGAATCTGCATCGCACGCGTGCGCTGCTCGGCGAGAAGGTCATACGCCTGCGGCATCTCGAGCAGAGTCTGTTGCGCATCTACGAGAAGGAGAAGCTGCAGCCGGCCGAGCAGCCCGAACAGCAGCAGCAGCAGCAGCAGCAGCAGCTCCAGCAGCAGCACAAGGATGATACGACAACCCTGAGCGATTTGAGCTCGCACTCGAGCTCGGGCTTTAGCAGCACGGACTTTGCCAGCGGCGCGGATCTGCACAAGCGCAAGGAGTACTTCCAGCAGGAGTCCAACGAGTGCATACAGAATCTGGAGATACTCAATGCCGAGATTCGCGAGATACTCGACATACTTGGCCAGAAGCAGCAGCAGCAGCAACAGCAACAGCAGCAGCAGCAGCAGCAGCAACAGCAGCAGCAACAGCAGCAACAACAGCAGCAGCAGCAACAGCAGGCGCTGCAGGCAGCGCTGCCACTTGGCATGCCGCTGAGCATGAACGATCTCAGCTGGACGCACATGCTCGGCCAGCAGCAGCAGCAGCAGCAGCAACAGTCGCAGTCGCAGCAGCAGCAGCAGTCGCAGCCACAGCAGGCCTGCTCCTCCACAACTGGCGGTTCGAGCAGCGCACTGCATGCACCGCAATCGATACCGACGCTGGCGGATCGCCTGGAAACATACCGCCAGCTCGCCGCTGGCCGCATGCACAGCTCCATGGGCGGGGCCATACTCGCGGCCAATACCATCGTGTCGCAGAGTCCGCGCGCCGTCAACTACACGACGAGCCTGGTGGAGCGCACACGGGATCTGCGCAATTGGCTGCGCCAGGCCAAGATCGAGCACGAGCTGCTCACGGGCATGGGCGTCCAGCATGGTCTGGCCATGCATACGGCCAGCGGGGTGGGCGGCGCAGCAGGCGGTGCTGCTGCTGCGGTCGCGACGCCGGCAGTCGCTGCTCCCGGCGCTGCCACGCACAGCAATTTGTAAGCTAATTAGGGTGAAAAAAAAAATTGAGCAAAGATTGTTTAACTTTAAGTTATAGCTGTACATAAGCCACGCCTTCTCTATGCCTTTTGTTGCAAGCACACACACACAAACACACACACACACACACACACACACGGTCACTCACACAGCTCAGCGTTGTTTTCTGTTTTCGGGCTGATACCCTGTACAGGGTATACACTAGTCGAGCAACTGTTACAACTCAAATCAAGCATTTAAAGCTTCTTGCCTGTACAGGGTATACACTAGTTGAGCAACTGTTACAACTCAAATCAAGCATTTAAAGCTTCTTGCCTGTACAGGGTATGCACTAGTCGAGCAACTGTTACAACTCGAATCAAGCATTTAAAGCTTCTTGCCTCTACAGGGTATGCACTAGTCGAGCAACTGCTACAACTCGAATCAAGCATTTAAAGCTTCTTGCCTGTACAGGGTATACACTAGTCGAGCAACTGTTACAACTCAAATCAAGCATTTAAAGCTTCTTGCCTGTACAGGGTATGCACTAGTCGAGCAACTGTTACAACTCAAATCAAGCATTTAGGGCTTATCGAGTAGTTGTCTGTACAGAGTATACACGAGTCGAGAAACTATTAGAACTTGATCATTATAAACTTGTTGCCTGTACAGAGTATCTACTAGTCGAGCCACTGTTACATCTTGAAAACTTCCAGCTTATCGATTTGTTTCCTATACACGGTATTTACCAGCCGCCCAACTTAAGCATTTAAAGCTTATCAAGTTATTGCCTGTACAGGGTATACACTAGTCGAGCAACTGACGTGAACAGCTTGTCGTCTGTACAGGGTATTTAATAATCGAGTTGTTGCCTGTACAGAGTATTCCTGAGTCGAGTAACTGCCACACACTGAGCTTTTCAAGCTAATCGAATTGTTGCCTGTACAGGGTATTCACTAGTCGAGCAATTTGTTATTACTAAAACATTTTCATAGTTTATCATTAGGTTAGCTTACGTCTACTTAAGTTCTAGCAATTGATCAGCCTATACCCCGTACAAAAGGTGCTCTTTTATTTGTACGCAACTTTGTACAGGGTATCTAGTAGTCAAGCAGATGCTGCACTTTAGCTTTTCTTTAATTTTAAGAGTTGTAAACAACACAGTCTCTAGTCAACATATAAGACATATAGGCCTTTGCAGGCTAATACCCTGTACACCCTACGCGGCAGAGGCCATGATAGACTACAGCTAGGCGCTGTGCAAATATGTTTTAGCTACATATACCCATGGTAACTATGCATGCATGTATTTCGCAAGCAGTCACCTATAAACCCCGTACAGGGTAACTACTAGTCGAGCAATACGTTTAATAGCATTCTCATTGGCATTCCTCAGTCCTAGTCCTGTAGGTTAGTCAGCTTGTTTTAGTCCATATGAGAGTATCGCAGCAATCGATTGCTCTAAGTCCCCATGATACCCTATAATTTGCTGAACTTAATACTAGGTATACCGAACTATATATAGTATATGTATACACTACACAATCGAATCAAAAGCGAGGAAGCAGAAGGAAATGAAACGCATCGCGATATTTGCGTGTTTCTACAATTTAGTGACTTAACTAAGTGAATTAACTTGAGGTTAATCTGACTGTCATAGTTAATTAGCACCTCACAGGAGGCGCAAGAAGAAGAAGAAACTGAAGAAGCAGTAAAAGAAAACTCCCCGACTACAAGAATTAAAGTAATTAATAGACTTTTCCTAATTGTTGCAAATGTTTGAAGCGTGCAAATGTTTTGACAACAAATTCGTATAAAATTGATAATTAAATTTTGATTCCGCTGCAAACAAGCAAAAAACTTCGAGAAATCGAAGTTTGGAATGACCCAGCAAATAGTTAATAGAGTAGTAGTAGTACTACAATTTTGCTTTTCGCAACAAAAAACTGTTTTCATGACAGCTTTGCGATATATTTATTCGATCCAACCGATTATGTGTGTGGAATTTATGATATTTTAAGTCTGGACTGACTCTGGTGACTATATCAAATTTTATCTGATTAACATCATCTGCCTGGACATTCGTGGCAAAACGTGTTTAAGATTTATTTTCTCTATGTGCGATATATTAATAGATAATTTCTCTATGTGAATTAACTAGAACACAACTAGCACAACTATTCAAGATCTAAGCGGCGATATACCCGGTATCCCGGCCTAAACTCGAAACTATGTATTATCGCATTATTTGGTATCCCAAGCAAAAACATAAATACTCTATACGTAAGCCAAGGCGAACAAGATCTCTACGATTTTTTTTTTCGGAATCTCTACATATACTGACAGAGTTCTTGCAACGCAAATAAATACTATATCTACAAATCTAGCTAAATATCTACATAGTATGGACGTATATGTATATAGACATGAGTACATGTATGTCAACGGTGTCTGCCCGAAGGGAGAGCAAATGCAATTGGCAGATCTCGAGTCCCGTTCGATCCATTTTCTATTTGGTATTTACATATCAGTAGTTCTCCGATCTACTTTCAAATTTCAGTCACCCAGGCCCGTCGAGAGATGCGAAAATGGTGTTTGGCTTTGGGCAGCACAAGAGTTACAAGAATACATTAAAATTATTGAATGTTTAACTGTTTTATCTTATAGATATAAACCAAAGAATGGAGAATGGAATGTGAGAAAGAGAGAGAGAGAGACGGAGAGAGCAACTGGGAGGCAACTCCCAAGCACAATTGAACGGTATGCAGGAAACAAATTGTTGAAGGTTGTTTTACTTAGGCATGGAACTAGCTAATGGCTCGACATTATCAAAAAAAAAAAAAATATATATATATATATATATATATATACATATATATTATATACCATATACTCGTATATAATATCTATACAATAAACTCAAACAATACTCGAACACGATTGAAACCTTTGCCCCAAAAGTACTCGAATCTAACTAATGTTTTTTCGAAAAATTTTTTAACGATACCAAATACCGATTACAGGATACAGATACTTTTTCTACTATTTTCTATACGCCATTTCTAGAGTAAAAACTTGACACTATTTCAGTTCCTGAGCCAAAAAAAAAAAATATCTAACGAAAAAACCAATGTTAATCGTAACCAAAAATCACACTCACATTCGCATTCACATCGTAAAAGGTTAAGTCTGAATCTGAATCGAACGAAGAGAGAGAGAGATAAAGAAAGAAGGTAACTGAGAAAAGACAAAGAGAGTACCCGTATATGCCATATAATACTTACAATGCCTACGATTATTATCGATTACCGATTACCGTTTATATGTACTTGTATGTATATGTGATGTTGTGATATTTGACTCTAGCGATATAAGATTTAAGTTCCGTATAAGTTTTATCTTTTTTTTGTAGTATTCTTGTTTTGTTTTAGTATTTTTTTTTTTTTTTTTTTTTTGGTAATCTTCCCAGCCTTCTGACCTGAATCCTACCCTGCAACCCCGGTTTTATAGTTTTATAGTCGTCAATTGGTTCTCCCACAAGATATATTCATGTGATAGCTACTCGAAATTGTATCAGATCAATGGCATAATGCGAGTTCTTTTGCTAGTTAAGTATTATCAGAAATATATATATATATATGTTTATTCGTATTATAATCGAGCAGAGTTCTGTTTTGTGTGCACAGCAATGACTACCAAATGCACCTGTATTCATATACATACATACATATATAGGAAAAAAAACATATAGCTTATATATATATATATATATACATATGTGTACTGTATCTATAAATCAAGCGTACGATTCGTAACCAATCGATTGCCTAATCCAACGAAGTCACAAAGCACAATTACCAATTAGTTTTAGCATCATTGCGAAGAGAGAATACCAAATAAATATGATACCAATATGAATACTATACACATACACTCATACACACATACTTACAGATATATATATACATATATTATATATTGAAAATATTAAGAGAAATTTTCAAATTGTTGCTTCGGTTTTCTACGTTTTTTTTTTCTTCCTCCAGTAATTGAGTACAAAACAGTTTTTTTGGCATTATGAAAATCAAAAGAAAACACTACAAAAGAAAAATGTTTAGCAAAATATCCGAATATATAGTATATATATATATACATATATATATATGTATGTGCAGGAACAGAAAGTTATTATATTGATTATATTCCAAAACATGGAAGTGTATGTGCGAGCAGCTGCTCCTAAGGGAACTGCACGAATGAGGAATGGTTCTATTGAATTCTAGAAATCAAGAAATCTATGAAATAAACGAGATTCCCATAAAGAAGGCAAAGCAAAGCGAAAATAAACAAAATACAAAAATACCAAATAATTAGCACGAAATTTAATAAGAATTAGTCAAGAATGGCAAATAAAGAACATAAATAAAAAACAAAAAAAAAAAGCTTTAAACGTCGTTTTATTTCGATTCGTGGAAGTGGAGAACTCAAAATCGGCAAAGTATATTGAAACTTTTTGTACATGATTTTCTCGGAAGTATATTGAACAGCTTCAACGGAAGCAGAGAGAGAAATAGAGTTGAAATACAAGAGAATTGCTATACGCTAGGTGTGGAAATAAAATTTGACAGATTCTGCAATTTGTTTAACTTAAAAGAATCTTCAAGTCTCTATACCAAATTTTAGTTAATTATCATCACTGCTAGCCGAGATCCGATAATATATATATTGGGATTATGTTTCTGCAATGATTCTAATATTTATTAAATATATTATCATAGCTATCAGAATTATAGCTAGAATTGCACTATAAATCGCTTTGCTCTATACAAATCAAGACTTCAAAATATACTACAGTCGCTTTATTTTTCTGAACTATTGCATATGGATCTCAATTGACATATTGAAGTATATTCTCGGGATCGACGTAATTGCAGCAGCTACTCAGCACCCATTTGAACAGTTCCATGGCGGCCTTAACGAGAACATCCAATAGTTTGCCTGGCCCACTGCTGGGTAGCTGAAGATTCTGCTGCAGCTTTGTATTGTTTGCCTTCAGCCAGCTAAGCATTCTGCAGACACAGAAACTCTATGTAATACCCGACTATCATAATTATAATCGTATGTGTTGGCAGCTTACGCAGTGGCTTCGGTTCTAGGGCTGTAACATAAATATTTTGATTTTGGAACAATAATTTTGTACAATCAGACACATTTCACAAATTTGTTTGAGAATTGAAAGTTTTGATCATTTGGTGTTACTATACCGAAATACTAAGAAAGCATTTTCTTGGGAAAATATGATAGGTATGGTAGAAATTGTAGGAACCTTTCTCTACTGTATTTTGTGGTTTAAGTTAATTGCAATTCAACTTAAAAACCTTAGTTGGAAAACCATTATGTAGATTGAATTTCTAGATATAGCTTATCGCCCCCATTGCTGATAAACCCCTCAAATTTTTGACACAAACCTCTTGCTTTTTCGGCTTTACCCTTTTCAACGACATTCCAATGATTTTTCCATACCCCCTATACTATGCATACATACAAACAAATTACCTTTAGCCCACTTGTGGGACAATCAATCTGTGCTAAAAGCTCCTGCATAACTGTTTTGTCAAAGCTGTTGCCGTATCCGTAATGCCGTAATGTCGTCTGTTTATTTATGTTTGTTCCTATTCCCCCCAGCATAAAGGGTTGTCTGCACTGGAGCTTCGAGGGCATAGCAACTATTTCGATAATCGGGAGACCTTATACTTTATCGAAAAATAACTATCTAAAATAAAAAATAAACTAAAAGGCAAAAATAAAGAAAAACTCGACAGTAGCTTTCTTCACTTGTTTTTTTTATTTTTATACCATTTATTTTATTTTGTATTATTTCTTCGAATAGGGTAAATGGTATCTTACAGTCGCGCGCGCTCGACTGTAGCTTTCCTTACTTGTTTTTGTTTGTTTATTTTACTATAGTTAAAATGGAAAAGTACAAAAACTATCAAATATAACTTTGCTGCCAAAAAAAACTGAATTTATCTAGAAATAACTAGATAAATACAAAGATCTAATTATTTTTAGATAAAGTCCGTTTTTTTTTTGTCAATTCTTGCAGTGCTTGGCGTTAAATTAAGAAAATAATTCAAAGAAACAAAAAAAAATATAAAAAAAAATTGCGATATTTCACTTTTCTAAGAAGTAAGCACGATAACTACATATGTATTTAACGCAAATATGTAACATGTGAAACACATTTAAAAAAAATCTCTTAAATTATATGAATAAGTTGTACATACATATTTAAAAGTTTTGAAAATACCAAACTACTCAATATATTGATGCATCTGATAAAACTTGGCAATTATGTAGTTTTATATATATATATTATATATATTTTTCTTCGCTTGGAACGAAATTTGGAAAATATTTTAGATAAACAAAAATTGCAGAGTATGCAAAAGTCGTGGGGTTCGCAAACGAACTGTTCGCTTCTTTTGCATTGTCTGTTTTTTATGGCCATTCGTTTGCCAATATTCTTGTCAATTCGATAATGAGCGAGAGTGAGAAAGAGAGAGAGAGAGAGTGGGAGTGGAAGGCGTAGCCAAGTGGCAAGTTCACGGGTGGGAGGGGGGGGGTCGTGCTTGCTGCTGTTTGTCGCATTCGTTTTGGCGCTCTGCAACTTGGCCTGTATTTTATTCGCCTCAAAACAGTCGCTGATTAGCCGCTGTCTGTGTCGAAAGTTTAGGCCAAGTTACGCAAAAATTTTCATTTCAATTCGCCGCAATGGACTACCTGACGCCGCCCGATCAAACCGATGAGATGCAGCGCAGCATTGGCGGCCGCTTGCTGCGCCTGACCAGTCGGTCGGCTTCGCCGCGTGGCCGCGAACGCGCCAATTCGCTGACGCCGCCGTTGCAGGACACGGCGAATCCGACGACGTCGCCATTGCCGCTGCGCAAGCGTCCGCCACGCCACGCACAGCTCAACGAGCTGTTCCGGCCGCGCTGCAACACCGATCCCAGCCGCAGCAGCAGCAGCAGCAGGAGCAGCAGCAGCGCCGCCAGCAGCAGCGCCAGCGGCAGCAGCAGCAAGCCAAAGGCAACGGCGACGGCGTCGCGCAGCGTTTTGGGTTCGCTGCTGCGGCAGACGCTGAAGGTGACGACGGCTTCGGTGGGCTTCAGCGCCAGCGAGGAGCGGTGAGTTGTATATGTGTGTGTGAAACTGCGGCGAACTGTGCGATCGAAGCGAATTTCTGCTGCGAGCGCTGCGCAGTCAAATTCGCCTGTAATTGTTTTTGTTATTGTTTTTATACCATACCCATTGAAAATGGGTAAAAAATGGTATATTAACTTTGTGAAAATGTATGTAACAGGCAGAAGAAAGCGTGGCAGACCATGCAAAGTATATTTATTCTTGATCAGCATCACTAGCCGAGTCGATTTGGTAAAGTCCGTTCGTCCGACCGTCCGTCCGTCTGTTCGTCCGTCTGTATAAACACACAGATCTCAGCTATTAAAAGAGCTAGAGACACCAGACTTGATGGGAGTGTGCGTGTATTCAATACACATAGAAAGTTTATTTCAAACTTAATGTGCCACGTCCACTGCTTGCGCAAATCGATAAATGTGTTTCTCGATTTTATGCAAGTAATTCAATAACAATAAGAGATAAAAGCATCAAACTTGGTAGGAGGGTGTCTTGCAACATTATACACAAGTTGGATTTTAGACTTATGGATGCCACGCCCACCGCTTCTACAAAACGAATTTTTTGAATTATAAGAACACTAGAAAGGCTAGAAGCACCAAATTCGGTATTAAAATCTCTGGTAACATTACACAGAATGCGGATTTTCAAATTTTAGATGGCGGTGGCATCCGCCCCCAGAAATCGATTTTGTGAATCGATAAATGGAATTATAGGAAAAGTAGAAAAGTTACAGAATTTTTTTTTTTTTTTTTTTTTTGGTATTACTTAAGATACTAATAATATTGACCAACACAATAAATTTAAATCCGATCGGACAATAAGCACAGAAGTTATATGCGCGATTTTCCCGTTAGTTCACCGAATAAAAGTAATTAATATAAAGAATTCGTTTTTAACAGCCAAAGGTAAATGGTATCTTACTGTCGAGTGCACTCGACTGCAGCTTTCTTCACTTGTTGTTTTTGTTTTTGTTTTGTTGTTGCGCATTTGCTTTACATTCGCCGCCGAATTGCGTCTGGCTGCAAGCATTTTTGGCGCTCGCTGACCAAGCGTGACACGCCCCCAGCCCTCCCCTCCGCCAGCCTTGCTGCCAATTAATTTATTGCATGCGCTTTTCGTTTTGTTTTCATTTCGTTTTTTTGCTCAATAAACAAATGCATACAAAACACTCACACACACACACACACCCGCACCTGCTTAAATCATGTGATTGGTTGCGCTTGGTGTGCGCTAGGTGGCGCTGCGCCACTTACATCAGCGCAGACTAATGAGCTTGACCTTTTTGCTGTTGCTCTGCTGCTAGCGATGTGTGCGTGACTGAGCTCGTGAGTGTTGCGTGAATCATGCAAAATAAATAAATGAAATAAGCCTAATAATTATTAGCAACCACAAACTAGTTATGCGATAGTTCAAGCAGACGATAGTCACTACAATCACGTGCGATATTTTGTGAAATGCTGGCAATTTGACGACTACTTTAATTTAATTAACTTAAACAATCAACAGTGCGATTCGCTAATTAGTTAGACGCTGCACTACACGATGGGGTATACGATAGTCGCTAACATTGCGTGCGCATCCAACCGCACCCACAACTAGAGCAACAACAATGATGCCAAGCCGCTTAGAATACAAGTCCGCACACGCACACGCACATACAGCATGTACCTTGCATGCCTACTATGTGCACACACACACACACACACACACACACACAAATGTACACACGTTCATAGGCGCCACGGTGTGCGCCCACGCAGTACTGCCAGGAGCTCGCGATGGGCAGCTGACCTTCTACAAGCATACATGTACAAGCATACATGCATATGTATGTACACACATGTGGACACATGCGTATGCAAGCGTGCATATGTGTGCATGCGCAGATTGCGGCAAAATGCCGGCCGCAGCAGCAGCAGCATCTGAGCGTAGCAAACATACTACACACACACACACACACACACACACACACACACACACACACACGAGAGAAGAGAAACGTACTCGCATATACACATGCATATGTATTTGCATACATTTCGTCGCTCTGCTCTCGTTCGCATGCTGCTCGCTGGGGTGATTTGTGTTTCGCACTCTCTTCGCCAATCTGCCGCGTTGATTCGCCGTGCTGCAGTCCTGCCGCCTGTCCAGTGTTGCTCAGTCAGCTTTTTCCGCTCGCCGGAACTAGCTTTTTTTTTAGTTCAGTCAGGGGGAAATTGGTGGCAAATCTGCAACGGTTAATCCTTGCTTCTATCAGAGTTCTAAAAAGCTATCCAAACTGAACTTGAAGTGGAGGAGGAGGAGTTATTTGAAACATGTCTGCACTGCCCTGCACTGCACTACACTTAAAAGTCAACTGAAGAAAATGCTGGACCGACGGCTCTATTTAAAGTCTTTCAATCGTGAGCGCATTTCCCGAAATTCTGTGAGCGCATTACACGAGCTGTTTTACTTTATTGAATCGTCGGCTACGACAACTCGGGAGGCGCTTTCTCTTTCAATCGTGAGCACAGCACACCGAGCTGTGCTTCTTCTTTCAATCGCGAGAGCAGTTAAACATTCCTTTTTCTTCTTTCAATCGCGAGAGCAGTATCAATCATGAGAGCAGAAGCACGAGCTACTCTTTCGGCTTCAGTCGTGTTCTTCCTCTTCCGAAAATGTGCGAGCGCAGTGTCGAACCTATTCTTCCTCTTTCAATCGTGAGAGCAGGCACACAAATTGTTCGCTCAATCTTGTGCTTCTTCCAGTAAAGCAGAAGTTTTCTTCTTCTCACAATCGTGAGAGAAGCACAACATCATTTTTATAATATACCGTTTACTCATTGTGTTGCGTTGTTCTCAATGAAAGTAATTTAAAATTACGAAATTATTTTTGAATGACCAAATGTAAATCAGCTCTGGGGAACTGCTAGCAACTCGAATATTGAAATTCTTCAGCGCTACCAATCCAAAACTTTGAGACAAATTGTCAATGCTCCCTTTTACGTAACTAATGCAAACATCCACAAAGACCTCAACATCCCAACCATAAAAGAAGAAATAAATAAAATTAGTAAAAAATACCTCGACAGAAAATAATTTAGACTTAAATCTAGTGGACAATAGCTTAACAGTAAGAAGACTGAAAAGATACCACATTCTCGATCTCCCCGACAGATAAATTCAAACTACTGTAAATATGTAAAATATATAATAGCAGAGCTCACTGGAAAACTGCTATTTCTGTTAGTTTAACATTCTTCACAAAATTTACTTATTGTTAGACAGATTGTAAATAAATAAATAAATAAATAATAAAAAAAAAAAAATGTAAATGGCATAGCATGCTCAATTCGTTTGCTACAATTTGTTTATAATACGTTACATTATCGAAAAATATATTTATATACATATATATATATATATATATATATATATAGATCTATAATAATATTTAAAATTTAGCGGTATATTTGACCATAGCCAAAATATTGGCAGCACTGCTACTCCTGTAAGCTGCTTCACTTTCAACACAATTTGCGAGCTTGCACACACACACACACACACACACACATGCAACTTGATATTCGCCGCAATTGCTGTGCCTGCTGCCTGGGTGGTTGCTGGCTTGCCAAGCTTCTGCCTCTGCTTCTGCTTCTTCTCATCCTTCGAATTCGCTTCACCGCAAGCGCAAGCCACCACCACAAATGCCACCCGGCAGCGACGTCTCTGCAAGCTAACGGTACTGCTGCTGTGAATGTCATAATGCCTTATATACACAGCGGCGACAGAGCAGCAGCAGCAGCAACAGCAGCAGCGTCGACGCTTAGTCGCTATATTATTTGTGTAGAGAACGCATCGCGTCGTGTCGTGTCGTGTCGTCAGCGGGACTTCTCCGGTATTTGCCAGCGGATTTCAGTGCGAATTGAAACAACAAAAAAAAGAGAAGAAAAACAAAAAAACGAAAAAGAAAAATAATTAGCAAAGGCAAACAACGAAATTCATGCTGAGTATTTGTTTTCTCTTTCTTGCATAGGCAAACAGCACGCAATTGCGTTCGGTGCGAGACTGTGTGCGTGTGCGTGTGTGTGTATGTGTGAGCGTGCGAAAGCAAAAGTTAAAGCGCACGCAAGCCAAAATCAACAACAACAATTCACAAAAAGTGCAAAAAGTGTTTGGAAAACTTTTACCAAACGCAACAGCATGTAAAACTTTTGCGAAAATTTGGCAAAAATCTTTGTGCGACTGCGAAGTCAAGGTGAGTGCTTGCACACCCCACCCAACACCCCCACCCCCCTTTGCCTACACGCAACACTCCGCAGCCACCCCCATTATTACTGTGTATGTGTGTGTGTGTGTGTGTGTGCATAGTAGTGTTGTGCGGCGCTCTCTGTTTTTGGCCTCCTTTTTGTTTATTTCTTAATGCGGCTGCTGTAACATACACACATGCATACAAGCACACACACACACACACACACCCACACGCATGCCAGGGCTTCGTTCTGATTGTGCAATTGTGAGTTATGAAAGTGGCAAGCGCAACCTTTGCCTGTGTCAAGGTTCGTGCTGCAGCTACGTGTGGATGCATGTGTGTGTGTGTGTCTGCTTGCGCCTATGTCTGCTGTACACTGGGGCAAACCTCATGTGTTGCCGATCAAAAAAATGCTGCGTTTATTATAAGCCAGGCCAAGCAAACAGCCATTTCTTGTTGTTTACAAAACTTTTTTTTTTTTATTTTTATTACTGTTTAATTTACAATCTATCTATCTGATATTAAGTAAATTATATAAGGGGGTATTTACAGTAAGTTTTACATATATGGGGAAAAGGTATTTACAGGGAAGTAGTCACCACTCACTGGACAGCCTAAAAGGCAGGTCAAGGGGGTGGTGTCTTCTAAGACGTCTGGCGTTTGTTATAAGCCAGGCCAAGCAGACAGCCATTTCTTGTTGTTTACAAAACTTAAAAATTTTTTTTTTTTATGCTTACGAAAGTTATGCTTACGGTTATTATGTATTCTAACTTAAGAGCTGAACCAAAACTGTTTTCAATTAAAAATTCGTTATTTATGGATTTTTGTTTTAATATTTTAATTCTAATTTATTATTTTTAGCGAGCATTTGCAGTATTCTGAGTAAATACGAAATATAAAATTTCAAATACAAACAAATTTCCTCTGAAGTGAGCATTTAGTGTACGCCTGCTACTGCTTGATTTTTTTTTATTATGTTTAATTTACAATCTATCTGTATGATAATAAGTAAATTTTATGAAGTTATTTATGAATGTCTAATATTGATATTGCTGACAAATACCTATAGGGAAAGAAAAAAAAACATATTAATATATTCACTTATAACTTCTATTAAATAAAACATAAAATCGTTATTAAAAGTGTAAATTTTTTCACTGCTTCCACAGATTGACACAACTTGCCACAACTGGTACGTTGAGTGACAATGCGAAACGCAAGCACTCGAGGTGAGTAATAATAATAATCATGATTTTCGCTTTCGTATAGATAGTTTTAGTTTTAGACCTTTTTTTGTTTTTGTTATATCTTTTTTGTTAGATGGATAATTTAATTTTTGTTTTTTGTGTATTCCTAAGAAATGAAAAGAAAAATATAGTCTAATATCAAAAAATTCAAAAGTTATTGCATAGTGGTTTTATTTTAAGAAAAATGGGAAAATTTAAAACAAATCTGCATGCGAAAACACTTTTGTGACAAACTGTAAATGATGAACTCATTTCAAGTTGACAGCATTCTTGTAAATCAGTACACAGATATATGGTGCTTAAGATCACATTAAAATATGTATATAATTTTTTAAAATACTTCTAATCTGGTCAACAGAAGAATCGAATCTTACCTAGTCAACAGGCAAAATGCACAACTAACATTAAGATTAAATAAAGAGCGCGATAGTAGCGCTTCTCAATGAAAATCTTACACATTTTGAATGAAACATATATAATTTCGTGCGTGTTTCATTCAGACATCAATTGAATGTGAGAGGAAACTTTTAGCTTACCCAAATGCGAGTACATTGAATTTCCGCTATTTAATGACCTCTTTTGAACCGGTTCTAAGCTCTCAGGCAAAAGCAAATCAGCTCCCTTTGGGCAGTCTCTGAGAATTGATTATACTGTAGATGATGAGATTGGAAATTGGGCTCAAGTTGAACGACTTTTGTGCCCAATCAATGCTATCACTTTTCGAAGAGAAGCAATGCCAGCATTTTGTTTGAATAAATTTCGTGCCATGATTTATTAGACTCACGTCCATATTGAGATATATATAAAGGTTATTCTATATATAGAACCTGTATATGTAAGTTTATAAGATTTGCGTGCGTAACTTTAAAAGTCAGAAAGTAAATTAATGCGATTTCAAACAAAAATTTAAATTAATTCATTAAAACAAAATCGTCTATACTCCGAAGTTATACCGTCGATTAGCCCTTTTAATTTATCAAATTGAAACATAATATTAAAAATCACGCTCGCATGGAAGCTGTGAATTGTTTTTCGCTTGTGCCCGATGTCATAATAGATATGCACAAAGATATACTATGTATGGGCATTAGATTGTTACGGTCATGCATTTTCAGTTTCTGTCAAAATATTTGGTTGCATTAAAATGGATCTGCCTTGGAAAGTTGTATGGTCTCTGGAAGTCGAGTCAGCTAATCGGGGATAAAGCGATCTGTTTCTTAACATAATATATTGCGTATAATCATTTAAAAGGTAAACATGGATATGAAAACAAAAACATGAGCTACAAATATCGAACTCACAAGAACTTTTCTTTTTCTCTAAATAGTGTTTGAGAAGATTACTATATCTATGAGTATACATAGACTTCTTTAGCATAGCATAGTTTTCGTATCTTCAGAATTGCATATTAAAATACTGCGATTATTATTATCAAGTTGTTGTTTATTTCATGGATAATTGCGTTATTGGTAATATCATTTATCATCAAGCAAATCGCCAGCTTTTTCATGGATCCAATCCAAATAGGATGCAACACGTGTGAATACATTAAAAGTTCCAAGTTTACAATACTGAGTGCCATACGAAGTTATGCCCAAGAGAATAGCTGTGCCATTAGAACTTTTGACTGCTAAAGGACCACCAGAGTCGCCATTGCAGGTACCTTTCTCTGAATTATCGATACATATCTTCCTTGCACTGCATTCCGGTAGAATGTTAACTTCAATGTACTTCAGAAATTTACCTTCTGATGGCTTAGCTTTCTCAAAACGTTCTGTAAGACAATTTTCAATAACTTTTGTGTTTTAAGAATCTTTGAGATATAAGATACATACGACTCTCACGGCCCCATCCAGATGCGATGGCGCTTTTATATTTGCGCTCAGGGTTTGCCTCTGGAAGAATCGCTGCTTGGATGAACTCATTAAATTGCAGTTTAAATGGAAATTTGATTATCGCAATATCAAACTCCTTAATAGTTGATATAAAGTTTTCATGAATTAAAACATCCTTCGCTGTAATCTTTTTACTGTGTTCTCCGATTTGAGGTTGAATTGAACTTTCCAAGGTTCCAAAGTGAAGAAAAGACTCAACACTTAAAAAATTAAAAGAAAAATCACGAATCCACAAATACGAGTACATATATACATACATAGATAATACATAAAGTAATAGTAGAATATTATATAGAATATATTAGCTTACAAGTCTTCGTCAAACGTAAAACAATGGGCCGCTGTCAGTGCAATCCTTTTGGAGAGAATAGTACCCGAGCAAGCACTTAATTTAAACAAATTATTTACTTGGGACACAACTGTAAGAACATAAAATTGATATGGAAACTGGCCAGGCTGTGCGTAGTCCCCGTTGATGATGCGCTCAAGCTGCGAGGATCGTGCCTCGACTACAAGTACGAAGACCGCAAAGAAGAGACCGCAGACAACTTGATTCTTCATATTGCAAACTTCTGCAAGAACTGAGAATCAGTTGCGTCTTTTATAGAGCTAAGACTCGCCATCGAATGGATTTCCTTGATGGATTTACGATCGCGATAAGTCGCAACCAAGAAAATTGAAAGTAATTTGTTGAATTCTTCAATTTCCAACTTACAACATTGTTGACAACGAATAAATTAAGAAACTTTCAACTTGACTTATTTCATTCATTATCTGGTGACACGTAACCGAACCACGTATCGAGTTTGTGCCAACTAGTTGTTCACTGGAGTCAACAAACTATAGAACAAAGTTTTGGATAAATTCGAACATTGAGCATATTAGAAAATAAGTAAAGAAACAATTGACACCGAATCAGAAGATTTAATGTAAGTAAGACTACAGAATCTAAGACCGATCAATCTATATTTGTTCAAAGCCGAATAAAAAGCTTGAGATATTTTCTGATATATTTCTATAAGAACTCAAGAGACACAGGCAATATAATTTACATCCAGTTGAGCTTCTCAATTTGATAAAATTCACTTGATAAATTCTGGTAAAATTACCCGTCAAGCCGTTTCCAAGCGATTGCATGCGTTGGGGATGATTCGATGGGTATTTTTATCGAAAAAACAGCGAGAATTTAGTTGCGCACCTAATATAAACTAGCGAAAAATCAGAACTGAAATCAATTTTCACAGACGAATGAAATAATGAAAGGTATATTTTAATGTAATTCGACGAATGGATGCGCTAACAAATTGTATTTCAAATGGAATTGTTTGCGGAAAGTCAAGAGATAACTGTATATTGTATATGTAGTCGAGGGTAGCTTGACAGAAAGATACCCTTTAAAATGTGTGTTATGAAAGATCCAAGCAATTATTGCATACATTTGGATATATTATATTTATTTCCTTTTATATGTTTGTATAAATATCTTTATTGGAAAAGATAAATATAATTATACTAGGAATATCTTAGTTTTTAGATATTATGACGGTCAGATATGGAGGTTGCCTTTAGATTATGAGCAAACTCATTAAATGTGCTCCAGATAATAAGGTTGTAAAGATTTGCCAGTATACCCCTTTGCTGTCTATTTAAATGGGTATCTCGAAAATTATACTCATGCTGTCTGCCTAACCCAGTTAGTTTATCATGTACAGGGTATTGAACTAACCGCCAGATCAAAAGTTAGACAACGCGAAGGTTGCAACGCATTCGCTTTTGCTGTTGTTGGTTTGATGTTGCGGTTTCGCATCTGTAGGGTGACCATGACTTGTGGCCAGATGTGTCAGGCCATGCCGCCGTGGCGATAATTTGGTGCAGCGCTTAACAACAGTTTGGCCATATCGAAATGCCGGGGCGCAGTTATCTTTGCGTTTTTATCAAAAAAAAAAAAAAATATATATATATATATGTATATGTATATGTATATGGTAAAAGTTCAATTATGCCTGAAGAGCTGCTGGGGCAGGGGGCAGCTGAGGCAGCAACTCGCTCGATAGCAAAGGCAACACAATTTGCAGGTAAATATAATATGTGTATATGTCTGGCATATATTGTACTATATAGCCTATATAGTATAGAGTTGGGTTTTTTTTTGCGCTTTCGCCACTTCGCATTATTTTAATGCTGTTGTTTAGCTTTTTTCGATGTCATTATAATTTGCACAATGGCGAAAAAGCGACGAAAACTGGCAAATCATTGCGGGTAAAAGGAAAATATACAAAAAAAAAAAAAATAAAATAAAAATAAAATAAAAAAAAAATGAAAAAAAAAGCAACGCTCTGTGTGTATTGACCAACAGTTTTAGGGTCAGCCAAAAAAAAAAGACGTTGAAAAAATGTTGCGATATTTGCGTTAAAAATCATTTGCCAAGCGAAAGCTGCCGTTGGTTCAATGCGCACAGCTCAGCTGTAGATCTGCCGGCATCAGCTGCGCGACTGCTCCTTGGACTCAGCTGCACAGCCAACAACAATAACAATAGCAACAAATGCCATCAGCTGCTGCGCCAAGATAAACTTGACAGCAGAGAGCAAGGCAGCCAGCCACTCTCTCTCTCTCTTTAACTATCTCTGTGTGTGTGTGTGTGTGTGGCATCTTGTTATTCATTGTTAAAATTGTATAACAACAACAAAATAACAGCTACGTCGACGTCGACGTTGACGTTGACGCCGACGCAGCGCATGATAAGCGCGTCGAGGAGAAGTTAAATACACGCACACACACACACACACACACAAGCGCGCAAACGTACGCAGAGCTGCATGCATACATACATACATATGTACATGCATGCATGCATACGTATACGTGCGGCGCTCGCTCAGTTGTTGATGTTAGGCTGCTGCTGCTGCTGTTGCCGCTGCCGCTGCCGCTGCCGCAGCTGCTGCTGGCGCTGGCGCTGCTGCTAGCTTTGCTGGACGTTCGCCGTTGGGTCTGGCAGCGACGGCGCTTCAATTTGAAATTCAGTGCGAAAGCGAACGACAACACAGACGGGCGGACGGGCCAGCAGCGAGAGAGCGAGCGCGCGAGCAGGCAGAGCGGTGGCCGCTTTTCCACACAATTTGTTGCTTGGGATTCTTTACAACACTTTTCTTGTTGTTTTTTTTTTTTTGTTTTTTTTTTTATTTTTGGCTCTGTGTGTGTGTTTGTGCCGCGCTTGTTTTTGTTTGCCATTCGCAGTTATCTTGCACACGAGCGCGCGAGGAACAACAAAAACAAGCAGAGGAAGAAGCAGCAGCGGCAGCAACAACAAAAATTATCAACAAATAAAAAGAAACGCATGTGTGTCTGTGTGTGTGCGTGTGCGATGAATTTGCTTAAGCGTTAACAGCAAAACAAAAGCCGCGAAGAGAGGAGAGACGCGCAGCCGTCGATCGCGCTGCGAATTATAACGGTACGCGGCGGAGTGCGGCGAAGTGACATCATAAAGCGAAAAGTGACGGAAATTGTTGCCAGTGTGTCGTGGGCCAAAAATAAATGCAAAAAAAAAAAAAAAATAACAAAACAAAACAAAATAGGAAAAGGAATTGTACTCCAACAGCAAAAAGAAACAACAACAATAGCAGCAGAAGCAACAACAAAAACAACAACAACGCGCGGTAAAAGCACAGCACCAAAATCGAAACCAAAACAACAACAACAACAATACAAGCAGCAGCAGCAGCAGCAAGAACTACACGTAGTGAGAGTGTGTGCGTGTTGGTCAAAGTCACAGTAGTGTGAGAGTAGGAGAGAAAGAGAGCGGTGAGAGCAGTGCACAGTGTGAGAGCATAGTCAAAATACCGGGCGGCTGCTGTGTGGCGCCATCTACGAGGTTTGTTCAAAAAGTATCGCGAATATTGAAGTTTCGCGGGCTCGATTCGATTTTTGATCTTTTGGTGGCGTCATGTTGGTACTCATAACCAAAGAGAGAGAGAGAGAGAGAGCACACGCGCTCGCTGTGCTGTTACCATATATGTTGGTTATCTGTTATATTATCTAAATCTGCGCTAAACAATGATTGATAATTCAAATAATTATCAGTTAGCGGCAGGCGGCCGACGGCGAGCCATATAAATCAATTTGGTTTACAGTTGGACCCAGCGCAAAAGTAAACACATCGGAAATGGGGAATGGCAAGAGAAAATGTAAATGGAAGCATGCTGTAAATTATACGGGAAGAAAACGTACAAATAACAGTGATAAGGAAAAAAAAAAATGTAGGTAGCATTATATAAGGGAATTGTTGTGAAAATAATATATAGAACAAAAAAAAAAATATATATACATATATGTATAAATAAAATGCGAGCAAATATCCTGGAATTTCTTAGTTGATCAAATAGTACAATACAAATATTCAATGCTGCGCTAGTGACTACAGACTTCATGGCTTTTGTTTATATTTCCTTAATAGCAGGCAGATTTCTGAAGCCTTTGTTTATAGCGACTTAAGTATAATCACAAAGGTCGCTTCATAAATTCTATAATGACTTTTTCTATTATACTATACAACGTTAATTAAGTAGATCTGAGGCTTTTGAAGTAAATGTGGTAGAACCTGCAGATTGTACATACTTTGATCTCTCCTCTACCTCTACCTAAAGCTGCATAATATTGCTGCCTCTCACAAAAAAAAAAAAAAAAAAAAAAAAAATGTTTATTTGAATTAAACTTCCTTACTGCAGTGCATGAGTTTATAAAGAAGACACGAACAACATGGTGTTGGTAGTGAAAATAAACTAATGCTGCCAACCAGAGCAGACCACAAAATAGACAGTACAGTACATGAGGTGTAAAAGTAAAGTAAATAAATAATAATAAATCATAAATCATAACAATTACAACAATGTCAACGAGCAGCGAGCAGAAGGTCATTGGCGATGGTAACGAGGAAGCTGAGAGCTCGTTGCAACAGCTCAAAGCCAAGAAGAACAAATCCAATCTGTTTCTCATCAAATCCTACAGTTTTATCGAGCGCAACAACAACACCAACAGCGCCAGCAACAACAACAACAACAACAATAATAATGATGCGAAAATGTCGCGTGCAAGCGCACCGCTGGCGGAGCTGCTCCTGTCGCCGGATATGGAGGCATTTCCGGACATTGCATCCCTGGTGCTGGCGCAGGCAACAGCCGATAGTCAGGCCAACAAGCAGAACAAGCCGAAGACGCAGGCAAAGCAGCCAAAGGTGAAAGCCAAAGCAAAGCAGACCAAGCGCAACAAGGCACAGCAGCAGCAGGGAGCGGAGACGGACGCGGGGCCGGAACTGGACGAGCAGGAGGCGCAGCTATTGCGTCGCAATCCACCACACGAGTACGAGGAGCTGCTGCAGCATTTGCCCGGTTCGACGCATGGCTCGCTGCCACGCCCCCATTCATTGCCGGCCAAGGTGCATTTGGAGGCGGTGGGCGGTGCACGCCTCAATATCGAG
The DNA here is from genome assembly GCA_035046045.1 of Zaprionus bogoriensis. Taxonomy (NCBI): domain Eukaryota; kingdom Metazoa; phylum Arthropoda; class Insecta; order Diptera; family Drosophilidae; genus Zaprionus; species Zaprionus bogoriensis. Next base: position 203,513 of record JAWNOI010000106.1, on the reverse strand, counting down.
CCGATATCGCTGGATCGAACAATGCCGACGCCTGCGAAACGCCGTGGCGCCAACATCAAACGGGAATCGTTTCTGCGCCAAAGTCTGCAGTCGATACGACGCAGTTTCGGCTCGAACAAGCATGCGGGCAAGTTATCGATAGTCAGCAGCGCAGCAGCATCGCCATTGCCCTCGCCTTCGCCCGTGTCATCGAATGCCTCCACAACGTCCTCCACATCGTCTTCGGCCTCGTCGTGCTCCTCCGGGGCGGCCATCACAATGTTGACCAGGGCACAGGCAAACAATCACATCCTCGACGAGTTCCTGCCCACACCTGTCGTCCTGCTGCTTAAAGATGATCCAAACTATGCGGATTTCCAGCTGCAGCTGACAAAAAGGTAAGCATCAAGTTGTTCCGGTTGTTCCAAGCATTCACAGCCGAAATCGTAGCTTGACTGAAACTTCAAGTGCTTAAAAGCTTTAATGTGCTTGATTTGAGCTTGCCTCGAAATTATAACCAAGCTTAAAGCAGCTTTCAATACAAGGAACTGAAAAGCTAACTTCAACTTTAAAGATGTAATGTGCTTTTAAAGCTTGACTAAAGCCCTAAAGTATGTAAACACATACATTTTCAGCTTTAATGAGCATAATTTACGCTTTAAGAAGCTTGCTTGAAACTATTGAAAACTACTGTATAATGTTGGGCGTTTGAGCTAAGAGCTCATACTTTCTACCGAAAAGCTTTAAACTGCTTTCGGTGAACTTAAAGCAAAACGCACAAGTTCAATTTTAATACATTACAAATGTTATAAGCGTTCAAAGTTTCACAGGTGCAGCTAGAATAAAGATCGAAGTACTTGCACATTCAGATTAAGCTTAAATGTGCTTAGTTTGAGCTTTTATAAGCTGGCTTTAAAATCAAAAAATGGTGTTACACGCTTGAGCTTTGAGCGCAAACTCTATCGGAAAGCTTTAAATAGTTTTTGTTGTATCGCTAAAAAGCTTGATTAAAGTCACAAATTGTATTGCTAATTTAAGCTTTATTAACTTTACAAATTAAATGTGTCTTCAAAATTTATTTTTATCGGCTTTCATGTGCTTTAATATATGTAAAAGGCTGCTTAGTGTATTTTTCCTTAAATTAAAGTTGTAAAGTTAGTAGGTTATGGCTATTAAATACCGTCTGGTACACTAATAAACATATACACACCATAGATCAATAAAACTATAAAGCTCCACCGAGCGCATTTCGCAAATTGAAAGCCAATGTCGAACGACTTCGATTTGCAGCATTTGGTCCTCTGCGATCACCTATAGACGACCTGATCGGAATGGTACGATAAACGACTTCCCTCCAATTGCCAATCGGCCAGCCGTCAATGGCTCATTGAGAGCGCTTGATAGTGCCATTTGCATTCAGATAATGTCCACAAAAGACTGCAGAGTGCGCGGGAGGAGAGTGAATGAGCGATTGACTGAATGAGTGGCAAAACGAGGAGACGCGCACAGATAAACACTTGCGTATATGTATATAAATATATATATTATATATGTACTTATATACACATTTGTGCGAGTAATTACGCAAACATCGATATAATGCCGTGACATATTTGGTATCCATATCTGTACCGATTTGGACTCTGCAATGCAATTGACGCTTGCCAAAGTTGTGGTTGTCGCGACGAGACAATGGTATTTTCATTGACGTCATTAAAAATCAAAGGCACGTTAGGTAAAACTGTTTCGATCTTTAAAATGCAAAACGTCTTGAGATAAGGCAAACAAGGAAATCTGGAATATTTCACTTTGTGACCTTATATATTATACCTGTTATCGGAGGAAAAAGCGAGGAGATCGTAATAAATTCGTATTTCAAAATATGTTAAAAGAAAATCGAATCTCTAAAACGTTTTGACGATACATAATATACCTAGGTTTCCGATCATAATACATCGAAAGTACAGTCTGCTATCAAAAGGAAAAGCCAAGAGATCGAGATAAATATATTAAAAACAAAAAATAAGCTGAAAAGAAAATCTCTATGAGGCATTTTGACGATACATAGTATACCTAGGTTTCTAAACTTAGTACATCTAAAGTACATTTTATTATCGAAAAAAAAGCAAATAAGCTGTACAGAAAATCTCTATGAGATGTTGAGAAATTTTTACCTCCAACCTAAATACAAATCAAGAAATACTTTCTTTCTTTGGATACATCCAAACCGTTAAACCGGGAAGTAAACTGGAAACGTACAGCTGATTATCACTAGAAAGAGTCTATATACTTACTATAACGAGTTCTTTGAGTCGCCATTAAGATAAAGTGCGAGTTTGCTCGAGGAAAATGACAACAGTTTTCCCTGTTGAGATTGTCAAAGTGCCAAGTTCAGTTGACATTATTACGCACAAGAACTAAGTTTGCACACAGATATGTCTATATAATTTATCATAGCACCCCCACCCCCCTCCGCCCCAGTTCACTCACTTCTGCGGAAGACATTAACCCTTTATACCCCCACAAAGTAAATGCAATCTGCGCAATTGAGCGTTAAGATGCATGCAATTTGTAGGCGTTGCTGCTGTCCATTGCACTCGCTGAGCGAGCGTGTGCATGTGCGAGCACGTCTGTGCACGTCTGTGCATGTGTGAGCGAATCACTTAGCTTGCAATAGTGTACAAATTTCGAGTGCATTCGCGTTGATTGAATTTCCAGCGCTTTTGTTATCCGAGGCGTCGCCTGGGAGCCCCCTTCTGTTTGCACTTCTGATTTTCATCTGTTTTTGTGTGCTCTTCCCATGACAACGATAACATTACCGTACAAATGGGTCAATTGTTCGTTATAGGTTTTAAATTTCATTGCAATACGACGACAGATGTTAAATGTGTATTGTAAATATCCTAAAAAAAAAAGAAAAACTAAATTAACTGAAAGTTTCAGCGGGAAGGTGATGCGAAGAGAGCAAGAAGCTTTTGTAGACAGCATGATAAACAGCTTGTGGTCGATATGAAGTAATTTATTATGGTAGATATATACATATACTTAAAAGCTGCAAGGCTGAGCTGTAAATATGTTGTTTCAGTAGATTAAATCTAATTAATAGCTTAACCTAATGAGCCTAAATTATGTTGAAGTAACTGAAGCAAGCTTTAAGCTTATGCATTCAGAACATTGTTATAAACTTCTCTTAGTTTACAGATGAAATGAGCTTTTACTAGAGTTTAGGTAAATTATTCAATTTGATGAGCTTTTACTTAAAAAACGAAGTAAAGTACTGCGCTTAACTGTTCACTATTAGAAAACGAATTCTTTAATTTAATGAGCTTTAACTAGAAACTAAGTAAAGTACTACGCTTAATTAAACCATTTACCCATTGAAAATGGGTAAAAAATTGTATATTAACTTTTTGAAAATGTATGTAACAGACAGAAGGATGGCCGACCATACAAAGTATATATATTCTTGATCAGCATCAATAGCCGAGTCGATTTGGTCGTGTCCGTCCAGACAGACGTCCGTCTGTCCGTCACACAGATCTCAGCTATTAAAAGAGCTAGAGACACCAGACTTGGTAGGATTGTGCGTGTATTTAATAGAAGTAATAGAAGTTTATTTCAAACTTTATGTGCCAGGCTTACCGCCTCCGCAAATCGATAAATGCGTTTTAAGATTTTTTGCAAATATTTCAATAACGAAAAGAGGTAAACGCACCAAATTTGTAGGAGAGTGTCTTATGTAGAAGTTGGATTTTAGACTTTTGGATGCCATGCCCACCGTCCCGATAAAACGAATTTTTCGAATTATAAGAACACTAGAAAAGCTTAAAGCACCAAATTTGGAAGTAAGGTCCCTTGTAATATTACACAGAGCGCGGATTTTCAAGAAACAAATACATGAGCCTATTTTATAACTAATTATTCATTTTAGATTAATTAAAAGCTTGGAATGCAAAGCTTCGGCACAGTTATTGTAGCTTAAGCCAGCTTAGAGTTGCTTTAAATGGGACATTCCAATAGTTTTCCGAGATATGCTTTAGTTGCTCTAAAAGTTTCCTAATTTATCGATGAAGGCAGCTCAAAGCTTCAAACTTGCTTTTAGCAGAGACCCTAAGCCTATTCTTCTCACTTGTCACTTGTTATTGCTATTTTTTCTGCTCAACTTTCGTCTTAGGCTAATGTCATTGCGAACGATGTGCCCTTTGTTCGAATGGCCGTAAAGCAGAACAGAAAAACAGATCAAAACAAAAACAAAAATCGAGTGGAAAGCGTGATCTATCGATTGTTGCTGTGCTCCAGTTGAAAGAGGAACAATACGAATCGATCACATATGGAGAGTAAGTCGCGGTAATCAGCTGTTGCATGATTAACATGTGGACACTGGCTGCACCATAGCTCATAGCCTAGTTTAGTACAGCCACTATCCCCTCACCCCCCGCCCCCATCCCTTTATAGTATTTCAAGCGATCTGCCCCGTAACGCCCCCTGCAGCGTACGCTGAGATTAGGAGATTAGCGTTTTGTCTAAAGATAATCGCTTGCATTTCAAGCAATGCGCTCGCAACACCCAGAGACAAGTGTCTTACTTATACACACACATACGCACACACACGCGTTCGAACACCTATACACTGTGCCTGCCCCCTACAGCTTCTCGTTGCTGCTGCCCCCCCCCCCCCCCCCCCCCCCCCCGTCACGCCCCTGCTCCCATTCAGGCAACGGGGCTGAGAACGTGCGATTCGTGCGAGCGACAGACGTGAAACACACTTCACATTCAATTGACAGCGAGCCGCTCAGTCTCATTCTCTGTGAGCGTGTATCTGTGTGTGCGTGCGTGTGCATCTGTGTGTGTGTGTGTGTATGTACTTCTACTTAGATGCTCTGCCATTGAATGGATTTTAATAATTTCATATATTTCAGTTTGTCAGTCGTTCTAGTCGCCGTCGAGCGACCGGCAAAATTTACCGCAACAAAAGAAAAAATAAATAAAATAAAAGAGAAATACGAAATTCGAAAAAAAGACGAAAAATACGCAAAATTAAAAAAAAAACTACATTACATTTCGTTATTTTTCCAGTATTTATTTTATTTTATTTTCGAAAGTGTTAAATATAAAATTTACATCGAATGGTTTGAGCAGCATTTTTCGGTCGAGATGTCCGTGTGTGTTTAATTCAACTTTTCAAACAACTTCCTTCGATTTTCTGAAACGAAGAAAAAAAAAATAAAAAAAAATAAAAAACAATTAAATTACACAAGTTATTTTGTTAGAATACATATAATTGTATTCTATTAATAAGAAAAGCCTCAAAGTGAATAGCGACGGTTAAAAAATGTATATGAACCCATAATTAGCCCAATTGGCATCATAACAACTACCTTTCAATGCACATATCAATGAAGCAGCAAAACACGCATTTGTACGAAATTTCATCAAGATATCCGCACTCCAAGCTGAGTTCAGTTAGTAAGTTCTAAGGTTACCAACTTCATCTAAAAAATATCAACACATTTGCAATGCATATTTCCAGTTCAAAGCGTAGGTAGCATTTGCACGAAATTTCTTTGCGATGCCTGCATTCCGAGCTCAGAGTTCATATGGTTAGGTAATGCTAGACTAGAGATATACCATGTCAAAGCGCATAGCTACGACAGAGCATGCGATCCACGCAAGTGTATCAAAACTCAACCAGTTGCAGTTAGATTAAACCGTACACGATTATCAAGTAGTATAAGTAATAAACCTTTCGACTTTGTGACTAATAAACAAATTGTTTTCATTCTTCTTCTTGCAGGTATGCAACAACATTGTGATAAGTAATACTAGAAACTTGGGATAGGTAGAAAACAAAGAACAGAAAAAAAAAACTCAGCTCCCCTCCCACACAAGTACACCATATCCATATATCTAAATATAAAGCTTAATTTAATGTCTGCCTTTAAGCTCTATGAAAATAGAAGATCTCACAGGGTAGCAAAACAACTACCTAAATTATCGCCAAGTGGCAAACAAACAAATAAACAAACCGAACAGACCAGAACAGAGAGATGGGCAGACGGACAGGCGGACAGGCGGGCAGGCAAAGAGACGAACAGACGGATGGACTTAGTAAATTATATCATCACAATTATAAAAGAACGTAACAAATATTGTCATAAACCATTCTGAACTTTGTGCTAAACTATACGGACAGATGTTTGTACGATCTATCATACAGAATGCAGTACTATATATAGGCCGATAGATGGGTACGGCACTGTATGCTATGTGGAGACTAATGGGCTAACGCCGAGCGTTGTGCGAAGATCGCAAATATAATTTCACGGTTCTATTAGGCTGTAAATCATTAGCTTGATCAAGTTTTGAGTCATGTCGAATAAGAGTTATGTAGACAAATTGATGAGTGAGACAGAGAGAGAGTGAGGGAATGGGAGATATAGATATATAAGTAAGAAGAGAGCAAAAGAACGCTACAGAGATGAGACAGTTAAAAAAAAGAAGGGACTGAATGGGAACAAAGAATAAGAAGAAAGAGAAAGAAAATGGCCAAAAGAGAAAGCAAGCAAAGGTTGGACAAAAAAAAACAGCAATAAAACCATTCTGTAAGCCATGTCAAATCGATGAAACCACAGCTAATGGGTCCAAGAGAGAGAGAGAGAAAGAGAGACAGAGAACAAATGTGTGGGAAAGACTAAGATAGAGCATTGCAGTTCATAATAGAAAACTTTGAACTGTGCCAAATCAATGGGGACCAAGTTATATGCAAGCCCAATTAGAAGAGGAAAACCAAGACAAATAGAAAGAGATAAACTTACGGAAACAACGGCTCATACCCTGTAGAAACAAGTACGGCGAACAGAACTTATGCAATAGCCTACAAAAGAGCTTCTGATATTATCGAAACTATAATATATATAAAATTTACAATATACAGATAAAGGCTAATAGACAAAGCCAAAAAGAGAGGGCGTTCAACGCGCAGACTATGTGTATACCCTGTAGAGGTAAACCAATGGAAATGGGGCATTATAAGCCTTTATAAGCCAAAGCTGCGACTTGTCGAGAATGAGAAATTGTCACAATTGATCTTTGTTGCCTGCTGGGTATATGCGAGTCGAGCATTTCGCACTTCCCCATACCTGTATAATATATAGGCAACTGCTATAAATCGCAAGTATGCCAATAATATATACAGTTCAGAGGGCCAGGCAATTATATGCGATATGGCAGTGAACTTCAAAGCTGACGCAAGCGAAATGGTCAATTATTGGTTTGCTTCTCTCATTCCCGTTCGAGTTTCCGCTCCCGTTACCGCTCCCACTCCCCCACCATCGCTACCTCCCGTTGTTGGTTTGCTTTTGCGCAAAATGCCAAAAACGAAACCCCGAATGTTATACAACAAATGAAAAATGCATTTCGGATCGAATTTTTGCATTGCAACAATTTTTGAAAGAGCTGAAAATCTACATATTAGCCTATATGCGAAATGAATCGAATATCGAAGCATACCTCGATCTCAAATATGTGCATGAGAGCAAAAAAAAAATGCAAATCAATTTCCGAGTTTTAGGCGATTTACAAATGATTTTCGATTTTGAATTGAAATGCAATTAAGTCGTATGAATGACTTTGTATTACGGATGCCATGTCCGTCAAGTTTCTATTAATGACTGAGGAATTATATATGGTATATAAAGTCAAGTAGTTTGAGCTGTAGAATCGATCGATCGTTTTCCTATTTAGAAATATAATATATATATATATATATATATATATACTGAAACTATATATACCATTGAAGCTGTCGCTCGATCAGCGAATATAGATATATATATATATATATATATATATATATAATATAGATAATTCATGTCGGCCGAGCAGTGACTTTTCCATAATAAATATCTAAGTGACTCAACCGATTTTCCCGTATGCGCGCTGTAAAGCATATATTATTCTCGCACTGCACTCTCATTACAGGGTATCATCAAGTTGTAACTACAGTTATTTACATTATTACTTTATTATTTGTTTTTATGTGACATTGAACACACACACTCGCTTCATACGTCGCCCTGATAAGCCACATTGGCTGATATGTATATTAGTATATACCATAGTGCCGTGGTCATGGTATATAGGCATATATTACTTGCATATGCGTATAATACTTTCCTATGTAGCGTTTGCTGTGACTCACTACAGCCGTGAAATATGCATATGCCGATTAAATATCAACCTATATACATAAATATCTACTGCTTGACTTTTTGTAAGTTCTTCTTCATTTTAGGCCCTCTGTGTTATGCTATTTGTAGTTTTTCCAGGATTTCCTATAGCCGTAAAATATACTTAATCCATGTCTATATTGACACTATGTTTGCATAATAATAATAATAGTATTTACCTATAGTTCGTTTTTAGTATCTGCTCATTCTTCACGATTTTTTCTATTTTCATTAACCTAGTTTCGTTTTGCAGTTATTTTCTGGATCCCCTATAGCTTGGCTATACAACTGATTATACAGGGCCTACTTTTATCCATAGTTTATTTGTAATAAGGGTCTATATTGATACTATGTTTTCATGTTTGTTTTTAGTTTCTTCTCATTTTTCGCGATCTTCTCCATTTTCATTTACCTAGTTTCGTTTTGAAGTTTTTTTCTGGATTTCCTATAGCCACGCTATATTACTGATTTGATAGGACCTACATTTATCTTTAGTTTATTTTTATATTTTTCGATCTTCTTTTCTTCTTAATCTCTGTGTCTCTTTCTCACTTTGGCATTCAAATTGATCATGCAATTTATAGTTCTTCCTGGATTCTGTTGTTCTCTATTTTTGGCCATAGTTTTGTGGGGCTTCTTTCGACGTAAATAACATTTTCCAAAGTATTTACGAACAACGGCGTCATACGAAAAGGAAAAATTTGCGTATAAATATTTTCTTTGGCCAACGATTCAATTTTTTATACCATTTACCCATTGAAAATGGGTAAAAAATGCCATGCCCTGTTTCCCGCCCCCATAAATCGTTTTTATTGAATTATAAGAAAAGTAGAGAAATAATCAAACATTTTGACATTCTCGCAGCTTACCACAGTACTGATCTCCCATATAAATTACAACCCAATCGGACAATAAACAATGAAGTTATAGGCGCGAGAAGTTTAAATATTAGGAATTCTTTGTTAAAAGCCAACGGTAAATGATATCTTACTGTCGAGTGCATTCGACTGTAGCTTTCTTCATTTTCTTTTTTTTTTCTTGTATTTCATGTAAATTTATTTGTGTGCGCTAAAATCTTTTGACTTTTTAATTGCCGATTTCACAGTAAATTGCATGATTAATAAAATTTACAGCACACACACACACACACATACACACACACACACATACACACACACACACATACACACACACACACATACACACACACACACATACACACACATACACACAAGTTCACAATAAATTACTGCCGCAATTTCCGCTGAAAGCACGGGAAACGCAAAAAAAAAATCACGCCGTCAAGTGTTTTTTCTCCCTTTGTTCCGGTAAAGTTTACACTAGACCCACAGATCGGAGCGGTTCAGAGGGAGGGAGCTTAGACAACATCGTCGCCATTTAATTAGTTGCGTGCTGACTTTTTGTTGGCCTCTCTCTCTTTTTCTCTACCCTGCCCGCTCAGCAGGGTGCACGAGTAAAATTCTTATTGCCGACAGGCATGAAAATTTAATGCTGACCTGTCGCCATTGTCGCTCGCCCACACGATGGCAGGGGCGGAGGGAGGCGGTGCGGCTGATCTGGGAGGGCGAACTTTGGTCGAGACGTGCACGTCTCTTGGCGTTCTTTAATGCAATTTGTGTTGCATTCCACGCAGTGGCAGGTTGCGCCTTTCCCCTTCTTCATCGGCCTACTGCGGCGGTGGTTGCTCTTGCCACACAGACACAGACACACCCACACACACACACACACACTCACACACACACACGCAATGGGTTAATAAACTTTGCCCTTGGCAGCAACGGCTCCAGTTCGAGGCCCGAGCATTTCAATTCTATTTTGTGCAGCACAGAGGGTTGCATCGGTGCTAGGGTGGCGCTGAAATTAGCCTATATGGAGGTGGGCCGACGATTTTCAAGTTCATTATTTTGCAGCCGGTGTGATTGGGTGTATGTATACCCTGTAATTATACTGAGTTTGCAGATTGCAGAAAAGATATTTTTGGAAATTATGACTGTATGACTGTTTTTGGCATATTTGCAAAATATACCCTACTTATACCCTGTATACCTGGCATATTTTCACTTCAATATATTGTGAAAAAGTAATAAAATAAAGCAATACAAGGTATACTGTAGACTGTTTGAAAAGTCCACGGCATTGGAATTAAGGCACATATCCTTTCAATCCTTCAATCTTTCCCCAGATATTATGGAAAAAAAAATATAATGGCATACACTTAAATGTACGATACGCAGTGTCTCATCTCGTTTATGATAGATAGTGAAACTGTCAGCGATGTTGCATAAGCTCTTCAGGCACTAAGCCGCTCGCTCTGGTAATCGATAGTCTTTCTTCTTCTTATTCCTCTTGTCATGTGCCTTCTCCTTTGGCCCTCTAACATGTTACATTTATCCACCACAAAAGAAATTGAGAATGCAATTCACTAAAATTTCAGGGACAAAGCCATGAGAAATCAGACAGCTGTCAATTGGCCTGCGACGTCTGATAAAGGCACTCGATAGTGTTGCAAAATGCGGCATTGAATAGGCATAAGTAGGCTGCATTCTAAAGGATTCATTTTGAAATTTCTGAATATTGAATAGTTTGTTTTATTTGCAAATTTTAAGGAAAGACGCTCGAAAAAATGTGAATAATTTTGAAAAAAATTATGTTAGTGTGAACAAATATTCAGTTTTTGTAAAGAAAACGGTTTGAGAGACTCAAATTGTAAGAGGTTCTTAAAAACATAGGTGGTTCAATTTTGAAATATTTATGCCATATACCATAACATTTTTCTTAGATCTTACTGCTCAATTAAGTTGAACATACGAGGTGTGTTCAAAAAGTAAGGTGACTTTTCAAATTTCGCGGGCAACATATTTTCGATTATCGATTTTTTTGTTTTGTTATATTGGTACACTCTTCCCTAACATCTGTACCAAGTTTCAATGGAACATCCTCTTTTGTTTGGTTGTGAGAGGCGTAAAGTTACAAGTTATTTTGCGAGCTCGGCGATTTTTTGCTATCGAAAAATATGGATCAAAGGATTTGCATTAAATTTTGTGTAAAAAATAAAATTAAGTGCTCTGAAACACTTGAAATGTTGACAGTGGCATACGGTGAAACTGTTCTGAGTAAAAAAAATGTGTACAAGTGGTACAAACTCTTCCAAGATGGCCGGGAAGATGCCAATGACCAGCCTCGCTCTGGACGCCCAAGCACGTCAACAACTGATGAAAACGTTCAAGCAGTGACGAAAATTGTTTTGGAAAATCGTCGAATCACTATCAGAGAAGTTGCTGAAGATGTCGGTATATCGCTTGGCTCGTGCCATGAAATTTTTTCAAACGTTTTGGGTATGAGTCGTGTGTCAGCGAAGTTTGTTCCGAAATTGCTGAATTTTGATCAAAAGAACCGTCGCATGAGCATCGCTCAAGAGCTGTTGAATGACGTCAACGACGACCCAGATTTACTCAAAAGGGTCATTTGGCCCCATGTGACTTTTTCTTGTTCCCAAAACTGAAGAGACCTATGAAAGGACGGAGATTTGCAACGATTGAAGAGATAAAGACTGCATCGCTGCAAGAGCTCAAGGCTATACCGAAAAGTGCTTATGGGAAGTGCTTTGAGGATTGGAAAAACCGTTGGCATAAGTGTATTGTATCTGAGGGGGATTACTTTGAAGGGGACAACATAAATATTGATAAATAAATATTGAAAATACAAAGTCACCTTACTTTTTGAACACACCTGGAATTTGTATGATATTCTAAGCTACAGGATGCTGGATTTCTTCAACGAATTGCTGCAAGTCTTTAGTTATGTCTCGTCCTGGCGCCCAGCACTTTTGTCAGCCCCGGCATAAGCCAGGGAATATAAAATTGATGTGTAGGGGCTTTTGGGCCCACAGTTTGCATTGAGTTCTTGTGCCGTGCTAAGCGAAATGCTAATTACGCGCAGCAATGCTGTGAATAGTACCTGTGAGTGTGCGAGTGTGCGAGTGTGTGAGTGTTCACCGTCGTCTTGGGTTGCGTGTTTTCTCGCAGCGCTTTGCAAATCATTATCAAATTTGCACATGTAATGCGAGTAGAGGCATGCAATGAGAATGTAGCGAGTGTGTGTGCTGTGTCTGTGTGTGTTTGTCTCTTTTAATACTTATCAAGGCGTTTAACGCCCGCATACTCACAGGCGTATCAGACTTAATTAAATTAAGCTATCAAGCCGCAAATTTGACGCGCGTATCTTTGAGATACTTTCGCACGGTGCAGAGCCTGACGGCGCAACACGCCTACAACTGGAGGCGACAGCACAGTCAGAACAACAACAACAACAAGAGTCTAGTGACAACTCAAAAGAGTGGGAACAAGGCCAGCTACACTCATATCAAAGAAGACAATTTAATCCAATTCAATTCCATTCTAAAATATTACAAAGTGCAAGTCCAAAAGCTGCTAAATTATAGACAGCTTGGAGTGGTTGGGCAATGAAACAACATATTACTGGCTATAGAAAGAAAAAAGAATCGGAAAGCGAAAATCCTCACGTCTGCGGTCTGTGCAATTTCTTTAAAATCAAATCCAATCAAATGGAGCTACTTTTGGAACATACTGTCAATGAAGCACCAGAAATATATTTTCTTCGTTCTGTGCAATTTGTGCAAAATCAACTTTTCCTGATTCGAAATAGACCTACAATAGAGTGTGCTCTATGGAACAAACTGACTGAGAAATAGATTATCTTTGATTTATGCAAATATTTTAAGTTGAGTTAAGTTGACTTACATAATTTTATTAATTTTTGAAGCCAAAAAACGCTGTTATTTTTCCTATTAGGGTTTCATTCTTATTTGTCTCCTCCCAGTAAGCAACGATTTTATCGATGAGATGGTGCTTCGTACATGGCAACCTTATGGCTCCCGGGGAGTGTTTTGATATATATTTGAACAATAGTTCCTTTGTTATTATCTTGCACCCCAGGAAATCTCGGATCGTCATATTGCTCCTTATATAGTCGAGCGCCTCTGTAATGGAAAAACAAAAGATAATTAAATTTTTCAATCATTGCCTTCATACGGTTTACCTGGGTAGGTAGCGATATTTAAAACCATCGCGGTTTTTCCTCGTACTATCGTAGTTGCTTTGTTTTTCATTTCATCGTTACATAGTAAACTTTGTAATCCAATAAAATAGCACTCAGGCATTGCCATAATTTAAAAAAAAAATTTAAATAATATATAAAGAGATGTACTTTCCTCGTTTGCTACTCTAAACACTTTGAAATGTATTTGTAATTTTGTTTCATGGATAACTAGATTCATAAACGTTAAATTTCGGATTCCGTTTTCAGCTTGCTTTTTGAATCAATATTCACGTTTTGAAACAAATTTATTGTTGCTATTGCACTGGATACTATAAAAGAATGAAAAACGAAACACTGGGCCTTATCTCTTAGCGCAATCGCAAGAGCCAAGTATTTGTTCATACATGTGTAAGCGAGATGTTTTTTTTCAACAAAGATATCTTTTTATTATCCTCGCCGGAATCGTTCAATATAAGCGAGATGTGATTTAAAGTACATTTTATAAAGGAACCACGCACAGTTGTCGTGCTGTAAGCTGACTTACAGTGCCGACTGTGCTATTAGCGCCAATGCATTTAAATTCGAAAATATGTGATGCGTTGTCATTTGTTCGCCGAATAAAAGTAATTAATTAAGAATGATTTTTTAACAGCAACTCGACTGAATCTTTCTTCAATTGTTTATTTCTGTTTGCTCTAGTAACGCCTAGTCTAAGAATAAATGGAATCTGAAACGTGTTTTTTTTTAAACCAGGCCCACTTTAAGCATTCTATTTGTACTAGCTTCTCTGACAAATCTTGTTCTCTAGTTATCCCCCCCCCTCTCTCTCTCTCTCTGTCACTTTCTCTTTCTCCCTCTTACACACAATTCCATCCAAAACTTTATTCGTCCCCCTTTGCTGGAATTTGATTCCTAATGCTCGACTACAAAACGCTTTCGCTGTCAAGTTTATCATCAATTTTCAACTTTTTTCATTCGAAGTTATGTAAATTCACTTTGAATATTTTTGGTTCCTCGAACAAAATCGCACACGAAAAACCACAGACGAGTCGGAAGCAATGACCGAGGATCGCTTGAAGGCCGACCAAAATTGAGAAGCAGTTACATGGGGAGGTTCTCGATGGCATTTACTATGTGGAAGGGAATACAATCTGAATACAAGTCGATAATTTAACGATGTAACTGATATATGCATGCTATATACATATATAAATAATGCTTAGAAAATATTGAAATGCGGCTTTCATCCTCGTACACTCTCTCTCTCTCCCTCTCTCTCTTTCTACCTCCATGTTTGTGTTGGCTGTGTGGGTGTGGGTGCTCCTCTCTTTCTCTCTCTCGCTTTGTCTCGTATGGTTCTGGTTGTCATCACTCATTCGGATGAGGCCGGTGTATTGGGATGGCGTTTGCGTATCGAACCAAGCGCCTCGTAACTGAGCAATGAGGTTGAGGGGGCGCGCGTAGCATTGGAGCCATTCAGACGGGGGCTGGTGCAGACCTTGATGGGGCTCTTGCCCATCTGCATGAGCAGCTCGTCGATGCGCTCCGTCTTCACCTTGATGATGTTCTCCATGTGATCCAGGCGCTTCTGGTTCGCCTCGATGATGGCCTCCTTGGCCTGATTTTCGCGCACGACCTTCTCGTACAGTGAGTAGAGTATCATCTTCTGGGGCACCTGGACGATGCCATCGCCCACCTGTTTGTTCACCACGACCGTCTTCACCTCGTCGTTCTCCTCCCAGACCTGCTCCTGGGCCAGTATGGCGTTGCGTGTCTCCACGACGCGCTGTCGCTTCTTCAGTCGCATGATCTCGTGCAGCAGCACCTCGGCCGCACCGCTAATGCCCGCCGAGAGCAGCTCCATAAACTCTCGACTCAGTGTCAGATTGAATTTGGACAACACCTTGTAGTTGAAGGTCTCCCAATTGGCCATCTTCAGCTGAATGCTGCTACGCTTGGGGAAATTGTTCAGATCGATCAGACGCGGATGGTCGCGCTTCATGATCTCGGCCAGCGGGAGCACATCGGAGAATTCGCGGCGCAGTCGCGTCGTATTCATCTCGTACTGCTGCAGCCACTTGTACACCTCGATGAGCTCGTCATTGCTCAGGTTCTTGAGCGTTATGGTGTGCATGCCCAGGCGTGACTCCCTCGTAAATATGCACAAAATATATATTGAGTTATAGTTGAAATGAGTCGACACACTGACTATATTTATATACATATACATATATATATATATATATCTATATGTATATATATATACACTGTTTACATACATAGACACACTCACACATATGTATATACATATATAAATATTTATATATATACATATATATATATATATATATATTCTAAATATATTGAATTTGCTCGGAATCTGACAGTGAAGGCTGAGCGTTGCTATAGAGCAGGTTTTTTGCCCAGCCTGCTGCGCTTAAGAGAGGTGGATTTTTGACCCTAGTCTAGTTGCAGGAGTTATGGTACGCCGAATTAAGGCACATATTTCGATTTTGAAGTACAAGGTGGATATAGAGTATTTGTAGTGTAAAATTAGAATTCGAAATAATAAATATAAATAATAATATAATCACAAATAAATAAATAATATAATAATAATAAAAATATAATATAATATAATATAATATAATATAATATAATATAATATAATATAATATAATATAATATAATATTAATATAATATAATATAATATAATATAATATAAT